>CM077669.1:527519005-528119005 GCA_039707655.1 Elymus sibiricus | reverse complement strand
GCTGACACCGGGGTTGTGCATGATTTAATACTTTGTGTGAGGAAGATGGAGCATAGCCAGACTATATGATTTTGTAGGGATAACTCTCTTTGGCCATGTTATTTTGAGAAAGACATGATTGCTTTATTAGTATGCTTGAAGTATTATTGTCTTAATGTCAAATGATAGACTATTGCTTTGAATCACTCGTGTCTTAATATTCATGCCATGATTGGATATATGATCAAGTTTATGCTAGGTGGCATTCCACATCAAAAATTATCTTTTTATCATTTACCTACTCGAGGACGAGCAGGAATTAAGCTTGGGGATGCTGATACGTCTCCGTCGTATCTATAATTTTTGATTGTTTCATGCCAATGTTCTACAATTTCCATATACTTTTGGCATCATTTTATATTATTTTGGGGACTAACCTACTAATCCAGTGCCCAGTGCCAGTTCCTGTTTTTTGCCCTGTTTTTGATTCGCAGAAAATCCATATCAAACGGAGTCCAAACGCGATAAAACTTTACGGAGATTTTTTTTGGAATATATGTGATTTTGGAAGCTTGGAATCCACGCAAACGGAGGCCCACGGTGCCCACCACCCAGAGTGGCGCGCCCAGGGGTGGGTGACGCGCCCTGGTGGGTGCTGGCCTCCTCGTAAGGCGGTTCGGGCTCTTCTTCTGGCGCAAGAAAGATAATTTCCTGGAGAAAAATCAGGCGAAAGAATCGGTGCAATCGGAGTTACGGATCTCCGGGAATTTAAGAAACGGTGAAAGGCCAGAATCTGAGAACGCGAAACAGAAGAGAACAGAGAGGGAGATCCAATCTCGGAGGGGCTCCTGCCCCTCCGCCGCCATGGCAGCCATGGACCAGAGGGGGAACTCTCCTCCCATCTAGGGAGGAGGCCAAGGAAGAAGAAGAAGGAGGGGGGCTCTCTGCCCCTCTCTCCCGGTGGCGCCGGAACGCCGCCGGGGCAATCATCGTGTGACGGCGATCTACACCAACACCTCCGTCATCTTCACCAACACCTCCATCACCTTCCCCCATCTATATTCAGCGGTCCACTCTCCCGCAACCCGCTGTACCCTCTACTTGAACATGGTGCTTTATGCTTCATATTATTTTGCAATGATGTGTTGCCATCCTATGATGCTTGAGTAGATTTTTGTTGTCCCATTGGGTTATTCGTGATCTTGGTGGTATGATTGTTATTCTATCTTTTGGTGCTGTCCTACCGCGCCCTCCGTTCTCGCGCAAACGTGAGGGGCCCTCGCTGTAGGGTGTTGCAATATGTTCATGGTTCGCTTATAGTGGGTGGCGTGAGTGACAGAATACACAGACCCGAGTAAGGGGGCTATGACGTATGGGATAAAGGGGACTTGATACTTAATGCTATGGTTGGGTTTCCGGACCTTAATGATCTTTAGTATTCGCGGATGCCTGCTAGAGTTCCAATCATAAGTGCATATGATCCAAGTACGGAAAGTGTGTTAGCTCATGCCTCTCCCTCAATATAGAATTGCAAGATGATTACCGGTACTTGCTATCGATTGCCTAGGGACAATTCCGCCAATCCTACCACCACTTTTCCACACTCGCTTTATTTATTTCTTGCACTTTTATTTAAACAACACCTAACTTTTATTTCCACGTTCTTTACTTTCTTGCAAACCGTTCCCATAACACCCACAAAGTACTCTAGTTTTATTTCTGTTCTAGGTAAAGCAAACGTTAAGCGTGCGTAGAGTTGTATCGGTGGTCGATAGAACTTGAGGGAATATTTGTTCTACCTTTAGCTCCTCGTTGGGTTCGACACTCTTACTTATCGAAAAAGGCTACAAACGATCCCCTATACTTGTGGGTTATCAGTACCTAGTACCTTCAGACATCCATACTATCCTTCCATCTGGATAGAAGTGGGCAGTGGAGTAAAACTGCATGATCAGCTCATCATTCCACTTGGTGAGCTTCTGAGCAACAAAAGTGTCAACTTCACATGCCTTGAAGCTATCATATACACCAGGGAAGTGATCCTCATTCTCCTTGATGAACTCCCAGTCAACCCACCTCATGTCACACACAATGGGCTTCTTATCAAGCAGAATTGTCTCATAGAAGTCCTGTTGTTCCTTAGTGTGATATCTGTAGTCCACAACAGTCCTTCTCCTGATAGCATATGGATCAGACTGTCTCCATAGTCTCAATCCTTAATCCTTCCTGATTTTCATGTTCTCTGCAACTGGATGTGCATCAGTGTGATCTGGGATCTTGGGCTTCAGCTTCCTCAATACAACTGAGTCATCTTCCTCTTCTTCAGCAGCTTCAGGCACTGGGGCCTTGTTCTTCTCCTCAGCAGGGATGTTTCTATTGCTTCTCTTGGGTTTTGGCTTTGGAGCTGGAGCAGCAGCCTTGGGAGCAGCTTTGGGCTTAGATGGAGCAGCCCCTGATCTGATTGCATCTCCCATGAGCTTTTGAGCTTTGGGTGCTGGTGCAGCATCCTCTTCCTCTTCTTCTTCTTCTTCCATCATTGATGGCTTTGTTGGAAATATGCCCTAGAGGCAATAATAAATTGGTTATTATTATATTTCCTTGTTCATGATAATCGTTTATTATCCATGCTATAATTGTATTGATTGGAAACTCAAATACATGTGTGGGTACATAGACAACACTGTGTCCCTAGTAAGCCTCTAGTTGACTAGCTCGTTGATCAAAGATGGTTAAGGTTTCCTAGCCATTGACATGAGATGTCATTTGATAACGGGATCACATCATTAGGAGAATGATGTGATGGACAAGACCCAAACTGTAAACGTAGCATTTGATCGTGTCAGTTTATTGCTATTGTTTTCTGCATGTCAAGTATCTGTTCCTTTGACCATGAGATCATGCAACTCACTAACACCGGAGGAATACCTTGTGTGTATCAAACGTCGCAACGTAACTGGGTGACTATAAAGGTGCTCTACAGGTATCTCCGAGGGTGTCTGTTGGGTTGGCATGGATCAAGACTGGGATTTGTTACTCCGTATGACGGAGAGGTATCTCAGGGCCCACTCGGTAATACAACATCACATTGAGCCTTGCAAGCAAAGTGACTAAAGAGTTAGCCACAGGATCTCGTATTACGGAACGAGTAAAGAGACTTGCCGGTAACGAGATTGAACTAGGTATAGTGATACCGACGATCGAATCTCGGGCAACTAACATACCGAAGAACAAAGGGAACAGCATACGGGATTAACTGAATCCTTGACATAGAGGTTCGACCGATAAAGATCTTCGTAGA
Organism: Elymus sibiricus; assembly: GCA_039707655.1. Taxonomy (NCBI): domain Eukaryota; kingdom Viridiplantae; phylum Streptophyta; class Magnoliopsida; order Poales; family Poaceae; genus Elymus; species Elymus sibiricus. The sequence continues at coordinate 528,115,728 of CM077669.1, read as the reverse complement.
ATATGTAGGAGCCAATATGGGCATCCAGGTCCCGCTATTGGTTATTGGCCGTAGAGGTGTCTCGGTCATGTCTACATAGTTCTCGAACCCGCAGGGTCTACACACTTAACGTTTGGTGACGATTAGTATAATTGAGTTATTATGTTGGTGACCGAAAGTTGTTTGGAGTCCCGGATAAGATCCCGGACATGACGAGGATCTCCGGAATAGTCCGGAGGTAAAGATTGATATATGTGATAATAGTGTTTTGATCTCTGGAAGGGTTCCGGAGTTCACCGGAATGGGTTCCGGATGTTTACCGAAGTGTTCGGGTGCAGCAACACTTTATATGAGCCAAAGGGATAAAGCCCACAAGGTATTGGAAAGTGCAAAAGTGGTTTTGCTGCCGCGTAAGCGGTACTACCGCTTGGTGAAGCGGTACTACCGCCGGAGCGGTACTACCGCTTGTGTGAAGCGGTACTACCGCCCAAGCGGTACTACCGCTTGTGTGAAGCGGTACTACCGCTTGTGCGCGGCTGTGCACGGTTCGGCAGGGATCCGAGTTGGACTCTTTCCCTGCGGGCCAAACCGACCTTGTGCGGGCAAAACCGACCCGGAGGAGGCTTTTACTCCAAGTTTAGACCCCAAGGCTCAACATATAAATAGAGGGGCAGGGCTAGCACACGGGACACATCAGGATTTCCCAAGCCGTGTGCCGGCAACCCTAGCCCTCTAGTTCCTTCGTCATAATCTCCGTAGTGCTTGGCGAAGCCCTGCAGAGATTGTTCCTCACCACCATCACCACGCCGTCGTGCTGCTGGAACTCAACCACTACTTCACCATCGCTCGCTGGATCGAGGAGGTGAAGGCGTCATCAAGCCGTACGTGTGTTGAACGCGGAGGTGCCGTCCGTTCGGCACTAGATCGGAAGGATCGTGATTGGATCGCGGGACGCTCGGCGATTTGGATCGCGAAGACGTTCGACTACATCAACCGCGTTTATTAACGCTTCCGCTTAGCGATCTACAAGGGTATGTAGATTCACTCTCCCTCTCGTAGATGCTCATCACCATGGATAGATCTTATGTGTGCGTAGGAAAATTTTTGTTTCCCATGCAACGTTCCCCAACAGTGGCATCATGAGCCAGGTCTATGCGTAGATGAGATCTCGAGTAGAACACAAACGAGTTGTGGGCGTGGGTGTATACATATTGCTTGCCGTTACTAGTTGATACTTGATTCAGCGGCATTGTGAGATGAAGCGGCCCGGACCGACATTACGCGTACGCTTACGCGAGACTGGTTTTACCGCTGCGTGCACTTGTTGCATAAAGGTGACTGGCGGGTGTCTGTCTCTCTCACTTTAGTTGAATCGGTTCAATGAAGAGGGTTCTTTTAGAAGATCAAAAAGCAATCACTACACCACGTTGTGGTTTTGCGTAGGTAAGAACGGTTCTTGCAAACCCATAGCAGCCACGTAAAATTTGCAACAACAATTAGAGGACGTCTAACTTGTTTTTGCAGGGTATGTTGTGATGTGATATGGCCAATTACATGATGAGATATATGTGATGTATGAGATGATCATGTTTTGTATAGAATATCACGACTTGCATGTCGATGAGTACGGCAACTGGCAGGAGCCATAGAGTTGTCTTTAATTATTGTATGACCTGCGTGTCAATCATTAAGCGCTATGTAATGCTTTACTTTATCGCTAAACGTTAGCTATAGTCGTGGAAGCAACAGTCGGCGCGACAACCTTATGGCGACACGTTGATGGAGATCAAGATGATGGAGATCATGGTGTCATGCCGGTGACGATGGAGATCATGCCGGTGCTTTGGAGATGGAGATCAAAAGCACAAGTTCATGGCCATATCATGTCACTTATGATTTGCATGTGATGTTAATCCTTTTATGCATCTTATTTTGCTTAGGACGACGGTAGCATTATAAGGTGATCCCTCACTTAAATTTCAAGATAAATTGTGTTCTCCCCAAGTGTGCACCGTTGCGAAAGTTCGTCGTTTCGAGACACGCCGTGATGATCGGGTGTGATAGACTCTACGTTCGCATACAACGGGTGCAAGCCATGTTGCACGTGCAGAACACTCGGGTTAAACTTGACGAGCCTAGCATGTACAGACATGGCCTCGGAACACAAGAGACCGAAAGGTCGAACATGAGTCATATAGTAGATATGATCAACATGAAGATGTTCACCATTGAAACCACCTCAACTCACGTGATGATCGGACTTGAGTTGGTGGATTTGGATCATGTTACACTCGAATGATCGGAGGGATGTCAATTTGAGTGGGAGTTTTTTAAATATGATTAACTAAACTCATTATCTAAGAACAATAGTCTAAGTTGTCTTTGCTATATTTATGTTGTAGATCATGGCTCGCGCAGTAGCACCCCTGAATTTTAATGCGTTCCTAGAGAAAGCTAAGTTGAAAGATGATGGAAGTAACTTTGTGGACTGGGCCCGTAATCTAAGGATTATCCTTACGGCTTCCCAGAAGGCTTATGTCCTTGATGCACCGCTTGGTGATCCACCCGCTCCAGTTGAGTCTCTAGACGTTGTGAACGCCTGGCAGGCTCGTTCTGATGATTACTCAATAGTTCAATGTGCAATGTTGTATGGCTTAGAACCGGGACTTCAAAGACGTTTTGAACGTCATGGAGCATATGAGATGTTCCAGGAGTTGAAGTTTATCTTTCAGAAGAATGCCCGGATCGAGAGATATGAGATCTCCGATAAGTTCTATGCTTGCAAGATGGAGGAGAACGGGTCTATCAGTGATCACGTGCTCAGAATGTCTGGGTACTCCACCCGTCTGGCTGAGTTAGGGATGCCCCTTCCGCCAGAGGCTATCACTGACAGAGTTCTTCAATCATTGCCGCCTAGCTACAAGAGCTTCGTGTTGAACTATAACATGCACGGGATGAACAAGTCAGTCGCCGAGCTGTTTGCGATGCTGAAAGTCGCTGAGTCTGAAATTCAGAAGGAGCATCAAGTGTTGATGGTCAATAAAACCACTAGTTTCAAGAAAAATGGCAAGGGTAAGAAGGGTAACTCTAAGAAGAGTGGCAAAGCAGTTGCTCCTCTCGTGAAGAAACCCAAGGCTGGACCCAAACCAGAAACTGAGTGTTTTCATTGCAAGGGAACTGGACACTGGAAGCGGAACTGCCCCAAGTATTTGGCTGACAAGAAGGCGGCCAACAACAAACAAGGTATATATGATATACATGTTATTGATGTGTACCTTACCAACTCTCGTTGTAGTGCCTGGGTATTTGATACCGGTGCGGTTGCTCATATTTGCAACTCAAAACAGGAACTGCGGAATAGACGGAGGCTGGCAAAGGACGAAGTGACGATGCGCGTGGGAAATGGTTCCAAGGTTGATGTGATCGCCGTTGGCACGCTCGCTCTTCGATTACCGTCGGGATTAGTGATGAACCTAAATAAGTGTTATTTGGTGCCTGCGTTAAGCATGAACATTATATCTGGATCTTGTTTATTGCGAGACGGTTACTCATTTAAATCAGAGAATAATGGTTGTTCTATTTATATGAGTAATATCTTTTATGGTCATGCACCCAATGTGAGGGGTTTATTCTTATTGAATCTCGATAGTAATAATACACATGTTCATAACATTGATGCCAAAAGATGTAGAATTGATAATGATAATACCACTTTCTTGTGGCACTGCCATTTAGGTCATATTGGCGTAAAACGCATGAGGAAGCTCCATGCTGATGGACTTTTGGAGTCACTTGATTTTGAATCACTTGACACATGTGAGCCATGCCTCATGGGCAAGATGACTAAAACTCCGTTCTCTGGAACAATGGAACGGGCAAGTGACTTATTGGAAATCATACATACTGATGTGTGCGGTCCGATGAGCATTGAGGCGCGCGGTGGTTATCGTTACTTTCTCACCTTCACTGATGACTTAAGTAGATATGGGTATATTTACTTAATGAAACACAAGTCTGAAACATTTGAAAAGTTCAAACAATTTCAGAGTGAAGTTGAGAATCATCGTAACAAGAAGATTAAATTCCTACGATCTGATCGAGGAGGAGAATATCTGAGTTATGAGTTTGGCAGTCACTTAAGACAGTGTGGAATTGTTTCACAATTAACACCGCCTGGAACACCACAGCGTAATGGTGTGTCCGAACGTCGTAATCGAACCTTATTGGATATGGTGCGATCTATGATGTCTCTTGCCGATTTGCCACTATCGTTTTGGGGTTATGCATTAGAGACAGCTGCATTCACTTTAAATAGGGCACCATCGAAATCCGTTGAGACGACGCCATATGAACTTTGGTTTGGCAAGAAGCCAAAGCTGTCGTTTCTTAAAGTTTGGGGATGTGATGCTTATGTCAAAAAGCTTCAGCCTGAAAAGCTGGAACCCAAAGCGGAGAAATGCGTCTTCATAGGATACCCAAAAGAGACAGTTGGGTATACCTTCTATCTCAGATCCGAAGGCAAAATGTTTGTCGCTAAAAACGGAACATTTCTTGAGAAAGAGTTTCTCTCGAAAGAATTGAGTGGGAGGAAGATAGAACTTGATGAGGTTGTTGAACCTTTACTTCAACCTGAGAGTAGCGCAGCGCAGAAAGTTGTTTCTGTGGAGCCTACATTAGCTGAAGAGGAAGTTAATGATGATGATCATGAAGCTTTGGATCAAGTTGCTATCGAACCTCGTAGGTCGACAAGGACGCGTACTGCTCCTGAGTGGTACGGCAACCCTGTCTTAGAGGTCATGTTGTTAGACAACGATGAACCTACGAGCTATGGAGAAGCGATGATGGGCCCGGATTCCGAGAAGTGGTTAGAGGCCATGAAATCCGAGATGGGATCCATGTATGAAAACAAAGTATGGACTTTGGAAGTATTACCTGAAGGGCGTAAGGCCATTCAGAACAAATGGATCTTTAAGAGGAAGACGGACGCGGACGGTAATGTCACCGTCTATAAAGCTCGACTTGTGGCAAAGGGTTTTTCACAAGTTCAAGGAGTTGACTACGATGAGACCTTCTCACCCGTAGCGATGCTTAAGTCCGTCAGAATCATGTTAGCAATAGCTGCCTTTTTCGATTATGAAATTTGGCAGATGGATGTCAAAACAGCGTTCCTTAACGGTTACCTTAAGGAAGAGTTGTATATGATGCAACCAGAAGGTTTTGTCGATCCAGAGAATGCTGACAAAGTTTGCAAACTCCAGCGATCCATTTATGGACTGGTGCAAGCATCTCGGAGTTGGAATCTTCGTTTTGATGATGTGATCAAAGCGTTCGAGTTTATACAAGTTTACGGAGAAGCTTGTATTTACAAGAAAGTGAGTGGGAGCTCTATAGCGTTTCTAATATTATATGTGGATGACATATTGCTGATTGGAAACAATATAGAAATGCTGGAAAGCGTAAAGGAATATTTGAACAAGAGTTTTTCAATGAAGGACCTAGGAGAAGCTGCTTTCATATTAGGCATCAAGATCTATAGAGATAGATCAAGACGCTTAATAGGACTTTCACAAAGCACATACCTTGATAAGATTTTGAAGAAGTTCAAAATGGATCAGTCCAAGAAGGGGTTCTTGCCTGTTTTGCAAGGTGTGAAGTTGAGTAAGACTCAATGCCCAGTGACTGCAGAAGATAGAGAAAAGATGAGTGTCATCCCCTATGCTTCGGCCATAGGCTCTATCATGTATGCAATGCTGTGCACAAGACCCGATGTCAGCCTTGCCATAAGTATGGTCGGAAGGTTTCAAAGTGATCCAGGAATGGAACACTGGACGGCGGTCAAGAATATCCTGAAGTACCTGAAAAGGACTAAGGACATGTTTCTCGTCTATGGAGGTGATCAAGAGCTCGTCGTAAAGGGTTACGTCGATGCAAGCTTTGACACTGATCCGGATGACTCTAAGTCGCAAACCGGATACGTATTTATTCTTAATGGGGGTGCGGTTAGCTGGTGCAGTTCCAAGCAAAGCGTGGTAGCTGATTCTACATGCGAAGCGGAGTACATCGCTGCCTCGGAGGCGGCGAAGGAAGGTGTCTGGATGAAGGAGTTCATGACAGATCTTGGAGTAGTGCCTAGTGCACTTAACCCAATGACTCTGTTTTGTGATAATACTGGTGCCATTGCTCTAGCCAAGGAACCAAGATTTCACAAGAGGACCAGACACATAAAGCGACGTTTCAATTCCATCCGCGATTACATCAAGGAGGACGACATAAATATTTGCAAAGTACACACGGATCTAAATGTTGCAGATCCGATGACTAAACCTCTTCCAAGGGCTAAACATGAACAACACCAGAACTGCATGGGTGTTCGATTCATTACAATGTAAATCACATAGTGATGTGAACTAGATTATTGACTCTAGTGCAAGTGGGAGACTGTTGGAAATATGCCCTAGAGGCAATAATAAATTGGTTATTATTATATTTCCTTGTTCATGATAATCGTTTATTATCCATGCTATAATTGTATTGATTGGAAACTCAAATACATGTGTGGGTACATAGACAACACTGTGTCCCTAGTAAGCCTCTAGTTGACTAGCTCGTTGATCAAAGATGGTTAAGGTTTCCTAGCCATTGACATGAGATGTCATTTGATAACGGGATCACATCATTAGGAGAATGATGTGATGGACAAGACCCAAACTGTAAACGTAGCATTTGATCGTGTCAGTTTATTGCTATTGTTTTCTGCATGTCAAGTATCTGTTCCTTTGACCATGAGATCATGCAACTCACTAACACCGGAGGAATACCTTGTGTGTATCAAACGTCGCAACGTAACTGGGTGACTATAAAGGTGCTCTACAGGTATCTCCGAGGGTGTCTGTTGGGTTGGCATGGATCAAGACTGGGATTTGTTACTCCGTATGACGGAGAGGTATCTCAGGGCCCACTCGGTAATACAACATCACATTGAGCCTTGCAAGCAAAGTGACTAAAGAGTTAGCCACAGGATCTTGTATTACGGAACGAGTAAAGAGACTTGCCGGTAACGAGATTGAACTAGGTATAGTGATACCGACGATCGAATCTCGGGCAAGTAACATACCGAAGAACAAAGGGAACAGCATACGGGATTAACTGAATCCTTGACATAGAGGTTCGACCGATAAAGATCTTCGTAGAATATGTAGGAGCCAATATGGGCATCCAGGTCCCGCTATTAGTTATTGGCCGTAGAGGTGTCTCGGTCATGTCTACATAGTTCTCGAACCCGCAGGGTCTACACACTTAACGTTTGGTGACGATTAGTATAATTGAGTTATTATGTTGGTGACCGAAAGTTGTTCGGAGTCCCGGATAAGATCCCGGACATGACGAGGATCTCCGGAATAGTCCGGAGGTAAAGATTGATATATGTGATAATAGTGTTTTGATCTCTGGAAGGGTTCCGGAGTTCACCGGAATGGGTTCCGGATGTTTACCGAAGTGTTCGGGTGCAGCAACACTTTATATGAGCCAAAGGGATAAAGCCCACAAGGTATTGGAAAGTGCAAAAGTGGTTTTGCTGCCGCGTAAGCGGTACTACCGCTTGGTGAAGCGGTACTACCGCCGGAGCGGTACTACCGCTTGTGTGAAGCGGTACTACCGCCCAAGCGGTACTACCGCTTGTGTGAAGCGGTACTACCGCTTGTGCGCGGCTGTGCACGGTTCGGCAGGGATCCGAGTTGGACTCTTTCCCTGCGGGCCAAACCGACCTTGTGCGGGCAAAACCGACCCGGAGGAGGCTTTTACTCCAAGTTTAGACCCCAAGGCTCAACATATAAATAGAGGGGCAGGGCTAGCACACGGGACACATCAGGATTTCCCAAGCCGTGTGCCGGCAACCCTAGCCCTCTAGTTCCTTCGTCATAATCTCCGTAGTGCTTGGCGAAGCCCTGCAGAGATTGTTCCTCACCACCATCACCACGCCGTCGTGCTGCTGGAACTCAACCACTACTTCACCATCGCTCGCTGGATCGAGGAGGTGAAGGCGTCATCAAGCCGTACGTGTGTTGAACGCGGAGGTGCCGTCCGTTCGGCACTAGATCGGAAGGATCGTGATTGGATCGCGGGACGCTCGGCGATTTGGATCGCGAAGACGTTCGACTACATCAACCGCGTTTATTAACGCTTCCGCTTAGCGATCTACAAGGGTATGTAGATTCACTCTCCCTCTCGTAGATGCTCATCACCATGGATAGATCTTATGTGTGCGTAGGAAAATTTTTGTTTCCCATGCAACGTTCCCCAACAGGCTTGCCAATAACTCTGGCCATGGTCTTCTTGAACCTTTCTTTCCTCTTCTTGCCATCTCCAGTTTCCTTGGGTTCATATGTGAACTCCATAGATGATTTTGAGGCTTCAACAGTTGAGGTTCTGGCTTTGGACATTGGAACTCTTCTTGCTGGAGCCTTTGTTTTCAATCCAGGCTTTATTGTAGCTGTTGTGCCAACTTCTTTCTTCAGCACCTTCTTCCTTGAAGTGGCTTCATCCTCAACAGCAACATAATCTTCATCCTCAGAATCAGATGTTCTCTTCTTCCTTGTCATGGTAGCAGCCTTTGGCAGGTTGCTTGGTGTGCTCCTGCTGCCATCATCATAGCTGCTAGAGGGACTAGTGCCCTCACTCAACTGAACCTGTTCCTCTGACTTGTTCTGGCTGTCACTTTGGTCAGACATCTTGCAGGCAAACTGTCAGCAGACCCTGTGAATAGATTATAGATGAGTAGAGTAGATGAGCATCACAAAGTACAGGAGTTTTGCAAAACAAATGACTCAAAAACTTAGTTTAAGTTTTCCACAGAAAGCATTTTGGATTTACCGATTTGTAAACTCAGTGATACCGAAGCAGCTTTTGGAACCTAAACTAGTGAACTCGGCCAGACCGAGTCACAGTTCGGTGGCACCGAGACTGCTAGGGTTTCACAGAGAATCGAACTCGGTCACACCGATTTGCCATTCTCGGTCAGACCGAAAATCACATGTGCAATGGCCTAAGCCAAATCGGTGAGACCGATTTCTACAACTCGGTCGGTCCGAGATGAGTTCTGCGGAAACCTAACCCTAAATTTTCAAATCAAATCTAATCTACGGGATGTTTTCGCTGGACTGGATGATTTCAATCGTGGCAAGAATCATGGCAAAGCAATGTGCTAAGAATCAGAGTTAAGGATTAGCACAAAGATCAAGTTCGTACCCTAGTTCGGTGGCGAACTTGCTACGGCGGCAACGGCGGGGCAGATTGCCGTTGATGGCGGCAGAGACCAGAGGCGGGAGGTCGCTGGCGACGAGAGGACGATCTGGAGACCCGAGGAGGCAGAGCAGGTTACGCGCGGGCGAAGAGGTTCGGAAAAATATCCAAAATTTGGCCCGTCGGTATATATAACCTGACCCTGTCGGTGTGACCGAGTGGAACAACTCGGTGGCACCGAGATGCAAAACTGCAAGCAGTTGCTGCAACTCGGTGTGACCGAAAGGTTCTAATCGGTTGCACCGAGATTGAAAACCCTAGATCAACTTAGTGACTCGGTAGGACCGAAAAGGATGAATCGGTCAGACCAAGATGCACAAAGAGGTTTTGGAGGTTTAAGTCTATGACAAATCAGGAACTCCGAGTGCTCCTCACACAGAGTGGTTCGAATCTGACTTGATCAAACTTTGTGATGTAGCATGAATAGAGTTTGAGACGAGAAAAGCATAGATAGCTAGAGGGAGTTCTTAGGCATTCTTGTCCATCCATTTGGCAAAAGAGAAAGAGCCAAACAATCAAAACAACAAATGGATGTCCTCGAATGAATAAAATATGCATTCAACATGCTCACACAATTAAAATGGCAAATGAAACATGTGACAAAGCATGCACAAACACTCTAGCATCTATCAAGCAATTTAGCGATGACTAGGTCATCTATATATGAGTATATTGACTTAGGAGTCAAATGAGAACATTTGATCATAGGTCATACTCATCGTTTAAGCACAAGTGGGGTTACCACTTTTACATAAAGCATTGTTGTGCTCACACCATTAGAGTTGCTTTAGCTCAATTCTTAGAGTAAAGCTCCTCCTAGATGTGATATCCCCCCTAAGAGGGATGAACTAACCTTGGGTTTTGTCGATGATGACTTCATGTAGGTGTTGAAGATGTAGATGCTCAAAGTTGATGTAGATCATTTGGAGCAATCCTTTGGAGTGAGTTGCACTTTCAATACCTACACAGGTTAGTCCCACAAGGAACAAACAAGGATATCCATAGACATAGAGTGATGTGTACACAAGATGATGTCCATGAAAGCATTAGGTTACCTTGTCCCTTGTCTTACCAACAAGAGGGTTTGTGACTCCTTGAACTAGTGCAAGATATGGAAGTTGTTTGCACTTGTCCTCGCCAAAATGATAAGAGTAAAGTATGTTGGTGGAGTCACCCTCAAGAACTCTCTAGTTCTTCTTCTTCGGGATCCACACCATCTTGATGGGAATCCTGGGGGTTGTAGTCGTACTTGATGTAGTCTTGGGAACCCACTTGACCAAGGCTTTAGGTGCTTCTTCAAATGCATCAATCTCCTCTTGAAGCTTATCCTTGCCTTTTTGCTTGTGGTCTTGTGGTGGAAGATCACCTTGAGCTTGTGTTCCTTTGAAGGAAGTAGGATCATACTTCTCTTGTTGAGGAACAAACTTTGTCTTGGGGTATTGATCTTCTTCCCACTCAACTCCATTGGCATTGAACTTTCGTTCAAAACCAACACCTTGATTCTTCCGGTGACTTCCTTGCTTGCGTACAATTTCCTCAAATTGCTTACTTCCGGCAAGGCTCTTGTAAACACCTTTCTCTATAATTCCCTTCAATAAGCTATTTTCTTTCTCAAGTGTAACATGGCTAAGAGAATCATTAGTGGAATCAAGAGAACTACTAGAAGCAACAACATTGGATTTAGCATGATTGTTGTTACTACTAGATGAAGAATCTTTCTTGTTCTTGTTGCTAGATTTAACTTGTGGCATGTAAGTAGACAAGAGTAAACGCTTGGCAATGTAAGAAGAACTTTTCTTGCGAAGATCATCATTGATTGCCTTTAAAAACTCATGCTCTTGCTCAAGGTTGAGCTTTTCAAAGCGTAGCTTGTCATGAGTCTTTAAAAGTTCTCGATGATCTTCCAAGGTAGTTTCATGAGCTAACTTAAGAGTGTTTAGTTCTTTAGTTAGACGCTCAATCTCCTTCTTATCATCATCATTCGTTTTATCTTGATTAGCATGATTAATTGACGTTTCATCATAGTTTTCATCACTAGAGTTGTCAACAAGTAAATCATCATCACCTAGCAAATCATCTTCATCACTATTGAAATCAACATACTCGGGATGTGTTACCTTTGGACCTTTAGCCATGAAGCATCTCCCAATTCCTTCATTTGGTGAGTCAAATATGTCGTAGGAGTTGGTTGTCACAAGTGCTAGTCCGGCAACACCTTCATCTTGAGTATATTCGGAGTCGGAGTGATAACTTCTTTCGGAGTGATTGTCGGAGTCGGAGCCGGATACCCATTCACCAACATGAGCTTGATGTCTTCTTTTTGTGTAGCTCCTTGATGACTTGTCCTTCCTTTCCGAATCCTTGCTTCTCCGAGAGAGTCTTCGTTCATAACGATCATCTCTACTCCTCCTTTCTCTTGGTGGTGATTCTTCTCTTCTACTCCTTCTTTTGGGAGAATCTTCTCTTCTTTTATAGGGAGCCATACACTCATTGGAATAGTGTCCGGGTCTTCCACAATTGTAGCAATTACGCTCATGACTAGAAGATCTTTTGTCATTGTAGGACCTTGACTTGGAACTTCATTCCTTGCTTCTACTCTTGTAGAACTTGTTGAAGTTCTTCACCATTAGACTCAATTCTTCATTGAAGGTTTGCTTCTCACTTGATGATGTGGGAGCATCACATGAGGCTTTGTAAGCACCACTTGACTTATTGTGAAGCTCTTCCTTATCCTTGAGTGACATCTCATGAGCAACAATTCTTCCAATGACTTCCGTTGGCTTGAGATCTTTGTAATTGGGCATCATTTGGATCAATGCGCACACGGTATCATATTTTCCATCCAAGGCTCTTAGGATCTTCTTGATGATGAATCTATCGGTCATCTCTTCACTTCCTAAGCCGGCAATCTCATTTGTGATGAGAGCAAGCCTAGAGTACATTTCAGCGACACCTTCACCATCCTTCATTTTGAACTTGTCAAGTTGACTTTGAAGCACATCCAATTTGGATTCCTTGACGGAGTCGGTACCTTCGTGCATATCAATCAAAGTATCCCAAATTTCCTTTGCATTCTCAAGACGGCTGATTTTGTTGAATTCTTCGGGGCACAATCTGTTGAAGAGAATATCACAAGCTTGAGCATTGTATTGCAGCATCTTCAACTCTTCCGCGGTAGCTTCACGGTTTGGTTCTCTCCCATCAAAGAATTCACCTTGCAAACCAATACACATGATAGCCCAAACGGCGGGGTTATGTCCAAGAATATGCATTTTCATCTTATGCTTCCAACTAGCAAAATTAGTACCATCAAAGTAAGGACCTCTACGGTGATAATTTCCCTCGCTAGACGCCATACTCTCCTAGGTTGTGAAACCAAGGCTATGACCACCAAAAGCTATGGAAATCAAAGCAAATGAAGACCAAAGCTCTGATACCACTTGTAGGATCGAAAGTATGTCTAGAGGGGGGTGATTAGACTACTTGACCAAATAAAAATCTAGCCTTTTCCCAATTTTAGTTCTTGGCAGATTTTAGCAACTTAGCACAAGTCATGCAATCAACCTACACATGCAATTCTAAGAGTATAGTAGCGGAATGTAAAACAATTGCATATGAAGGTAGAGGGAGGAGTTTGAGGGAGCAAACGCAATGTTGACACGGAGATTTTTTATCCGTGGTTCCGATAGGTGGTGCTATCATACATCCACGTTGATGGAGACTTCAACCCACGAAGGGTAACGGTTGCGCGAGTCCACGGAGGGCTCCACCCACGAAGGGTCCACGAAGAAGCAACCTTGTCTATCCCACCATGGCCGTCGCCCACGAAGGACTTGCCCCACTCGGGTAGATCTTCACGAAGTAGGCGATCTCCTTGCCCTTACAAACTCCTTGGTTCAACTCCACAATCTTGACGGAGGCTCCCAAGTGACACCTAGCCAATCTTGGAGACACCACTCTCCAAGAAGTAACAAATGGTGTGTTGATGATGAACTCCTTGCTCTTGTGCTTCAAGTGATAGTCTCCCCAACACTCAACTCTCTCTCACAGGATTTGAATTTGGTGGAAAGAAGATTTGAGTGGAAAGCAACTTGGGGAAGGCTAGAGATCAAGATTTATGTGGTTGGAATGGGATATCTTGACCTCAACACAAGTGTAGGTGGTTCTCTCTCAAAAAATATGTGTTGGAAGTGTAGGCATGTTCTGATGGCTCTCTCCACGAGTGAAGAGTGGGTGGAGGGGTATATATAGCCTCCACACAAAATCTAACCGTTACACACAAATCACCAAACTCGGTGGGACCGATTCAGAGAACTCGGTCTGACCGATTTAGTTCAAAATGTGAACGTTAGGATTCGCGGTGGGACCGATACGTCAACTCGGTGGGACCGATTTCATTAGGGTTAGGGCATAACGTAATCTCGGTGAGACCGATTACACAAACTCGGTGAGACGGATTTTGGTAATAAGCTAACCAGAGAGTTGGCCAGGCAAACTCGGTGGGACCGATTCGCTCATCTCGGTTAGACCGAAACGTTACGAAGGGGAAACAGAGAGTTTGCATTGCAATCTCGGTGGGACCGATCGCTCATCTCGGTTTGACCGAAATGTTACGAAGGGAAACAGAAAGATTATAATCCCATCTCGGTGAGACCGAAAAGACTAGGGTTTCTGGCAGTGGCTATGTCAAGTGAACTCGGTGGCGCCGGATAGAGAGATTCGGTGGGGCCGAGTTTGACTTTTGGTTTGGGACATATGTGGATATGAGAAAGTAGTTGAGGGTTATGGAGCATATCACTAAGCACTTTGAGCAAGAAACTCATTAAGCAACACCTCATCCCCTCTTGATAGTATTGGCTTTTCCTATGGACTCAATGTGATCTTGGACCACTAAAATGAAAGTGTAGAGTCTTGTGCTTTGAGCTTGAGCCAATCTTTTTGTCCTTAGCATTTTGAGGGGTCCACTTTTCTCATCCATGCCATGCCAATCATCGAGCTTTCCTGAAATATTAATCTTGAAATAGCATTAGCTCAATGAGCTATATGTTGTTAGGAATTACCAAAACCACCCAGGGATAGTTGCACTTTCATCTGCTCTGCGACAATATCGGTATAACTTGAGGAAAACTCACTTTGAAGGCAAGGCTACCAGTGAACTTTCCCAAACAATTTCCAGTGGAAAATATATCGGATGAAGACTGGAGGGGCCTCGTTAAACACTGGTCTGATCCGAAGTATCAGGTACATTATATATGTGTGATCAGATCACATGTTGAAGTCCTATTTACGCATGTGCCACACAAATCTATCTTCTTGTAGGTGAATTGTTCAAAGAACAAGGCCAACCGTACGAAAGTGAAATTCCAACAGATGACAGGATCTCGTAGCTATATTGCACACTGCGAGGCTCTTGTAATTAGCTGTTGTTTCACTCTTTTTGTTGTACCATATTATCAGATCTATATTGACTTGTTCCAAATGCAGAGGAAAGCCCACAAGGACCAAAAAATACCTGAACCAAATGCTGTGGAAATCTTCAAGGACTGTCACACCAGCAAGAAGAAGGGCATGACTACACCAGTCAAAGCCGCTGTTGTAAGTCCTTAAGCCTCATGCCTTTTAGCTACTAACTCTGACTTGTGCCTTGAACTGCATGGTTTGCAGCCAATGTCTATTGCTCTTTTCAATTTTATACACAATTGTCTTAGCATATCATTGCACCTTACAAGGTTTAAAAGAGAGGAGTGATGTTCCTTTGATCTTGACCTGTAATCTAGTTCCGTGCTGGACTTGCCCACACAACGTTACAATGGCATGTTTGTCTGTTCTCAGTTGTTTTGTGATATGAATGATGTCATACTATGCTTACCGTATTATAAACTTCCTCTCTTTATCCTTAGCCCTCAATACAATGTGAAGAAATAGACAATACATTAGCGATGGTACATGGTCATATGTTTGGAACCTGGTTTTATTATGTACTTTGCAATAAAATACAACTAATATTTTACATGGGTTCACCAGAATAAGTTATGTATATAGACCAAAGCTATTTTGTTTGGTTTTGCTGCCTCCTTAATATCTTCTGTTTTGGTACTACTAATGTAAAACCTCAACTTTTCAGCGAGCTATGGAAAAAATGGTGGAACCGCCACCTTCTGAAGGTGGCGAGGCAACTATAACCGCAATGTCAGCTCTTGCTGCAGTGGGTCAGTACATGTCCACTAACAGTGTCAAAAGCACGTTTCTGCGTAATACTGGGTTGGTTGTTACGGCAATCTTGTCCAAACTGCCTCATGATCAAGATATGCAAGCTCAAAACAATGTTGTATCTGCGCTCCAAACACAAGTCCATTCCCTAATAGAGACCCTTTGTGAAACAAGGAGAGACATTGTTCGATGTTGTCAAGATATGCATGGTTTTGAAACCAGACTATCAGACATTTGCTATGTTGTTCAAGAGCCTAGGAGAGCTGAAGGCGAAGGTTATGGTGCTCCATCGGACAATACAGCATGAAAACGTAATAGTCAGGTCAAATGAACTGAGCTTCTGAACTTCTGGTGGTGCATTTATCTGCTAGACTGTTAACTTTTATGCCAACCTTCCTTTTGTTTTATAGTTGTAATTTGTTTTGGTGCGATACAAAATTTGTTCTTAACATGCAGCCACCGGCTGAAGAAAACAGCAAGCCATTTTTGTATAGTGTAGGGTGTTCCCTATATTTGCACTGGTGGCGAACTTTGATGCCCAGTGGATGTAATATGTGTAATAGCCGTGATAGCCTAGCGTAAGTTGCTTGCTTATTTATTTCCTTATTGTCTTGTTTATTTGTTTTCTTGTAGTTAGTGCAGTTCTTTTTCCACGGTTTGCTAGTGGCCGCAATAACCTATTTTTTAAAACTAGGCCACAATAACCATGGGCTACATATTTACTGTAGTTAACATGGGGCCTTCTAAGGGCCGTAGAAACAATGGGCCTTCTACGGGGCGTAGAAACAATGGGCCTTATACGGGTCATAGACACAATGGGCCTTCTACGGGCCGTATGATCGGTTGGCCAAACATGGGCCAATAACAGACCACATTATGGCCGTAAATGGGCTAGAGTTGAAATCATCCGTTCATGGGCCGACCATAACGGGCCGTCGTTAATCGGCCGTGTTTGATGACGCTATGAAAATGGCCCAACGTATTAACGGGCCACAAACGGGCCGACTGTAACCACGGGCTGAATTTGGCCCACAAGCAGAAAATGACAGTAACGGGCCGTAAGTAAACAAATGCTGGAAATGAGCCCAAGAATAAATGGGCCCTGAGAAGGCCGAAAGATAACATGGGCTGGAAACGGCCCAATGGAATAATGGGCCGTTAATGGGTATAAAGTGATACACTGTTCATTATGGGCCAGTTTCACCACGTGCCGTTAATGGGACGAGGGTTACTAAGGGCCTCATATGGGCCGAAAGACGTCATGGGCCGTACATGGGCCGGAAGTTAAAACGGGCTGGAATTATATTGGACGGCCCAGATGATGCTACTGGGCCTAATTCGGTTAGGCCGTAAACGGGCCCTGGGTTAGCGGGCTGTAAATGGGCTATATGCGAACAGGCCGTTAACAGGCTTGCCGTGGGCCGGCCCGCCACCTTTTGACCAAGTCAAACGGGCCGGCCTTTTCACAGGAATGGGCCTCTGTTGGGCCATGCCACGTGTCGACGTATCATAGGCGCTTTGGGTCCAATGAGTGGATCACATCTGTCCCAACGGTGAGCCGACACGTGTTTCCTCCAGCCAATGATGATTTTACACGTGGAAAATCCCCATTGGTCGAGGCTGTTAACGGGTTATCGGATCCAAAACCGGACCCGATAGCTTAACGGCGTTCCGTTATGGTGGATGCCACGTGTCGGTCACCCTTGACGAAAGCACTTCTGTGACGCGCGATTTATCGTCATGGAAGTGGACACTTCCGTGATGATAATTTTGGTAATGTCATGGAACACTTCTACGACAGCACAGGTATGACTATCTTGATTCTGTCATAAATTTTTCATGGAAGTACATGCATGACAAAAAACGCGACCTACTGTGACAAACACGTATCATCACGGAAGTGTATTTTTTTTGTAGTGGTGATTGGCGACACATGTATACCAACCTAGAGCTCTCGGAAGCAAATATAATGGAGAAATGTAACTGAAAAAGGATTTAGAAAAGGGAAAGAAATGGAAAAAGCCATTTGGCCCAAGACCCCGAGCCGGCCCAGTTCCCTCGGCCTTCTCCTGCTCTCGCCACCGGCCCACGCGCGCGCTCGGCCAGCTTCCCCGAGCTGGCCCAGCCGAGCTCCCTCCTCCCTCGGCCCAGCCTGCTTGGCCCAACTGGCGTAGCAGCCAGGCCCGGCCAGCCCTTCCCCCTCAGTCAGCCCAACAAGATGGCCCAACCATGCCCCTCCACTAGGGAACCCTAGAGCAACGCTCCCATTCCCCGCCGCCGCCGCTCGCAATGCCCGGGTGGCAGCGCGCCCGCGCGCACCCTGCACGCGCACCGCACGCGAGCTCGCGACCCCACGCGCCCCGGCTTCCGCGCCGCATGATCCGCGCTGCGTGTCCCCGCTCCCGCATGGGTGACGAGGATGACCAGCTCCCCATCAAGCCCTAGCCCGACGCCCTATAAAACACCGCGGCGCCACTCCTCTTCCCCAAATCCCAGCAGCCGCCGCACCCTATGCTCCTCTTCCTCCCCCACGGCGATCCACGCCCGACCACCACGGCCACACCACCGGCGCCCCACCGTGCTGCTCGCCATGCCAACCTGGAGCCTCCTCTGCCACCGCGGCCACGCCGTCGGTGCCTCGCCGCGCCGCGACGCCGCCAGCCATGCCGTTCGGAGCCCGCACGCGTCGCGTCCGCCGAGAACAGCAACGCCGGCCACACCTCCAGTCCGGGCGTAGCGCTTGGAGCCGTCCTCGCCGGCCGCCGCGCCATCGCTACCTCGCAACGCCATGGACGTCGACTGCGCGTGCCGCGCACTCCGTCCAGTGCGCACGCGGTGTCGCCCACGCCTAGCCTCCTCGCTGCGTCCACATCGCCACGCCGGAGCCGCTGCTCGCCACCACGGCGCTCGGCCTCGTCGTTCTCGGAGCCGCGCCCCTTCACCGACCTCGACGCAGTCTGCGACGTCGCCCGAGCCCACGTCCACTGCAACGCCACCAACGCGGCCTCGCCCCGAGCCCTGCCACGCTGCGGCGACGACGCGCGACCACGGACGCCACGACCACGACGTCGACCCCGGCCGAGCCTCCCCGCCCTGACGTCACGCCCAGCATCGACGTCGTGCAGTGCCCCGCCACCGCGACGTCGTCTTCCGCGGACACGCCAACCTGGAGCCTCTGCAACCGCGGCCACAACGTCATCCTCTGCTCCAAGCCGGAACGTCACCACCTCCACGTCGCGCCTGCGATTCCGTCTCCAGTGTGGTCGCAACATCGTCTACGACACGGATGACTCGCTGGAGCCCGACGACCTCACCGCGCCCTGCACCATGACCCTGCTGACCATGGAGCCAAGCTGCAGCAGTGTCCACGCCAAGCCCTTCGGCCACGACGTCGTTCGCCGCTCTGCCTTGGCAGCGAGCTCCTGCCCAACCCCGCGACGTCCACCCCGTCACCTCGCCGTGGACAGCAGCACCGCCTCGTCGGAGCTCCACTGCAGTCGCCGGTGAGCACCCCGCAGCCCCGCTCCCACACGTGCTCACCATGGCCGAGCCCAGCCATGGCGCAACCGCGTTCCGACCGCCCTGAGACACTAGTAGGGAAGGTAGTCCCCTGACCAGCCTCGCCTTGGCCCCTGGACACTTGCACGCGCACACACGGACCGCACCATCCCAACCAATTCACTGGCATTCCAGAATGCCGACGTGACCAGGCCCTACCCGCCTTGCTCACCATGGCCGAGACCTCCCATGGCGCCGCCTCGTTTCGACCTCCCCGGACCAGTGGAGTTAGCACAAGCCATAGATCCTGTTCTCCCCACCAGGGAACGCAGTGAGACCTACCCTTTGGCCAGATGGAGCCCTAACTCGCCTTGGACCCGGCCTCGCCGGCGCGGTGAAGCCCCATGGCCACCACCGTCTCGCAGAGCAGTTCCGCCCAGCTCCGGCCTCCCCGCTCAGCATGGTCGTGCCGAGGAGCTTCGCCTCTGAGCCAATAGTACACTAGCCCCTATTCGGCTCTAGTGTGCCGTGACCACACCGCCACCGTCTCCACACCGTTCTGCGCCGCCGCATTGTAGAGCAGGTATCTCCAAAAGTGTCTGTTGGGTTGGCTAATCTCATAGTCAAAGGAATATGTATAAGTCATGAAGAGGTGCTCCCTTTACCTCCTAGGCAATCCAGCTTGGCCAAAATCTTAAGTCAAATTGATGCATATTTATGGCTTTAATTACTGATTATTTTTTAAATGTACTGTGGCTGAGTACCTCGCGGAAGAAGCAGTACAGGTCTCCTTCTTCTAAGCAGGCCAGGTCAATAATGTAAATTAGTCCGGTTCGACTCACTGTACCAAATCCCATACAAATTGGTCACAGATTGGCGTGATCATGTTTTGCTTGTGAGAGAGGTTTAGTCAACGGGTCGATGCAAGCTTTGACACCGATCCGGATGACTCTTCCTTCGACTATGAGATTATGCAACTCCCGGATACCGGAGGAATACCTTTTGTGCTATCAAACGTCACAACGTAACTGGGTGACAATAAAGATGCTCTACAGGTATCTCCAAAGGTGTTTGTTGAGTTGGGAGATAAACCTTAGGTCATCCACTTGAGGGAAATTTGCTACTGTCCTACAAACCTCTGCACTTGGAGGCCCAACAACGTCTACAAGAAGAAGGTTGTGTAGTAGACATCAATCACCCGCACACAATGAACCCTTTGTGGTCTAACTTAGTGGACGAGTCGGGATACGATGATCGTAGAACGACGGATGCCAACTCAGGTAGGTTAAGCTCATGGCCGTGAGTCCCCTCGCCATGACCATCGGGCTCTACCTCTTTTCGCCTGTGTTTATCCTAGCCACCTTGACAACCGCACCGCTAAGAACCCTAGGGATGAGAGAACGTGTGTGGATGAGATGGATTAAAACTTGATGAACTATTATTATAATATTGATGATGCATGCATAGGAAAACCACAGCCAAATAATAGGATCGCCAGATCCCTTTATTTCTCTTTTCCACTAAAGCTCATTGGTGTTGACCAAGGCCTGCACACATCTGGCGGTGTGCAGATTTCCTGGCCTACAGTGAGGTAAAGGTTGGAAGGATTAGGTGGTCTCGTGCCTACGCTCAAGTTTGGTTTAGGAGATGAATTCTACGCCCGTAGATACTCTACGCCAACTCTGATGATATCCTTGAAGGAGGAGCCTTCACCCCAAAGACATCTTGTATACGTTTCCGCTAGATTAACCATGTATTAGGTGTGATGTCAAGTGTTGTAATACCTTGTAACTTGTAATCTCTCGATGTATGGCTGTAATATCAACTGATATATGATAATGTGATGGAGTGATCTCTTGGGACTATCACATTATAACTCAAATCAGTGGATTTTCCCTTCGTGGAAAATCGGGGTCGTTTCAGCAAAGCGGCCCGATCTTCCGGTATGCCGTCGTCATGCGATCTCTCTACTGAACGGCCCGTTTTCTGGCCATCGGTACAATCTCGCCTCCGTACGGCGGCGGATTAGGGGTGCGGTTGCGAGCCGGAACACCATGTGGCATCCTCAGCAGCCTATCGGGGACCTTAGAGGCCAGCCGGGCGGGCGGCAAAGTGGCCCGATCTTCCGGTATGCCGTCGTCATGCAATCACGCTACCGAATGGCCCGTTTTCTGGCCATCGGTGCGATCTCGCCTCCATGCGGCGGTTGTTGGAAATATGCCCTAGAGGCAATAATAAATTGGTTATTATTATATTTCCTTGTTCATGATAATCGTTTATTATCCATGCTATAATTGTATTGATTGGAAACTCAAATACATGTGTGGGTACATAGACAACACTGTGTCCCTAGTAAGCCTCTAGTTGACTAGCTCGTTGATCAAAGATGGTTAAGGTTTCCTAGCCATTGACATGAGATGTCATTTGATAACGGGATCACATCATTAGGAGAATGATGTGATGGACAAGACCCAAACTGTAAACGTAGCATTTGATCGTGTCAGTTTATTGCTATTGTTTTCTGCATGTCAAGTATTTGTTCCTTTGACCATGAGATCATGCAACTCACTGACACCGGAGGAATACCTTGTGTGTATCAAACGTCGCAACGTAACTGGGTGACTATAAAGGTGCTCTACAGGTATCTCCGAGGGTGTCTGTTGGGTTGGCATGGATCAAGACTGGGATTTGTTACTCCGTATGACAGAGAGGTATCTCAGGGCCCACTCGGTAATACAACATCACAATGAGCCTTGCAAGCAATGTGACTAAAGTGTTAGCCACGAGATCTTGTATTATGGAACGAGTAAAGAGACTTGCCGGTAACGAGATTGAACTAGGTATAGTGATACCGACGATCGAATCTCGGGCAAGTAACATACCGAAGAACAAAGGGAACAGCATACGGGATTAACTGAATCCTTGACATAGAGGTTCGACCGATAAAGATCTTCGTAGAATATGTAGGAGCCAATATGGGCATCCAGGTCCCGCTATTGGTTATTGGCCGTAGAGGTGTCTCGGTCATGTCTACATAGTTCTCGAACCCGCAGGGTCTACACACTTAACGTTTGGTGACGATTAGTATAATTGAGTTATTATGTTGGTGACCGAAAGTTGTTCGGAGTCCCGGATAAGATCCCGGACATGACGAGGATCTCCGGAATAGTCCGGAGGTAAAGATTGATATATGTGATAATAGTGTTTTGATCTCTGGAAGGGTTCCGGAGTTCACCGGAAGGGGTTCCGGATGTTTACCGAAGTGTTCGGGTGCAGCAAAACTTTATGTGAGCCAAAGGGATAAAACCCACAAGGTATTGGAAAGTGCAAAAGTAGTTTTGCTGCCGCGTAAGCGGTACTACCGCTTGGTGAAGCGGTACTACCGCCGGAGCGGTACTACCGCTTGTGTGAAGCGGTACTACCGCCGGAGCGGTACTACCGCTTGTGTGAAGCGGTACTACCGCCCAAGCGGTACTACCGCTTGTGTGAAGCGGTACTACCGCTTGTGCGCGGCTGTGCGCGGTTCGGCAGGGATCCGAGTTGGACTCTTTCCCTGCGGGCCAAACCGACCTTGTGCGGGCAAAACCGACCCGGAGGAGGCTTTTACTCCAAGTTTAGACCCCAAGGCTCAACATATAAATAGAGGGGCAGGGCTAGCACACGGGATACATCAGCATTTCCCAAGCCGTGTGCCGGCAACCCTAGCCCTCTAGTTCCTCCGTCATAATCTCCGTAGTGCTTGGCGAAGCCCTGCAGAGATTGTTCCTCACCACCATCACCACGCCGTCGTGCTGCTGGAACTCAACCACTACTTCACCATCGCTCGCTGGATCGAGGAGGTGAAGGCGTCATCAAGCCGTACATGTGTTGAACGCGGAGGTGCCGTCCGTTCGGCACTAGATCGGAAGGATCGTGATTGGATCGCGGGACGCTCGGCGATTTGGATCGCGAAGACGTTCGACTACATCAACCGCGTTTATTAACGCTTCCGCTTAGCGATCTACAAGGGTATGTAGATTCACTCTCCCTCTCGTAGATGCTCATCACCATGGATAGATCTTGCGTGTGCGTAGGAAAATTTTTGTTTCCCATGCAACGTTCCCCAACAGTGGCATCATGAGCCAGGTCTATGCGTAGATGAGATCTCGAGTAGAACACAAACGAGTTGTGGGCGTGGGTGTATACATATTGCTTGCCGTTACTAGTTGATACTTGATTCAGCGGCATTGTGAGATGAAGCGGCCCGGACCGACATTACGCGTACGCTTACGCGAGACTGGTTTTACCGCTGCGTGCACTTGTTGCATAAAGGTGACTGGCGGGTGTCTGTCTCTCTCACTTTAGTTGAATCGGTTCAATGAAGAGGGTTCTTTTAGAAGATCAAAAAGCAATCACTACACCACGTTGTGGTTTTGCGTAGGTAAGAACGGTTCTTGCAAACCCGTAGCAACCACGTAAAATTTGCAACAACAATTAGAGGACGTCTAACTTGTTTTTGCAGGGTATGTTGTGATGTGATATGGCCAATTACATGATGAGATATATGTGATGTATGAGATGATCATGTGATGTATAGAATATCACGACTTGCATGTCGATGAGTACGGCAACTGGCAGGAGCCATAGAGTTGTCTTTAATTATTGTATGACCTGCGTGTCAATCATTAAGCGCTATGTAATGCTTTACTTTATCGCTAAACGTTAGCTATAGTCGTGGAAGCAACAGTCGGCGCGACAACCTTATGGCGACACGTTGATGGAGATCAAGATGATGGAGATCATGGTGTCATGCCGGTGACGATGGAGATCATGCCGGTGCTTTGGAGATGGAGATCAAAAGCACAAGTTCATGGCCATATCATGTCACTTATGATTTGCATGTGATGTTAATCCTTTTATGCATCTTATTTTGCTTAGGACGACGGTAGCATTATAAGGTGATCCCTCACTTAAATTTCAAGATAAATTGTGTTCTCCCCAAGTGTGCACCGTTGCGAAAGTTCGTCGTTTCGAGACACGCCGTGATGATCGGGTGTGATAGACTCTACGTTCGCATACAACGGGTGTAAGCCATGTTACACGTGCGGAACACTCGGGTTAAACTTGACGAGCCTAGCATGTACAGACATGGCCTCGGAACACAAGAGACCGAAAGGTCGAACATGAGTCATATAGTAGATATGATCAACATGAAGATGTTCACCATTGAAACCACCTCAACTCACGTGATGATCGGACTTGAGTTGGTGGATTTGGATCATGTTACACTCGAATGATCGGAGGGATGTCAATTTGAGTGGGAGTTTTTAAAAATATGATTAACTAAACTCATTATCTAAGAACAATAGTCTAAGTTGTCTTTGCAATATTTATGTTGTAGATCATGGCTCGCGCAGTAGCACCCCTGAATTTTAATGCGTTCCTAGAGAAAGCTAAGTTGAAAGATGATGGAAGTAACTTTGTGGACTGGGCCCGTAATCTAAGGATTATCCTTACGGCTTCCCAGAAGGCTTATGTCCTTGATGCACCGCTTGGTGATCCACCCGCTCCAGTTGAGTCTCTAGACGTTGTGAACGCCTGGCAGGCTCGTTCTGATGATTACTCAATAGTTCAATGTGCAATGTTGTATGGCTTAGAACCGGGACTTCAAAGACGTTTTGAACGTCATGGAGCATATGAGATGTTCCAGGAGTTGAAGTTTATCTTTCAGAAGAATCCCCGGATCGAGAGATATGAGATCTCCGATAAGTTCTATGCTTGCAAGATGGAGGAGAACGGGTCTATCAGTGATCACGTGCTCAGAATGTCTGGGTACTCCACCCGTCTGGCTGAGTTAGGGATGCCCCTTCCGCCAGAGGCTATCACTGACAGAGTTCTTCAATCATTGCCACCTAGCTACAAGAGCTTCGTGTTGAACTATAAACATGCACGGGATGAACAAGTCAGTCGCCGAGCTGTTTGCGATGCTGAAAGCCGCTGAGTCTGAAATTCAGAAGGAGCATCAAGTGTTGATGGTCAATAAAACCACTAGTTTCAAGAAAAATGGCAAGGGTAAAAAGGGTAACTCCAAGCAGAGTGGCAAAGCAGTTGCTCCTCTCGTGAAGAAACCCAAGGCTGGACCCAAACCAGAAACTGTGTGTTTTCATTGCAAGGGAACTGGACACTGGAAGCGGAATTGCCCCAAGTATTTGGCTGACAAGAAGGCGGCCAACAACAAACAAGGTATATATGATATACATGTTATTGATGTGTACCTTACCAACTCTCGTTGTAGTGCCTGGGTATTTGATACCGGTGCGGTTGCTCATATTTGCAACTCAAAACAGGAACTGCGGAATAGACGGAGGCTGGCAAAGGACGAAGTGACGATGCGCGTGGGAAATGGTTCCAAGGTTGATGTGATCGCCGTCGGCACGCTCGCTCTTCGATTACCGTCGGGATTAGTGATGAACCTAAATAAGTGTTATTTGGTGCCTGCGTTAAGCATGAACATTATATCTGGATCTTGTTTATTGCGAGACGGTTACTCATTTAAATCAGAGAATAATGGTTGTTCTATTTATATGAGTAATATCTTTTATGGTCATGCACCCGATGTGAGGGGTTTATTCTTATTGAATCTCGATAGTAATGATACACATGTTCATAACATTGATGCCAAAAGATGTAGAATTGATAATGATAATACCACTTTCTTGTGGCACTGCCGTTTAGGTCATATTGGCGTAAAACGCATGAAGAAGCTCCATGCTGATGGACTTTTGGAGTCACTTGATTTTGAATCACTTGACACATGTGAGCCATGCCTCATGGGCAAGATGACTAAAACGCCGTTCTCTGGAATAATGGAACGGGCAAGTGACTTATTGGAAATCATACATACTGATGTGTGCGGTCCGATGAGTATTGAGGCGCGCGGTGGTTATCGTTACTTTCTCACCTTCACTGATGACTTAAGTAGATATGGGTATATTTACTTAATGAAACACAAGTCTGAAACATTTGAAAAGTTCAAACAATTTCAGAGTGAAGTTGAGAATCATCGTAACAAGAAGATTAAATTCCTACGATCTGATCGAGGAGGAGAATATCTGAGTTATGAGTTTGGCAGTCACTTAAGACAGTGTGGAATTGTTTCACAATTGACACCGCCTGGAACACCACAGCGTAATGGTGTGTCCGAACGTCGTAATCGAACCTTATTGGATATGGTGCGATCTATGATGTCTCTTGCCGATTTGCCACTATCGTTTTGGGGTTATGCATTAGAGACAGCTGCATTCACTTTAAATAGGGCACCATCGAAATCCGTTGAGACGACGCCATATGAACTTTGGTTTGACAAGAAGCCAAAGCTGTCGTTTCTTAAAGTTTGGGGATGTGATGCTTATGTCAAAAAGCTTCAGCCTGAAAAGCTGGAACCCAAAGCGGAGAAATGCGTCTTCATAGGATACCCAAAAGAGACAGTTGGGTATACCTTCTACCTCAGATCCGAAGGCAAAGTGTTTGTCGCTAAAAACGGAGCATTTCTTGAGAAAGAGTTTCTCTCGAAAGAATTGAGTGGGAGGAAGATAGAACTTGATGAGGTTGTTGAACCTTTACTTCAACCTGAGAGTAGCGCAGCGCAGAAAGTTGTTTCTGTGGAGCCTACATTAGCTGAAGAGGAAGTTAATGATGATGATCATGAAGCTTTGGATCAAGTTGCTATCGAACCTCGTAGGTCGACAAGGACGCGTACTGCTCCTGAGTGGTACGGCAACCCTGTCTTAGAGGTCATGTTGTTAGACAACGATGAACCTACGAGCTATGGAGAAGCGATGATGGGCCCGGATTCCGAGAAGTGGTTAGAGGCCATGAAATCCGAGATGGGATCCATGTATGAAAACAAAGTATGGACTTTGGAAGTATTACCTGAAGGGCGTAAGGCCATTCAGAACAAATGGATCTTTAAGAGGAAGACGGACGCGGACGGTAATGTCACCGTCTATAAAGCTCGACTTGTGGCAAAGGGTTTTTCACAAGTTCAAGGAGTTGACTACGATGAGACCTTCTCACCCGTAGCGATGCTTAAGTCCGTCAGAATCATGTTAGCAATAGCTGCCTTTTTCGATTATGAAATTTGGCAGATGGATGTCAAAACAGCGTTCCTTAATGGTTACCTTAAGGAAGAGTTGTATATGATGCAGCCAGAAGGTTTTGTCGATCCAGAGAATGCTGACAAAGTTTGCAAACTCCAGCGATCCATTTATGGACTGGTGCAAGCATCTCGGAGTTGGAATCTTCGTTTTGATGAGGTGATCAAAGCGTTCGAGTTTATACAAGTTTACGGAGAAGCTTGTATTTACAAGAAAGTGAGTGGGAGCTCTATAGCGTTTCTAATATTATATGTGGATGACATATTGCTGATTGGAAACAATATAGAAATGCTGGAAAGCGTAAAGGAATATTTGAACAAGAGTTTTTCAATGAAGGACCTAGGAGAAGCTGCTTTCATATTAGGCATCAAGATCTATAGAGATAGATCGAGACGCTTAATAGGACTTTCACAAAGCACATACCTTGACAAAGTTTTGAAGAAGTTCAAAATGGATCAGTCCAAGAAGGGGTTCTTGCCTGTATTGCAAGGTGTGAAGTTGAGTAAGTCTCAATGCCCAGTGACTGCAGAAGATAGAGAAAAGATGAGTGTCATCCCCTATGCTTCAGCCATAGGCTCTATCATGTATGCAATGCTGTGCACAAGACCCGATGTCAGCCTTGCCATAAGTATGGTCGGAAGGTTTCAAAGTGATCCAGGAATGGAACACTGGACGGCGGTCAAGAATATCCTGAAGTACCTGAAAAGGACTAAGGACATGTTTCTCGTTTATGGAGGTAATCAAGAGCTCGTCGTAAAGGGTTACGTCGATGCAAGCTTTGACACTGATCCGGATGACTCTAAGTCGCAAACCGGATACGTATTTATTCTTAATGGGGGTGCGGTTAGCTGGTGCAGTTCCAAGCAAAGCGTGGTAGCTGATTCTACATGCGAAGCGGAGTACATCGCTGCCTCGGAGGCGGCGAAGGAAGGTGTCTGGATGAAGGAGTTCATGACAGATCTTGGAGTAGTGCCTAGTGCACTTAACCCAATGACTCTGTTTTGTGATAATACTGGTGCCATTGCTCTAGCCAAGGAACCAAGATTTCACAAGAGGACCAGACACATAAAGCGACGTTTCAATTCCATCCGCGATTACATCAAGGAGGACGACATAAATATTTGCAAAGTACACACGGATCTAAATGTTGCAGATCCGATGACTAAACCTCTTCCAAGGGCTAAACATGAACAACACCAGAACTGCATGGGTGTTCGATTCATTACAATGTAAATCACATAGTGATGTGAACTAGATTATTGACTCTAGTGCAAGTGGGAGACTGTTGGAAATATGCCCTAGAGGCAATAATAAATTGGTTATTATTATATTTCCTTGTTCATGATAATCGTTTATTATCCATGCTATAATTGTATTGATTGGAAACTCAAATACATGTGTGGGTACATAGACAACACTGTGTCCCTAGTAAGCCTCTAGTTGACTAGCTCGTTGATCAAAGATGGTTAAGGTTTCCTAGCCATTGACATGAGATGTCATTTGATAACAGGATCACATCATTAGGAGAATGATGTGATGGACAAGACCCAAACTGTAAACGTAGCATTTGATCGTGTCAGTTTATTGCTATTGTTTTCTGCATGTCAAGTATTTGTTCCTTTGACCATGAGATCATGCAACTCACTGACACCGGAGGAATACCTTGTGTGTATCAAACGTCGCAACGTAACTGGGTGACTATAAAGGTGCTCTACAGGTATCTCCGAGGGTGTCTGTTGGGTTGGCATGGATCAAGACTGGGATTTGTTACTCCGTATGACGGAGAGGTATCTCAGGGCCCACTCGGTAATACAACATCACAATGAGCCTTGCAAGCAATGTGACTAAAGTGTTAGCCACGAGATCTTGTATTACGGAACGAGTAAAGAGACTTGCCGGTAACGAGATTGAACTAGGTATAGTGATACCGACGATCGAATCTCGGGCAAGTAACATACCGAAGAACAAAGGGAACAGCATACGGGATTAACTGAATCCTTGACATAGAGGTTCGACCGATAAAGATCTTCGTAGAATATGTAGGAGCCAATATGGGCATCCAGGTCCCGCTATTGGTTATTGGCCGTAGAGGTGTCTCGGTCATGTCTACATAGTTCTCGAACCCGCAGGGTCTACACACTTAACGTTTGGTGACGATTAGTATAATTGAGTTATTATGTTGGTGACCGAAAGTTGTTCGGAGTCCCGGATAAGATCCTGGACATGACGAGGATCTCCGGAATAGTCCGGAGGTAAAGATTGATATATGTGATAATAGTGTTTTGATCTCTGGAAGGGTTCCGGAGTTCACCGGAAGGGGTTCCGGATGTTTACCGAAGTGTTCGGGTGCAGCAACACTTTATGTGAGCCAAAGGGATAAAACCCACAAGGTATTGGAAAGTGCAAAAGTAGTTTTGCTGCCGCGTAAGCGGTACTACCGCTTGGTGAAGCGGTACTACCGCCGGAGCGGTACTACCGCTTGTGTGAAGCGGTACTACCGCCCGAGCGGTACTACCGCTTGTGTGAAGCGGTACTACCGCCCAAGCGGTACTACCGCTTGTGTGAAGCGGTACTACCGCTTGTGCGCGGCTGTGCGCGGTTCGGCAGGGATCCGAGTTGGACTCTTTCCCTGCGGGCCAAACCGACCTTGTGCGGGCAAAACCGACCCGGAGGAGGCTTTTACTCCAAGTTTAGACCCCAAGGCTCAACATATAAATAGAGGGGCAGGGCTAGCACACGGGATACATCAGGATTTCCCAAGCCGTGTGCCGGCAACCCTAGCCCTCTAGTTCCTCCGTCATAATCTCCGTAGTGCTTGGCGAAGCCCTGCAGAGATTGTTCCTCACCACCATCACCACGCCGTCGTGCTGCTGGAACTCAACCACTACTTCACCATCGCTCGCTGGATCGAGGAGGTGAAGGCGTCATCAAGCCGTACGTGTGTTGAACGCGGAGGTGCCGTCCGTTCGGCACTAGATCGGAAGGATCGTGATTGGATCGCGGGACGCTCGGCGATTTGGATCGCGAAGACGTTCGACTACATCAACCGCGTTTATTAACGCTTCCGGTTAGCGATCTACAAGGGTATGTAGATTCACTCTCCCTCTCGTAGATGCTCATCACCATGGATAGATCTTGCGTGTGCGTAGGAAAATTTTTGTTTCCCATGCAACGTTCCCCAACAGCGGTGGCTTAGGGGCGCGGTTGGGAGCCGGAAGACCATGTGGCATCCTCAGCAGCCTGTCGGGGACCTTAGAGGCCAGGCGGGCAGGCGGCAAAGCGGCCCGATCTTTTGGTATGCCGTCGTCATGCGATCTCGCTACCGAACGACCCGTTTTCTGGCCATCGGTGCGATCTCGCCTCCCTGCGATGGCGGCTTAGGGGTGCGGTTGGGACATGAAACACCATGTGGCATCCTCAGCAGCCTGTCGAGGACCTTAGAGGCTAGGCAGGAGGGCGGCAAAGCGGCCCGATCTTCCGGTATGCTGTCGTCATGCGATCTTGCTACCGAATGGCCCATTTTATGGACATCGATGCGATCTCGCCTCCATGCGGCGGTGGCTTAGGGGCGTGGTTGGGAGCGGAACACCATGTGGCATCCTTAGCAGCCTGTCGGGGACCTTAGAGGCCAGGTGGGCGGGGGGGCAAAGTGGCCCGACCTTCTGGTATGCCGTCGTCATGCGATCTCGCTACCGAACGGCCTGTGTTCTGGCCATCAGTGCGATCTCGTCTCCGTGCGGCGGTGGCTTAGGGGCGCGGTTGGGAGCCAGAACACCCTGTGGCATCCTCAGCAGCCTGTTGGTGACCTTAGAGGCCAGGCGGGCAGGTGGCGAAGCAGCCCGATCTTCTGGTATGCCGTCGTCATGCGATCTCGCTACCGAACGGCCCATTTTCTGGCCATCGGTGCGATCTCGCCTCCGTGCGGCGGCAGCTTAGGGGCGCGGTTGGGAGCTGGAACACCGTGTGGCATCCTCAGCACCCTGTCGGAGACCTTAGAGGCCTGGCGGGCGGGCGGCAAAGCGGCCAGATCTTCCGGTATGCCGTCGTCATGCGATCTCGCTACCGAACGGCCTATTTTCTGGCCATTGGTGCGATCTCGCCTCCGTGCGGACGCGGCTTAGAGGCGCGTTTGGGAGCCAGAATAACATGTGGTGTCCTCAGAAGCCTGTCGGGGACCTTAGAGGCCAGGCGGGCGGGCGGCAAAGCGGCCCGACCTTCCGGTATGCCGTCGTCATGCGATCTCGCTACCGAACGACCCGTTTTCTGGCCATCGGTGCGATCTCGCCTCCGTGCGGCCGCGGCTTAGGGGCACGTTTGGGAGCCGGAACACCATGTGGCATCCTCAGTAGCCTGTCGGGGACCTTAGAGGCTAGGCGGGTGGGAGGCAAAGTGGCCCGACCTTCCGGTATGCCGTCGTCATGCGACCTCGCTACCGAACGGCCCATTTTCTGGCCATCGGTGCGATCTCGCCTCCGTGCTGCGGTGGCTTAGGGTAGCGGTTGGGAGCCAGAACACCATGTGGCATCCTCAGCAGCCTTTCAGGGACCTTAGAGGCCAGGCGGGCAGGTGGCAAAGTGGCCCGATCTTCCGGCATGTCATTGTCATGCGATCTCGCTACCGAACGGCCCGTTTTCTCGCCATCGGTGCGATCTCGCCTCCGTGCGGTGGTGGCTTAGGGGCACGGTTGGGAGCCGGAACACCATGTGGCATCCTCAACACCCTGTCGGGGACCTTAGAGGCCAGGCGGGCGGGCGGCAAAGCAGCCCGATCTTCCGGTATGCCGTCGTCATGCGATCTCGCTTCCGAACGGCCCGTTTTCTGGCCATCGGTGTGATCTCGCTTCCGTGCGGCCGCGGCATAGGGGCACATTTGGGAGCCGGAACACCATGTGGCATCCTCAGCAGCCTGTCGGGGACCTTAGAGGCCAGGCGGGTGGGTGGTAAACGGCCCAACCTTCCGGTATGCCGTCGTAATGCGATCTCGCTACCGAACGGCCCATTTTCTGGCCATCGGTGCGATGTCGCCTCCGTGCGGCGGTGGCTTAGGGGCACGGTTGGGATCCGGAACACCGTGTGGTGTCCTCAGCAGCCTGTCGGGGACCTTTGAGGCTAGGTGAGTGGGCAGCAAAGCGGCCCGATCTTCCGGTATGCCGTCATCATGCGATCTCGCTACCAAACGGCCCGTTTTCTGGCCATTGGTGTGATCTCGCCTCCGTGCGGCGGCGGCTTAGGTTGTGCGGTTGGGAACCGGAACACCGTGTGGCATCCTCAGAAGCCTTTCGGGGACCTTAGAGGCCAGGCGGGCGGGTGGCAAAGTGGCCCGATCTTCCGGTATGCCGTCGTCATGCGATCTCGCTACCGAACGGCCCGTTTTCTCGCCATCGGTGCGATCTCGCCTCCGTGCGGCGGTGGCTTAGGGGCACGGTTGGGAGCCGGAACACCATGTGGCATCCTCAACAGACTGTAGGGGACCTTAGAGGCCAGGCGGGCGAGCGACAAAGCGGTCCAATCTTCCGGTATGCCATCGTCATGCGATCTCGCTACCGAACGACCCGTTTTCTGGCCATCAGTGCGATCTTGCCTCCGTACGGCGGTGGCTTAGAGGCCCGGTTGAGAGCTGGAACACCATGTGGCATCCTCAGCAGCCTGTCAGGGACCTTAGAGGCCAGGTGGGCGGGCGGCAAAGCGGCCTGATCTTCCGGTATGCAGTCGTCATGCGATCTCACTACCGAACGACCTGTTTTCTGGCCATCGGTGCGATCTCGCCCCCGTGTGGCGGCGGCTTAGGGGCGCGGTTGGGAGCCGGAACACCGTGTGGCGTCCTCAGCAGCCTATCGGGGACCATAGAGGCCAGGCGGGCGGGCGGCAAAGCGGCCCGATCTTCCGGTATCTCGTCGTCATGCGATCCCGCTACCGAACGGCCCGTTTTCTGGCCATCGGTGCGATCTCGCCTCCGTGCGGCGGTGGCTTAGGGGCGCGGTTGGGAGCCAGAACCCCGTGTGGTGTCCTCAGCAGCCTGTCGAGGACCTTAGATGCCAGGCGGGCAGGCGGCAAAAAGGCCCGATCTTCCGGTATGCCGTCGTCATGCGATCTCGCTACCGAACGGCCCGTTTTCTGGCCATCGGTGCGATCTCGCCTCCGTGCGGCGACGGCTTAGGGGCGCAGTTGGGACCGGAACACCGTGTGGCATCCTCAGTAGCCTGTCGGGGACCTTAGAGGCCAGGCGGGCGGGTGGCAAAGCGGCCCGATCTTCCGGTATGCCATCGTCATGCGATCTCGCTACCGAACGGCCCGTTGTCTGGCCATCGGTGCGATCTCGCGTCCGAGCGGCGGCGGCTTAGGGGCGCGGTTGGGAGCCAGAACACCATGTGGCGTCCTCAGCAGCCTGTCGGGGACCTTAGAGGCCAGGTGGTGTAGGGGAACGTTGCATGGGAAACAAAAATTTTCCTACGCACACATAAGATCTATCCATGGTGATGAGCATCTACGAGAGGGAGAGTGGATCTACATACCCTTGTAGATCGCTAAGCGGAAGCGTTAAGAAACGCGGTTGATGTAGTCGAACGTCTCCGCGATCCAAATCGCAAGTCGTCCCTCGATCCAAGCACGATCTAGCGCCGAACGGACGGCACCTCCGCGTTCAACACACGTACGGCTTGATGACGCCTTCACCTCCTCGATCCAGCGAGCGATGATGAAGTAGTAGATGAGTTCCAGCAGCACGACGGCGTGGTGATGTTGGTGAGGAACTATTCCAGCAGGGCTTCGCCTAAGCACTACTGAAATTATGACGTAGGAGGAACTAGAGGTTGCCGGCACACGGCTTGGGGAAATCTTAATGTGTCCCGCGTGCTAGCCCTGCCCCTCTATTTATATGTTGAGCCTTGGGGTCTAAACTTGGAGTAAAAGCCTCCTCCAGGTCGGTTTTGCCCGCACAAGGTCGGTTTGGCCCGCAGGGAAAGAGTCCAACTCGGATCCCTGCAGTACCGCGCACAAGCGGTAGTACCGCTCACGAGTGGTAGTACCGCTTGAGCGGTAGTACCGCTTCACACAAGCGGTAGTACCGCTTATGCGGTAGTACCGCTTCACACAAGCGGTAGTACCGCTTATGCGGTAGTACTGCCTTACCAGCGGTAGTACCGCTTAAGGCAGCAGCAAAACTTCCTTTTGCACTTTCCAATACCTCGTGGGCTTTATCCCTTTGGCTCATATAAAGTGTTGCTGCACCCGAACACTTCGGTAAACATCCGGAACCCCTTCCGGTGAATTCCGGAACCCTTCCGGAAACCAAAACACTATTATCACATATATCAATCTTTACCTCCGGACTCTTCCGGAGATCCTCGTCATGTCCGGGATCTTATCCGGGACTCCGAACAACCTTCGGTCACCAACAAAATAACTCAATTATACTAATCGTCACCAAACGTTAAGTGTGTAGACCCTGCGGGTTCGAGAACTATGTAGACATGACCGAGACACCTCTACGATCAATAACCAATAGCGGGACCTGGATGCCCATATTGGCTCCTACATATTCTACGAAGATCTTTATCGGTCGAACCTCTATGTCAAGGATTCAGTTAATCCCGTATACTGTTCCCTTTGTTCTTCGGTATGTTACTTGCCCGAGATTCGATCGTCGGTATCTCTATACCTAGTTCAATCTCGTTACCGGCAAGTCTCTTTACTCGTTCCGTAATACAAGATCTCGTGGCTAACACTTTAGTCACATCTCATATGCTCCATGATGTTCAAAACGTCTTTGAAGTCCCGGTTCTAAGCCATACAACATTGCACATTGAACTATTGAGTAATCATCAGAACGAGCCTGCCAGGCGTTCACAACGTCTAGAGACTCAACTGGAGCGGGTGGATCACCAAGCGGTGCATCAAGGACATAAGCCTTCTGGGAAGCCGTAAGGATAATCCTTAGATTACGGGCCCAGTCCACAAAGTTACTTCCATCATCTTTCAACTTAGCTTTCTCTAGGAACGCATTAAAATTCAGGGGTGCTACTGCGCGAGCCATGATCTACAACATAAATATTGCAAAGACAACTTAGACTATTGTTCTAGATAATGAGTTTAGTTAATCATATTACTTAAAAAACTCCCACTCAAATTGACATCCCTCCGATCATTCGAGTGTAACATGATCCAAATCCACCAACTCAAGTCCGATCATCACGTGAGTTGAGGTGGTTTCAATGGTGAACATCTTCATGTTGATCATATCTACTATATGACTCATGTTCGACCTTTCGGTCTCTTGTGTTCCGAGGCCATGTCTGTACATGCTAGGCTCGTCAAGTTTAACCCGAGTGTTCCGCACGTGCAACATGGTTTACACCCGTTGTATGTGAACGTAGAGTCTATCACACCCGATCATCACGGCGTGTCTCCAAACGACGAACTTTCGCAACGGTGCACACTTGGGGAGAACACAATTTATCTTGAAATTTAAGTGAGGGATCACCTTATAATGCTACCGTCGTCCTAAGCAAAATAAGATGCATAAAAGGATTAACATCACATGCAAATCATAAGTGACATGATATGGCCATGAACTTGTGCTTTTGATCTCCATCTCCAAAGCACCGGCATGATCTCCATCGTCACCGGCATGACACCATGATCTCCATCATCTTGATCTCCATCAACGTGTCGCCATGAGGTTGTCGCGCCGACTGTTGCTTCCACGACTATAGCTAACGTTTAGCGATAAAGTAAAGCATTACATAGCGCTTAATGATTGACACGCAGGTCATACAATAATTAAAGACAACTCTATGGCTCCTGCCAGTTGCCATACTCATCGACATGCAAGTCGTGATATTCTATACAACACATGATCATCTCATACATCACATATATCTCATCATGTAATTGGCCATATCACATCACAACATACCCTGCAAAAACAAGTTAGACGTCCTCTAATTGTTGTTGCAAATTTTACGTGGCTGCTACGGGTTTGCAAGAACCGTTCTTACCTACGCAAAACCACAACGTGGTGTAGTGATTGCTTTTTGATCTTCTAAAAGAACCCTCTTCATTGAAATCGATTCAACTAAAGTGAGAGAGACAGACACCCGCTAGCCATCTTTATGCAACGAAGTTACATGTCAGTTGAAGGAACCTGTCTCGCGTAAGCGTACGCGTAATGTCGGTCTGGGCCGCTTCATCTCACAGTACCGCCGAATCAAATATCAACTAGTAACGGCAAGCAATATGTATACACCCACGCCCACAACTCGTTTGTGTTCTACTCGAGATCTCATCTACGCATAGACCTAGCTCATGATGCCACTGTAGGGGAACGTTGCATGGGAAACAAAAATTTTCCTACGCACACATAAGATCTATCCATGGTGATGAGCATCTACGAGAGGGAGAGTGGATCTACATACCCTTGTAGATCGCTAAGCGGAAGCGTTAAGAAACGCGGTTGATGTAGTCGAACGTCTCCGCGATCCAAATCGCAAGTCGTCCCTCGATCCAAGCACGATCTAGCGCCGAACGGACGGCAACTCCGCGTTCAACACACGTACGGCTTGATGACGCCTTCACCTCCTCGATCCAGCGAGCAATGATGAAGTAGTAGATGAGTTCCAGCAGCACGACGGCGTGGTGATGTTGGTGAGGAACTATTCCAGCAGGGCTTCGCCTAAGCACTACTGAAATTATGACGTAGGAGGAACTAGAGGTTGCCGGCACACGGCTTGGAGAAATCTTAATGTGTCCCGCGTGCTAGCCCTGCCCCTCTATTTATATGTTGAGCCTTGGGGTCTAAACTTGGAGTAAAAGCCTCCTCCAGGTCGGTTTTGCCCGCACACGGTCGGTTTGGCCCGCAGGGAAAGAGTCCAACTCGGATCCCTGCAGTACCGCGCACAAGCGGTAGTACCGCTCACGAGCGGTAGTACTGCTTGAGCGGTAGTACCGCTTCACACAAGCGGTAGTACCGCTTATGCGGTAGTACCGCTTCACACAAGCGGTAGTACCGCTTACGCGGTAGTACTGCCTTACCAGCGGTAGTACCGCTTATGGCAGCAGCAAAACTTCCTTTTGCACTTTCCAATACCTCGTGGGCTTTATCCCTTTGGCTCATATAAAGTGTTGCTGCACCCGAACACTTCGGTAAACATCCGGAACCCCTTCCGGTGAATTCCGGAACCCTTCCGGAAACCAAAACACTATTATCACATATATCAATCTTTACCTCCGGACTCTTCCGGAGATCCTCGTCATGTCCGGGATCTTATCCGGGACTCCGAACAACCTTCGGTCACCAACAAAATAACTCAATTATACTAATCGTCACCAAACGTTAAGTGTGTAGACCCTGCGGGTTCGAGAACTATGTAGACATGACCGAGACACCTCTACGATCAATAACCAATAGCGGGACCTGGATGCCCATATTGGCTCCTACATATTCTACGAAGATCTTTATCGGTCGAACCTCTATGTCAAGGATTCAGTTAATCCCGTATACTGTTCCCTTTGTTCTTCGGTATGTTACTTGCCCGAGATTCGATCGTCGGTATCTCTATACCTAGTTCAATCTCGTTACCGGCAAGTCTCTTTACTCGTTCCGTAATACAAGATCTCGTGGCTAACACTTTAGTCACATTGCTTGCAAGGCTCATTGTGATGTTGTATTACCGAGTGGGCCCTGAGATACCTCTCCATCATACGGAGTAACAAATCCCAGTCTTGATCCATGCCAACCCAACAGACACCCTCGGAGATACCTGTAGAGCACCTTTATAGTCACCCAGTTACGTTGCGACGTTTGATACACACAAGGTATTCCTCCGGTGTTAGTGTGTTGCATGATCTCATGGTCAAAGGAACAGATACTTGACATGCAGAAAACAATAGCAATAAACTGACACGATCATATGCTACGTTTATAGTTTGGGTCTTGTCCATCACATCATTCTCCTAATGATGTGATCCCGTTATCAAATGACATCTCATGTCCATGGCTAGGAAACCTTAACCATCTTTGATCAACGAGCTAGTCAACTAGAGGCTTACTAGGGACACAGTGTTGTCTATGTACCCACACATGTATTTGAGTTTCCAATCAATACAATTATAGCATGGATAATAAACGATTATCATGAACAAGGAAATATAATAATAACCAATTTATTATTGCCTCTAGGGCATATTTCCAACAGTCTCCCACTTGCACTAGAGTCAATAATCTAGTTCACATCACTATGTGATTTACATTGTAATGAATCGAACACCCATGCAGTTCTGGTGTTGTTCATGTTTAGCCCTTGGAAGAGGTTTAGTCATCAGATCTGCAACATTCAGATCCGTGTGTACTATGCAAATATTTATGTCGTCCTCCTTGATGTAATCGCGGATGGAATTGAAACGTCGCTTTATGTGTCTGGTCCTCTTGTGAAATCTTGGTTCCTTGGCTAGAGCAATGGCACCAGTATTATCACAAAACAGAGTCATTGGGTTAAGTGCACTAGGCACTACTCCAAGATCTGTCATGAACTCCTTCATCCAGACACCTTCCTTCGCCGCCTCCGAGGCTGCGATGTACTCCGCTTCGCATGTAGAATCAGCTACCACGCTTTGCTTGGAACTGCACCAGCTAACCGCACCCCCATTAAGAATAAATATGTATCCGGTTTGAGACTTAGAGTCATCCGGATCAGTGTCAAAGCTTGCATCGACGTAACCCTTTACGACGAGCTCTTGATCACCTCCATAAACGAGAAACATGTCCTTAGTCCTTTTCAGGTACTTCAGGATATTCTTGACCGCCGTCCAGTGTTCCATTCCTGGATCACTTTGAAACCTTCCGACCATACTTATGGCAAGGCTGACATCGGGTCTTGTGCATAGCATTGCATACATAATAGAGCCTATGGCTGAAGCATAGGGGATGACACTCATCTTTTCTCTATCTTCTGTAGTCACTGGGCATTGAGTCTTACTCAACTTCACACCTTGCAAAACAGGCAAGAACCCCTTCTTGGACTGATCCATTTTGAACTTCTTCAAAATCTTATCAAGGTATGTGCTTTGTGAAATTCCTATTAAGCGTCTTGATCTATCTCTATAGATCTTGATGCCTAATATGAAAGCAGCTTCTCCTAGGTCCTTCATTGAAAAACTCTTGTTCAAATATTCCTTCACGCTTTCCAACATTTCTATATTGTTTCCAATCAGCAATATGTCATCCACATATAATATTAGAAACGTCATAGAGCTCCCACTCACTTTCTTGTAAATACAAGCTTCTCTGTAAACTTGTATAAACTCGAACGCTTTGATCACCTCATCAAAGCGAAGATTCCAACTCCGAGATGCTTGCACCAGTCCATAAATGGATCGCTGGAGTTTGCAAACTTTGTCAGCATTCTCTGGATCGACAAAACCTTCTGGTTGCATCATATACAACTCTTCCTTAAGGAAACCGTTAAGGAACGCTGTTTTGACATCCATCTGCCAAATTTCATAATCGAAAAAGGCAGCTATTGCTAACATGATTCTGACGGACTTAAGCATCGCTACGGGTGAGAAGGTCTCATCGTAGTCAACTCCTTGAACTTGTGAAAAACCCTTTGCCACAAGTCGAGCTTTATAGACGGTGACATTACCGTCCGCGTTCGTCTTCCTCTTAAAGATCCATTTGTTCTGAATGGCCTTACGCCCTTCAGGTAATACTTCCAAAGTCCACACTTTGTTTTCATACATGGATCCCATCTCGGATTTCATGGCCTCTAACCACTTCTCGGAATTCGGGCCCATCATCGCTTCTCCATAGCTCGTAGGTTCATCGTTGTCTAACAACATGACCTCTAAGACAGGGTTGCCGTACCACTCAGGAGCAGTACGCGTCCTTGTCGACCTACGAGGTTCGATAGCAACTTGATCCAAAGCTTCATGATCATCATCATTAACTTCCTCTTCAGCTGATGTAGGCTCTACAGAAACATATTTTTGCGCTGCGCTACTTTCAGGTTGAAGTAAAGGTTCAACAACCTCATCAAGTTCTATCTTCCTCCCACTCAATTCTTTCGAGAGAAACTCTTTCTCAAGAAATGTTCCGTTTTTAGCGACAAACACTTTGCCTTCGGATCTGAGGTAGAAGGTATACCCAACTGTCTCTTTTGGGTATCCTATGAAGACGCATTTCTCCGCTTTGGGTTCCAGCTTTTCAGGCTGAAGCTTTTTGACATAAGCATCACATCCCCAAACTTTAAGAAACGACAGCTTTGGCTTCTTGCCAAACCAAAGTTCATATGGCGTCGTCTCAACGGATTTCGATGGTGCCCTATTTAAAGTGAATGCAGCTATCTCTAATGCATAGCCCCAAAACGATAGTGGCAAATCAGCAAGAGACATCATAGATCGCACCATATCTAATAAGGTTCGATTACGACGTTCGGACACACCATTACGCTGTGGTGTTCCAGGCGGTGTTAGTTGTGAAACAATTCCACATTGTCTTAAGTGACTGTCAAACTCATAACTCAGATATTCTCCTCCTCGATCAGATCGTAGGAATTTAATCTTCTTCTTACGATGATTCTCAACTTCACTCTGATATTGTTTGAACTTTTCAAATGTTTCAGACTTGTGTTTCATTAAGTAAATATACCCATATCTACTTAAGTCATCAGTGAAGGTGAGAAAGTAACGATAACCACCGCGCGCCTCAATGCTCATCGGACCGCACACATCAGTATGTATGATTTCCAATAAGTCACTTGCCCGTTCCATTATTCCAGAGAACGGCGTTTTAGTCATCTTGCCCATGAGGCATGGCTCACATGTGTCAAGTGATTCAAAATCAAGTGACTCCAAAAGTCCATCAGCATGGAGCTTCCTCATGCGTTTTACGCCAATATGACCTAAACGGCAGTGCCACAAGAAAGTGGTATTATCATTATCAATTCTACATCTTTTGGCATCAATGTTATGAACATGTGTATCATTACTATCGAGATTCAATAAGAATAAACCCCTCACATTGGGTGCATGACCATAAAAGATATTACTCATATAAATAGAACAACCATTATTCTCTGATTTAAATGAGTAACCGTCTCGCAATAAACAAGATCCGGATATAATGTTCATTCTTAACGCAGGCACTAAATAACAATTATTCAGGTTCATCACTAATCCCGATGGTAATAGAAGAGCGAGCGTGCCGACGGCGATCACATCAACCTTGGAACCATTTCCCACGCGCATCGTCACTTCGTCCTTTGCCAGCCTCCGTCTATTCCGCAGTTCCTGTTTTGAGTTGCAAATATGAGCAACCGCACCGGTATCAAATACCCAGGCACTACAACGAGAGTTGGTAAGGTACACATCAATAACATGTATATCATATATACCTTGTTTGTTGTTGGCCGCCTTCTTGTCAGCCAAATACTTGGGGCAGTTCCGCTTCCAGTGTCCAGTTCCCTTGCAATGAAAACACACAGTTTCTGGTTTGGGTCCAGCCTTGGGTTTCTTCACGAGAGGAGCAACTGCTTTGCCACTCTTCTTGGAGTTACCCTTCTTACCCTTGCCATTTTTCTTGAAACTAGTGGTTTTATTGACCATCAACACTTGATGCTCCTTCTGAATTTCAGAGTCAGCGGCTTTCAGCATCGCAAACAGCTCGGTGACTGACTTGTTCATCCCGTGCATGTTATAGTTCAACACGAAGCTCTTGTAGCTAGGTGGCAATGATTGAAGAACTCTGTCAGTGATAGCCTCTGGCGGAAGGGGCATCCCCAATTCAGCCAGACGGGTGGAGTACCCAGACATTCTGAGCACGTGATCACTGATAGACCCATTCTCCTCCATCTTGCAAGCATAGAACTTATCGGAGATCTCATATCTCTCGATCCGGGAATTCTTCTGAAAGATAAACTTCAACTCCTGGAACATCTCATATGCTCCATGACGTTCAAAACGTCTTTGAAGTCCCGGTTCTAAGCCATACAACATTGCACATTGAACTATTGAGTAATCATCAGAACGAGCCTGCCAGGCGTTCACAACGTCTAGAGACTCAACTGGAGCGGGTGGATCACCAAGCGGTGCATCAAGGACATAAGCCTTCTGGGAAGCCGTAAGGATAATCCTTAGATTACGGGCCCAGTCCACAAAGTTACTTCCATCATCTTTCAACTTAGCTTTCTCTAGGAACGCATTAAAATTCAGGGGTGCTACTGCGCGAGCCATGATCTACAACATAAATATTGCAAAGACAACTTAGACTATTGTTCTAGATAATGAGTTTAGTTAATCATATTACTTAAAAAAACTCCCACTCAAATTGACATCCCTCCGATCATTCGAG
Source organism: Elymus sibiricus (assembly GCA_039707655.1). Taxonomy (NCBI): domain Eukaryota; kingdom Viridiplantae; phylum Streptophyta; class Magnoliopsida; order Poales; family Poaceae; genus Elymus; species Elymus sibiricus. The sequence goes on along the minus strand of CM077669.1, from coordinate 528,073,267 downwards.
TGTAACATGATCCAAATCCACCAACTCAAGTCCGATCATCACGTGAGTTGAGGTGGTTTCAATGGTGAACATCTTCATGTTGATCATATCTACTATATGACTCATGTTCGACCTTTCGGTCTCTTGTGTTCCGAGGCCATGTCTGTACATGCTAGGCTCGTCAAGTTTAACCCGAGTGTTCCGCACGTGCAACATGGTTTACACCCGTTGTATGTGAACGTAGAGTCTATCACACCCGATCATCACGGCGTGTCTCGAAACGACGAACTTTCGCAACGGTGCACACTTGGGGAGAACACAATTTATCTTGAAATTTAAGTGAGGGGTCACCTTATAATGCTACCGTCGTCCTAAGCAAAATAAGATGCATAAAAGGATTAACATCACATGCAAATCATAAGTGACATGATATGGCCATGAACTTGTGCTTTTGATCTCCATCTCCAAAGCACCGGCATGATCTCCATCGTCACCGGCATGACACCATGATCTCCATCATCTTGATCTCCATCAACGTGTCGCCATGAGGTTGTCGCGCCGACTGTTGCTTCCACGACTATAGCTAACGTTTACCGATAAAGTAAAGCATTACATAGCGCTTAATGATTGACACGCAGGTCATACAATAATTAAAGACAACTCTATGGCTCCTGCCAGTTGCCATACTCATCGACATGCAAGTCGTGATATTCTATACAACACATGATCATCTCATACATCACATATATCTCATCATGTAATTGGCCATATCACATCACAACATACCCTGCAAAAACAAGTTAGACGTCCTCTAATTGTTGTTGCAAATTTTACGTGGCTGCTACGGGTTTGCAAGAACCGTTCTTACCTACGCAAAACCACAACGTGGTGTAGTGATTGCTTTTTGATCTTCTAAAAGAACCCTCTTCATTGAAATCGATTCAACTAAAGTGAGAGAGACAGACACCCGCTAGCCATCTTTATGCAACGAAGTTACATGTCAGTTGAAGGAACCTGTCTCACGTAAGCGTACGCGTAATGTCGGTCTGGGCCGCTTCATCTCACAGTACCGCCGAATCAAATATCAACTAGTAACGGCAAGCAATATGTATACACCCACGCCCACAACTCGTTTGTGTTATACTCGAGATCTCATCTACGCATAGACCTAGCTCATGATGCCACTGTAGGGGAACGTTGCATGGGAAACAAAAAATTTCCTACGCACACATAAGATCTATCCATGGTGATGAGCATCTACGAGAGGGAGAGTGGATCTACATACCCTTGTAGATCGCTAAGCGGAAGCGTTAAGAAACGCGGTTGATGTAGTCGAACGTCTCCGCGATCCAAATCGCAAGTCGTCCCTCGATCCAAGCACGATCTAGCGCCGAACGGACGGCAACTCCGCGTTCAACACACGTACGGCTTGATGACGCCTTCACCTCCTCGATCCAGCGAGCGATGATGAAGTAGTAGATGAGTTCCAGCAGCACGACGGCGTGGTGATGTTGGTGAGGAACTATTCCAGCAGGGCTTCGCCTAAGCACTACTGAAATTATGACGTAGGAGGAACTAGAGGTTGCCGGCACACGGCTTGGGGAAATCTTAATGTGTCCCGCGTGCTAGCCCTGCCCCTCTATTTATATGTTGAGCCTTGGGGTCTAAACTTGGAGTAAAAGCCTCCTCCAGGTCGGTTTTGCCCGCACAAGGTCGGTTTGGCCCGCAGGGAAAGAGTCCAACTCGGATCCCTGCAGTACCGCGCACAAGCGGTAGTACCGCTCACGAGCGGTAGTACTGCTTGAGCGGTAGTACCGCTTCACACAAGCGGTAGTACCGCTTATGCGGTAGTACCGCTTCACACAAGCGGTAGTACCGCTTACGCGGTAGTACTGCCTTACCAGCGGTAGTACCGCTTATGGCAGCAGCAAAACTTCCGTTTGCACTTTCCAATACCTCGTGGGCTTTATCCCTTTGGCTCATATAAAGTGTTGCTGCACCCGAACACTTCGGTAAACATCCGGAACCCCTTCCGGTGAATTCCGGAACCCTTCCGGAAACCAAAACACTATTATCACATATATCAATCTTTACCTCCGGACTCTTCCGGAGATCCTCGTCATGTCCGGGATCTTATCCGGGACTCCGAACAACCTTCGGTCACCAACAAAATAACTCAATTATACTAATCGTCACCAAACGTTAAGTGTGTAGACCCTGCGGGTTCGAGAACTATGTAGACATGACCGAGACACCTCTACGATCAATAACCAATAGCGGGACCTGGATGCCCATATTGGCTCCTACATATTCTACGAAGATCTTTATCGGTCGAACCTCTATGTCAAGGATTCAGTTAATCCCGTATACTGTTCCCTTTGTTCTTCGGTATGTTACTTGCCCGAGATTCGATCGTCGGTATCTCTATACCTAGTTCAATCTCGTTACCGGCAAGTCTCTTTACTCGTTCCGTAATACAAGATCTCGTGGCTAACACTTTAGTCACATTGCTTGCAAGGCTCATTGTGATGTTGTATTACCGAGTGGGCCCTGAGATACCTCTCCATCATACGGAGTAACAAATCCCAGTCTTGATCCATGCCAACCCAACAGACACCCTCGGAGATACCTGTAGAGCACCTTTATAGTCACCCAGTTACGTTGCGACGTTTGATACACACAAGGTATTCCTCCGGTGTCAGTGTGTTGCATGATCTCATGGTCAAAGGAACAGATACTTGACATGCAGAAAACAATAGCAATAAACTGACACGATCATATGCTACGTTTATAGTTTGGGTCTTGTCCATCACATCATTCTCCTAATGATGTGATCCCGTTATCAAATGACATCTCATGTCCATGGCTAGGAAACCTTAACCATCTTTGATCAACGAGCTAGTCAACTAGAGGCTTACTAGGGACACAGTGTTGTCTATGTACCCACACATGTATTTGAGTTTCCAATCAATACAATTATAGCATGGATAATAAACGATTATCATGAACAAGGAAATATAATAATAACCAATTTATTATTGCCTCTAGGGCATATTTCCAACAGGTGGGCGGGTGGCAAAGCAGCCCGATCTTCCGGTATGCCGTCGTCATGCGATCTCGCTACCGAACGGCCCGTTTTCTGGCCATCGGTGCGATCTCGCCTCCGTGCGGCGGCGGCTTAGGGGTGCGGTTGGGAGCCAAAACACCATGTGGTGTCCTTAGCAGCCTGTCGGGGACCTTAGAGGCTAGGCGGGTGGTCGTCAAAGCAGCCCGATCTTCCGGTATGCCATCGTCATGCGATCTTGCTACTGAACGGCCTGTTTTCTGGCCATCAGTGCGATCTCGCCTTCGTGCGGCGGTGGCTTAGGGGCGCGGTTGGGAGCCAGAACACCATGTGGCGTCCTCAGCAGCCTATCAGGGACCTTAGAGGCCAGGCGGGCCGGTGGCAAAGTGGCCCGATCTTCCGGTATGCCGTCGTCATGCAATCTCGCTACCGAACGGCCCGTTTTCTGGCCATCGGCGCGATCTCGCCTCCATGCGGCGGCGGCTTAGGGGCGCGGTTGGGAGTCGGAACACCGTGTGGCGTCCTCAGCAGGCTGTCGGGGACCTTAGAGGCCAGGCGGGCGGGCGGCAAAGCGGCCCGATCTTCCGGTATGCCGTCGTCATGCGATCTCGCTAACGAACGGCCCGTATTCTGGCCATTGGTGCGATATCGCCTCCATGCGGTGACGGCTTAGGGGCGCGGTTGGGAGCCAGAACACCATGTGGCATCCTCAGCAGCCTATCGAGAACCTTAGAGGCCAGGTGGGCGGGCGGCAAAGCGGCTTGATCTTTCGGTATGCCGTCGTCATGCGATCTCGCTACCGAACGGCCCGTTTTCTGGCAATCGATGCGATCTCGCCTCCGTGCGGCGGCGGCTTAGGGGCGCGGTTGGGAGCCAGAACACCATGTGGCGTCCTCAGTAGCCTGTCGGGGACCTTAGAGGCCAGGCGGTGTCACACTTTTTAAAGGACAAAAGTGGATGTATAAAAGACGTTATGTGCACCCCTGGAACGGTCGCACACACAAGTTGACAAATTGCATATAGTATCATCACAATGTTTATTACATAACGAACGAATAATCAAACATAGTCTTAAACATAAATAGTAGATACTAAGCTATAACACTCGCGGGAGCTCCAACAGGGACGTCGTCGACTGGTTGACTCCAAGCCTAATACTCATTGCGGTAATCATCAGTCCAATCTTGATCTGTTACCCATCAGGGATTTTCCAATATAAAATGAAAAGCAAGGCATAAGTACATGTCGTACTTAACAAGCATAGCAAGGGGTTATGAGGCTCAAAAAGCTGACACTGGTTGAACTGCGGTTAGCTTTTAAGTTGTCAAGTTTTAATCCTTACACTAAGCATTTAGTTTTGCATAACCCAAGTATAATCCACATAAATAAATAATTCGGCAGCAGCAGCTCATAAACAATTATCATATTAATCATGTTTCTATTCCGAAGTGGTTTTCCGGGCCGCTTGTAACCGTGAGCACGGCTGTTATAACAGTTTTACACTCTGCAGAGGTTGTACACTTTCACTGTGAGTCATGTTATTCAAATGCATGGGTTAATTACGTCCAAACACTGAATATCACATAAAGCTACTTAGAAGTTCGTCTAACTGGGCAGGGCCACAGGGTGATCAGATATAGGATCACCTCTTTCAAACCAAACAGCAAATAAAAACAACAGGCCGCTTACCCAGCTAAGCCCAACGAAAGAGGCCACCCTTTACCCAACTCGCAGTATCCTCTAGGCCAGCTAGAAAAGGTCTTCTAAGTACCTAAAGCCAGAGCCATGTAGCCCCCACAGTTGTACGGTACGTCCCAGCTTTTGCCAGAGGATAAGTCCTTATGGAGGGCCATGAGCATCAAGTAAAAGCAAGAGCTCTTTCACCCTATACCAATGTTGCTAAAAAGTCACCTTTTAATCATCATTGCATATATCCATTAGTCATGATTATTAATGGAGCACTTGCAAGAACTACCCATATGCAAATCAACCCATAGGTAACAAGGTATGAAGGTAACAATTGCTATGCAACTCCTTAAAGGCAATCAATTCAGACACATGCAATATGATTAAGTGATTAAGGTGAATAGGACAACAAGGATGGTCCCAAGCTATACTTGCCTTGATCAAAGGGCTCCTGAAACTCCTGCTGATCCTGCTGGTCGTAGACGAACTCTTGATCACCAACGAAAGCCTCACCGTCTATACTCGATCAACATCGCCAAAGCAGCAACATACAATCATTCGAGCAATCATACACGAAGCAAAAAAATAGATCTCATTAGAATAGTACACCAACAGAGAGAAACAGTTTTGAAAAGTGTACGAAACTAATCTACTCGTTACTAGGATCACACAGACGCGAAGATCACGAAAAACTGAGCTAGGACGAAAAAGTTACGAATAAAACACGTTTTCCTAGGGGCTGAATAGATTGAATCTAAACTCAAAATTTAAAGTTCAGAAAACATGATCAAGGATTGGATGAACAGATAGATCTCGACGAGACGAGACAAATCCAACGCAACTTGAACGGGTCAATTTGGACTTAAAATGAAAAAGTTATGGGCTTTTGAAGACAGTGGCAATTATGTAAATAACCTAACTCTAATTTGAATCTGATAAAAAGAAAATACGTTTTCAAAACAAGAAAGCGTAAACTGAGAAGACGTATTTGGACTGCGGGTTGAGATCTGAAAAATTGTAAGGGCTTTATTGCAAAATCACCGGCTAAACCGGTATGTTCTATTCTCGGCCGTTGGATCGCGATTGGACGGCTGGGATTGAATCGGGGCGAGCTGGGCGGCGCAGTCGGCCGGGGAAGAAGGGGGCACGGCGGCGCCATCGCCGGAGCATCGCCGGAGTTGGCCGATTGGCTGCTCTAGGGCATTATAGGCCACGGTACTGGGACGGTTCGACTCGGGATGGAACGGCGGACTCACCAGTGACGTTTGTGGTGTCGGGGACGGTACGGGACGGCCACGGGACGTCGGGCGGCGGCGGTGAAATTCCTGCGCAAGTCCGGCGAGGGTTGGTGAGCAAACCAGGGCGAAGCAAGGATGAAGATGAGGCTCGGCAGCTTCGCGAGCTCGAGACAAATCTCGTCGGCTTACTCGCGACGCGAACTCGGCGGCGGGCGCGGCAAATCGACGGCGGCGTCGGATTCCGAGGTCTCGGCGGCGTGGCTGCGGCGTGGCTACGGGCTCGGTGCGAGGCGTGGGCGCGCGAGAGTTTTGGTGAGGCGTTACGGTAGCGCGGCGCTCGATATTTATGGGTCGGGGCGTCGGGGACGCACGCGGGGCTCGGCCGGACTCGGTGGCCGGCGTGGCAGTGTCCGCTGCGGACACGGGAGGAAGAAGAAGCCTCGGGTCCCACCTGTCGGCGTGAGAGGGAGAGGGGGGAGGCCGGGCGCACGCTCGCTGGATCTCTGGGCCGGCTTTCTCGGCCCAAGAGGGAGGGAGAAGAAGAGGCCTGCTGCGCGGTGATGGGAGTGGGCCGGGGAAAGAAGACCAGGCCGACGCCGTGACTTGCGGGCTGGCCTGGCTGCTTCTCTGTGTTGGGCCAGGAAAAGAAAACAGGCCGAGGGAGTGGGAGGAGGCCGCGGGCCAGAAAAACATCAGGAGGAGAGGGAGGCCAGCCTGCAGTGCTTGCGGGCTGGGCTGGTTTCCACAGAGAGGGGAAGAAAGGAGGGTTTTGCTCTTTTCTTTTTTTTATTTTCAAAACCTTTTGAACTCAATTTCTAAAACCAAATGAAATCCAAATTGAATCAAACAAAAACCAGTCCACTCAAAATAAAATATGCAACAACATGAATGCTCAAACATTTTTCTATACTTATATTTAATTTTATTTTTATAAATATTATTATTTACCTATATATGAATGCCCACAAAAATGCATAATTAAATCATTTTAACTATTTTTAAATTGAGCAAATTTTAGGGTGTTACAAATCTACACCCCTTAAGAGAATCTCGTCCTCGAGATTGAGCTGCTTACTCAAACAACTACGGATATGATTTTCTTAATTCCTCTTCTATTTCCCAAGTAGCATCTGCTTCTGATTACCGATTCCACTGAACCTTACACATCTTAATAACTCTTCTCCTTGTAATTCTTTCCGCTGTCTCCAAAATTTTAACCGGAAATTCTTGATAGGTAAGATCCTCTTCAACTGTCAATTCTTCTAACGGTATTTGCTCTTCAAGTACTCTCAAACACTTCTTTAGTTGAGATACATGGAACACATCATGTACCCCAGCCAAGTTACCAGGTAATTCCAACTGATATGCCACTTCTCCACGTCTCTCAAGAATCTTGAAAGAACCAATATATCTTGGTGCTAACTTTCCCTTCATATTGAACCTTTTCACACTCACTAGTAGAAAACAGGGCTTTGGTCCAGGCCGGGCCAGCCCATTAGTCCCGGTTCAGTCACGAACCGGGACCAATGGGGGCAACGGTCCCGGTTCGTGAGGCCAGGGGGCCGGCCGGGCCTCGTGGGGCATTGGTCCCGGTTCGTCTGGACCCTTTAGTCCCGGTTCCAGACACGAACCGGGACCAATGTGCCTCGCTCCTGGCCCACAACCATTGGTCCCGGTTCGTGGCTGGAACCGGGACCAAAGGGGGTCCTTTAGTCCCGGTTCCAGCCACGAACCGGGACCAATGAGATGCCTATATATATCCCTCTCGCCAGCGAGCAGGGCACTCCACACTGCTCTGTTTTTCTGGCCGGCGAGGGGAGAGCTTTGTGGTGCTCTAGCTCACCTCCTATGCACATGAGGTGTTCGCTGAAATGCCCAAGCCATACTTAAGCTTTCTCCTCTGGAAGCTCCTTGTCCAAGCTCCATTTTCCTCAAGATTTGTCTAGGTTGGCGGTCCGTCCTGTCCCGTCCCCGTCCTCACCGCCGTCGATCGCCCGCACCCATCTCGGCGCCGGCACCACCATGGTTAGCCTCTTCTTCTTATCTTCTTTCTAAAAGAAAAAAGTTCTTACTTGTATGATTTAGATAGATACTTGTGTAACTTTCTTACTTTTATTATTGTTTGTTATTATATAGTGCGATGGTTTTGGTTATATGTTGTTCTAGATAGTTCTTGTATGATTTAATTAGATGCTCTAGAGAGTTATATGTTGTTCAATAATGAGAACTATATAACGCACGCAGATGAACCGGCACTGGATGTACGGTGACTGACGCACCTCCGAGTATATTAAGGGCCTGCATAATTTTCTCGAAGCGGCTGAGGCAAACAAGCAGAATGGTTTTATGCATTGTCCATGTACTGTCTGTGAGAATACGAAGGCTCTCCAACTCTAAAACCCTTCACTTCCACCTGCTTGAGAAGGGTTTTATGCCACGCTATAATGTTTGGACCAAGCACGGAGAAAGAGGGGTTATGATGGAAGACAACGAAGAAGAAGAGGATGATGACAACTACCCGCCCCCTGAATATGGTGATGCTGCAATGGGGGAAGCTGAAGATCAAGAGGAACCAGACGATGTGCCCGATGATGATCTTCGCCGGGTCATTGTTGATGCACAGAGAGAATGCGAAAGTGAAAGGGAGAAGTTGAAGTTCGATCGCATGTTAGAGGATCACAAAAAAGGGTTGTACCCAAATTGCGAAGATGACAACAGAAAGCTCGGTACCACACTGGAATTGCTGCAATGGAAGGCAGACAATGGTGTATCTGACAAGGGATTTAGTTCGCTACTTAAAATAATGAAGAAGAAGCTTCCAAAGGATAACGAATTGCCCGGCAGTACATACGAAGCAAAGAAGGTTCTATGCCCTCTAGGTGTAGGGGAACGCAGCAGAAAACAAAAATTTCCGACCTACGCACCAGCCCAGGATCACTATGGAGACTGCATACAAGGTTTGATCTGTTTCGTTACCGACTCGTAGCGCAGCGGAAGTAGAGTCGATGACGATCGGTGGTGCAGATCCCCGCAGCTAGGATTTACAACCTCCCTACCGCGAGGATGTACTCCCACATCTGCCCCTCGGACAGCCCTCCGGGAGGCGGTCGGACAGTCCCTCGGACGGTGTCGCGGACAGCCCTTCGGGAGGACCTTCGAAACTCAAACGGCCACTCGGACAGCCCTTCGGGAGGACCCTCGAAACTAAGACGATCACTTGGACAGCCCTTCGGGAGGCACTCTCGAACTAAGACCGAAACTACGATCTCTCTACAGAGTTGCACACATACGGTGTCATCTATCCGGCAGGGCTTCGCCGTCCAGAACTAGTTCCCACCGGAACCCAGACAGCCTTTCGGCTCTACGAAACTATTTCGCTGGGAGGGAGAGAGAATCCAGACAAGTCAATGGCATGTGTATGAGAGCAAGCATGAGCTCATTTTGGAGAGCTCTCTCCACCTCTATTTATAGGAGGAGCAAGGGGTAGAGGAAAGACCAAAAGGACCTTCCTAGGATCTTTCCACCACATGCCACATAAGGGTGTGTAGAAGATATCCACCATGAGGTGGAAGGACACCTCAAGGAGGGCCCCCCCACCCCATGGCCGAAATTTGCAGCCCCCTTGGGGACCTCCACCTCCCTTTCACACACCAAAAGTGGTTTTCTTCTAGAAGAAAAACCCCATTTGCAAATCAGCCCAAAAAGTGATTTTCACTATTCACGAAGACATTTTTCTGCGTCCGTTAAAACCCAAATTATTTCTGTGTGCCTAGAATAATTCTAGCACCCACCAAAACAATTTTGAACGCATTCCGAAACAATTTCGGAACAATGTTTCTTCAGCGAAAAGCAACCAAAACGGTTCCGGCTGCTCCGGAACATTTCCGGTTTTTGTCCCGAAAAATTCCCAGAAGTTTCCAGAACACTTCTGGCATCCTCCAAGAATTTCCAGGCGTGTGCCAGAACCAATTTGACTTAATGGAATACCCTGAAACAACTTTTCAGTTTCACCGGAACTATTCCGGTGTTCTCTCCGGAACGTTTCCGTTACGTCCGAAACTTTTTCGGTGATTTTCTCTCAGACTCCCCGTCTAGTATTCAGCAGATAGATGACCCTTAAGCGTGTGACCCTATAGGTTCGGTGAAGTATAGACATGACCCGGAACCCCTTCCGATCAATGATCAACATCGGAGCCGTGGACACCCATATTGACCCCTATACCCACACGAATGAATATTCGAGTGAACCTCCTGTTGCCGTGTGCTATTCTTGTTGCTTCGCGATATGTTACAAATACCCGAGGTGAGACATGTTGGCATCCCCGCGGATCAACAACTTGTCCACTATGCCAGTTACCTCGTTACCGGTATTGTTCTCTTTTCTCGTTCCCGTGTTCCGGCATCCCCGTGATCAAATCACAAAGTGTCTGGCCAGACGATGATGGATACCGTAACACCGAGAGGGCCCAGAGATATCTCTCCATCGTCGGAGGAGCAAATCCCAATCTTGAGCTATCAAGTTACTTGACATACTTTTCCATGAACCCGTAAGCCGCCGTAATAGCCACCCATTTACGGATGACGTTTAACAAACCCCAAAGTTCATGAAGCAAGCATGAAGTAACTCGATACTCTCATGGTCTAAGGAATTATGCAAACGTTAACCATCTCTGTGTTATTAACCATTAACTTATGACGAATGAATCTCATAGCATAACATCAATTCAGGTCGATTCAACACAAATGTTCTTCTAACATTGTGCCCTCAAAATTGTCGGCATAGCCATGCCCATGATCAGGAAAACAGGATCATCATGCAATACTTGAGCCAGTCTTAGAGGCCAGACTAGGAATACATTTTACTGTTTATTATTCCACACGTGCATATGAGTCTTCCTCCGAGCCTCGTGGTTATTGTAGACTCGAGAACCATAGCAGTTATAGCATGGAACATAAACATAATTATGAACAGGGAGATAATCAATAAAATTTATTATTGCCTCTAGGGCATATCTCCTATAGACTCCCACTTGCACTAGTGTCAATAATCTATTCAATGCTAATGCACTTTACACCTATGGCATACTGGTGTAAAAAATGCTTCGCATGTGGTATAGCCTGATGTCCAACGGATCTGACGACTTCAGCTCCGTGTGTAACTTTGCATATCCTCGCGTTTTCACGCTTTCACAAAATTCATATTTTGTGTGGACTTGGCTTTGCATATGTGTGAATCATTGGTCGAAACCTGATTCCTCAGACTGAGCTGTGGAGCAACTATCTGCAATAGTGTCCCATAGACCAAAGCCATCTTGGAACCATACTAAGTTCATGAATGAACTATATGATTCAACAACTTCTTCGTCTCTTCTTAAGCGTCAACATACTTAGCCTTTGTTATAGAATTCGCCACAGTATCTTGTTTGGAACAATTTCCAACTACCGTGCCATCATATTGTGTATTACACAAAACCCTTAACTTAAATCGAAAATCGCATGGAGCATTGATGAAGACTGTATCGATGTAATTACTTACAACGAGCACTTCATAATCTCTTCTTGCGAGAAAACATGTCATCACTACTACTCTAGTACTCAATGACATCTTTCACTGTTGTCCTATGATCAGTACTTTGATCACTTTGGTATCCATACTCGCAACAACTTTTGGAGTATCGGACATATCTGGTTGTTTTACATACCATGGAATACATGATTAATCCAAACACAAGAGTGTGTGGAATCTCCATCATGTATTTTACTCATCAGTGTTTTGGGACACCGAGTCTTGCAAAAACTCTTTCCATATGACTTCGGCAAGAATCACTCCTTGGCGTTTTAAATGCTAAAAAGTTTTAGCATCTTGTCAATATGTATTCATTGCTTAGCCCTATTAGGTAAATATATCTCCATAGATCATCATGCCTAATATTGAGGCTATTTAGCCTAAGCACTTCATCGAAAAACTATTTTCAAATGAAGTCCTAATTCGTGCCAAGAAATTTATTTCCAATTTAACAATGTGTCAAGTACACAAGGTTTTTAGAAATATTATCATGCTCACACTTACTTTCTTGAATCACAAGCATCTTCGATACCCATTTGATGAAGTCAAACCCCTTTGACCATTCCATCAAAAACGAAGATTCCAACTCCACCTTGCTCTCTTCTGTTCATCGCTGGAACTCTGAAGTTTGCATACTTACTAGCATCCTCTGGATCGACAAATTACTTTGGACTGTATCACATACAAGTCCTAGGTTTCATTTCCATCAGATGGAAATCCTTTTGTCATCCATGTTTCATATCTCATGATTGAAATATGTATTAATTGCTAGTTCAACCCGAACCGACTTCAAGCATCGCTACGGTGAGACAATCTCATCGTAGTCAACTCCTTGAACTTGTTAATGCAACAAGTCGAGCTTTATGGATAAAACATTTTATCCGTATCAGTTTTTAGTTCCATAAATATTCGTTAGACTCTAAGTCTTCCGAAAGGTGTATCAAGATTTTAATCTCGAATCACATATATGGAAACTATCTCGGATTGTATTGGCATTTAGCCAATTCCGGAGTCAGGGCCCATCAACGCTTCCTTGTGTACTGTAGGTATACTGTTGTCTAACAACAATATCTCGTTTGCGCACCTGATAGGTTTGCACGAGCTTTGCCTACGTGGTTCAGCTGCAAGTTCGACCGAAGTCCATACATTTTATTGTAGAGACTTCCGAATCAGTCGCAGTAGGAAACTCCGGAATCACTTCCAAGGTTTCTTTCCTTTGATCTGATGACGAAGATACTGGTTATCTCGTCGAGTTGCACTTGTCCTCCCACTCACCTTTTGTAAGAACTATTCTCTTTAAACGCATACCGTTTTGTGGCAAAAATCCTTTGCCTCGGTATAGTGGTGGGGGAATACCCAATGACTTGGGATAACCTACAAAGTAGCACTTGTCTGATTTGGAATAGGTTTGTAACCTTTTACACAAGCCCCATATTCCAAATGTTAAGAAAAGATACAACATGGTTGGGCGTACCATACCATGGCGTCATTTCAACAGACCTGATGGATCTCTTTTCAGTGTAAAAGCCGCAGTCTCTAAAGCATCACTCTTTAAAAGGGGTAATGGCAAATTTATTTATGTCATCTTTGATCTTACCATGTCATAAATGGTTTGATTACATCTTCACGGACTTTCCACTTGCAGTGGTGTTCCGGGAGGTGCAAGTTATGAAACCCCTTTCATAACTCATCAGACATTCGCTAAACTTGTAACTCAAATATTCCTATCTGCAATCGAATTGTAGAAACATAATTTTCTTGTTACAATAACTTCTACTTCATTTTTGAAAACCTTCTGAATGAATTCAAAAGATCCAGACTTACGTCTCAACAAGTAAATATCCAGATATCTACTTGAGTCATTTCTGAAGATAGATAAATCCACTACTTGCAACAACATTTATTGGACTACACACATCATAATGTATGATCACCAATATGTTCTTTGCTCGTTCCTTATGGCCTGTGAACGGTATTTCAGTCACTTTACCTTTCAGAGGAAAGTTGCAAGTGTCAGATGATTCAAAATCAAATGACTTCAAAATCCATCATAATGGAATTTTCCATGCGGGTTTCTCCAATCTGACCAAATGCAGTGCCACACTTGTGTGGTATTCTTTTAGTCTTGCGACATTTAGCGTCAGTGTTATGGATGTATCATATTTCCATCAATATTCATAACATACATCCCATCTAGGGTGGAAGCATGGCCCTTTATGTTATTCATAATACTGAACAACAATTGTTGTTTTATGAACAACTCTTTTGCAACAAACATTGTGCAATGGGCTAGAGTGTATGAAACTCTAAAATGAATTATGAAAGTAAATACATAGGGAATACACCGATGGAAGGCATAGTAACATTTACTATGTTCCCTGCGTGTATCTAAACCTCATTCCTGGCTAGTCTTTCACGCCATAGTAGTTCTTACATCGAGTTGCAACAGAATGCAATCGAGCGGGTATCTTTGTGATTAACTCACAATACCCAAGAATTAGTGATTAACATGTTTAACCATAATTCCCAAGAACTATATCTCTGACCAGCCTTCTATACATCAAAAACTTGTATGACATTCATACATGAGCTGGATATTCTAGTCTTCTTTCCTTTTGCCATTATACTTCTAACAGTTTAACTTTTAGTATTTCTCCTACTCTCAGAAGAAGCACCCAACTTAAGAGTGGCGTTAGCCCCGGACTTCCTAGGTGTGAAAGTTTCACTAACACCCTTCGGATACTTTCTTTCTCTTTAAGTTGTTGTTTTATTCACCTTTCATCATATGACAGGCGTTCTTCTGGATCCCTCTCTTATCAGTCCAATGTATAGTAAACACTTTACTAATGTTTTGCAAACAAACATTGCTTTGGATATCTCATATCTTTTAGCCTTTGTCTGTCTCTGAAAATGATTTTCAGATTCCATGAATATCACATAACTATCCAAACTTTCGAAGTTCGGGTCTCATGGAAGCAAACATATTTCACTTGACCGTAACGGAATTTTAGCTTTTGGATCGAAGGACGAGAGTCATATCACCATAGCATTAGTGGGAGAATACCGAAAGTATGCGATAGGACAAAGTCCTTCTCGGCACTCTAGAGGACAATCCTCACATTACGTTACCAACCGTAAAGTTTTAACCAGATATTTAACAGCTATTCAATTTTAATAGGGAAGGTGGAAACGCGAGCCATTATTCTACAACTATGATGCAAACCACACTTAGACAGTGTTCAAAATTAATTGCACCGAGAATTAAACAAGTTAATTCTTCAGTGCGCTCCCACTCAAAACAATATCTCTCAAAATTGATTATGAATGATTCAAGACACGAATTTAATTTCAACGCCATTGATGGTGAGCATCACTGATGACGAGAACTTCAATCGTTAGGCAAACTTACCGATCACATCTCTATGTGACTCTTGTTCATCTTTCGATGCGTGTGTTCCGAGCTCATGACTTTCATGCCTGAACGTCAAGACAACCAAGTGATCTAGCTGCGAGGTCTCAACTCACCCGCCTCACACATCCCTAATCGTTCGTACCCATGTCAGCATGGCGCACCCCGAAAAGTTAGGTGCCGTGACGGTGCTACACTTGGGAGAACACTAACTACTTGATATTTTTGTGAGAGATCACCCTAATAAAAGCGACTACCGCGCAATCAAGAAGGGTGCATCAAGAGGGATAAACATCTCAGGCAATTCATAATAGCATGATATGGTATAGCCCTTTCTGACGGAGAAGTCTTTTATTTCTTCGTCTTCGGCATTCGCGTCGGTGTTCACCTTCGCGAAGATTGCCACCACCTTGTCGATGCACCAGATAATATTGCTATCTCTATAGCTAATAAAATAAGTGCATTACATAAGGTTTGACACGCAGGTCATTAAAGTGCAATCATATGGCTCCAGCCATCATGCCGAATCATGACACGCAGGTCATGTTAATCAATTTACATCATATAGTCATTTCATACATAATCAAATTATTATGAACACTGCTATACCACATTATATGCACATGCAAACCATCCTGCAAAACCAAGTTAGACGCCTCTAATCGGTTCATGCAAAATTTTATTTTACGTGGCTTCTAAGGTTTCGAAACAAACCGAAGCTACCAATGTCCATCATCAAGTATGATAATCCAAGTCGCTAGATTAACTTTCCAGGGTGTATGAAACACGAGATAATAAAATCTCGAGCCCCATACTAAACTTCGTCATACGCATGACCCCCGTGCAGATCATATCTGCATTGCCCTTTCGTCTGTGAAACATCCATCTTTCTCAACTATGGTGGAACCCAAAGAACTGTTAGCACTTCGTTGATCTGTCAATCAACATACTCAGGAGCAGCATGAAAGGATCGCGGATTGCCAGAACTTTGTGAGATTCCACCATGCCGTCAAGATCAGGACTACGCAAATTCCAGGGAAGCAACAAGAACATCGGGTAACAGATTTCATCTGCTACCCGCACAAATAATTTTCAGTAATAGATCTCATCTACTACCTAATTATATTGTGCAACACACATACATCTCTATGTATTCTAGATCGCAACCTGCATCTACGCATAGCACGGCTCTTGATGCCACTGTAGGGGAACGCAGCAGAAAACAAAAATTTCCGACCTACGCACCAGCCCAGGATCACTATGGAGACTGCATACAAGGTTTGATCTGTTTCGTTACCGACTCGTAGCGCAGCGGAAGTAGAGTCGATGACGATCGGTGGTGCAGATCCCCGCAGCTAGGATTTACAACCTCCCAACCGCGAGGATGTACTCCCACATCTGCCCCTCGGACAGCCCTCTGGGAGGCGGTCGGACAGTCCCTCGGACGGTGTCGCGGACAGCCCTTCGGGAGGACCTTCGAAACTCAAACGGCCACTCGGACAGCCCTTCGGGAGGACCCTCGAAACTAAGACGATCACTTGGACAGCCCTTCGGGAGGCACTCTCGAACTAAGACCGAAACTACGATCTCTCTACAGAGTTGCACACATACGGTGTCATCTATCCGGCAGGGCTTCGCCGTCCAGAACTAGTTCCCACCGGAACCCAGACAGCCTTTCGGCTCTACGAAACTATTTCGCTGGGAGGGAGAGAGAAGCCAGACAAGTCAATGGCATGTGTATGAGAGCAAGCATGAGCTCATTTTGGAGAGCTCTCTCCACCTCTATTTATAGGAGGAGCAAGGGGTAGAGGAAAGACCAAAAGGACCTTCCTAGGATCTTTCCACCACATGCCACATAAGAGTGTGTAGAAGATATCCACCATGAGGTGGAAGGACACCTCAAGGAGGGCCCCCCCACCCCATGGCCGAAATTTGCAGCCCCCTTGGGGAGATCCACCTCCCTTTCACACACCAAAGGTGGTTTTCTTCTAGAAGAAAAACCCCATTTGCAAATCAGCCCAAAAAGTGATTTTCACTATTCACGAAGACATTTTTCTGCGTCCGTTAAAACCCAAATTATTTCTGTGTGCCTAGAATAATTCTAGCACCCACCAAAACAATTTTGAACGCATTCCGAAACAATTTCGGAACAATGTTTCTTCAGCGAAAAGCAACCAAAACGGTTCCGGCTGCTCCGGAACATTTCCGGTTTTGTCCCGAAAAATTCCCAGAAGTTTCCAGAACACTTCTGGCATCCTCCAAGAATTTCCAGGCGTGTGCCAGAACCAATTTGACTTAATGGAATACCCTGAAACAACTTTTCAGTTTCACCGGAACTATTCCGGTGTTCTCTCCGGAACGTTTCCGTTTCGTCCGAAACTTTTTCGGTGATTTTCTCTCAGACTCCCCGTCTAGTATTCAGCAGATAGATGACCCTTAAGCGTGTGACCCTATAGGTTCGGTGAAGTATAGACATGACCCGGAACCCCTTCCGATCAATGATCAACATCGGAGCCGTGGACACCCATATTGACCCCTATACCCACACGAATGAATATTCGAGTGAACCTCCAGTTGCCGTGTGCTATTCTTGTTGCTTCGCGATATGTTACAAATACCCGAGGTGAGACATGTTGGCATCCCCGCGGATCAACAACTTGTCCACTATGCCAGTTACCTCGTTACCGGTATTGTTCTCTTTTCTCGTTCCCGTGTTCCGGCATCCCCGTGATCAAATCACAAAGTGTCTGGCCAGACGATGATGGATACCGTAACACCGAGAGGGCCCAGAGATATCTCTCCATCGTCGGAGGAGCAAATCCCAATCTTGAGCTATCAAGTTACTTGACATACTTTTCCATGAACCCGTAAGCCGCCGTAATAGCCACCCATTTACGGATGACGTTTAACAAACCCCAAAGTTCATGAAGCAAGCATGAAGTAACTCGATACTCTCATGGTCTAAGGAATTATGCAAACGTTAACCATCTCTGTGTTATTAACCATTAACTTATGACGAATGAATCTCATAGCATAACATCAATTCGGGTCGATTCAACACAAATGTTCTTCTAACATTGTGCCCTCAAAATTGCCGGCATAGCCATGCCCATGATCAGGAAAACAGGATCATCATGCAATACTTGAGCCAGTCTTAGAGGCCAGACTAGGAATACATTTTACTGTTTATTATTCCACACGTGCATATGAGTCTTCCTCCGAGCCTCGTGGTTATTGTAGACTCGAGAACCATAGCAGTTATAGCATGGAACCTAAACATAATTATGAACAGGGAGATAATCAATAACATTTATTATTGCCTCTAGGGCATATCTCCTATACTAGGATTGGAGGTGCAGAAGATACATGCAAGCCCTAATGACTGCATCCTCTACCGCGGTGCGTACGAGGATTTGAACGCATGCCCGGTATGCGATGCATTGCGGTATAAGATTAGAAGAGATGACCCTGGTGATGTTGAGGGCCAGAGCACTGGGAAGAGGGTTCCTGCCAAGGTGATGTGGTATGCTCCTATAATACCACGGTTGAAACGTCTGTTCAGAAACAAAAGCATGCCGAGTTGATGCAATGGCACAGAAAAGACCGTAAGAAAGACGGGAAGTTGAGAGCACCCGCTGACGGGTCACAGTGGAGAAAGATCGAGAGAAAGTGGAGCAACTTTACAGATGACCCAAGGAACGTATGGTTTGGTTTAAGTGCAGATGGCGTTAATCCTTTTGGGGATCAGAGCAGCAAGCATAGCACATGGCCTGTGACTCTATGTATGTATAACCTTCCTCCTTGGTTGTGCATGAAGCGGAAGTTCATTATGATGCCAGTGCTCATCCAAGGTCCTAAGCAACCCGGCAATGACATTGACGTGTACCTAAGGCCATTAGTTGATGAACTTTTACAGCTATGGAATGGAAGAGGTGTATGTGTGTGGGATGAGAATGAACAGGAGGAATTTGACCTACATGTGTTGCTATTTGTAACCATCAACGATTGGCCTGCTCTCAGTAACCTTTCAGGACAGACAAACAAGGGATACCACACATGCACACACTGTTTAGATGACACCGACAGTATATATTTGGACAAATGCAGGAAGAATGTGTACCTGGGGCATCGTCGATTTCTTCCGACCAACCATCAATGTCGAAAGAAAGGAAAGCATTTCAAAGGTGAGGCAGATCACCGGAAGAGGCCTGCCCTCCGTACTGGTGATCACATACTTGATATGGTCAATGATTTACAAGTAATCTTTGGAAAGGGTCCTGGCGGACTATCTGTTCCGACTGACGATGCGGGACGCGCACCCATGTGGAAGAAAAAATCTATATTTTGGGACCTACCCTATTGGAAAGACCTAGAGGTCCGCTCTGCAATCGACGTGATGCACATGACGAAGAATCTTTGCGTGAACCTTCTAGGCTTCTTGGGAGTGTATGGGAAGACAAAAGATACACCGGAGGCACGGGAGGAACAGCAACGTGTGCATGAAAAAGATGGCATGCATCCAAAGCAGTATGAAGGTCCTGCCAGCTACGCTCTTCCCAAAGAAGAGAAGGAAATCTTCTTTGAATGCCTGCTCAGTATGAAGGTCCCGTCTGGCTTCTCGTCGAATATAAAGGGAATAATAAATATGGCAGAGAAAAAGTTCCAGAACCTAAAGTCTCATGACTGCCACATGATTATGACGCAACTGCTTCCGGTTGCATTGAGGGGGCTTCTACCGGAAAACGTTTGATTAGCCATTGTGAAGCTATGTGCATTCTCAATGCAATCTCTTAGAAAGGTGATCGATCCAGAAATCCTGCTAAGGTTAAGGAGTGATTTGGTGCAATGTCTTGTTAGTTTCGAGCTGGTGTTCCCACCGTCCTTCTTCAATATCATGACGCACGTCCTAGTTCATCTAGTCGACGAGATTGTCGTTCTGGGCCCTGTATTTCTACACAATATGTTCCCCTTTGAGAGGTTCATGGGAGTCTTAAAGAAATATGTTCGTAACCGCGCTAGGCCAGAAGGAAGCATCTCCATGGGCCATCAAACAGAGGATGTCATTGGGTTTTGTGTTGACTTCATTCCTGACCTTAAGAAGATTGGTCTCCCTCAATCACGGTATGAGGGGAGACTAACTGGAAAAGGCATGCTAGGAGCGGACTCAATAATATGTAGGGACGGGCATTCTTCGTCTCAAGCACACTACACAGTTCTACAGAATTCTACCTTGGTGACCCCGTATGTCGATGAACACAAGAATATTCTGCGCTCCAAACACCCGGAGCAGTGTGACGACTGGATTACATATGAACACATCAGGACTTTCGGCAGTTCGTTGCAAATACGTCTCATGGGTGACAACACTATTTCTGATGAGTTGTACTCGTTGGCCAGGGGACCATCTTCCACTGTATTGACTTACAAAGGGTACGAGATAAATGGGAATACATTTTACACGATCGCCCAAGATCAAAAGAGCACCAACCAAAACAGCGGTGTTCGCTTTGATGCAGCAACCAATAGCGGAAAGGACACATATTATGGTTACATAGTGGACATATGGGAACTTGACTATGGACATGATTTCAAGGTCCCTTTGTTTCAGTGCAAATGGGTCAATCTGTCAGGAGGTGGGGTACAGGAAGACCCACAGTACGGAATGACAATAGTGGATCTGAATAATTTTGGGTACACAGACGAACCATTCGTCCTAGCCAATGATGTGGCGCAAGTTTTCTATGTGAAGGACATGTCTACCAAACCAAGAAAAAGATAAGATAAGGAAGCGAATACATCATACGATGAGCCAAAGCGCCACATAGTTCTTTCAGGAAAAAGAGACATCGTGGGATTGGAGGGCAAGACAGACATGTCCGAAGATTATGAAAAGTTTCATGAAATTCCTCCCTTCAAAGTCAAGGCTGACCCAAGCACCCTGTTAAACGATGAAGATTATCCATGGTTACGGCGCAATAAGCAAAGGACACAAGCGAAGAAAAAGTGAAGACTTTCTCTCCACAACTATATCATTGCAGTTACATGTGAAGAAATCAAATGCCTTTTGTAACAGATGAGTTCATTTGTAGTGCTTTTCAATTTCAGGGTCATTTAGCTCAAAAAATCAGTAAATGCATGCAAAATATCAAATGAAGTCAGAAGGGGTTGAAAATTGATGATGTGGCTTTGAATGGTGCATTTTGAACACACAAAAAGTCTGGAGTTCAAATAAGTTCAAAAAAATGAAATCCCTTTGTAACGGATGAGTTTTCGTCTGAAACCCTGATACTTCGAAAGAGATTGTCCATTTTGTACATGAAGTGCATCCAGTTTTTGCCGTAACCCTCTCAACTTTTTAGCACATGCTATGTGGGTGAAATGATGATACCATGCCAAGTTTCAACCTTTTCAGAGTTCATTTGTAGTGCTTTTCAATTTCAGGGTCATTTAGCTCAAAAAAATCAGTAAATGCATGAAAAATACCAAATGAAGTCAGAAAGGGTTGAAAATTGATGATGTGGCTTTGAATGGTGCATTTTGAACACACAAAAAGTCTGGAGTTCAAATAAGTTCAAAAAAAATGAAATCCCTTTGTAACAGATGAGTTTTCGTCCGAAACCCTGATACTTCGAAAGAGATTGTCCATTTTGTACACGAAGTGCATCCAGTTTTCGATAATTATATAAAATAATCAAAAATAATAGCAAAAACAATGAACTAAAAATAATCAATTAAAATATTTTTGAAACTAAAATTATATAAAATTTATGCAACTAAAATCATCAAAGTATTTTTTGTTCAAAACATTAATAGCAAAAAGAATTTTCATAAAGAATTTTTTGTTAGAAACTTTAATAGCACTAATAGAAAGTTTATAATTTTTGTGACCTAACAGCAAAAAGAATTTTAAAAATAAAGCAAAAAAGAAAAGAAATAAATAATGCAAAAAACAAAACAAAAAAACTGCAAAAATATTAAAAAAATGCCGCCTACTGGGCCACCACGGCCTGAATACGACAAGAAACCCAACCAGCCAGTTGGGCCAGGATTCAGGCCCGCAGAAGGCCCAGTAGGCCCACAGGCAGATACAGAGTGGTTAGGTCAGTGATAACCCACAAGTATAGGGGATCGCAACAGTTTTCGAGGGTAGAGTATTCAACCCAAATTTATTGATTCGACACAAGGGGAGCCAAAGAATATTCTCAAGTATTAGCAACTAAGTTGTCAATTCAGCCACACCTGGATAACTTAATATCTACAGCAAAGTGTTTAGTAGCAAAGTAGTATGATAGTAACGGTAACAGTGGCAAAGGTAACGATAGCAGTATTGTAGTGATTGTAACAGTAGCAACGGTAAAGTAACTAAGCAGAGATCAATATGTGAAAAGCTCGTAGGCATTGGATCGGTGATGGATAATTATGCCGGATGCGATCATTCATGTAATAGTTATAACATAGGGTGACACAGAACTAGCTCCAATTCATCAATGTAATGTAGGCATGTATTCCGAATATAGTCATACGTGCTTATGGAAAAGAACTTGCATGACATCTTTTGTCCTACCCTCCCGTGGCAGCGGGGTCCTAGCGGAAACTAAGGGATATTAAGGCCTCCTTTTAATAGAGTACCGGACCAAAGCATTAACACATAGTGAATACATGGACTCCTCAAACTACGGTCATCACCTGGAGTGGTCCCGATTATTGTCACTTCGGGGTTGCCGGATCATAACACATAGTAGGTGACTATAACTTGCAATATCGGATCAAGAACACAAATATATTGATGAAAACATAAAGGGTTCATATCTGAGTTCATGGCACTCGGGCCCTAGTGACAAGCATTAAGCATAGCAAAGTCATAGCAACATCAATCACAGAACATAGTGGATACTAGGGATCAAACCCTAACAAAACTAACTCGATTACATGATAAATCTCATCCAACCCATCACCGTCCAGCAAGCCTACGATGGAATTACTCACGCACGGCGGTGAGCATCATGAAATTGGTGATGGAGGATGGTTGATGATGACGATGGCGACGGATTCCCCTCTCCGGAGCCCCGAACGGACTCCAGATCAGCCCTCCCGAGAGAGTTTAGGGCTTGGCGGCGGCTCCATATCGTAAAACGCGATGAATCCTTCTCTCTGATTTTTTTCTCCCCGAACACGAATATATGGAGTTGGAGTTGAGGTTGGTGGAGCACCAGGGGGCCAACGAGGCAGGGGGCGCGCCCAGGGGGGGCAGGCGCGCCTCCCACCCTCGTGGACAGGGTGTGGGCCCCCTGGCCTTGATTCTTTCGCCAGTATTTTTTATATATTCCAAAATAAATCTCCGTTGATTTTCAGGTCATTCCGAGAACTTTTGTTTCTGTACAAAAATAACACCATGGCAATTCTGCTGAAAACAGCGTCAGTCCGGGTTAGTTCCATTCAAATCATGCAAGTTAGAGTCCAAAACAAGGGCAAAAGTGTTTGGAAAAGTAGATACATTGGAGACGTATCAACTCCCCCAAGCTTAAACCTTTGCTTGTCCTTAAGCAATTCAGTTGATAAACTGAAAGTGATAAAGAAAAAAAATTACAAACTCTGTTTGCTCTTGTTGTTGTAAATATGTAAAGCCAGCATTCAAGTTTTCAGCAAAGATTATGAACTAACCATATTCACAATAACATTTAGGTCTCATGTTTACTCATATCAATGGCATAATCAGCTAGCGAGCAATAATAATAAATCTTGGATGACAACACTTTCTCAAAACAATCATGATATGATATAACAAGATGGTATCTCGCTAGCCCTTTCTGAGACCGCAAAACATAAATGCAGAGCACCTTTAAAGATCAAGGACTGACTAGACATTGTAATTCATGGTAAAAGAGATCCAATCATAGTCATACCCAATATAAATTAATAGTAATGGATGCAAATGACAGCGGTGCTCTCCAACTGGTGCTTTTTAATAAGAGGGTGATGACTCAACATAAAAGTAAATAGATAGGCCCTTCGCAGAGGGAAGCAGGGATTTGTAGAGGTGCCAGAGCTCGATTTTGAAATAGAGATAAATAATATTTTGAGCGGTATACTTTCATTGTCAACATAACAACCAAGAGATGGCGATATCTTCCATGCTACACACATTATAGGCGGTTCCCAAGAAGAATGGTAAAGTTTATACTCCCCCACCACCAACAAGCATCAATCCATGGCTTGCTCGAAACAACGAGTGCCTCCAACTAACAACAGACCTGGGGGAGTTTTGTTTGCAGTTATTTCGATTTGGTTTGCTTAAAGCATGGGACTGGGCATCCCGGTGACCAGCCATTTTCTCGTGAGTGAGGAGCGGAGTCCACTCCTCTTGAGAATAACCTGCCTAACATGGAAGATACAGACAGCCCTAGTTGATACATGAGCTATTCGAGCATACAAAACAGAATTTCATTTGAAGGTTTGGAGTTTGGCACATACAAATTTACTTGGAACGGCAGGTAGATACCGCATATATAGGAAGGTATGGTGGACTCATATGGAATAACTTTGCGGTTTAAGGGATTGGATGCACAAGAAGTATTCCCGCTTATTACAAGTGAAGGCTAGCAAAAGACTGGGAAGCGACCAGCTAGAGAGCGACAACAGTCATAAACATGCATTAAAATTAATGAACATTGAGTGCAAGCATGAGTAGGATATAATCCACCATGAACATAAATATCGTGAAGGCTATGTTGATTTGTTTCAACTACATGTGTGAACATGTGCCAAGTCAAGTCACTTAAATCATTCAAAGGAGGATACCACCCCATCATACCACATCACAACCATTTTAATAGCATGTTGGCACGCAAGATAGACCATTATAAACTCCTAGCTAATTAAGCATGGCTTAAGCAACTATAATCTCTAATTGTCATTGCAAACATGTTTATTCATAATAAGCTGAATCAGGAACGATGAACTAATCATATTTACAAAAACAAGAGAGGTCGATTTCATACCAGCTTCTCTCATCTCAATCAGTCCATCATATATCATCATAATTGCCTTTCACTTGCACGACCGAACGATGTGTATAATAATAATAGTGCACGTGCATTGGACTAAGCTAGAATCTGCAAGCATTCAATAAACAGGAGAAGACAAGGCAATATGGGCTCTTGGTTAAATCAACAATAATGCATATAAGAGCCATCTTAACAATTTCATCATGGTCTTCTCCTTTCGACCCCCAAAAGAGAGAAAAGAAATAAAACTATTTACACGGGAAATCTCCCAACAAGCAAAAGAAGAACAGGAAATATTTTTGGGTTTTCTTTTAATTACTACTTACTACAGCAAGAAAGTAAACTAGCTAAAAGCTACTACTAATTTTTTTTGTTTTTTCTAAGGTTTTTCAAACACACAAGAAGAAAGCATAAAAAGGAAAACAAACTAGCATGGATATTACAATGAAAAAGTATGAGCACCGACAACTAGCATGAGTGTGTGGACATAAATGTAATGTCGGTGGGAAATACGTACTCCCCCAAGCTTAGGCTTTTGGCCTAAGTTGGTCTACTGCCACGGCTGGCCTGGCGGATATCCAAAGTTGTAGTTGGGGTCGTACTGAGAAGAAGCCTCGGGTTGCCACTGGTTGGCCATCACCTCCGGATCCCACTGGTAAACAGACTGTCGTGAAGGAACAAATGGTGGTTCCGGATCTGGCTCTGTAGCTGGTGAGGGGTTTTGGTAGGCGTGGATGGCCTCCAGCGGGACAAGGTACCTTCCTGCAGATAAGTCAAACAAGGAAGGAGCAGGCAGAGTAATAGTCTCAGGGTGATTTTTATCAAATAACAGTCTATAGTTAAGCTCCTTTTTCTTGTTCTTAACAATGAAATCATGTGCAACCATACTCTTGTAGTCTAGAAAAACAGGAGGCAACAACTTTTCTTCTTTCTCATAATGTCTAATAGGTATGTTAAAATGTGCAGCGAGGCGCGAGGCGAAGATACCTCCCAAGATGGGGCCCTTAGTACGGTTAAGATTTAACCGCTTTGCAACAATAGCGCCCATACTAAATGTGTCATCACGAAACAAGGCATGGCACGAAATAACAATGTCAGGGGCACTTAGGTTGCCACAGTTTCCGCGACCAATTAAGCATCTACTAGCAAATATTGCAAAGTAACGTAAAACAGGAAAATGTATGCTAGTAATTCTCGCATCGGAAACTTTCCTAGTTTCTCCTACAGCAATTGTATCAATAAACCCCTCCACATCGTCACGATGTGGTTCCTCTATTATGCCCGAAAAGGGCAACCTGCAAACCTCACAAAATTCAGAGAGGGGCATCTCCTTATACTCATCATACAAATAAAAATCCACCGAAGGTGGTGACCTCCTAGCATGGAAATGAAAATTTTGCACAAAGATATTGGTGAGTAATAGATACTGTTCGCGTTGGTCGCGGAGGAAGTCGGTGAGGCCTGCATTATCAGCCAACTCATAAAAATCATCATATATCCCGGCTGCTCTCAAGAAATCATCACAAGGCCATTCACACGGCCGAACTTCCGCGATGCGAGGGAGATTATATTTGGGCCTCTCTTCTTCTTCACTTTGCTTGTCCTTCGAGCTTCGGCTCGAAGAACCCCTCAAAAATCTCTTCATCATTTTCTGAAAATTTCTAAAAAATTTAGTAACTTCAAATAAAAGTGAACCAAACTCAACAAAATTGATAGCAACTACTCCCACAAGTGCCTAGAGACTATATCATGCATTAGAACTACTTGGGACCATATAAATTTGACATGCAAGCTCAAGAACATGGTCACCTAAGCAGCAAAAATTTGCAATGAATAAAGCACTAGAACAAAAACTAATTGGACCATTGGAGGAGTCACATACCAAGGAACAATCCCCCAAAGCAGTTTTGTGAGAGGTGCTTTGAGCAAGGAGATCGAAAATCGCAGCAAAATGAGCTAGAACTCGTGCTTGAGCTGGTTGGTGATTTTTTTTGGAGGAAGAAGGAGAGTGTGGTGGCTGGAATAAGTGGAGGGGAGCCACCATGGGCCCACGAGGCAGGGGGCGCGCCCAGGGGGGTGGGCGCGCCCTGGACCATCGTGGCCAGGTGCCAGCTCCCCCTGATGTGTTCTCAGTACCAGATATTCTCAAATATTCCAGAAAAAATCATATTTAAATTTCAGGGCAATCGGAGAACTTTTATTTTCGGGGTATTTTTTTATTGCACGGATAATTCAGAAAACAGACAGAAAATACTAATTTTACTTTATTTCAACTAAATAACAGAAAGTAAAAGGAGGGTACAGAGAGTTGTGCTTTCTAACTTCATCCATCTCATGCTCATCAAAAGGAATCCACTAACAAGGTTGATCAGGTCTTGTTAACAAACTCATTCCGAATTGCATGAAACCGGAGAATTTTCGAATAGCACTAAGTTACCTCAACGGGGATATGCACGTCCCCAATAATAAGAATATCATATCTCTTTTTAACAGTAGGAAGAGGAAATTCAAAACCTCCAAAAATAATCGATGGAATTTTTCCAATAGAGTTTATACTATGAATTTGAGGTTGTTTCCTCGGAAAGTGTACCGTATGCTCATTGCCATTAACATGAAAAGTGACATTGCCTTTGTTGCAATCAATAACAGCCCCTGCAGTATTCAAAAAGGGTCTTCCAAGAATAATAGACATACTATCGTCCTCGGGAATATCAAGAATAACAAAGTCTGTTAAAATAGTAACATTTGCAACCACAACAGGCACATCCTCACAAATACCGACAGGTATAGCAGTTGATTTATCAGCCATTTGCAAGGATATTTCAGTAGGTGTCAACTTATTCAAGTCAAGTCTACGATATAAAGAGAGAGGCATAACACTAACACCGGCTCCAAGATCACATAGAGCAGTTTTAACATAATTTCTTTTAATGGAGCATGGTATAGTGGGTACTCCTGGATCTCCTAGTTTCTTAGGTATTCCACCCATAAAAGTATAATTAGCAAGCATGGTGGAAATCTCAGCTTCCGGTATCTTTCTTTTATTAGTAACAATTTCTTTCATATACTTAGCATAAGGATTCATTTTGAGCATATCAGTTAAGCGCATACGCAAGAAGATAGGTCTAATCATTTCAGCAAATCGCTCAAAATCCTCATCATCCTTTTTCTTGGATGGTTTGGGAGGAAAAGGCATGGGTTTCTGAACCCATGGTTCTCTTTCCCTACCGTGCTTCCTAGCAACAAAGTCTCTCTTATCATAATGTTGATTCTTTGATTGTGGGTTATCAAGATCAACAGCAGGTTCAATTTCTACATCATTATCATTGCTAGGTTGAGCATCAACATGAACATCATCATTAATATTATCACTAGGTTCATGTTCATTACCAGATTGTGTTTCAGCATCAGAAATGGAAATATCGTTAGGATTCTCAGGTGTGTCAATAACAGGTTCACTAGAAGTATGCAAAGTCCTATCATTTTTCTTTTTCTTCCTTTTAGAAGGACTAGGTGTATCAACATTATTTCTCTGAGAATCCTGCTCAATTCTCTTACGGTGGCCCTCAGGATACAAAGGTTCCTGAGTCACTTTACCTCCCCTAGTTGCAACTCTAACAGCAAAATCATTATTCTTACTATTCAATTCATTGAGCAGATCATTCTGAGCTTTAAGTACTTGTTCTACTTGAGTGGTAACCATAGAAGCATGTTTACTAATGAGTTTAAGTTCACCCTTAACTCTAGACATATAATCACTCAAGTGTTCAATCATGTAAGCATTGCGTTTTAATTCTCTACCAAAATAAGCATTGAAGTTTTCTTGCTTAACCATAAAGTCATCGAACTCATCTAAGCATTGGCTAGCAAATTTGGTAGGAGGGATTTCAGCTTTATCATATCTATAGAGAGAATTTACCTTTACTACCTGTGTCGGGTTATCAAGACCATGTGTTTCTTCAACAGGCGGTAAATTAAGACCATGTATCTCTTCAACAGGAGGTAAATTCTTAACATCTTCAGCTTTTATACCTTTTTCCTTCATAGATTTCTTTGCCTCTTGCATATCTTCAGGACTGAGAAATAGAACACCCCTTTTCTTCGGAGTTGGCTTAGGAGTTGGTTTAGGAAGTGTCCAATTATTTTCATTGGTCAACATATTATTCAATAGAATTTCAGCTTCATCAGCTGTTCTTTCCCTGAAAACATAACCAGCACAACTATCCAGGTGGTCTCTGGAAGCATCGGTTAGTCCATTATAAAAGATATCAAGTATTTCATTTTTCTTAAGAGGATGATCAGGCAAAGCATTAAGTAATTGGAGAAGCCTCCCCCAAGCTTGTGGGAGACTCTCTTCTTCAATTTGCACAAAATTATATATTTCCCTTAAAGCAGCTTGTTTCTTATGAGCAGGGAAATATTTAGCAGAGAAGTAATAAATCATGTCCTGGGGACTACGCACACAACCAGGATCAAGAGAATTAAACCAAGTCTTAGCATCACCCTTTAATGAGAACGGAAATAATTTAAGGATATAGTAGTAGCGAGTTTTCTCATCATTAGTGAACAGGGTGGCTATATCATTCAATTTAGTAAGATGTGACACAACAGTTTCAAATGCATAGCCATAGAAAGGATCAGATTCAACCAAAGTAATTATCTCAGGATCAACAGAGAAATCATAATCCTTATCAGTAACAAAGATAGGTGAAGTAGCATAAGCAGGATCATATTTCATTCTAGCATTCAGAGATTTTTCTTTCAACTTAGCTAATAATTTCTTAAGATCACTCCTATCATTGCAAGCAAGAAAATCTCTAGCAGTTTCTTCATCCATAACATAGCCCTCAGGCACAACAGGTAATTCATATCTAGGGGGAGAATCTTCATCATCACTTTCATCAATATAATCAGTTTCAATAATTTCATTCTCTCTAGCCCTAGCAAGTTGTTCATCAAGAAATTCACCTAGTGGCACAGTAGTATCAAGCATAGAAGTAGTTTCATCATAAGTATCATGCATAGCAGAAGTGGCATCATCAATAACATGTGACATATCAGAATTAATAGCAGAAGCAGGTTTAGGTGTCGCAAGCTTACTCAAAACAGAAGGTGAATCAAGTGCAGAGCTAGATGGCAGTTCCTTACCTCCCCTCGTAGTTGAGGGATAAATTTTTGTTTTCTCGTCTTTCAAGTTCCTCATAGTGACCAGCAGATATAAATCCCAAGTGACTCAAAGAATAGAGCTATGCTCCCCGGCAACGGCGTGAGAAAATAGTCTTGATAACCCACAAGTATAGGGGATCGCAACAGTTTTCGAGGGTAGAGTATTCAACCCAAATTTATTGATTCGACACAAGGGGAGCCAAAGAATATTCTCAAGTATTAGCAATTGAGTTGTCAATTCAGCCACACCTGGATAACTTAATATCTGCAGCAAAGTGTTTAGTAGCAAAGTAGTATGATAGTAACGGTAACAGTGGCAAAGGTAACGATAGCAGTATTGTAGTGATTGTAACAGTAGCAACGGTAAAGTAACTAAGCAGAGATCAATATGTGAAAAGCTCGTAGGCATTGGATCGGTGATGGATAATTATGCCGGATGCGATCATTCATGTAACAGTTATAACATAGGGTGACACAGAACTAGCTCCAATTCATCAATGTAATGTAGGCATGTATTCCGAATATAGTCATACGTGCTTATGGAAAAGAACTAGCATGACATCTTTTGTCCTACCCTCCCGTGGCAGCGGGGTCCTAGCGGAAACTAAGGGATATTAAGGCCTCCTTTTAATAGAGTACCGGACCAAAGCATTAACACATAGTGAATAAATGGACTCCTCAAACTACGGTCATCACCGGGAGTGGTCCCGATTATTGTCACTTCGGGGTTGCCGGATCATAACACATAGTAGGTGACTATGACTTGCAATATCGGATCAAGACCACAAATATATTGATGAAAACATAAAGGGTTCAGATCTGAGTTCATGGCACTCGGGCCCTAGTGACAAGCATTAAGCATAGCAAAGTCATAGCAACATCAATCTCAGAACATAGTGGATACTAGGGATCAAACCCTAACAAAACTAACTCGATTACATGATAAATCTCATCCAACCCATCACCGTCCAGCAAGCCTACGATGGAATTACTCACGCACGGCGGTGAGCATCATGAAATTGGTGATGGAGGATGGTTGATGATGACGATGGCGACGGATTCCCCTCTCCGGAGCCCCGAACGGACTCCAGATCAGCCCTCCCGAGAGAGTTTAGGGCTTGGCGGCGGCTCCGTATCGTAAAACGCGATGAATCCTTCTCTCTGATTTTTTTTCTCCCCGAACACGAATATATGGAGTTGGAGTTGAGGCCGGTGGAGCACCAGGGGGCCCACGAGGCAGGGGGCGTGCCTAGGGGGGCAGGCGCGCCTCCCACCCTCGTGGACAGGGTGTGGGCCCCCTGGCCTTGATTCTTTCGCTAGTATTTTTTACATATTCCAAAATAAATCTCCGTTGATTTTCAGGTCATTCCGAGAACTTTTGTTTCTGCATAAAAATAACACCATGGCAATTCTGCTGAAAACAGCGTCAGTCCAGGTTAGTTCCATTCAAATCATGCAAGTTAGAGTCCAAAACAAGGGCAAAAGTGTTTGGAAAAGTAGATACGTTGGAGACGTATCACCCAGTAAGCCTGCTTTAGAGAGGAGCTCAAAGCCTCTGGCGCACCGCGCCTTATAAACAGGTGCGGCACTCTCTCAAGTAGCGAGGTGGGACTAAACTCTCACCACGCCGCTGTGCAAGGCCATTGGTCCCGGTTGGTGCCACCAACCGGGACTAAAGGGGTGCATTAGTCCCGGTTGGTGCCATCAACCGGGACCAATGTTGTGTGTATATAAGTAGCACTTGTGAAAATTTTCATTTTCATCTCGCAGTTCCCCCCGACGACGCCGACCTCCTCGACGCCGCCAGGCTGCCCCGACGCCGTCGCCGGCCCCGTCGCCTCCCCGAGCCGCCGTCCTCGTCCCCGTCGCCGCCATCCTCGTCCCCGTCGCCTCCTCGAGCCGCTGTCCTCGTCCCCGTCGCCGCCGTCCTCGTCCCTGTCGCCTCCCCATGGCCTCCCCGAGCCGCCGTCCTCGTCCCCGTCCCCGTCGCCTCCCCGAGCCGCCGTCCTCGTCCCCGTCCCCGTCGCCTCCCCGAGCCGCCGTCCTCGTCCCCGTCGCCGCCGTCCTCGTCCCCGTCACCGCCGTCCTTGTCCCCGTCGCCTCCCCGTCGCCTCCCCGAGCCGCCGTCCTCGTCCCCGTCGCCGCCGTCCTCATCCCCGTCGCCTCCCCGAGCCGCCATCCTCGTCCCCGTCCCCGTCGCCTCCCCAAGCCGCCGTCCTCATCCCCGTCGCCGCCGTCCTCGTCCCCGTCGCCTCCCCGAGCCGCCGGCCCAGTCCCCGTCCCCGTCGCCTCCCCGAGCCGCCGTCCTCGTCCCTGTTGCCGCCGTCCTCGTCCCCGTCGCCGGTCTCCAGCCATCGCCCCCCCCCTAGTGAGCCCCCCCTTTCCCATGGTGTGCCGCCCCGTCATCGTTTAGGGTTTTTTTGCGGGCATGTATATGTGTATATGTTCATGTATATGTTTTTTTTCATGTATATGTATATATGTTCATGTATATGTGTGTATATGTTCATGTAAAAAGTCTTCGTTGTTTTTCATATATACGAAAATGTAGAGTGAAAATGAAAACAAACATATAAGAAAAAACAAAGGAAAAAATGAAGAAGGAAAAGAAAACCGCCCGGCCCGGCCACAACCACATTTTCATAAAGTTTTTCCACCGAGTCCACGTCGCACCGAGCACCCGCGGCGAAGCAAGTCTTTTTTTGAAGGTAGTTTTTTTGTTAAATGAAAATGTTGGCATCGGCTCTATCATCATGTTGGCATCGGCTCTATCTATCAACAAGGCCACGGGAGCACCCCGGCCCCCTATCATCACGTTGGCATCGGCTCCCCGAGAGCTTTCCAACGGATCCGGAATGTATGTCGTTGTTGATAAACCCTAGAAAAAAAGTGTTGTCGATCTCCTACCCCCTCCCGCCCCTACCCGACAATCTCTCGAGGCCACCCAAACCACTAGAAGAAAACTCCGGTAACTTCGACATGAGGGGGGACGTCGATCAACCCCCTCTCGCCCGAACAAGTCTATATATCATTTGTTAATTAAATCTCTTAAAGGTTAAGAGAATCCCTTGTTTGACATTCATGAGAGAGGCGGTCCGGACGTCGGACATTCATGAGAGAGGCGGACCGGACGTCGGACATTCATGTTTGTATATTAATTGCCATGTTGTAATATTTGCAAAAACTATGGCTCAAAGAGACTTGGAACAAGAACAGTTGTTGGGGGAGATAATCCTCGGCGGACGTGATGTCTCGTCGTTTCTCAACGACACCGATGGTATGGAAGGAGAGGATGACGACTCCGGTGATCGAACAATGGAGGAGGAAGGACATGATCATGATGGCTCCGGTGACCGAATGCCGGAGGAAGAAGGAGACCATGATGACGGCTCCGGTGACCGAACGGAGGAGGGAGCTGTTGCAAAGTCCGGCGAGGTATATATATTAATTAAGCCTGTGCTGACTAGCTAATTGATGCATTAATTGTTTTGGTATGTACATATATTAACTCTTCTTTCTTCTTTTATAGCCCTCCGAATCGAGCCAAACTTCGGTAACGAGGCGAGGCCCGAAGAAGAGGTTGCGCAAGGATGAAAGGTTCACGATCACAGCACTCGCGGACGATGGCCATCCGATTGAACCCAAGCGGACCAAGGACGCATTTTCTGCTCAGTGCGGAGTTATTGTTAGGGACAACATCCCGATTAGCATCAAGCAATGGAATAAGCCTAAGGACGACGCCCCTGAAGGTGATTATGTCACCGATAGACAGAAAGATGATCTTTGGACCGCGCTGAAGGCAAATTTCACCCTACCGCCAGAGGAGGATCCGAATAAGCCAGTTATAGAGCCACTGGTCAAGGCGTGTGCTCTTAAGAAGATGGCAGATCTATTCAGGAGGTGGAAGAAGGAGTTGAAATCAAAGTTTGTCGACAAAGGGAAGACTCCAGAATTCACCGGCCGATTTGAGCAGATAAGAGATCACTGGCCTGCATTTGTAGCCTACAAGACATCGGAGAAGAGTAAGAAAATGTCAGAGACAAACAAGAACAACACTGCAAAGAAGCAGTATCACCATCACACGGGGTCAGGTGGCAACCTCAAAGCCCGGCCGTTGTGGGACAAAGCTGAGAATGACCTGATTGCTAAAGGGGTCGAACCACAGACATTGAACTGGCCAGACCGTTCAAGGACTTGGTTCTTCGGGGTTGGGGGAACTTTGGACCCTGAAACAGGGAAGTGCCGTTGGACGGACGAGCAACTTGCAATACCCGTCACGAAGCTTCAGAAGTATATCACCGCAGCGCAGGAAGGGACGTTCATTCCCGACAGAGAGAAGGACGAGCTGACTGAGGCCCTAGGGAATGCTAAGCACCCTGGACGAACACGAGGCACACCAGGCTTCATTCCATGGAAGTTTGGGTTTCCCGACCCAGGCGGTTACAAAAGCCGGGAGAGAAAGAGGAAAGAGGAGCTGAGCGACATGTAGAAGCTCAATGCAAGACTACAAAAGCTAGAGGAAGCTGAGAGCCAGCGAGCTGCCGACCAACCATCTCAGCGGCACGAAGCTACCCCAGAAGCTACCCCGCCATCTCAGCGGAGAAGCAGCGTGGCTTCCACGGAGCCCGTTCAGCCTGACTTCACGTCTCCTAGCTACCCCGTGAATACTATCACGGAGGCTCAACATTGCGAGCTTATGACGAAATGCCGGAACCTCACTTTCAAGGCGGCTGTCGGCTCTGTTGCACCTCCTCAACCCAACGGAACTTTTCACTGCCATCCGATTCCACATGGCTATGCTGTTGTGATGGTGGGTGAAGTAATGGAGGGATTTGAGGAGCTCGAGCTTGACCACTCTACAGGTGAAGGGGAGAATCGGCTGGTTCATGCTCTGAGGAGTACATGTCTATGGCAGAAGGAGTACATCAAGCTTCCAAACTGGACGCCTCTGCCTCCTCCTCCTCCTCCGGCGAGTCAGGGCACTCCGCCTCCTCCTCCTCCTCCTCCAGCGAGTGATCAGGGCACTCCGCCTCCTTCTCCGGCTCCTCCGACGCGTGAGGGCACTCCGCCTCCTCCTTCGCCTACTCCGGCGCGTCGGAGCAGTCCGCCTCCTCCTCAGCCTCGTCGGCAATGGCGGAAGACAAACGCCGCCGCTCCGGCTCCTTCGGCGCATCAGATTTCTCTGCCTCATCAGCAACAACGGAAGAGAGATGCCGCCGCTCCGGCGGCTAGCAGTACAAGCAGAGGCGGGAGCCAATTCAGATACGGTCCATCTCTCAAGCCTCTGGAAAAGTTACCATATGAGAGGACCGAGCAGGAAAATGAGGACATATGTCGTGCCCAACTGAGGGACCATTTTGCAAAGAAAACTCCACCTCCGAAGGAGAAGGTAGATCCGGTGAAAGTGAAGCGCACTATCAATGCCCTGAAGCGACCACCACCGCCTCCGCCGGATTCCAACTATGACCGCATAATTACTAAGACACATGCTAAAGCGCAGCAGTCGGGAAGTACTTCCAGTGCTGCAAGAGCGAAAAAATGAAGAAGTGGGAAAACAATTCCCCAGCTCGGCGAACAGGAGAAGCAATCGTGCCCCCCCCCCCCCCGCTCAAGGTGTCTAGCGATATCGCTAATCATCCGATGCTACTGCCCGGTACCACTCTTGATGATTACCTGCCCGATGATGTACAGTTTGAAATGGCTGAGGTAGTAGACGTCTTTAGATACGAGCACGGGAAGCCTCTCGTCAAACCTGATCATCCTCATCGAACAACGATGATGCAAAAATTGCATGACTGGTACATGGAAACCTACAGGAAGTCTGGGAAAGACAGTTTGTTAGTCGGAATTAAAAAAGAGCATGACTTCCTTGGAGTCGACCTGCTGCCTGTTGAATTTGTGGAGTTATTTCAATTATACAATCAAAAGGCCCTCGACAAACAACTCATGACTTGCTACTGTCTGTAAGTATTACTTCTATAATTAAGTCTCTAGCTCAGCTCGTTCATTGCATGTATATATAATTATCCTCACTATATTATGCAGATTGAAGATGGTCGAATGCAAAAAAATAGGAATCTTCGACGTTGGGTTCATTAGCCCAAATACCGTAAATGAATGGTCGGTACGAAAGGCGGCTGAAGATACCGAGAACAACTTACTACAAACGTTCCTTACACATCAAAACAAAAGGGAAATACTCTTTCCTTACAACTTCAAGTGAGTGTTACTGTCTTCTGCATATTCGGTTCCGCTTACTCGTGGTTAAGTAATGTAATTGATGAGTTATGCGTGCGCAGCTTCCACTATATTCTGCTATCCATTAACCTTGACGGGGCATTAGTAACTGTCTTAGACTCGCTCCGTA
The DNA here is from genome assembly GCA_039707655.1 of Elymus sibiricus. Lineage (NCBI taxonomy): Eukaryota > Viridiplantae > Streptophyta > Magnoliopsida > Poales > Poaceae > Elymus > Elymus sibiricus. The sequence continues at coordinate 528,036,788 of CM077669.1, read as the reverse complement.
AACATCCCAAGTATTATGCGGACATGACTGCAATGCTCCAGAAGTAAGTTCAATCAATACCGGGACCATATCGGCAACTTTCGTTCATTTCCTGATATCAAGTAATCATTTTCTTTGCCTGCCAGGGTTTGGAAAACGTTCACCGCTAAGGTTCCGGGTCTGAAGAAGGAGTTGCGATTTACACACCCCAAAGTAAGTAGTACTAGCTAGTTTCGCGCATCTCTCATTGATTCTAGTTTCATCAATACCATTATCATGCTTGCTTATCAGTTTGATTGAACTCTATTCTCGTAAAGTGCTTGTTGCAGGCACCCAACACTTATTTATGTGGATACTACGTATGCGAGTTCATTCGCTACTATACCTCTGAACGGGCCTCCTCTGAGAAACAATTTGAAGTACGTAAACAATATTCACAATTTTATTTTATATATTACCATCAATTGTGTTGAGTTTCATTCATATATATGTATTGACCCCTTCTTTAAATTAGATCTGGCAGATGCGGGATGAACTCCTACCACATGATCGTATACGAGCAATTCAAGAGGAATTGGCGGGATTCTTTCTTGACCACGTCATACCTGAACAAGGAGAATACCATGTGAAATTGAAATTGTTGTAAGGGATGTTATATATTGTACATATGTAGCAGCGTCGGATAGATATACGAAAACTTGTTGTTCGACCAAGCACGAAGAAAGAGATGTCACTTCTCTCTATATATGTTCATGACGATCTTGTGTAATTAATGGTTTCCTTTATTTGCTTACTAGCTAGCGTCGAGTTCTCTCTATATGTGTAGTAGCTAGAGTCGACCAAGCACGGAAAAAGAGAGGTCATTTCTCTCTATTAGCGCGCTAACACAATATGAAACCCCTAAATTAACCCTCCAAAACACCAAAACCCCCCCTTCAAAAAAAAACCCCCAGCGACTGCGAGCTGCTGACGCGTGGCTGCCTTTTGGTCCCGGTTGGTGTTACCAACCGGGACTAAAGGTCCTCCCTCCCCCGCCCCAGGCAGCGCCACGTGGAGGGCCTTTGGTCCCGGTTCGTAAGCAAACCGGGACTAAAGGTTTTGGGTATTAGTCCCGGTTCCAGAACCGGGACAAATGGCCCTCTGGAACCGGGACAAATGGCCCTTTTTCTACTAGTGACTTCCCATAGGAGATACTTTCAGATAGACATAATCTCCTACTTCAAAAATTAATTCTCTTCTTCGATTATCTGCATAGCTCTTCTGACGAGTTTGTGCCACTCTCAAGTTCTCTCTAATCAACCTGACTTGTTCCTCGGCATTCCTGAGCACATCTGGTCCAAAGACTTAACTTTCACCCGTTTGATTCCAGAACAACGGTGTTCTACACTTACGCCCATACAATGCTTCAAACGGTGCCATCTTTAGACTATTCTGGTGACTGTTGTTGTAAGAGAACTCTGCATACAGTAAACTTTTATCCCAACTAGTACCATACTGCAATGCACAAGCTCTCAACATATCTTCAAGAATCTGATTGAGCCTTTCTGTCTATCCATCAGTCTGAGGATGATATGCTGTACTGAAATTCAACTTCGTTCCCAAAGATTTATGCACTTTCTGCCAAAAGATAGACGTGAACTGCGTACCTCTATCAGACACAATCTTCTTAGGAACTCCATGCTGACATACTATTCTTTCCATGTATAGCTCTGCCAATCTTGCCCCGCTATAAGTATCTTGACAGGCAAAAAGTGAGCGACTTTAGTGAGACGATCCACTATTACCCATATAGAATCATAACCTTGCTGAGTATGTGGTAATCCCACTATAAAGTCCATTCTGACTTCTTCCCATTTCCACTCAGGAATCTTCATTGGTTGCAACAAACTAGCGGGTCTCTGATGCTCAGTCTTTACCCTCTGACAAGTGTCACATATAGCTACATACTCAGCCACATCTCTTTTCAATCCATACCACCAGTACTTCTCCTTAAGATTTAGATACATCTTAGTACTTCCAGGATGAATAGAATAGGCTGACTCATGTGCTTCACGCAAAATTGTATCATGAATGGCTTTCACCTCAGGCACACATATCCTTTTTCCAAACCATAAGGTTCCATTCTCATCTATTCTGAAGCCAGGTGCTTTACTAATCACCAAATTCTCGGCTATCTCCTTTAGCTTTTCATCTTCTAGCTGACCCTTACGTATTTCTCGCTCCAACGTAGGAATCACTTTTATCTCCATAGCACTAGCAACAATACCAAGGTTCAGATGTTGCAACTCCGCATACAACTCTTCTGCCTCTGGCCTCAACTTACGATTGTTGTCATATTTCTTCCTACTGAGAGCATCAGCTACAACATTCGCCTTACCTGGATGATAATGTACCTCCGGTTCATAATCCTTGATTAACTCTAGCCAGCGACGTTGTCTTAAATTCAGATCTGTCTGAGTGAATATATACTTCAAGCTCTTATGATCGGTGTAGATATCACTCTTGTGACCAATCAGATAGTGTCTCCAGATCTTCAATGCATGTACCACAGCTGCTAACTCCAGATCATGAGTAGGATAATTTAACTCATGCTTCCTCAAATGTCTCGATGCATGCGTCGGTGGTGGTGACCTCATGTCCGCTCGCACCGTGTTCGATGAAACGCCAACGAGGGTCAAAAGCTTCAAACCGCATCGGCATCGCTCGGAGTAGCAGCGGGTACACGCTGGAGTGCTGGATGTGATGCTTGGCCATCTCCAACTCACGAGCGTGTAAGAGAGTAATCATGAGACAGTAATGATTTAATTTGGTTTTGCAATGTTTTTATTTTAAAAATAGTTGGTTTATCTTTGTAAAATAGTTATTTACATGAGAATTATTGAACAAAATAGTTTTTAAAGAGCAATTTGCATTCAAACAGTCTTCATTCTTAACGAAGCTACGAGTTCACATTTGCTCTAACCAAACGGTCTTCAATTTTTGCCTCCACAGGAGCCTTGTATTAGCTCTTGCGGTGCGAACGGGAGCTCGGATGTCCGTGCGATGAAGCTGATCTATGACAGTGGCCTTGGTGATCCTGTGCCCCGGTTGGTAAGTTGGGAGACAGCAGGATGCAAACCAGCGCCAACGATGGGCGAAGATTGCACGACGGATGAGCGGCGCTAGAGATGGAAAATCTACCGAAGCAGTTTAGGTGAAAGGATAAAGATGTAGTTTTCATATATTTTTTCTAATAATGAAAGTCGGACTCACTATAAAGATCGACGTGGGCTTAACTTTATGGAACTGGGCCTTATGACACGTAGGGCCCATCTGAAGCTTCTAGAGTGGTTAATCCTGTGGTTGAGAATGTGTGTGACAATGCATGTGTTTGAGTATTTACTATCTAGGGAAGTATAAACAATTTACAATCTCACTGGACCCATAAGCCAATATCCTTGAATGTTTTTTTTTTGTCATGGCAAATTTACCTTTATTAACATGGCAATTTTACCTAAATCCCCATGGCAATGTTTAACTTTTATTCTCATGCAAAGTTTTATTATTTATTTCACCTTCATTAACATGGCAAATTTACCTAAATCCCCATGGCAATATTTAACTTTTATTGCTATGGCATGTTTTACTATTTATTTTACCTTCATTAACATGACAAATTAATCTAAATCCCCATGGCAAATTTTATTATTTATTTTCCATGGCTAATATACCTTCATTAACATGGCAAATTTACCTAAATCCCCATGGCAATATTTAACTTTTATTGCCATGGCAAGTTTTACCCCTATTAATATGACTATTTTACCTGAATCCCCATGGCAATATTTAACTTCTGTTGCCATGGCAAGTTCTACTATTTATTTGCCATGGCTAATGTACCTTCATTAACATGGCAAAATTTACCTAAATCTCCATGGCAATATTTAACTTTTATTGCCATGGCAAGTTTTACTTTTTTATTTGCCGATGTCAGATTGACCATTATTAACATGCCAATTTTACCTAAATCCCCATGGCAATATTTAACGTTTATCGCCATGGCAAGTTTTACTTTTTATTTGCCATGGATAATTTACCTTTATTAAGATGGTAAATTTACCTAAATTCCCATGGTAATTTTTAACTTGTATTGCCATGGGAAGATTTACTATTTATTTGACCTTTATTAACATGGCAGATTTTACCTTTTTATTGCCATGTCAAATATATGCACATTTTAATATGATTTTGGTTATGATGTATTTTCTTTGTTCTTTTTTTGTTTTTTCAACTTTTTTGTGTTTTTCACACACGACATTTTTCTCATACATTACATGTAATTTTAAGAAAAAATACCATTACATTTTGTGCTATGAATTTGCCATTTGCAAATTATTTTGTGTTGTATGATGGAAATTGCCATGACTTCTTTTTTCTTTTTTGGGTTGTTGTTAAAATATATTCACCCATGTCAATTTTCCGCGTTTGAAAATTGATGGCAGTTTTACTTAACAAAGCAAAAAAATTGTTCTTTTTTACCACAGCAAAAAGAAAAGAAATATCCGGGTGTTTTCTTTTTTCTTCATTACTAGTCTTTTTATTCATCTTTTTGGGCTGTTAGGGGCTGGGGAGGTGTTCAGGCTAGGGCTTTTTATCATTCCGAACGAGTGGGTTCGATCGTTGCCCCCCCCCCCATACCGAACGAAACATTCGATCTGGGGTGCTCCCAAACCGATCGTCAGCGCCATATCGGGTCCTAAATTTAAATATATTTTTTGCCATCGCAATCCTCAATTGGCATGACAAATTTTAGCTAAATATAATGGCAAATTTTCACTTTTATTGCCATGGCATTTCTTACTCTTTTATTTGCCATGGCAATTTTACAAATTTTCATGCCTAAATTACCTATATCTACATGGAAAATATTTAACTATTATTGCCATGGCAAGTTTTACTCTTTTTTTTTGCCATGGAACTTTCACATTTATTTGCGATGGCAAAATTACCAATACTGCCTTGGAAAATTTACTTAAACCGCCTTGGTAATTTTAAATTTTTATTGCCATGGCAATTTTTACTCTTTATTTTCCATGGCTAAATTATCTATATCAACATGGCAACATGGAAAATTTCACTTTCATCTTTTTTCAAGGGATTTTTACTTACAAAGCAACTTGCCATGACATTTTTTCTGTGCCATTGCATCTTTTTGTCCATGGCAAAATCTTTTTTGTGAAAGACGTTCTGGTTTGCATCAATGGGATTTTTTAGTTCTCAATTTCCCCCTTTTTAATGGCATTTTTTTATAGCATAGCAAAGTCTGGTCTTTATTTCACAAGCTTACTTATAAAATATGTCTTTTAGTCACAGTACAAACTGGGCCATATTGGGCTTTCCTTTTTACTTTTTTTATTAGTCACAACAGAAGCCTGTACGGGTGTTCGGGCTGGGGCTCCTCTGGTCCCGAACTACTTTGTTCGATCGATGCCCAGATTCCTCCCGAACGAATCGTTCGGTCATTCTCAAAAAAAAAAAAAGAACGAATCGTTCGGTCTGGGGAGGCCACAGACCGAACTTTCGGCCATTATCGGCGTCCTAATAAATCTCTAAAAATCAGAGAATGCACAGCCCTAGCTCTGTCTGTGCTTTTTTTTTTACCCCCGAACCCCTCTTGCCCTCCCTCCTATTAATAAACTCCATCGCCTCGCCGCCGTTCCCCGCAACCTGTCGACCGACCCAATCTCACATCACCCGACGGGACCCGGCGCCTCGTCCTCTCCAGATCTTACGCCCGCCCCGCCCGAGGTGAGCACTTGTACATCCCGATCAGCTCGTCCCGATTGGTTGGTAGGCGCTGGTTCGTAGGTCTCGGATCCAGCGTGGTCTCCCTCCGGAGTTGACGTCCCGATCAGATCAGCTCGTTCCGATTGTGGTTGGTAGGCAGGCGCGGGTTCATAGGTCTCGGATCCAGCGCGGTCTTGTATCCTGCCTGGCTTCGAGTATTCTTAGTATGAGGAACCTCGACTAGGATAGGATTTAATTAGTTAGGGTTTGTTTGGTAACACCACCTAGCTAGGGTTCGATTATCCGTAATTAGGAATTTGACGTTTTAGTTAGGGTTTGCTTGGTTGTGGTCAGATTTTGGTTTCTCAAATGGTGTATGAATTCTTCAACTGTGCCTGTACAGGATAGCTGGATAGGTATTAATTTGGATGGAATTGATGCTATGTTGTTCGATTTCAGTTTATGCCAGAATGTTATTTTTTTTATCAACTGTGTTTGAGCGTAGTAGATTTGTTGCATATTCATGTTCTAGCTCTGTTCTGTTTGGATAGGTAACCTAAAATATTTGGGATCCTAAAATATTTATGCACAGCACTTAACCTGCAGCTAGCTGATTAATGTTGTAGTCATATGTGCTGCTTTCCAGCTCTGTTGTTTGGATAGGTAGGTATTTGGTTGTTTATTATCGTTTGGGTTTATTATACTATGTGATACTAATATTTGCCAATGATGGATGATGTATCTTTTGCCAACCAATCTCTAGTCTTCTTGAGGATAATATATATATACTAGTTCTGTAAATGCTGGTTTGGTTTTCTGTGCTCACTATCTCACGGGTGATTTGAAGACAAATTGAAAAACATGATGTGTTAGTTAAATAAATAAATATCATGATACAAATATAAGTAACCATGCAATAAACTATATGTCCAAAAACAATACTTCCACGCACGGGCATTTTATTTTTGCTACTATTAATAAATTGGTAAGGTAAAAATCAGAGAATGCGAGGCGGATACCAAACCTGGCCAAATGGGACTAAAGGTTTTGGGTATTAGTCCCGGTTCCAGAACCGGGACAAATGGCCCTCTGGAACCGGGACAAATGGCCCTTTTTCTACTAGTGACTTCTCATAGGGGATACTTTCAGATAGACATAATCTCCTACTTCAAAAATTAATTCTCTTCTTCGATTATCTGCATAGCTCTTCTGACGAGTTTGTGCCACTCTCAAGTTCTCTCTAATCAACCTGACTTGTTCCTCGGCATTCCTGAGCACATCTGGTCCAAAGACTTAACTTTCACCCGTTTGATTCCAGAACAACGGTGTTCTACACTTACGCCCATACAATGCTTCACACGGTGCCATCTTTAGACTATTCTGGTGACTGTTGTTGTAAGAGAACTCCGCATACGGTAAACTTTTATCCCAACTAGTACCATACTGCAATGCACAAGCTCTCAACATATCTTCAAGAATCTGATTGAGCATTTCTGTCTGTCCATCAGTCTGAGGATGATATGCTGTACTGAAATTCAACTTCGTTCCCAAAGATTTATGCACTTTCTGCCAAAAGATAGACGTGAACTGCGTACCTCTATCAGACACAAACTTCTTAGGAACTCCATGCTGACATACTATTCTTTCCATGTATAGCTCTGCCAATCTTGCCCCGCTATAAGTAGTCTTGACAGGCAAAAAGTGAGCGACTTTAGTGAGACGATCCACTATTACCCATATAGAATCATAACCTTGCTGAGTATGTGGTAATCCCACTATAAAGTCCATTCCGACTTCTTCCCATTTCCACTCAGGAATCTTCATTGGTTGCAACAAACTAGCGGGTCTCTGATGCTCAGTCTTTACCCTCTGACAAGTGTCACATATAGCTACATACTCAGCCACATCTCTTTTCAATCCATACCAGCAGTACTTCTCCTTAAGATTTAGATACATCTTAGTACTTCCAGGATGAATAGAATAGGCTGACTCATGTGCTTCACGCAAAATTGTATCATGAATGGCTTTCACCTCAGGCACACATATCCTTTTTCCAAACCATAAGGTTCCATTCTCATCTATTCTGAAGCCAGGTGCTTTACTAATCACCACATTCTCAGCTATCTCCTTTAGCTTTTCATCTTCTAGCTGACCCTTACGTATTTCTTGCTCCAACGTAGGAATCACTTTTATCTCCATAGCACTAGCAACAATACCAAGGTTCAGATGTTGCAACTCCGCATACAACTCTTCTGCCTCTGGCCTCAACTTACGATTGTTGTCATATTTCTTCTTACTGAGAGCATCAGCTACAACATTCGCCTTACCTGGATGATAATGTACCTCCGGTTCATAATCCTTGATTAACTCTAGCCAGCGACGTTGTCTTAAATTCAGATCTGTCTGAGTGAATATATACTTCAAGCTCTTATGATCGGTGTAGATATCACTCTTGTGACCAATCAGATAGTGTCTCCAGATCTTCAATGCATGTACCACAGCTGCTAACTCCAGATCATGAGTAGGATAATTTAACTCATGCTTCCTCAACTGTCTCGATGCATGCGTCGGTGGTGGTGACCTCATGTCCGCTCGCACCGTGTTCGATGAAACGCCAACGAGGGTCAAAAGCTTCGAACCGCATCGGCATCGCTCGGAGTAGCAGCGGTACACGCTGGAGTGCTGGATGTGATGCTTGGCCATCTCCAACTCACGAGCGTGTAAGAGAGTAATCATGAGACAGTAATGATTTAATTTGGTTTTGCAATGTTTTTATTTAAAAAATAGTTGGTTTATCTTTGTAAAATAGTTATTTACATGAGAATTATTGAACAAAATAGTTTTTAAAGAGCAATTTGCATTCAAACTGTCTTCATTCTTAACGAAGCTACGAGTTCACATTTGCTCTAACCAAACGGTCTTCAATTTTTGCCACCACAGGAGCCTTGTATTAGCTCTTGCGGTGCGAACGGGAGCTCGGATGTCCGTGCGACGAAGCTGATCTATGACAGTGGCCTTGGTGATCCTGTGCCCCGGTTGGTAAGTTGGGAGACAGCAGGGATGCAAACCAGCGCCAACGATGGGCGAAGATTGCACGACGGATGAGCGGCGCTAGAGATGGAAAATCTGCCGAAGCAGTTTAGGTGAAAGGATAAAGATGTAGTTTTCATTTATTTTTTCTAATAATGAAAGTCGGACTCACTATAAAGATCGACGTGGGCTTAACTTTATGGAACTGGGCCTTATGACACGTAGGGCCCATCTGAAGCTTCTAGAGTTGTTAATCCTGTGGTTGAGAATGTGTGTGACAAAGCATGTGTTTGAGTATTTACTATCTAGGGAAGTATAAACAATTTACAATCTCACTGGACCCATAAGCCAATATCCTTGAATGTTTTTTTTTCTGTTTGTGTGTATATGTCGCAAGTTTTCTTGTTTTATTTTAGGTTTGGTACTCTAGCTAGGTCTAGAATTGTTTTTTTTTTGTTCTTATTTTAATTTCAAAATCGAGGGATGTCTCAGTTTTTATTAAAATAAATATTTGGTCCAAAAAAAAGTTGAATGAGCGTGTCATGCAGGGTTAAATCACAAGATAAACTGATGAAACACATGATGCATTAGTGGATATATATAAATCTCACGGGTGATTTGAAGACAAATTGAAAAACATGATGTGTTAGTTAAATAAATAAATATCATGATACAAATATAAGTAACCATGCAATAAACTATATGTCCAATACTTCCACGCACGGGCATTTTTGCTACTATTAATAAATTGGTAAAAATCAGAGAATGCACAGCCCTAGCTCTGTGCTTTTACCCCCGAACCCCTCTTGCCCTCCTATAATATAAAAGCCGCCCGCCTCCGTCTCTCCCCCGCACTCCATCGCCTCGCCGCCGTTCCCCGCAACCTGTCGACCCAATCTCACATCACCCGACGCCTCGTCCTCTCCAGATCTTACGCCCGCCAGCCCGCCCGCCGGAGGTGAGCACTTGTACATCCCGATCAGCTTGGAGTTCCGATTGGTTGGTAGGCGCTGGTTCGTAGGTCTCGGATCCAGCGTGGTCTCCCTCCGGAGTTGCTCGTTCCGATTGTGGTTGGTAGGCGCGGCGCGGGTTCATAGGTCTCGGATCCAGCGCCGTCTTGTATCCTATTCTATTCGTATGAGGAACCTCGACTAGGATAGGATTTAATTAGGGTTTGTTTGTTTGGTAACACCACCTAGGCAGGGTTCGATTATCCGTAATAAGGAATCAATCTGACGTTTTAGTTAGGGTTTGCTTGGTTTCTCAAATGGTGTATGAATTCTTCAACTGTGCCTGTCGCGATTTTGGGCGGAAATTGATGATTTCGGGGGCAAAATTGGAGGGATTTTGTGGATGAAAGATGGGGGGAAATGCTAGATCCACTCGAAACCGAGCAAATCCATGGATCAAAATCAACAAAACTTCATCATACCAACAAATCACCAAAAAAAATTGGGGCTATTTTTGGTGGGGAAATTTTGAATTAGGACGAAAAACAACAAAATCAAGCTAGAAAACGAATATTAATTTGGATGGAATTCATGCTATGTTGTTTGATTTCAGTTTATTAATTTTTTGTTATCAACTATTTGGAATTCATGTTCTAGCTCTGTTTGGATAGGTAACAATATTTTTTGGGATCCTAAAATATTTATGCACAGCACTTAACCTGCAGCTGCTGATTAATGTTGTAGTCATATGTGCTGCTTTCCAGCTCTGTTGTTTGGATAGGTATTTGGTTATCGTTTGGGTTTATTTATTATCTGTGATACTAATATTTGCCAATGATGATGTATCTTTTGCCAACCAATCTCTAGTCTTCTTGAGGATAATATAATATATATACTAGTTCTGTAAATGCTGGTTTGGTTTTCTGTGCTCACTATGCCCTTGCACATGGGATGCAATGACTTGAATTTTTTATTTCCCAGCTGTTTAGTTTATTGTTTCCTTTGATGGTGAGGCATTAATTCTGGAGATGCAATTTTCTTGCTCACAATAGTACAATGAATGATGGGATCTCTATGTACTTTGAACCAAATTATATTCCCTCTGTTAATTATTTTTCTGTTTTGGGTGATTGAGTGTATTCATTTTGTTTAGTTGCCTATCAGTATACATGGTTGAATTGCTTTCACTTCATATTAATAACTATTCTGTCGCACAATGCAAATATGATGCTGTCCTAACTACTCCCTCCGTCCCAAAATATAAGAACGTTTTCTACAAAAACGTTCTTATATTTTGGGACGGAGGTAGTAATTAAGTAGAAGCTTGGTGCTGTATGGTCTCTTCCTGACATTAAATCCTCCTCTGTTTGTGCTGTACCAGCTGGTATCAGCAACTGTTCTGCTGCAGTCCGCCAAAAGGAAATGATGCTCTACACAATCCACTCCCATGCCCAAATCCAAGCCCTGCAGGCCCGCTCCGATGAGCTGGGCCACTCCAATGAGGCCATGCTTGTGAAGCTTTTCTCTCTGGAGTCGGTGCGCATAGCGCGCGAGTCGTATGCACTCCTCCGCCCGCTGATCATGGAGTCGATGTTCTGGGCATGCCCGGAGCTGGAAATCCTCTTGGTCGTGGCAGGCTTGTCGCTGGAAATCCAAAAGCTCGAGCATGATGTGTTACCCCAGCTCATGGTTCAGGAGGCCAAGCTGGAACGGGGCGCCCTGGAAGCCCTCCTACTCATGAAGAACTCAGCAATTACGCTCTTACATCTGAGGAAGTGCTTTATGTTAGCCTTGGGCGTATTGCTTGCCGAGGAGGATCTGGTCTCAGCCCGAGTCAAACAGCTGAGCATAATGCTAAAGGATACTGCTGTTAATGTACTCGAAGGTAATTGCAACATTGCCTGGCTTCAGGCGCGTGTCCCGTTGCTGGTCCAGCTGGTCACCGATGTGTTGGAGACCCCGGTTCGTTTCTGTGATCCTGATGAGTATTCTGATGAGTAGACTTATCAGCCAGCTCGAGGCTGTTGTGATGAGTATTTCTTAGGGGCGTGGCAAACAGTTTAGAATCAACCCTTTATGTTTGGATGTGTTATTAATGGATTTTAAATGATATGTATCTTGGGTAGTGTTTTCTCATTCTGTGCTAGGGTACAACTTGCAATTACTTTCAGTTCCTAAATATAAGTCTTTTAAGAGGTTTCACTAAAAGACTACATATAGGGAGGATGAATATAGACATACTTTAGAACGTGGATGGATTCACTCATTTTGCTCCGTATGTAGGAAAGTTTCCTAGTGAAATCTCTTCTTAAAAGACTTATATATTTAGGAAGGAACGGAGGGAGTAGTGCTTATCTGTGAGTGTCCATGATTAAAGCTTTGCAAATACCATAAACAAAACATCACCTTGTACTTGAAGCTGAATTGAATTGAAATGTGATTAGCCTTCCACTAGCCAGCCAAGGAGGAAGGAGCCCACCGTTCCATCCTCCCTATCTCCATTTCCTCTTGTCGCGCCCACCTCCCCCTTCTCCTGACACGCAGATCTAGTTGAGGACTGCGGCAGATCTAGTTGCGCCGGTCGCCGCGCAACAACCCTAGCCACGACGAGCTCCCCACCGTGCGGTCCGGGAGCCACGCCGCAGCAGCGCACCCTCCGGCCACAGCCCTATGCGAGAGGCGTTCTCCGTGCGATGCTGCTGCTGCTGTAGGCGTCCCCACCCCCGTCCACTGCTCTCCCCCATCTGGTGTGCAACACCAACGTTTCCTCTCCTCTGACTCGTTTTTTTTGCAGCAGTGATTTCTCAATGTCTCCTCTGACTCGTTTCTTATTGCAGCAGTGATTTTGTTGGCCTAGTGATTTGTTGGTGAAGCTGGCACACAGGCAAGTGATTTCTCTAGTATCTACTCCCTTCGTTCCAAATTACTCGTCGCAGAAATGGATGTATCTAGAACTAAAATACATCTAGATACATCCATACCTGTGACAAGTAATTCGGAACGGAGGGAGTACTTAGCTTCGCTGTGTTCTCAGTTGCTGTATCAACTCTGGGTGGCTAGTGATGGAAGCATGCAAATGATATCTACTTGTCTCATCTCGCTTGGTCCATTGGAGTAGACAAGTATGGTTGAGATTCTCCTCAAACTGCAGCTTCACATCTTGAATGCATATGATGTTAGATTGTTACTAGTATTGCCTTGTCAGATTTATACGTATTATTTAGAATCAGAGTCGGAGCATCATCCCGCGACACAAGGCAGAGGCCGCCGGCGCCGGCATCGCCAGCCTCCCGCCGCCTGCCTGCGCTTCCCGGACCGCCTCGCCTTCGCTTCCCGGACCGCCACGCTTTCACTCCGGAGGCGCCGTGCCTCGTGCTCCCAGGCAACACTCCGGAGACCGCCACCCTCGCAGACCGCCGCGCCGTCTCCGTGCGCTCCCCGGCCCCCGCGCTGCGTAGCCATGCCTTCATCGGCTCCTCCCGCGGCCGCGATGCACCTCGTGAACCCGATCACCGGCCATCACCACCATCCCCTGCCTCCACGCGCTCAACGGGGGCTCCTACTTGGCCTTCCCGCAGGGGACCGCCGTACCCCGGCCGGCGGCCACCAGCCGATTGGCACGTGCATCCTGGAGGCCCAGCAGATGCGCGCCATCCTCGGACGCCGCGTGGAGGCTCGCGGTCGCGGGACGGCGTGGAGGACGCCATCCACCACGACGGCAGGTTCTACTCCCCAGATCGTGGAGGAGCGCGACGCCGACACCGGCGAGTTCCGCAGCACGGCCGTGACGCCAAGGCTGGACGATGCGGCGCAGGTACCTCGTGGCGTCGCCGGGCGGGCTGATGCTGGTGGTCAAGGAGATGACGGAAGGGTGGCGCGGGCGGCGGACGTGGTCATTCAAGGTGAGGATCCTGGACGGAGGGCAATGGAAGCGTCAAGACGCACGACATCGGCGAGGCGGCGGTGTTGGTCGGGGCCAACGACTGAGTCCCTGTGCGTGCGTGTCCACCAGGGGAGGTGCACCTGGCCGGCTGCGTCTACTACAACGACGACGACCTGTCGCAAGCGGCGCGGCGCAAGGACGACGTCGACCACGACATCAAGCTTACCGTGGGTTGAGAAGGTGCAGTGTCTCGGGAAGGGGCAGCAATGGAGCTGGCCGCCGCCGGCGTGGTACCATCCCATGACAGATACTCCCTCCGTTCCGAGTTACTTGTCGCAGGTATGGATGTATCTAGATGTATTTTAGTTCTAGATACATCCATTTCTGCGACGAGTAATTTGGAACGGAGGGAGTACCTAGTACGTACATTGGACAAAACTTGGCTTGGTTCACAACATTGCAAATTTCGCAGGCATGATTACCCAGCGATAAACATATAAGTATTACCCAGGACAATTAATTCGGAGGTTTGAAATTTGTACTGGTAAATTGCCTATTTCAATCCTGATAGCCTGCAAATACTGGTTGTTTCATTCTTGCAGATTTTACTGCTCTGCTACAGGAATGATATAGCTATATATTTCGAATAACTTGATGAAATGCTGAGGTTTTTAGCATTCAGTGTTGCATGGTGCACACAGATTTTTTTTAAGGTAAGTGCACTCAGATCTTTCCGCAGATGTTAAGAGCAACTCCAACGCGCCATCCCATTTCATCCACCGCCGTCTGTATGGGTCGTCGTGGATAAAAGTGCTCGCCCAACGCGCCGACTCATTTCCAAAACGCGTCCGTGCGGACCCATTTCCGGCCCAAATTTGGGCCTGAAATGCGTCGGGGCAGACGCGAAGCGGACGTGCCGCGCGTCCTCTCAGTTGAAAAATACCAAAATAAAAAACTATTAAAATCGTTGGAAAGAACGAAAAGAAAGAAAAACAGAAAACCAGGCAATACCTTCTCAAAACCATGAAAACCGACAGGCCCAACGGTACACACCATTACTGGCGGGACTCATGGCATCCTCCACAACCCCCGACGCATCAAGAGTCTCCAAATGCAGGGAGCCAGTATCTTAAATAGATAGATAGATTCTGTTCTTGTTATTCCAGCCTTTCAGGGCATGATATTGATTCACAATTGTTGAACCTGTTAGAAAATATGCAACTTATATTCCCATGGGGCCATAGGTCAGTATATAATATACATTTACATGTATAGAAAATATGCACGAAACCCCTTATACAATGGGGTAAATACAAAAGGCTACATGACTTTATATACAGTAATCTAACACCTCCTCTCCACTCAAACTCATGATGGATCAACAACAATGAGTTTTGAGAGATAGAAGCCATGATGCGCTCTAGTCTAGTCCTTTGTAAAGAAATCCGCCAACTATAACTGAGAAGGCACATACTAAAGAGCAATAACCTAATCCTGCACATCGACGCACAAAAAAAGCATCAACACCACTCAGCCTCTGCACTCGAATGGGAAACTGCAATATGTTTCTTCATCTTCCAGGCAATGAGAGAGCCACCAAGAAAAACACAGTAAACAGAAAGTGAACGGCGATCAGAGGGATCACTAGCCAACATAGCATCTGAATAGGCTTGAACTTGTGATGAGCTGGAGTGGGGGAAGAACAAGCGGTGAGAGACCGTACCGCGAAAATATTGAAGAACACGAAGGAGGTGACTGTAGTGATGAAGTGGGAGTATAAATAAATTGACTCAAAATATGAACATGGTAAGAGATATCTGGATGAGTGATAGCTAGATAAACAAGACTCCCGACAAGATGACGATATCGTGTCATACTAGACAAGGGGTCACCATCAGTCGCACGGAGGTGAAAATTGAGCTCCATGGGAGTCTCGGTAGTGCGCTCATCAATAAGAGTAGCATGGAAAACCCTTGCTTGCTCTCTAGTTAACTAACATTGCCGAAGATTTGCTTGTTATTGACTTGATTAATCAACCTAGAGGGTCAAAGACCCTGTGCCAACATTTGAAACCTTGTTTGAAATTTGGGAAAACAGGATGAAACCTACAAGGTTTAGGGAATAATTTTGAATCCCAAAATAGGGTGGCAAAGTAAATTATTATTTGGGCATAAAAGTATTCTTAATAAGTTCCAGATAATATTTAGGCTCTTAATAAATCCCTCGACCGATGCCATCGCCGGCTAGAATCCAACCACGGCAACCCTCCCAAATAAGTTCCCCCTTGGGTACTCGCCTGCGCCCCCTTGTCCATCTTTTTCCCCTTGATCTCGTGCATCTCGCTGACCCATTGGTTCTTCCCAGAAGCGCTCGTTTTGGTGTAAGCCATCCGAACCCAAGAGCTCCGCCATGGCCGCCTCTCCGGCGAGCCCCGCAGCCGTCGTTTCCATCGTCCCTGAGGGCAACCGAGGCCACCATCAGCACCACCGCATCGAGCCGCATCCACCCGAGCCCCTCCCCGTCCCCAAGACTCCCCGAGCGCCAAATATGTTGAACCAAGGGCGTAGCACCGTCGTTCAGCGTCATGCCTGCATTTTTCCAGCGACATCTACGGTGACCGAACCCCGGTGAGGCCCAGATCTAATCTCGTCCGTTTGTTTCAATCCAACAGCTCACACACGCACTCACTTACCAAATTGGTACCGGCCAATCACGTCTTGGCACGTGTCCCACCTTATCCAAAACATTATTCAGAACAATTTCCGTTTAATTGAATTATTTGGTAGTTTTATAGAAAACCCTTGGAACTTCAAACCATCGTAACTTTTATCTATAAATGCTAATTTAGTGAAACTTTTTTGCAGAACGATCCTTATGAAATACACTTTCACCTAGTCCAAAAATATTTAGCCTTCGAATAGTATAAAATTCAAATTCAAACATAATGTATTTAAATTTAAATTGGGCATAACTTGCAATTTCTAAATCCAAATTAATTGAAACTTTTTACAGAATAAACTTAGTAAAATATAGTTTCAAATTATCTCACTGAAAATCAAATTTGAATAATAAAAAAAATTAGGTAGGATTCAGTAGATGCTAGAATTTAAAAGAAATTTGAAACTATTTGTGTTGACTTTAAATAAAAGACCTAAATGGAATAATTCCTTTTGCAACTAAGTTTAGAAACTTAAAATGAACTTTATTAATATTTTTGAATTATTATTTAACTTTAGAAAATTCAAAGTAATATTTGGATTCAGTTCAAGTTCAAATTGGTTATAACGTTAGAACCATGAACTCAAATTGAATAAATCCTTTTGCAATATAATAGGGAAACTTAAATTTTACTTAGTAAAATTTTGGAGTTAAATTGATTTTAGAAAAATAAATTTACATTGAATTTAGTCCAAGCACAGATAAGACTTGAGGATGTATAGTTGACCTTAGTCTAAACTGGAGGTTAAATAAATAAACTTTAGTAATTATATTGGATTTGTATTTGATTTTAGAAAAACAATAAAAGAAAATTGAGTTGGGCTTGAACTGCCGTCAAAGTAGAAGGAGTTGTACAATCGGATTTCACCACGGAGATACATGACCCTCTTTAGTACTCCCTCCGTTCAAAAATATAGTGCGTTCTCGGTTCCCGTGCTTCAACTTTGACCATAAATTTAACCAATAAGACCGACTGCGGCGGGAGCAAAAATTATACCAGTGAATTCGTATTCAAAAGAAGTTTTCAATTATATAATTTTTGCTCCCACTGCAGTCGGTCTCGTTGGTTAAATTTATGGTCAAAGTTGAACCTCGGGAAGCGTGGGCACACTATATTTTGGAACGGAGGGAGTAATAATAACGTAACCAACATATAGCCGCCGCCACCCAAACCGATCACCCATCGATCCGTGGCAGTGCCAGTGCCATGCCGCCAGACCACGCCGGCGCCGGCGTCAGCCTGTCGCCGGATATGCTGGCCAACATCCACGGCCGCCTGGGCTTTCCCCGACCGCCTCGCCTTCGCCGCGGTCTTCCGCGCCTCGCGCCACGCCTTCAGGCCGGAGGCGCCGTGCCTCCTCCTACCAGGCCGGACGCCGGAGACCGCCACGCTCTTCTCCGTCGCCGACCGCCGCCGTGCGCGCCCCGAGCCCACGCCTTCATTGGCTCCTCTCGCGGGTGGCTCGTAACCGCTGACGCCGACGCCGACGCCGCGCTGCGCCTCGTCAACCCGGTGACTGGCGAGCAGCGCGCGCTCCCGGCCATCACCACCATCCCCTGCGTCCACGCGCTCCACGGGGGCTCCTACTTGGCCTTCCCGCTGGTGCCCTTCACCAGGGGCCCGCCGTACCCCTACGGTTGGCACCTTCACGCTGGCAGCCGAGCAGATGCGGGGCTTCCTCTACCGCAAGGTCGTCCTCGCCCCCGCCGCCGCCGCGGCCATGCTGGTCACTGGCGCGTGCTTGGGCGTGCCGGCCTTGGCGACGACGGAGGACGCCGCGTGGAGGCTGGCTCCCTCGCGGGACGGCGTGGAGGACGCCATCCACCACGAGGGCAGGTTCTACTCCCTCGGGTACTCCGGCGCCGTGGAGGCGTGGGAGGGCGACCCCGGCACCGGCGAGTTCGGCAGCACGGCCGTCACGCCAAGGCTGGACGACGACGCGCGCGGCCGGCCAGCCGTGGCGCCGACGCAGGTACCTCGTGGCGGGGCCGGGCGGGCGGTTAATGGTGGTGCTCAAGGAATTCAAGCAGACGACGGGCTGGTGTGGCCAGCGCCGGCGGACGTGGTCCTTCAAGGTGTATGTGCTCGACGGAGCCCAGTGGAAGGAGACGGAGGACATCGGAGACGCCGCGCTGTTCGTGTCCACCAGGGCGCGCCCGGAGCTCAGGGCCGGCTGCGTCTACTACACAGACGACGACGATCTGGAGCGAGCGTCGCCGAGCAAGGACGACGACCAGCTTGCCATCGGGGTGTTCAGCCTCAAGGACGGCACGGTGAAGAAGGTGTGGGGGCTGGTGGGGCGGCACCGGAGCTGGCCGCAGCCTTCCGCTTCCATCCCATCCCCATGATAGATAGATACATTGGTTCACAACCTCCATTGAGAATTACATACATAGACTAAATGAAAGCATCAGCAATTTAGACCTTTTCTTTCTTTTTGGCAATAGATAGATATTTTTCACTCAGATATTGTTCTTATCATAATAATAATAATAATAATATATATATATATATATATATATATATATAGCTTGGACGAAGATACTCGTAGCGTATTGAACACAAATAATGCCGTCCCGATGAACAACAAGAGCAGGAATCATAAAATTAATAGACTATACCAATTCACTCAGCAGCCTCTCAATTCTTGCTTTGGTGTACCCATCCATGTCCTCGTGCCTAGCCAATAATAATATCGATCTGATCTACGCTACAGTAAAAATATTACAATCAAAACATATTTTGCTTTCCCCAATTCCATCTTATTCAGCCAGCACCCAGGTGGAGTATGGCGTATCTGATTCACTCTTGGGTGTGTTGGCCTTTCAAGGATTTAGAGGCTCGTCTTGCGCGGTCATCTCTTGTGATTCTGCCAATAAGTAGGAGTATATATGGTTGTTAGCAGCAGTTAGGGACACTCTGAATCCATACATACATTGATCAGAAAGCACTAGACTAGAATGCTGGAACAAATTAAAGGAAAGACAAGTTACTTGTGGATAGCTTGTGTAGGTCAGCGACAAGCATGAGCCGTCTCTGCAAGATTGCCGCCATGAAGAGGAAGATTGAACACATGCCAAACATGACGGTGATAGGGAAAGCATTCACCTGCAACATAATCATCATGTTTATTAGGTAAAAAGGAGTTTCAGTTGTATGGTTGCCAAAAGATCCTGACTGACAGATCACCATCAGTGGATATGGATAGGAGAAGAACATTTTGCTTACATTGTAGAGCACCACACAGACAAACAGGTTGAGCGGTATGCGGAAGAAGTTCATGATGGTGCTTCTTGCCTCCTCAGGAATGTACTGAGATCTCATTTTCATGATGGATGGCCAGAAAATGCCGACGCACGACTCAAAGGTACAGAAACCAAGCAGCTGCAGAGAGCCTCCAAACGAGATGCCGCTTCCCTTCACCGGAGACGTCGGCACCAGAAGCTGTCACCCATGCGAAAACGCTATCAGTAAGAAGAAATCTTACTATAATGGCAGAGAAAGAAATGAAGAGTATGGTCTTACGCTGGTGGCAACTGGGAGGAAAAGGGTGAAGGCTGATACTGCAAACACGATCTGCATATAGCCTTCAACCTTCATCTTGCGGGCCAATAGGCGTGATGCAATGGAGCTACCCAGCATAGAGGACAGCATGAAGGTGGCAAATATGAAGCCATGAGGAATGTCTTCGTCATTTGGGCTCAAGGCTGGAGTCCAGAGGAAGACAAAGGTGTACATTGAGCCCTCGAACAGCGACTGAATGGCTCCCAGCAATGCGATTTTCTCATCTGAAGATTCATTCATTCATTCATGGGTAGTGTTAGATTCCCAATTCTACCTTCAAACACATGTCTGATGTTTCTGTTGCTGTGCAATGAAGCGGTAGGCATACCTGAAGCAATTGCCTTGGCGGCAACCTTGAACTGAGACATGAGATCCTTGCCTTCAGATTGATCTCCATAGTTTTCACTCCACGAGGACATGATGATAGCCATGCCTATTGCCAGGAAGCACGCGGCGGCATCGAAAGGAGCCACAGGACCAAAGCCCAGGTTGTCGACGAGCAGGTTAGCAAAGAGCCCAGCTATAATGGCGATGAGACCATTTCCGAGGAATATAGCCTTTGAGAAGGTGATGGACAGCCATTGCGGGTCATAGCCTCTCTGTGAAACAAGACATGAAACAAAAAGGTGAATACTACTTACTCTTGTTACATTGCAAAAAGGTAGAAATCAACAAGATATAATAATGCATAATTTGGCAATTTGGAAATGACAAGGATTTCTTTCTGGTTAGTTGTTAATCAAAAAACTGTACAGCCTACTACTACATAGGTCCATTACATTAGGGGAGGGAGGGAGGGGCAGAAGAAGAAGACTAAATTGTGTGTCACATGAACGCTGCAGATACTGTAGGTAGTGGATCCATCCTTGGATTCTCTCCCTCCCTCTCTTTAGGTTAGGATGGATAATTGTGAGCAGAGTGTTAATTAATTCTCCAGCGACAGCACATGGGCGAATAAAAGGACAATGTCCCAGTTTGGCCTGGCGATCCCAAAAAAAGAGCTTTTATTAAGCTGGGCCATGGTTTGTTAAATGCCAATGGCAAGTCGGCAACCACCTCATCTCATCTCCTCATCTATCTATTCCTTTCACCGACACAACAAAGGACAGGTGATTGATGAAACAAAACAAAACATGGTGGATTTCATTTAAGCTTGCAGGGGAGCAAGATTTTTTGTTTCAGATCGTGACAAAGTGGGATTTTCCTCTTCCTGGGCACTATCCTACTCCTACTCCTCTAGGAACACATGATCATCCAAATTTTTTAACACCTCTAAAATAGTCATAATTATATGGCCCTTCCCTTTGTGGCATTGGCAGTCAACAGTCAAACATCCTGCTTAGTATTCAGCACCCGTAGTTTATTCACGACAAGCAGCAGCATTACGTAGGTAGGAAGTCACACAAGACACATTCCAAAGGTGCAAACTACTACATTATACTAGTGTAGTACACAATCTAGTGCTTGATGCCTTGTGGATATAGAACAAGGCATACATACATACATACTACTAGTAATAAAAAAGGTGAAGGCTTTCTTTGGATTAAAGATAAAGGCAGCTGAAATGAAAAGCAGCTAGCAGTGGTTGGTGGGTTGAGTTGATTTTGATTTGATTTGATTGACAGTGAGGGTCACACTGGGGAGGGAGTAGATCTGGGTTTAGGGTTAGTAGCTTTTAGGTTACATACATAGATGCAGACAGTTACTCTAATGATGAGTGGTGAAGTGGAGTAAAAACGAAGAAAGAAAGAAAGAAAGAAAAAAGGGGAAAGAGCAAACCTTGTTGTGCTCGGCGACGAGCCATGACTCGAACGCAGAGAAGAGGAGGGAGGTGGCGACGCCGCCGAGGATGCGGCCGAGCAGGAGGACCCTGTACTGTGGGGAGTGCTTGGTGATGCAGCTGAGGATGTAGGTGATGCAGTAGGTGATGCAGGCGCGCTTGCGGCCCCTTTATAGGGTTTTGTTTTTTCATTCAGATTCAGTTTCATTTCAGGTAAGCAATCCCTTCAACTTCTTCAATGGAGACAGAAAGAAAGAATTCAACATACTGCCTGTCTGCTAGTGAGCCTACGATGGTGCCGAAGAGCATGGATGAGCCGAATCCGGCGATGAAGAGGCGGCCGATGTCGCCCTTGTCGAACCCGTACTGGCTGTAGAGGTAGTACACGTAGGGCCCCTGAAGCCAGTCGCCGGCTGCCTTCCCACCAACCTCTTGAATCAATACTTACTAACAAGAAGAAGAAGAAGAAGAAGAAGAAGAAGAAGAAGAAGAAAATAGATACATACACATCATTAGGGAGTATACTAGGACGTAGTTGTTCTTGAAGGCGTTGAATGCGGTGGGGGTTGCGACGCGGTCCTTGCCGCTCTTGCCCAGCTCCAGCCCCGCCACCACCGCCGACAGGCCCCCGAACACCACGTAGTAGAATATCTCCATCTTCCCCCTGCGCGCGCGCCCGCCCGCCGGGACAGGGATCGGGACGAGGGGATGGAAGGGGATTCAGCGCGTGCGCCTTGTTGGCCTACGGATGGGCCGGATGGATGGATGGATTTATACGCGCGCGCGTGCGTGCGTTGGGGAATTTCTTTCTGCAGCTCGCTCGGCCCACCCTCCCCCTCCCTCGCTGGCTGCGGCGGAGGGCCCGGCGGGGTGGGGGTGCGCCGGTGCGGTGCGTGTGGAGAAACAAACAAACAAACGAGATTTGTGGGTGGAGGTGAGGGGAGAGTGGAGCGGTGCGAGCCGCAGTGAGGAGGCAGTGTGGGTGTGGGTGTGGGTGCGCCAAACCAACCCAAACCTTCGGCCGGCCGGGTCGCACTCCCCACATTCATTCATTCATTCCCATGGACGGTGTGGTGTGGGTGCTGTGTTTTCAGACCAACCCGACCATGACCATTTCACCTAATTTCCATTTTTTTTTACCTCCCCAAGATTGACGTCTGTCACACATATTACCTACTTCATTTACCGGAAATTCTCATTTTACAGGTAACTTTGTGACACACTTAACCCCTTTTAGTTTTGTTTCTCCAATCTTGGGGAGGCTCGTCTTCCGCGGTCATCTCTTGTGATTCTGCAGTGAAGAGACTTTTGAATATGCTTTCTTTTGCCAAAAAAAAAAGGAGTTTTAGCACAGATAAAACGTAGGGGTTTGGTCATGTGTGCTTGTTTCTTGTGCTTCTTGATACAATCAAGATTTGCCCAAAAACCCAATGAGTTAGGAAAGATCAAACTTAGGGTTTAGGCTTTAAGCAGGAAACTGCAGATTTCTTCACAATTCGGTCACATGTGTCCAAAGATTCAGTTTGCGCTGCACTGGATATTTCTTGTTTTTGAATGTTGCAGATGGCAGAGGTTTGGTCGGTGAGGCTCATGCTGGAGGACAAATCAAGACCTCCAAAACCTGAATCTGATATCTGGCCAAGGAATTTAAGTGGTTTTGGTTATTTGATGACGGAGCATCTGTTTGATTTGGGTTTTAGCACAAGTGACAGCATGTACTATCAGACTAGAGGAGGGGAATGGATCAGCATGGTTGAAATCACCAACGAAGCTTCAAGTCAGACGATGCTTGAAGAATATGAAGCATTGAAATTGGTTGATTTGCATTGCTACATGACACCTAGTTTAGATAGACAGTCTGACCAATTTGTTGTTCTTCTTCATCAATTGAATGCTTGACAACTCTTTTAGTGATTTTTTTTACAACATGATCTCGCCATCCACTGCCACATGGCCTTGTGTTAGTGGACGGAGGGCGCTACATAAAATTGATATAACTAATTAATGTAAATGGGATGGATGTCTTTCTTGCCGACGAATCAAAGCCGCTCTTGTCGCTTTTCCAAACCCACCGCAAGGAAGAGCAACAAAAACCCTTGACCACTTCAGATGCCCCTAGCTATGCACCCTGCAGAAGCGGCTTCACCACTTCGAGATAATCAAGTAAAGAAGATATTGGTTGCACGTCGAGCATATCGGCTGCTTGACTCTCCACCACCATTCAATATGATGCCGAGTTTTATGTGTCAATATTTTCGACAAAAAGAGATGCCGAGTCACCTTCTCTCCTCTCACCTCTCCCATCTTGACGTAACAATGGCTATTAGAGCTAAGTGCAACTAGGTGAAGAGGAGGCAGTGACGACAAAGTTTATTGCCCTCGCGAATGATCTCCAATAGTTGGAGGACTAATGATTGTGTTTTTCATAGGGGGAATTTACTATTATAATCAATCTTCAACACATATCTTTTTGTGTTTTAAAACTTTATGGAGGAACATAAAAGATCATCCTATAGCAAGTGATCTTACAGAAATATAACATTGATCTTTATGAAATCCTTCATTCCTTCCTGACATGCCGCTCATCCTTCCCCATCAGGTACCTTGGTTCATCTCATGTGGTCAAAAGACTAAGGAGGATCCACTTGCAACCCTTAGACGATAAAAAATGGCAGGAAAATTAGCACCTTGGAGAGGAGCATGTTGCTATGTAGGTCACATCATTTTGGTTAAGATGGCACTCATGACAGTGGCAATTATCATATTGCACCACATGACCTCCTGGTGTAAGTGGCTAAAAATATTGATAGCCTGAGGCGTGCCTATCTTTGGGCAGGGCCCGTAAGGCGAACGATGGCAAGTGCAAATTTAAATTGGGATTAAGTTTGCAAGTCCAAGGAGTATAGTGGTTTGGGAATTCTTAATCTTGGGAAGTTTGCCACCGCGCTTCGCTTAAGACGGTTATGGCTTGGCTGCGATGACCCGTCTAGGCCTTGGTGTGGTATGGGGACGCCATGCAAAAACGGTGATTTGACCTCTTCACAGCGGCCACTAAGGTAATGCTTGGCAATGGAACTAAAGCCAAATTTTTGGAGTCATCCTCACTGGAAAGGGCAAATGCCTGAAGACATTGCACCATTTTTTCAAGATATCCGGCAAGAAAGGCGGCATTGTGTTATTGAATGCATCACCTATTTGCTAGTGGTTGTTGGGCATGTCCAACTGCACCCCTCAAATCGGGCTCACAATACATCCGGGGACACGGATGCGGTAGCCGGCCATTCAACCCTATCCATCAAACATTTGTCATTGTTTTTTTTTCATATGTCCAGAGCACTCAAAATAATTATAAGACGATAGAGCAATAGCACAATTCGTCCATAAATAACATGCAAATATCCTAGCGCAACAATAGTTCAAATTTAAATATTACATCCAAAATAAAACGGATGTTCAATTTTTTTTTCAAATTCATTGATCCCAATTCAACGTAATTTGAGCCCAACATTCTGTCAATATCCGCAAACGTTGGTCATCCAAACATTGTGTCCCTTGAACTTCATCCAACAATGCATCAACGTGAATGGGACTGCCCTCCGTTGTTTGGTACAGCGCGGCAACACATCCGGGGCTATACAACGTGATGATCATCAAGTTGCAACATTGAGTGAATCAATGAATTGACCAACATGTAGAGTAACAACAAGCAAAGCTTACGATTTCCATGATTGACGCGTGTGGTGGCCACATTCTCTCCATTTGTTCAGTCGCACTGCAATACTTCATGACGGAGGATGAGATGGTGTACAATCGATGGGTTAGTAATTTCACATTTTGATCATGGTTTATGTGCAAGTTGTAAGGCGCGAAGTGCTTTTGCTTATGAAACCAACAATGCACATTTTGCCAAAACACTGCGCCCCCTTGCTTCATGGCTACAAAAGTCCACACTTGTGGCCGACCATGCATTGCCCAACAACTCATCCTTCATCATCGAGTACCCCACCATCGTGCTTGCTCCAAAGAAACAACGAGAACGTAAAAAAAAGTTGAATGGCATTTGGCCGAACACTTGTCGGTCGTGGTGTCCTGCATGGACGGTGTTGGCAGGGGATACCTGGCTGTGGATGGATAGCATAGTTCAAGGTGCGCATGCATGTGGATGTTCGACAAGGCCTGGGTGTAACATCCCCAGATCTTAACCCTATCATTAAGCTAATTAAGTTGCCTTGTCATCATGATCATCAACATTAAATTTGCAATTAGGAAATAATCCAACTTCAAATGCAAATTCAAAATATAAGTCAAATTAAAATTTCTCCAAACTGCAAAACTAAGTTGTTCAAGATTTTGCAAATAATCATTAAGAAATTATAAAAATAAAACCAACATTAGTTAAAATATTTAGATGACCTTAATTAATTAAAACAGTACCCAAAACAGCTCATTAAATCCCTTTTCATTTAATAAAAATTTAAATGAAATCCAAGTTACCTTCAAACCTTTTTCTGACAGCGCTATATGATGCCTGCTATTTGATTTGGCAAAACTCATATTTCACAAAAAGCATTTAGTGTCAAAAGAATTGCAAACCGAAAGCAATAAGTAAAACATTAGATGAATAAAAGGGAAAGGGAAAGTCCCCACTGTGCTTATCGGCCTGCATCTACAGTGCTTAGCCCGGCCCACCTCTCCACAGTCCCCTTCCTTTCGTCTCTGTGTCAGCACACACACGGCTCGGATGCGCCACCGCCGAGCTACAGGGCCTCGGGGTGGATAAGAAGGAGGCTGGGGCACCCCTGACGAACCCTAGCTACTTTCCCCCCTCCCTCTCTCCTCACCTCGCCCGTCTTCCTCTCTGCTTCGCTCGCCCGCGCGAGTTCGTCGCCGCCGCTTGCCGTGGCCGTGACCAGCGACCACCCCGAGCCGCGAGGAGGAGTCCAGGAGCACCGCCGTTGGCTCCCGCGTCTTCCCCGAGCCTAGGACCGAGCCGGAGCGCCCCCAACCCGAAGCCATCGCCGTTTCCCCCGCCAGAAGCCGTCTCCGTCTCGCCGTCGATTCGGTCGGCCCCGAGCTCCACTGCGCTCCCGAACACCCGAGGGGCCTTCTTGCGCCCGCAAGCTGAGCCACCGCCCTCTCCGTTTCCTCCCCGAGCTCGCTGGTTAGTCGCACGCGTCGCCGGACGCCATTGCCGAGCAGAGCTCCGCCGCGTTGCTCGCTGCCGCCGTTCCCGCCCCTGCCGTGGCCACCCGAGCCTGCCACCGTGCTCGGAACACTCCCGTAGTGTAGCCTAGCCTCTCTAATCGCTCGCGCATGCACCGTTTCGCCGTCTTCGAGAGGCACCCGAGAACGCCGCCGCCTGACCTCGCCGTCCGGCCACTTTTGGTCGCCTCCGAGCCCACGTTTTAGCTCAGCTCGAAGCGGCGTCGTGTCCCCGTTCGAATGGCGCAAAAATCACGTCAAACCGTGCACCGTGGCACTTTTCCGAGCCTCGCTGGCGAAGCACCGCCGCGGAGAGCTCACCGGAGCAGTTGTTGGGGAACGTTGCATGGGAAACAAAAATTTTCCTACGCACACACAAGATCTATCCATGGTGATGAGCATCTACGAGAGGGAGAGTGAATCTACATACCCTTGTAGATCGCTAAGCGAAAGCGTTAAGAAACGCGGTTGATGTAGTCGAACGTCTCCGCGATCCAAATCGCAAGTCGTCCCTCGAACCGATCACGAACTAGTGCCGAACGGACGGCACCTCCGCGTTCAACACACGTACGGCTTGATGACGATCTCCGCCTTCTTGATCCAACAAGAGGGAGCGGAGAGGAAGAAGAGTTCCAGCAGCACGACGGCGTGGTGATGTTGGTGAGGAACTATTCCAGCAGGGCTTCGCCTAACCACTACTGAAATTATGACGTAGGAGGAACTAGAGGTTGCCGGCACACGGCTTGGGGCAATCTAATGTGTCCCGTGTGCTAGCCCTGCCCCTCTATTTATATGTTGAGCCTTGGGGTCTAAACTTGGAGTAAAAGCCTCCTCCAGGTCGGTTTTGCCCGCACAAGGTCGGTTTGGCCCGCAGGGAAAGAGTCCAACTCGGATCCCTGCAGTACCGCGCACAAGCGGTAGTACCGCTCACGAGCGGTAGTACCGCTTGAGCGGTAGTACCGCTTCACACAAGCGGTAGTACCGCTTATGCGGTAGTACCGCTTCATACAAGCGGTAGTACCGCTTACGCGGTAGTACTGCCTTACCAGCGGTAGTACCGCTTAAGGCAGCAGCAAAACTTCCTTTTGCACTTTCCAATACCTCGTGGGCTTTATCCCTTTGGCTCATATAAAGTGTTGCTGCACCCGAACACTTCGGTAAACATCCGGAACCCCTTCCGGTGAATTCCGGAACCCTTCCGGAAACCAAAACACTATTATCACATATATCAATCTTTACCTCCGGACTCTTCCGGAGATCCTCGTCATGTCCGGGATCTTATCCGGGACTCCGAACAACCTTCGGTCACCAACAAAATAACTCAACTATATTAATCGTCACCAAACGTTAAGTGTGTAGACCCTGCGGGTTCGAGAACTATGTAGACATGACCGAGACACCTCTACGATCAATAACCAATAGCGGGACCTGGATGCCCATATTGGCTCCTACATATTCTACGAAGATCTTTATTGGTCGAACCTCTATGTCAAGGATTCAGTTAATCCCGTATACTGTTCCCTTTGTTCTTCGGTATGTTACTTGCCCGAGATTCGATCGTCGGTATCTCTATACCTAGTTCAATCTCGTTACCGGCAAGTCTCTTTACTCGTTCCGTAATACAAGATCTCGTGGCTAACACTTTAGTCACATTGCTTGCAAGGCTCATTGTGATGTTGTATTACCGAGTGGGCCCTGAGATACCTCTCCGTCATACGGAGTAACAAATCCCAGTCTTGATCCATGCCAACCCAACAGACACCCTCGGAGATACCTGTAGAGCACCTTTATAGTCACCCAGTTACGTTGCGACGTTTGATACACACAAGGTATTCCTCCGGTGTCAGTGTGTTGCATGATCTCATGGTCAAAGGAACAGATACTTGACATGCAGAAAACAATAGCAATAAACTGACACGATCATATGCTACGTTTATAGTTTGGGTCTTGTCCATCACATCATTCTCCTAATGATGTGATCCCGTTATCAAATGACATCTCATGTCCATGGCTAGGAAACCTTAACCATCTTTGATCAACGAGCTAGTCAACTAGAGGCTTACTAGGGACACAGTGTTGTGTATGTACCCACACATGTATTTGAGTTTCCAATCAATACAATTATAGCATGGATAATAAACGATTATCATGAACAAGGAAATATAATAATAACCAATTTATTATTGCCTGTAGGGCATATTTCCAACAGGACCCGCCCAGGGTAACCGACGCGTGGGCCCCTGCGTTTGACCACGTTGACTTCGGTCAACGTGGGGCACTGTTCCCCTGAGGCGCTGACATGTGGGCCCAGCCGGCTAACTAAATTAACTAAATGGGTTTTAATTAAAACTTAATTAGATTAGGTAAAACACCCACTGACAGACTGGGCCCACCAACTAATTAACTTAGATTAAGTTTAAATTGTCCCTGATAAACCCACTGTCTATGACAGGTGGGTCCCGCAGGTCAGGTTTGACCTGGACCAGCGGGTTTGACCCGCTGACGTCATAGTGACGTCAGGCTGACGCAGTAACTCCTTTTTCTGCTAATTTACTAAATCCAGAATATTACTAAAACTTTGGAAATTAATAGAAATTAAACCGTAGCTCCGATGAAAATGTTTTATATATGTAAAACGATCAGAAAAACGAGACGAACCCGGATACGCTAACCACATGCATGTCAGATGCCCCTAAATACCTGAACATGGAACTTTCCCCTCCGGTTCGTCTGTCTGACAGACGTCCGGAACCGGGAAAACCTTCGCGTTAAATTCCCGCTACGTCTGTAGCCCTCGTCATTGCACTAGGTCACCTCTAGCGCCGTGTATTTGCCATGTTACGCTTTGTGATGCTTCGATTGCTCTGTTATTTATTGTGTTTCCCCTCCGTTACTTCTTTTCGGTAGATTTCGGTACAGACGTAGTCCCCGAGGCCGACGCAGCTCCGGAGACCGACTACACTGTTGAAGACCCTGTCCTTGCCGCCGAGCAACCATGCAAGCCCCCCCCCTTTGATCATCTCGATATCGCCCATTCTATTTTCTCATGCTTGCATTAGAATTTGCTACTGTAATTGATTGCTCCTATTCTGCTGCATAGCCTGTTTATTGTAACCTGCTATTGATACCAACTTGCTTATCCTAAACTGTTTAGTATAGACTGGGTAGAGACCCATCAGAGACCCCCACTATATCCCGACTGCCCCGCTGGAGTATCAGAAGCCCCGATCAACGGGATTGAAGACCAGGACCCGGCACCGCACCTCACTTTCCCTTAGTTGCTCGACACTGCTGGGTTACTATCGAGTGCCGAGGGTGATACCTCATCAGCACTTCTGATGATAACCTTGTAGGTTAGTTAATCGGTCGTGGTAAGCGAGGGTGGTTCCTCCTACACCACCCCCGATAACGACGAAGTCGTGCAACACCTCAAGTGTGGACCTCGAGGGTGATGCCTCCTACGTTCACCTTGATGTTACATCAGGTGGGAGTCCAATGAGGGTGATACCTCGGATTCCCCTTGATACGGTAGCCACACGGATGCCCTACATAACTGATACTTGAAAAGGCGGGTCGAACCTGAGGGGTACCCGCGAATGATGGATAGTTACCCGTGAGTTATTCCACGAGGCGCGGCCGGGCATTCTTAGCCCTTGCAGCAAGTCCTCGAGACGGGGCGACGGGGTCACTTCTTTCGTGAGTCTCTGCTCGTTTCCGCAAGCCCTTAATCCATTAACGATTTGGATATTTGATCCGAGGGGCCTCTGGCCCGATAGCACTAACCATCACGTGGGCATAGTATGGGCGTTCTACGTCGTATACATCAGCCGAAGCTTAATGGACGTCAGCGACTGAGCGGCGCGCGCCGGGTTGGACCGCGTAACGCAACCGCCTTGACAGTGGAGGTTGCTAGGTCTGCTCACCGGCCGCCCACGCAACGTGCAGGAGTTCCCGGGGCGATGGCCCAAGACCCCTGGGGCATAGGTTAGTCCGGCGTGCTGACCTCCCTATTAGGTATTTGGTCGGGTTGCGGCGTATCGTTTGGCCGAGGCCGGGCATGACCCAGGAAAGTGTGTCCGGCCGGAGTTAATCGAGCGTGGTGGGTAAGTTGGTGCACCCCTGCAGGGAAGAAACAATCTATCGATAGCCTGTCCTACGGTAACGGACACTCGGAGTTGTATCCCGATCGATACAACTAGAACTTGAGATGATACCTGGATTTTTGGCTCCGGGATCGCTTTCTTGCAGGGAGTCGAGGAAGGATCTCTGGGCGAGACTGTTACTTGACACTACTACTACTTTACATTATGCTATTCTGTAGTCTTCTAATGCTGCAAGACAGATGACTAGCCTTCGATAGGACTAGGCCTTCTCTCTATTCTGGCATTTCTGCAGCCCAGTCCACATATACAGCCTCCCTTTGATAATGTTGCATATGTAGTGTATGTTGGAAATATGCCCTAGAGGCAATAATAAATTGGTTATTATTATATTTCCTTGTTCATGATAATCGTTTATTATCCATGCTATAATTGTATTGATTGGAAACTCAAATACATGTGTGGGTACATAGACAACACTGTGTCCCTAGTAAGCCTCTAGTTGACTAGCTTGTTGATCAAAGATGGTTAAGGTTTCCTAGCCATGGACATGAGATGTCATTTGATAACGGGATCACATCATTAGGAGAATGATGTGATGGACAAGACCCAAACTGTAAACGTAGCATTTGATCGTGTCAGTTTATTGCTATTGTTTTCTGCATGTCAAGTATCTGTTCCTTTGACCATGAGATCATGCAACTCACTGACACCGGAGGAATACCTTGTGTGTATCAAACGTCGCAACGTAACTGGGTGACTATAAAGGTGCTCTACAGGTATCTCCGAGGGTGTTTGTTGGGTTGGCATGGATCAAGACTGGGATTTGTTACTCCGTGTGACGGAGAGGTATCTCAGGGCCCACTCGGTAATACAACATCACATTGAGCCTTGCAAGCAAAGTGACTAAAGAGTTAGCCACATGATCTTGTATTACGGAACGAGTAAAGAGACTTGCCGGTAACGAGATTGAACTAGGTATAGTGATACCGACGATCGAATCTCGGGCAAGTAACATACCGAAGAACAAAGGGAACAGCATACGGGATTAACTGAATCCTTGACATAGAGGTTCGACCGATAAAGATCTTCGTAGAATATGTAGGAGCCAATATGGGCATCCAGGTCCCGCTATTGGTTATTGGCCGTAGAGGTGTCTCGGTCATGTCTACATAGTTCTCGAACCCGCAGGGTCTACACACTTAACGTTTGGTGACGATTAGTATAATTGAGTTATTATGTTGGTGACCGAAAGTTGTTCGGAGTCCCGGATAAGATCCCGGACATGACGAGGATCTCCGGAATAGTCCGGAGGTAAAGATTGATATATGTGATAATAGTGTTTTGATCTCCGGAAGAGTTCCGAAGTTCACCGGAAGGGGTTCCGGATGTTTACCGAAGTGTTCGGGTGCAGCAACACTTTATATGAGCCAAAAGGGATAAAGCCCACAAGGTATTGGAAAGTGCAAAAGTAGTTTTGCTGCCGCGTAAGCGGTACTACCGCTTGGTGAAGCGGTACTACTGCCCGAGCGGTACTACCGCTTGTGTGAAGCGGTACTACCGCCCAAGCGGTACTACCGCTTGTGTGAAGCGGTACTACCGCTTGTGCGCGGCTGTGCACGGTTCGGCAGGGATCCGAGTTGGACTCTTTCCCTGCGGGCCAAACCGACCTTGTGCGGGTAAAACCGACCTGGAGGAGGCTTTTACTCCAAGTTTAGACCCCAAGGCTCAACATATAAATAGAGGGGCAGGGCTAGCACACGGGATTGATCAGGATTTCCCAAGCCGTGTGCCGGCAACCCTAGCCCTCTAGTTCCTCCGTCATAATCTCCGTAGCGCTTGGCGAAGCCCTGCAGAGATTGTTCCTCACCACCATCACCACGCCGTCGTGCTGCTGGAACTCAACCACTACTTCACCATCGCTCGCTGGATCGAGGAGGTGAAGGCGTCATCAAGCCGTACGTGTGTTGAACGCGGAGGTGCCGTCCGTTCGGCACTAGATCGGAAGGATCGTGATTGGATCGCGGGACGCTCGGCGATTTGGATCGCGAAGACGTTCGACTACATCAACCGCGTTTATTAACGCTTCCGCTTAGCGATCTACAAGGGTATGTAGATTCACTCTCCCTCTCGTAGATGCTCATCACCATGGATAGATCTTGCGTGTGCGTAGGAAAATTTTTGTTTCCCATGCAACGTTCCCCAACAGTGGCATCATGAGCTAGGTCTATGCGTAGATGAGATCTCGAGTAGAACACAAACGAGTTGTGGGCGTGGGTGTATACATATTGCTTGCCGTTACTAGTTGATACTTGATTCAGCGGTATTGTGAGATGAAGCGGCCCGGACCGACATTACGCGTACGCTTACGCGAGACTGGTTTTACCGCTGCGTGCACTTGTTGCATAAAGGTGACTGGCGGGTGTCTGTCTCTCTCACTTTAGTTGAATCGGTTCAATGAAGAGGGTTCTTTTAGAAGATCAAAAAGCAATCACTACACCACGTTGTGGTTTTGCGTAGGTAAGAACGGTTCTTGCAAACCCGTAGCAGCCACGTAAAATTTGCAACAACAATTAGAGGACGTCTAACTTGTTTTTGCAGGGTATGTTGTGATGTGATATGGCCAATTACATGATGAGATATATGTGATGTATGAGATGATCATGTGATGTATAGAATATCACGACTTGCATGTCGATGAGTACGGCAACTGGCAGGAGCCATAGAGTTGTCTTTAATTATTGTATGACCTGCGTGTCAATCATTAAGCGCTATGTAATGCTTTACTTTATCGCTAAACGTTAGCTATAGTCGTGGAAGCAACAGTCAGCGCGACAACCTTATGGCGACACGTTGATGGAGATCAAGATGATGGAGATCATGGTGTCATGCCGGTGACGATGGAGATCATGCCGGTGCTTTGGAGATGGAGATCAAAAGCACAAGTTCATGGCCATATCATGTCACTTATGATTTGCATGTGATGTTAATCCTTTTATGCATCTTATTTTGCTTAGGACGACGGTAGCATTATAAGGTGATCCCTCACTTAAATTTCAAGATAAAATTGTGTTCTCCCCAAGTGTGCACCGTTGCGAAAGTTCGTCGTTTCGAGACACGCCGTGACGATCGGGTGTGATAGACTCTACGTTCGCATACAACGGGTGTAAGCCATGTTACACGTGCGGAACACTCGGGTTAAACTTGACGAGCCTAGCATGTACAGACATGGCCTCGGAACACAAGAGACCGAAAGGTCGAACATGAGTCATATAGTAGATATGATCAACATGAAGATGTTCACCATTGAAACCACCTCAACTCACGTGATGATCGGACTTGAGTTGGTGGATTTGGATCATGTTACACTCGAATGATCGGAGGGATGTCAATTTGAGTGGGAGTTTTTTAAAATATGATTAACTAAACTCATTATCTAAGAACAATAGTCTAAGTTGTCTTTGCTATATTTATGTTGTAGATCATGGCTCGCGCAGTAGCACCCCTGAATTTTAATGCGTTCCTAGAGAAAGCTAAGTTGAAAGATGATGGAAGTAACTTTGTGGACTGGGCCCGTAATCTAAAGATTATCCTTACGGCTTCCCAGAAGGCTTATGTCCTTGATGCACCGCTTGGTGATCCACCCGCTCCAGTTGAGTCTCTAGACGTTGTGAACGCCTGGCAGGCTCGTTCTGATGATTACTCAATAGTTCAATGTGCAATGTTGTATGGCTTAGAACCGGGACTTCAAAGACGTTTTGAACGTCATGGAGCATATGAGATGTTCCAGGAGTTGAAGTTTATCTTTCAGAAGAATGCCCGGATCGAGAGATATGAGATCTCCGATAAGTTCTATGCTTGCAAGATGGAGGAGAACGGGTCTATCAGTGATCACGTGCTCAGAATGTCTGGGTACTCCACCCGTCTGGCTGAGTTAGGGATGCCCCTTCCGCCAGAGGCTATCATTGACAGAGTTCTTCAATCATTGCCACCTAGCTACAAGAGCTTCGTGTTGAACTATAACATGCACGGGATGAACAAGTCAGTCGCCGAGCTGTTTGCGATGCTGAAAGCCGCTGAGTCTGAAATTCAGAAGGAGCATCAAGTGTTGATGGTCAATAAAACCACTAGTTTCAAGAAAAATGGCAAGGGTAAGAAGGGTAACTCCAAGCAGAGTGGCAAAGCAGTTGCTCCTCTCGTGAAGAAACCCAAGGCTGGACCCAAACCAGAAACTGTGTGTTTTCATTGCAAGGGAACTGGACACTGGAAGCGGAATTGCCCCAAGTATTTGGCTGACAAGAAGGCGGCCAACAACAAACAAGGTATATATGATATACATGTTATTGATGTGTACCTTACCAACTCTCGTTGTAGTGCCTGGGTATTTGATACCGGTGCGGTTGCTCATATTTGCAACTCAAAACAGGAACTGCGGAATAGACGGAGGCTGGCAAAGGACGAAGTGACGATGCGCGTGGGAAATGGTTCCAAGGTTGATGTGATCGCCGTCGGCACGCTCGCTCTTCGATTACCGTCGGGATTAGTGATGAACCTAAATAAGTGTTATTTGGTGCCTGCGTTAAGCATGAACATTATATCTGGATCTTGTTTATTGCGAGACGGTTACTCATTTAAATCAGAGAATAATGGTTGTTCTATTTATATGAGTAATATCTTTTATGGTCATGCACCCGATGTGAGGGGTTTATTCTTATTGAATCTCGATAGTAATGATACACATGTTCATAACATTGATGCCAAAAGATGTAGAATTGATAATGATAATACCACTTTCTTGTGGCACTGCCGTTTAGGTCATATTGGCGTAAAACGCATGAGGAAGCTCCATGCTGATGGACTTTTGGAGTCACTTGATTTTGAATCACTTGACACATGTGAGCCATGCCTCATGGGCAAGATGACTAAAACGCCGTTCTCTGGAACAATGGAACGGGCAAGTGACTTATTGGAAATCATACATACTGATGTGTGCGGTCCGATGAGTATTGAGGCGCGCGGTGGTTATCGTTACTTTCTCACCTTCACTGATGACTTAAGTAGATATGGGTATATTTACTTAATGAAACACAAGTCTGAAACATTTGAAAAGTTCAAACAATTTCAGAGTGAAGTTGAGAATCATCGTAACAAGAAGATTAAATTCCTACGATCTGATCGAGGAGGAGAATATCTGAGTTATGAGTTTGGCAGTCACTTAAGACAGTGTGGAATTGTTTCACAATTGACACCGCCTGGAACACCACAGCGTAATGGTGTGTCCGAACGTCGTAATCGAACCTTATTGGATATGGTGCGATCTATGATGTCTCTTGCCGATTTGCCACTATCGTTTTGGGGTTATGCATTAGAGACAGCTGCATTCACTTTAAATAGGGCACCATCGAAATCCGTTGAGACGACGCCATATGAACTTTGGTTTGGCAAGAAGCCAAAACTGTCGTTTCTTAAAGTTTGGGGATGTGATGCTTATGTCAAAAAGCTTCAGCCTGAAAAGCTGGAACCCAAAGCGGAGAAATGCGTCTTCATAGGATACCCAAAAGAGACAGTTGGGTATACCTTCTACCTCAGATCCGAGGGCAAAGTGTTTGTCGCTAAAAACGGAACATTTCTTGAGAAAGAGTTTCTCTCGAAAGAATTGAGTGGGAGGAAGATAGAACTTGATGAGGTTGTTGAACCTTTACTTCAACCTGAGAGTAGCGCAGCACAGAAAATTGTTTCTGTGGAGCCTACATTAGCTGAAGAGGAAGTTAATGATGATGATCATGAAGCTTTGGATCAAGTTGCTATCGAACCTCGTAGGTCGACAAGGACGCGTACTGCTCCCGAGTGGTACGGCAACCCTGTCTTCGACATCATGTTGTTAGACAACGATGAACCTACGAGCTATGGAGAAGCGATGATGAGCCCGGATTCCAAGAAGTGGTTAGAAGCCATGAAATCCGAGATGGGATCCATGTATGAAAACAAAGTCTGGACTTTGGAAGTATTACCTGAAGGGCGTAAGGCCATTCAGAACAAATGGATCTTTAAGAGGAAGACGGACGCGGACGGTAATGTCACCGTCTATAAAGCTCGACTTGTGGCAAAGGGTTTTTCACAAGTTCAAGGAGTTGACTACGATGAGACCTTCTCACCCGTAGCGATGCTTAAGTCCGTCAGAATCATGTTAGCAATAGCTGCCTTTTTCGATTATGAAATTTGGCAGATGGATGTCAAAACAGCGTTCCTTAACGGTTACCTTAAGGAAGAGTTGTATATGATGCAACCAGAAGGTTTTGTCGATCCAGAGAATGCTGACAAAGTTTGCAAACTCCAGCGATCCATTTATGGACTGGTGCAAGCATCTCGGAGTTGGAATCTTCGCTTTGATGAAGTGATCAAAGCGTTCGAGTTTATACAAGTTTACGGAGAAGCTTGTATTTACAAGAAAGTGAGTGGGAGCTCTATAGCGTTTCTAATCTTATATGTGGATGACATATTGCTGATTGGAAACAATATAGAAATGCTGGAAAGCGTAAAGGAATATTTGAACAAGAGTTTTTCAATGAAGGACCTAGGAGAAGCTGCTTTCATATTAGGCATCAAGATCTATAGAGATAGATCAAGACGTTTAATAGGACTTTCACAAAGCACATACCTTGATAAGATTTTGAAGAAGTTCAAAATGGATCAGTCCAAGAAGGGGTTCTTGCCTGTTTTGCAAGGTGTGAAGTTGAGTAAGACTCAATGCCCAGTGACTGCAGAAGATAGAGAAAAGATGAGTGTCATCCCCTATGCTTCAGCCATAGGCTCTATCATGTATGCAATGCTGTGCACAAGACCCGATGTCAGCCTTGCCATAAGTATGGTCGGAAGGTTTCAAAGTGATCCAGGAATGGAACACTGGACGGCGGTCAAGAATATCCTGAAGTACCTGAAAAGGACTAAGGACATGTTTCTCGTTTATGGAGGTGATCAAGAGCTCGTCGTAAAGGGTTACGTCGATGCAAGCTTTGACACTGATCCGGATGACTCTAAATCGCAAACCGGATACGTATTTATTCTTAATGGGGGTGCGGTTAGCTGGTGCAGTTCCAAGCAAAGCGTGGTAGCTGATTCTACATGCGAAGCGGAGTACATCGCAGCCTCGGAGGCGGCGAAGGAAGGTGTCTGGATGAAGGAGTTCATGACAGATCTTGGAGTAGTGCCAAGTGCACTTAACCCAATGACTCTGTTTTGTGATAATACTGGTGCCATTGCTCTAGCCAAGGAACCAAGATTTCACAAGAGGACCAGACACATAAAGCGACGTTTCAATTCCATCCGCGATTACATCAAGGAGGACGACATAAATATTTGCAAAGTACACATGGATCTAAATGTTGCAGATCCGTTGACTAAACCTCTTCCAAGGGCTAAACATGAACAACACCAGAACTGCATGGGTGTTCGATTCATTACAATGTAAATCACATAGTGATGTGAACTAGATTATTGACTCTAGTGCAAGTGGGAGACTGTTGGAAATATGCCCTAGAGGCAATAATAAATTGGTTATTATTATATTTCCTTGTTCATGATAATCGTTTATTATCCATGCTATAATTGTATTGATTGGAAACTCAAATACATGTGTGGGTACATAGACAACACTGTGTCCCTAGTAAGCCTCTAGTTGACTAGCTTGTTGATCAAAGATGGTTAAGGTTTCCTAGCCATGGACATGAGATGTCATTTGATAACGGGATCACATCATTAGGAGAATGATGTGATGGACAAGACCCAAACTGTAAACGTAGCATTTGATCGTGTCAGTTTATTGCTATTGTTTTCTGCATGTCAAGTATCTGTTCCTTTGACCATGAGATCATGCAACTCACTGACACCGGAGGAATACCTTGTGTGTATCAAACGTCGCAACGTAACTGGGTGACTATAAAGGTGCTCTACAGGTATCTCCGAGGGTGTCTGTTGGGTTGGCATGGATCAAGACTGGGATTTGTTACTCCGTGTGACGGAGAGGTATCTCAGGGCCCACTCGGTAATACAACATCACATTGAGCCTTGCAAGCAAAGTGACTAAAGAGTTAGCCACAGGATCTTGTATTACGGAACGAGTAAAGAGACTTGCCGGTAACGAGATTGAACTAGGTATAGTGATACCGACGATCGAATCTCGGGCAAGTAACATACCGAAGAACAAAGGGAACAGCATACGGGATTAACTGAATCCTTGACATAGAGGTTCGACCGATAAAGATCTTCGTAGAATATGTAGGAGCCAATATGGGCATCCAGGTCCCGCTATTGGTTATTGGCCGTAGAGGTGTCTCGGTCATGTCTACATAGTTCTCGAACCCGCAGGGTCTACACACTTAACGTTTGGTGACGATTAGTATAATTGAGTTATTATGTTGGTGACCGAAAGTTGTTCGGAGTCCCGGATAAGATCCCGGACATGACGAGGATCTCCGGAATAGTCCGGAGGTAAAGATTGATATATGTGATAATAGTGTTTTGATCTCCGGAAGAGTTCCGAAGTTCACCGGAAGGGGTTCCGGATGTTTACCGAAGTGTTCGGGTGCAGCAACACTTTATATGAGCCAAAAGGGATAAAGCCCACAAGGTATTGGAAAGTGCAAAAGTAGTTTTGCTGCCGCGTAAGCGGTACTACCGCTTGGTGAAGCGGTACTACCGCCCGAGCGGTACTACCGCTTGTGTGAAGCGGTACTACCGCCCAAGCGGTACTACCGCTTGTGTGAAGCGGTACTACCGCTTGTGCGCGGCTGTGCACGGTTCGGCAGGGATCCGAGTTGGACTCTTTCCCTGCGGGCCAAACCGACCTTGTGCGGGTAAAACCGACCTGGAGGAGGCTTTTACTCCAAGTTTAGACCCCAAGGCTCAACATATAAATAGAGGGGCAGGGCTAGCACACGGGATTGATCAGGATTTCCCAAGCCGTGTGCCGGCAACCCTAGCCCTCTAGTTCCTCCGTCATAATCTCCGTAGCGCTTGGCGAAGCCCTGCAGAGATTGTTCCTCACCACCATCACCACGCCGTCGTGCTGCTGGAACTCAACCACTACTTCACCATCGCTCGCTGGATCGAGGAGGTGAAGGCGTCATCAAGCCGTACGTGTGTTGAACGCGGAGGTGCCGTCCGTTCGGCACTAGATCGGAAGGATCGTGATTGGATCGCGGGACGCTCGGCGATTTGGATCGCGAAGACGTTCGACTACATCAACCGCGTTTATTAACGCTTCCGCTTAGCGATCTACAAGGGTATGTAGATTCACTCTCCCTCTCGTAGATGCTCATCACCATGGATAGATCTTGCGTGTGCGTAGGAAAATTTTTGTTTCCCATGCAACGTTCCCCAACAGTGTAGAACCTTGCTTGCTGAGTACTTCGGAGTACTCACGGTTGCTTTGCTTTCTTTTTCTCCCCATATCAGTTTGTCGTGACCAGATGACGGAGCCCCTGAGAGCGCTGCCCCGTCACGACTATTTCTACCACCCCGAGGAAGGCTACTACTTCAAGATGACTAACGACCAGGAGTAGGTTCGGAGGGTCCCAGGCAGGAGTCCTGCGCCTTTCAATCGTAGATTTTGTTTTGTCTCGCCTTCTTAAAGACCTTTCTGTAACTCTGTTATGTCTGTACTCAGACATCTAACGCTTCCGCTGATGCTTGTTTGTCATCAAGCTTTTGTATTCGAGCCCTCGAGGCTTGGCTTGTAATATAATGCTTGTATGACTTTATTTATGTTTTAGAGTTGTGTTGTGATATCTTCAAGTGAGTCCTTAGGCTTGATCGTGTGCATTTGCGTGTATGTTTAGTGCACGATTAAGCCGGGGGCGTCACAGGTTGGTATCAGAGTCGACTGCCTGTAGGAATCCCCCTTTCCAACTCCTTGGCCGAAGTTGAGTCTAGAAACCAAAAATTGTTTTACTAACTTGACTGTGTGGCTTACGGGCCCACGTCGCCAATTGGGTGGTATTAGGATCTTTTATTCCTCGTCTATACTCTGGGACTCTGATCTCTCTTCCTTTCGGGTTAAATTTTTACTAACTCCGACTTTAGGTTCTCGTAACCGCTTTCTCCCGGAGAGCCCCTCATCCCAGAAGATGGCGTGTCATCATCAGAAGACTCCGAAGATACTCCCCGAAGATTTTCGAGACCCTTTGCCCACTGCTTTTGCAGTTTACTAACACCGATAATCCCAGTGGATATCTACACATCCTTGCCGTTGTATCATTATGGCCAGTTACTCAGATACCCCGTAATACTCCTCGTTAAACCGGTAACCCTTTGAACCTACTGCCGTGCAGCTTCTTTCGCACTGCGGTTAATTCCTCACATTACCGGGGATCTGTTCATCCCCAGTTGTTCCTGTGAGTCCTAAAGCACTTTGAAATATTATCTGATCTCCCGAGAATCCTCTGCAGCTTACTGCTCCTGAAATTCTTGCTTGCTTGCATTATGGTTAGTTCCATATGTCAAGTAAACATCGTTGATACCCCTAGTCACAATCATTCCGATTCCATTGATTCAATATGTGTGCGAATATCCGCAATCATCAGTTCTTCCCTTCTAATTCATCCTTCCGGCTCAGGCGTCATTCCGGACATGAGCTGGTTCTCGATCAATCAAGTTACAGTTGATTGTCCATCTAGTTCTATCCAACTTACTCATCCTTTGATCAGAGCCTCTGCTTCTGATCCTTCGTTTTGGAATCATAACCCCTTTGTGCTTAAGCGCCGAATTATTTCAATGTATCTATAATTCGATGCTTTTGCATCCCTCCTTCATTTAAATGAGTGCCGATACCCACAATCATATCCTTGCGGTCCGCCAGACTCTTTTGGTGGATCATTATCTGATAGTGTCCTTTATATTCCATAACCTTGATAGTTATTTCCCCCTGATACATAATACCTTCGGTAAATTATATCATCTGTTTTGGACTTCGATACTCTGCTTTCGAATTCGCATCCCTTGCTTTGGTTGATGTTTGTATGGATTCGTAAAATTGTCCCGATGGGTTGAACCTATGCTCTCTCTAATCTGTGTGAACTCGAAAGCTATGCCAGTCTCAATCTTCTGGTGCTTCACCAGATAAATTATCAGCACTACAGTTTCTTCAAAAGCGAGAAGTGAATGGAAGGTTATGCCTTGGAAAAGTGGGAGTCG
This sequence comes from Elymus sibiricus, assembly GCA_039707655.1. Lineage (NCBI taxonomy): Eukaryota > Viridiplantae > Streptophyta > Magnoliopsida > Poales > Poaceae > Elymus > Elymus sibiricus. Next base: position 527,994,625 of record CM077669.1, on the reverse strand, counting down.
ACCTTGAACCCTTGTGTTCATGCCCATGGACCCGATGTAGAACTTATCATGGAAGCTTCTCTTAAATCAATTGTTACCTTGGTATAAGTTCATCTGTACCTGTGAGTTGATCCTTTGTGATCGTGGTTCCGACCATGATTGTTCTTCTTTAATTCCATTTCTCGGATAAGTTAAAATACTTGTCCTCTGCAGATCATTTCACCCGTTCACTCTCTACTCCGATTCACCTTCCGGTATTACCCCTAGTACTTGTTACTGGGAAGTTTAATACTCCACCACATCCTTCCTAACCCGATCGGCTATATCTTTATCGTGCCAACTTTTAATTGTGCTACCTGGTCCTTATGCCCGGAGCACAATTTTCGACGATGAGCTAAGCTTACGTCGATCTTCCTCATCATATCATTTCACCTCGAACAACAAGCTTGGTTTCGAGCTTGTGTAGTATCCGTGGTTCCAATAGCCTTTCACTTCATCATTCCTTTTTCTGGAGGCCGTCGCTGCTCGATCGCATCCTCTTGAAACCTCTCGACCTAATGTATCATGATCATCAATAACCTTCATGAATTCCTCTGAGAAGTCCATTGTATTCATGGTGAGAAATACCATCCTCGCCCTCGATGATATGTGTTATCATCAATAACATCCTTGACTTTCTGCCAACTCAGACTTGGTTGTGTTTGGTTATTCCCTACATCCCGAGATAACCTTGTAATTGTTTCTCGGTACCTCCTGAGATCTTCGAACCCAATCTTTACCTGACACCATATCATTGCTGCCTCGAAGCATGATTGTGGTATTCCGATTATCGACAAGAACATTGGAAGCACATGGCCAAATGTTTCTTGATCTATTATCCAAACACCGTTGTATGGGTAATATCATGATTCTTCCTTCGCCCCTCTATCTAAATGCTTTTGAACTTGCTGTTCCATTCTGTATATCATGCTCCGCTTTTCCTTGGACAGGATATACTCCCAATTCTTGTGTGTAAACACATTTTCCTTTCCATTGTTTTGTTTAACCTTTCTTGTGGTCTATATGATGTAAGCAGAAATAATTCCCTGCTTATAAAACACCCCGAGGTACAACCTTGTCGGTGAGACTCTGTTAATATTGTTGATGACATTCCGATAACCACCGATGGACGAGAACCTTGCCTATTGGTCCGCCTCGTTCAACGAGAAGGAAAATGGTTCTCTTCGTCCCTCGCCCTTGGTATCGGTGTTGTCACCGACATAAATGATAGACTATCCTCTGACATACCTTGATGTCGTGACCGGTAAGATGTTACCGTTCACCCTACTTTCGATCTACACTCCCCCACAGTTCCCAGGATCGGAACCTGACTCTCCTTTACATCCTTGATTCCGAAATACCCTTTGCTCTTGGCTTTGTGTGTTATTCCGAGTCACCCCTCGGGAGATGATCTACTCCCGATACCCTGAACCCTTGCTCACACTTCGTTCAGGTATCGATCAAATGTCCATTCGCTTGATATTTCTTATCGCATCTTCATACTTTGCTCTTGATGTTTTCCTAAGTTTCAATAGGAGAGATACTTCTACCACATTCCCTAAATTGTCCATCAGATAATCGACCTTATAAATGTCAGTTCTGCCGAAGTTACCTTTACTTCCCCACTTAAATCTCGGGACGAGATTTCTTGTAGTGGAGGAGATTTGTAACATCCCCAGATCTTAACCCTATCATTAAGCTAATTAAGTTGCCTTGTCATCATGATCATCAACATTAAATTTGCAATTAGGAAATAATCCAACTTCAAATGCAAATTCAAAATATAAGTCAAATTAAAATTTCTCCAAACTGCAAAACTAAGTTGTTCAAGATTTTGCAAATAATCATTAAGCAATTATAAAAAAAAAACATTAGTTAAAATATTTAGATAACCTTAATTAATTAAAACAGTACCCAAAACAGCTCATTAAATCCCTTTTCATTTAATAAAAATTTAAATGAAATCCAAGTTACCTTCAAACCTTTTTCTGACAGTGCTATATGATGCCTGCTATTTGATTTGGCAAAACTCATATTTCACAAAAAAGCATTTAGTGCCAAAAGAATTGCAAACCGAAAGCAATAAGTAAAACATTAGATGAATAAAAGGGAAAGGGAAAGTCCCCACTGTGCTTATCAGCCTGCATCTACAGTGCTTAGCCCGGCCAACCTCTCCACAGTCCCCTTCCTTTCGTCACCGTGTCAGCACGCACGCGGCTCGGATGCGCCACCGCCGGCCGATGCTCGACACCGCCGAGCTACAGGGCCTCGGGGTGGATAAGAAGGAGGCTGGGGCACCCCTGATGAACCTTAGCTACTTTCCAGCCCCCTCTCTCCTCACCTCGCCCGTCTTCCTCTCTGCTTCGCTCGCCCGCGCGAGTTCGTCGCCGCCGCTCGCCGTGGCCGTGGCCAGCGACCACCCCGAGCCGCGAGGAGGAGTCCAGGAGCACCGTCGTTGGCTCCCGCGTCTTCCCCGAGCCTAGGACCGAGCCAGAGCGCCCCCAACCCGAAGCCATCGCCGTTTCCCTCGTCGAAAGCCGTCTCCGTCTCGCCGTCGATTCGGTCGGCCCCGAGCTCCACTGCGCTCCCGAACACCCGAGGGGCCTTCTTGCGCCCGCAAGGTGAGCCACCGCCCTCTCCGTTTCCTCCCCGAGCTCGCTGGTTAGTCGCACGCGTCGCCGGACGCCATTGCCGAGCAGAGCTCCGCCGCGTTGCTCGCCGCCGCCGTTCCCGCCCCTGCCGTGGCCACCCGAGCCTGCCACCGTGCTCGGAACACTCCCATAGTGTAGCCTAGCCTCTCTAATCGCTCGTGCATGCACCGTTTCGCCGTCTTCGAGAGGCACCCGAGAACGCCGCCGCCTGACCTCGCCGTCCAGCCACTTTTGGTCGCCCCCGAGCCCACGTTTTAGCCCAGCTCGAAGCGGCGTCGTGTCCCCGTTCGAATGGCGCAAAAATCACGTCAAACCGTGCACCGTTGCACTTTTCCGAGCCTCGCCGGCGAAGCACCGCCGCGGAGAGCTCACCGGAGCAGTCTCCGGCGCCGCCGCTGACCTGTCGCCGTGTGGGACCCGCCCAGGGTCACCGACGCGTGGGCCCCTGCGCCTGTTTGACCACGTTGACTTCGGTCAACGTGGGGCACTGTTCCCCTGAGGCGCTGACATGTGGGCCCAGCCGGCTAACTAAATTAACTAAATGGGTTTTAATTAAAACTTAATTAGATTAGTTAAAACACCCACTGACAGACTGGGCCCACCAACTAATTAACTTAGATTAAGTTTAAATTGTCCCTGATAAACCCACTGTCTATGACAGGTGGGTCCCGCAGGTCAGGTTTGACCTGGACCAGCGGGTTTGACCCGCTGACGTCATAGTGACGTCAGGCTGACGTAGTAACTCCTTTTTCTGCTAATTTACTAAATCCAGAATATTACTAAAACTTTGGAAATTAATAGAAATTAAACCGTAGCTCTGATGAAAATGTTTTATATATGTAAAACGATCAGAAAAACGAGACGAACCCGGATACGCTAACCACATGCATGTCAGATGCCCCTAACTACCTGAACATGGAACTTTCCCCTCCGGTTCGTCTGTCTGACAGACGTCCGGAACCGGGAAAACCTTCGCGTTAAATTCCCGCTACGCCTGTAGCCCTCGTCATTGCACTAGGTCACCTCTAGCGCCGTGTATTTGCCATGTTACGCTTTGTGATGCTTCGATTGCTTTGTTATTTATTGTGTTTCCCCTCCGTTACTTCTTTCCGGTAGATTTCGGTACCGACGTAGTCCCCGAGGCCGACGCAGCTCCGGAGACCGACTACACTGTTGAAGACCCTGCCCTTGCCGCCGAGCAACCAGGCAAGCCCCCCCCTTTGATCATCTCGATATCGCCTATTCTATTTTCTCATGCTTGCATTAGAATTTGCTACTGTAATTGATTGCTCCTATTCTGCTGCATAGCCTGTTTATTGTAACCTGCTATTGATACCTACTTGCTTATCCTAAACTGTTTAGTATAGACTGGGTAGAGACCCATCAGAGAGCCCCACTATATCCCGACTGCCCCGCTGGAGTATCAGAAGCCCCGATCAACGGGATTGAAGACCAGGACCCGGCACCGCACCTCACTTTCCCTTAGTTGCTCGACACTGCTGGGTTCCTATCGAGTGCCGAGGGTGATACCTCATCAGCACTTCTGATGATAACCTTGTAGGTTAGTTAATCGGTCGTGGTAAGCGAGGGTGGTTCCTCCTACACCACCCCCGATAACGACGAAGTCGTGCAACACCTCAAGTGTGGACCTCGAGGGTGATGCCTCCTACGTTCACCTTGATGTTACATCAGGTGGGAGTCCAACGAGGGTGATACCTCGGATTCCCCTTGATACGGTAGCCACACGGATGCCCTACATAACTGATACTTGAAAAGGTGGGTTGACCCTGAGGGGTACCCGTGAATGATGGATAGTTACCCGTGAGTTATTCCACGAGGCGCGGCCGGGCATTCTTAGCCCTTGCAGCAAGTCCTCGAGATGGGGCGACGGGGTCACTTCTTTCGTGAGTCTCTGCTCGTTTCCGCAAGCCCTTAATCCATTAACGATTTGGATATTTGATCCGAGGGGCCTCTGGCCCGATAGCACTAACCATCACGTGGGCATAGTATGGGCGTTCTGCGTCGTATACATCAGCCGAAGCTTAATGGACGTCAGCGACTGAGCGGCGCGCGCCGGGTTGGACCGCGTAACGCAACCGCCTTGACAGTGCAGGTTGCTAGGTCTGCTCACCGGCCGCCCACGCAACGTGCAGGAGTTCCCGGGGCGATGGCCCAAGACCCCTGGGGCATAGGTTAGTCCGGCGTGCTGACCTCTCTATTAGGTATTTGGTCGGGTTGCGGCGTATCGTTTGGCCGAGGCCGGGCATGACCCAGGAAAGTGTGTCCGGCCGGAGTTAGTCGAGCGTGGTGGGTAAGTTGGTGCACCCGTGCAGGGAAGAAACAATCTATCGATAGTCTGTCCTACGGTAACGGACACTCGGAGTTGTATCTCGATCGATACAACTAGAACTTGAGATGATACCTGGATTTGTGGCTCCGGGATCGCTTTCTCGCAGGGAGTCGAGGAAGGATCTCTGGGCGAGACTGTTACTTGACACTACTACTACTTTACATTATGCTATTCTGTACTCTTCTAATGCTGCAAGACAGATGAAGATGCTGAAGATGCTAGTCTTCGATAGGATTATGCCTTCTCTCTATTCTGGCATTTCTGCAGCCCAGTCCACATATACAGCCTCCCTTTGATAATGTTGCATATGTAGTGTAGAACCTTGCTTGCTGAGTACTTCGGAGTACTCACGGTTGCTTTGCTTTCTTTTTCTCCCCATATCAGTTTGTCGTGACCAGATGACGGAGCCCCTGAGATCGCTGCCCCGCCGATGACTATTTCCACCACCCCGAGGAAGGCTACTACTTCAAGATGACTAACGACCAGGAGTAGGTTCGGAGGGTCCCAGGCAGGAGGCCTGCGCCTTTCGATCGTAGATTTTGTTTTGTCTCGCCTTCTTAAAGACCTTTCTGTAACTCTGTTATGTCTGTACTCAGACATCTAACGCTTCCGCTGATGCTTGTTTGTCATCAAGCTTTTGTATTCGAGCCCTCGAGGCCTTGGCTTGTAATATAATGCTTGTATGGCTTTATTTATGTTTTAGAGTTGTGTTGTGATATCTTCAAGTGAGTCCTTAGGCTTGATCGTGTGCATTTGCGTGTATGGTTAGTGCATGATTAAGCCGGGGGCGTCACACTGGGCAGTGGCCAAAGTGGTACAGTGATGGCGTCGGACTAGGAGGGTGCGGATGCAGAGCAAAGGGAGTGAGACGGACCGGGAGAAAAGTTGTCCGAGAGAGGGGATTTGAATGTGCCGGGCTGTCGAAGTGCTACGTGGCAGAGATCCGGACGCCCGTAAACCTCCTCCGTTTTATGGCCGGTTTGCGAGGATTTGGACACGTCCGTGGACATGTACGGCATTTGGATGAGAAGAAACTTTGGGGCAATTACAAGGACGCCGTTGGTGCGAAGGTGACGTACATACAGTGCCCCTGTGCGACAGGAATTACATATACATACACAGATACATATAGGATTACTGTTGTGTGCCGTACGCGGGCGGGCCGGGGAGCGTCGGCGGTCCGTCGGTGTACCGACCTAGCGATGGATGGATCCATCAAGTAGTAGCGACGGACCACAACGAGCTCCAGTGCATGTGTTATGTTGTACCTACATAAGTACGTATCATTCCCCTCGCTCGGCCGCTTGGTAGGTACAACACACAACATCGAGTACCACTGCCAGTCAGTCAGTATTCACGTAGGCAGGTAGGGTATATATACATTACCTGTTCTCCGTGATTCAATTGCATGGAGACAAGGCTCAAAAGGCTTTCCACTCAATGCGATGGCCTGCGTCCGTCGGTCGGTCGGTCCCTACGTATGTATGCATGAAAAAGTTCAAAACAAATCTTGAACCTGTAGAAGAAAGCTAAATCGAACACTCAACTGTCAATCTCTGAAATCAGCACAACGAATGTATTGATCCCGGTCTATTTTGAATCCCGAGTGCGTTCCCAAACAGGGATTGCTGACGTGGCAGATTAAAGCCGGGATTGTTGACTGCGGCTTGAGGGAGATTTTTCTTTTCCGGCAAATTACCGTCGTTTCGCACCCACTAGTTGCAATAGGCCGGCCCATTAGCGTTCGCTCCAGATGAAAAGCGTGTGCTGCAGGGATCGAAAGGGGCAGCTACAGATGCAAGCGTGGGATGATAGCCAGTAGAACTAACGACCACTGGTGTCCGTTAGGCAACGTCACAAATTAATAACATAAACTAATAGCAGCGCCAGATCCTAAAAAAAGGCTAAACACTCTGTTAAAAAAAGTGAATATTTTGCAAAGTTGTGAACACAAAATTTAAACTCGAACATTTTTTGAATTTTGAACATTTTGAATCGAGAACATTTTTTGAAAGCAAAAATTATTTTTGAAAACCAAGGAGGTACTGTAGCAGCATATTTTTTAAACACAAACATTTTTTGAACTTGGAACATTTTTTGAAAACGAGAACATTCTTTTAAAACTAAGAGGTGCTGTAGGGATTAAGTTTTTAATATGCAAAACATTTCCTGTTGTTCCTGAAAAAGATATTAGAAAGACTAGATTTTTTCGAATTTACGCGCATTTCTTTAAAACACGAATATTTTTTTAAACAAGATTTATTTTGAAAACACACAAACCTAGGTGGTACTGCAGCGAATATTTTTTGAAACACAAACGTTATTCGAATATTTAACATTTTTTAAAATTGGGACGTACTCCAGCGAACAACTTTTTAAAATGCAAATATTTTTTTCATATTCTAAAATGATACTTTTTTTAAAACACGAACAATTTTTGAAAACCTAGGAGGTACTCTAGTGAACATTCTTTTAACACAAACTTTGAACATTTTTTTGGAACTGAGAGGCACTGTAGTGAAAAAAAAAATTAAGACGCAAACATTTTTTTCAAATTAGTGAGCATTTATTTGAAACGTAAATACTTTTTGAATTCAAACATTTTTTGAAAGTGTGAACTATTTTTGAAAACCTAGGAGGTACTGTAGTGCACATTTTTTTAAACACAAACATTTTTTAAACTTTGAATGGTTTTTGAAACTGAGAATTTTTTTAAAGTAAAGAAGCAAGAAACGGCAAAGATACAGAGAGCTGTAGCAGCTTACGACCTAGTGGATATACACGCAAACACAAGATGGAGGAAGGAGCCTAGCCAAAATCACCAAGGCCAAACATCAAGAGCAACAGCCACACCAGCAGCAGGGTGAGGGGCAGCAAGACACCAACACCGGTAAGCAACAACTCCTCGCCTACACCCGAAGAACATGCCAAGACCGACAAGCCAATCGCTTCTACCTACGAAGAGGACCACTATCCTCTCGCCCTAGCTCGAAGGGCGTCGTACCATCAGAAGGCAAAGTGCTCACCTAGAGCCGAATGGACAAAGTCGACTAGTAGCATAGGCAAGAGGGAGTAGAGCACCACCTCCGCTGGGTGCCCACGACCTCACCAGTCACCACCACCTGGGCGACCACACATCCAGATGCAAACTGAAGGACGCCACCGGAAGACGAAGACTGTGCGGAGAAGATGAAGAACATTGCAAGTTGCCGCCACCATTTGCCCTCAACACGTAGAGAAGCACCATCCACACCTCCATGTACCCCAGACGGGGCCTCCAGGGAGGGAACGAAGTTGACACACCGCCACCGTACACAAGGGGAACCAGGACTTTCGCCTGAAGCAGGAGCGAGGAAGATGGAGGCGGGAGGGGATCTCAACGAGGCCTCCAACAAGGGGACCGACTCTACGACACGGAGCCGGCCTCGCCGTGGCCGCTAATGGCCAAGGGTTTCCCTTGGTCCCACTCACCACGCCCAACCACCCAGACCCGAGAGTACGAGCCATCAAGGCGAAGCGCCATGGCCGGATCAGGCCGGTGGGTGCACCCACAAGCGAAGGGCAGCAGTCTTCGAAGGATCCAGAGCACGCCCGCCACAACCTCGTTGCCCGCATGACCGAAGTTGCGGTACAACACTCACCGCAGCCGCTCGCCGTAGAGATGACACCGTCCACACAACCCGAGGCCGCCGCCCCGGCATCCACCCACCACAAGCATCTCCACCGCCTCAGCAAGCACCAGCACCACCCCAACACGACATGACCAGAGCCACCACGACAACCACAAGGCAAGAAAGGGGCCTGCAACATTCAAACAACCAAAGAGCCGACCGGGATCCAAAGCCTCCAAACTCCAAACGCCAGATCCAGCAACACAAGAGCAGGAGCAGCACATCCAGGCGGGGCAAAGGGGCCACACCCCCTAGCCAGCCTCCCACCGTCCAGGTAAGGGCCACCAGCCGACACTGGCACAGAGCTGAGGAGGACGGCCTCCATGGCGGCCAGGCGGGGGCCGAATCCAGGTCGCGCCCGAAGCACGGCAGGGACGACAGTCGCCAAGGCCGACGCCGCAGCAGCCAGATCCGGGGGAGAACATCGATGCTAGATGGGGTTGACAGGGAGGGACAGTTGGCGTCGGAAGTGGAGGATGAGGGAGGACGACCGAGAAAAGGAGCACGCAGGGATGCCCCGCCGCCACCAACAGCCGCACAGGCAACGCCCGTGAAGGCCGCCGGCGACGGCGGAGGGAGGAGGAGGGCGCTGCGGGGCCTGGGCTGGGGCTAGGGATTCGCCCCCGAGTCGCCCAGGAGCAGACGACGGGGGTGGGGAGGGGGGGGTCCCTCGTATCGTAGGGCTCCTTTTCTCCCTAGCTACACATCTTTACCTACTAACTAGGTAACTGCCCGTGCGTTGCAACGGGTATATATTCGAATGGTTCAACATCAGTTATGTCTAACATTTACCTTTAAAATCCTCATGCCCACCATGCAACATTTACAAGTACAAATTTTGAGCTAATAACTGTGTTTATAATTAATTCTACTTCCTCTGTCCCAAATTATAAGGAGTTTTTTGGTAGGGCAAACTCCTTATAATTTGGGAGGTAGTAATTCTCTATGAAAATCAGTATGAACAGTCAAAAAAGAGAAGATGTTCTCTGAAGCTATTGAGAGTTATACTAAACGGAAAGGTGTGGCTACACTCAGGTGTAATACACTTGAGTTTTCAAAAAACCGACAAAACACATATCAAACGTTATCCAAAAATCCATTTTTTGCGACATCAAACATGATCAATTTTTTTTTTGAACCGGGCGTACCCCTTTCCATTACAAGAACGGAAATACATCAGTACCAGATGCAACCAGGAAGAAAGTAAAGAGGGGTAGCGAGTTTAAAGCACTGCCAGGAAACCCATTGTGCTCGCCTGCCATCGAAACGAGCACTATGGGGCGAAAACCTGACAGCACCAATACAAGTCTAACCATTCATATTACAGACTCACATATGTCTCGGGCATATGAGCAAACGGACAGAAACTAAAACCGAGAACAACCATTTTTTTGCAGATTTAGTTTTTCCAACCCTGGTAGCAATGCGAAGATAGACCCAAAAGAACTCCAAGTCGCCTCACCAGGAAAGAATCTCTCATGCGTCGTCCACCGATCGCCTGGATTCTTCACACATCATCATCAGCCTGGTAGTACTTTGATCTGATCATCTCGGCTCCTTGACATAGCCTCGCTGCTTCCTCCTCGACTGAAGACCTGCCCAGTACAAAAGAAAAGAACAAACCGAGAACACAATCTCAAAAGGAGATTTGATCAATTTTTTCTCAAAAGTGGCCCTATTACGTGCCAGCCAAATAGTCCAAGTCACCGCAGCCAAGCCAACCGTATGGAACTTTGGGCAATTAGCAAGAAACATGTTGCACCACACATAATACTGCCAGAGATTGTTAGGACATAGTTCAGTTGCCAACATTACCCCAATTGACCTCCAGACCACACGAGCCACAGGGCACGTGAAGAACAAGTGAGAGGCAGTTTCCACATTGTTGCAGAAAGAACAAACAGGATTTCCAGGCCATTTTTTCCTCTTCATCACGGCCCTGGTAAGAGCTGCATCCTGCGCCATTTGCCATAAAAATATTTGGATTTTGAGAGGCAACTTTGCTTCCTAGCTAGATCCACTTATAACTGCACCCACTAAGTGTTTTTTCCAGCCACTTATACATGGATCTAGTAGAGTATCTAGCATTCTTATTCAAGCCCCAATAAACCACATCATTCCCAGATGTGATCGGCAGCCCCTCAATATAATATCACATTGACTTCCATTGAGACGAAAGTGGCTGTTGCGCGGTTGTGTGACGGCACTCGCTACCGACGCTGTGACTCCCCGCCGTGCGGCAGGCTGACTTCATGGGCTCGTCGAGTGCCGGCCCGGCGAGCCGCCGGTTGTTGGCCACTGCCATCTGGTTCCGCGCCGGTAGGAGGAGGGATGGAGTCGAGGCCCGCCATGCGCTATGTCTCCGTTGGGGCTGCCTCTGTCTCGCGCACCGACGACTGCTACGGACTGGCCATCGTCCCGTCTTGCGCTGCATCGTTCGTCGGCGATCGAATCGCTCTGCCGGTGAGCGTGCTGATAACGTGTAAAGGAACAATTGCTTAGAACGAACTGTTCTCTTGATTCTCTGATGATTACAACTTATATATCTCCTGAAGAGACATGTCCAACAGACACAATGCTTCGGAGGGTCGGGAGAGAAGAGACGCGTCGGTTAGATTACTAACCGACTCTCTAATACAACGTGGAGATTATCCACATAATTAATTACACTAATTAATTTCTAACATGTAGAAAACCTGTGAAAGGAAAACCAGAGATGGAAGGGGCGAAAAAAAACAGGGGCGCGGGGGGTGGGGGGTGGGGGCGATCGAAGGAGGTCGGACGAAGGCTGTGACGTAAGAGGGGAAACGGAACGTTACGTTCCTTTTAGGTAGTAGAGATAAAGTGCCCATTGCTTCTACCCATTCACCGTCGTCGCTATTCTTACACAAAAGTCTTTGTATTTTTGCTAATTTAACCCACAGTCTTCGGTGAGTTAAGAAAAAACCGTTCGATATTATTTCGTCAATCCTCTGTGCACATTTGGCCTCAGATCGAGCGGCGGCGCTCCCGATCCGATTGGGACATGATGCAGGACAACGGCGGCAGGGCTTCGGGAGGCGGGGAAGCGGCGGACATGGGGGCGAGGCGGATCAGGTCGTGATCTAGCGCGGCGGCACGGAGGCCGGCGGCGGAGACGCTCCATGGCCATGGCAGCTTGGTCTCTTAGGAAGAAGAGACAAGGGAGAGAGAGGAGGTGAGATGGAGAGAAGAGAAGGCAGAGTAGGGACGGTGCGGCTTCCTGCTGCTAGTCCGGCGGCGGATCCAGGTCTGTGTCCCGATTCCTCTCCTCCCCATAAAAGAAGTATGCCGCATCGTTGCTAACTGCTAGAGATGCCCTTCATAAGTTTAGACTGTGGCCAACAACAACCTCCAGGTCACGTCAGAGTTTAGTGGCATGGGCATGCTCTCCCCTGATTGATTTTGTAGGAAAGATTTTGCTGTGGCGTGTGGACAGCACCCATGAGTGCTGGAGTACATGTTCAATATACACAACAGCTTCTCTGGTGACGGCGGCCGGGCTGGGGTGCCTGGAGTGCAGGATTACTCTTGTGTGCCGTACGCGGCCGGGCTGGACACCGGTCCGTCGGTGTACCGACCTAGCGATCCATCCATCCATCAAGTAGTAGCGATGGACGGACGGACCACCACAAGCTCCAGTCCAGTGCAATGCATGCATGTTGTACGTACGCATCGTGGATCTACCTACCGAGACATAGTTGTAGGAGTATGATGATATCATTCCCCTCGCTCGCTCGCTCGCTCGGCCGCTTCGCTTGGTACGGTAGGTACAACTCTACACACAACATCGACTACCACAGTCAGTCAGTATTCACGTAGGTAGGGTAGGGGTAGGGGTAGGGTACACCGACATGTTCTCCGTGATTTTTTTTTTTTTTTGAACAAGCAATGGCGCCTGAGCTCCAAGCAATGTCCCCGTGAATCAATTGCATTGCATGGAGACAATGCGATCATGCGATGTGAGGCTAGCTGCATCTGCATGTGTGTGTGTGCGCGCGCGCTTCCCTTCCCTTGCTGTTGTCATTGCGATGGCCTGCGTCCGTCGGTCGGTCCTTACATGTGTAATGTATGTATATGGGACAGAGATCCAGATCATCCGTCGGATCCAAAAGGGACAGCTCAGATCAAGCATCGTACCACCGGCTACTGTAGCTCATTCAAAACCTGCGAATATGTGAAATGAAATGGAAAATTGGCATTCCACGAGATGAGCTCCCGACCCAGCGACCAAGCTCCTTCGGCGGCGGCCACTCCGGCGCCGCCGCACACCTCCACTCCTGCCTCTCCCCAGCCTCGGACGCCCCTGCCGCCGCCCCCGTCTGTCGTGCCCGCAGGTATCCAGCCGCAGGTCTTCTCCAACCTTTCCCCGGCCGGCCGACCTGCTCTGGATCTGGCCGCTGCTCCGACGCTCGGCCTCTCTGCTGAGGTCGTCCCAGGTCCCCCTCCTGTGTTCCTTCGTCCGGGTGAGCTGCAGATCGACGGGCGCGCGCGCCAGACAGCCCCGGTCTGCTGCACAGCGCCTCCACCGGCTGGATCTCCGCCCTCATCAGTGCTCGCGCCTGCTCCTGCCGCCAGCATCGCTCACGGCATGGGTGGATGGCTCGCGTGCTTCTCCAACGCCGGGCCCGTATCTTCCTCGCCGACTGCTGTGGGAGGCGCCGGGCGCGAGACGGATTTGGCCAGCGACGGATGGCAGCTGGTGTCATCTCGGCGAGGTCCGCGCGGTCCGCCTCCTGCTCCAGCACCCGCTCGGCGTCCTCTCCCCGCCTGGATGGCTGGGAGGTGCTGCCGATGCCTCGCCCCGGGTCATCGCGCTGCTCTTTGTAGGGATCCCTTCAGATGCTCCCACTGCCTCCGGCCCGGTCATCGTGCGCGGGGATGCAAGAACGCTTGGCGCCCGCTCAGCTCCCTGTCGCCGCAGCGGCGTCCGGTTGCTGCGCCTCCCAGGCCTCACGCTCACGGGGCCGCCGCTCCCCAGGTTCCTGCTCGTGGATGGCCTACTCCTCAAGCTCAAGTGTGTCACTTGCCGGCGCTTGCAGTACCTCGGCCTGGTGTCACCTCTGGGATCGGGGTGATTCCAGCTGCTCCAGAATTACAGATGGAGGCTGCTCTCGGTTCCACATGTGCGGCGGTCGTTTGGCTCGCTGGAGCACAATCCAGTGTCTCATGTCAGGCCGCTGCTGAAGCTCTCGCTTCTGTGATTGGCGCACAGGCCGCGGACGTCAAGGTCGTGTGCAAGCCTGTGCAGCAGTCCGGCGTCGTCGACATTGCGGAGTGCAGCCGCAACCAGTGTCATCAGAGACGCTCGCCATCCTCCCCAACCTCCGTGCTGCCCTCGCAGGCAACATCCCCAAAGGACGGCTCCGGGCTGATGCTGCTGCTCCATTGTGCTAGCCCAAAGGCGTCGTCGCGCATTGCAAGTCCGGTCAGGGCCAGCAGTTCCTGCGGCCTTACCCCGGAGCGCCCACCTGGCTTCGAAGCCTCCTCTGACGCCACGCCTGCTGCTGTGACGGCCACAACCCCGCTGAGTGATGTTCACAGTGCGCCCAACATCACAGTCATTCCACCGGTACCTACACTGGCAGCTCTGAAGATCCGGACGCCGTCACGCCTCGCCGGTCCTCTGCTGTCTTCATCGTGTGCGGACGCGGGCGAAGACCATGAGCTACCTCCAGGTCTCGATTCCTACTATACGCCGGCAACGTCGCCGCTTGCACGCGACTTTGAGGTGTCGAACGACTGGCCGGAGACCTTAACGCCGCTCTTCGCGGATGGCTCGCCGGCACGTACTCCCTTGCCACCTCGTCGTGGTGACGGCAGAGTGTTGTCCGGGTCGCTGTCCCCGGTTTCTTCAGAAAGGGTGTTGGCTGACGATGCCTTGTTTGTACCTGCACAATCACCTCTTATCAGCCCGGCGCCGGCGCCTCCACCTGCGAACAGAAACAGGAGGAAGACATTTGATGTTGGATACACGGTGCGACGGAGCAGTATCAGGATCAAGAGTAGCCACCGGGGCATGCCCATAGCGAAGATGGCTGAGCGAAATTTGTGTCGTCGTCTTGGCATAGTGGATAGCGCGGAGCAGGTCACCGAGCATGCCATGGACGAGTTCGTCTGCATGTTCAAGCAGAAGCTCCCCTCTACAGCTGTGGCAGCCCTGCGTGCCCTTTTTCGCCTGGATTGTGAGCAAGCCGGGGCCATGGAGGAAGCCCTGATGCGCCGGGGTGGGCAGGACGCCCTGGACCAGGAGGTACATGGAGATGATCCAGTGAGCTAATGTGTGCAGCTATGCTGTTGTTTGGGGTCGTCCAAGTTTCAAATGTTAGTACAACATACTATGTATGTGCTAGTGAGCACGCCCAAGTCTGCTGGACTGATGCTTTTGTGCTTTGGGCTGTGTATGGATGTATTATGTCTCCTGATCTGTTTCGCCCAAAGCAAGATTGCCCGTGTTACTTTGTTCTCCTTGTTGTTGGCCTGTTGGTGCACCACCAAGTTTCCCAATGAATGACGACGATCTTTCTATTGTCAACTGGAACGTCAGAGGTCTAAACTGTCCGGCCAGGCGGACTGCAGTGCATGACTTTGTCCATTGTCGCATCGGCTTGCAACATTGCTTGTCTTCAGGAGACAAAATTGCAGGACTTGGACGCGGCAACATCAGCTTATCTCGGCGGTTTTAGGATGAGAGGATTTGCACAGAGGCCGGCAACCGACACTAGAGGAGGAATTGCAATTCTCTGGAATGACGATCTCTTCCGCATCTCGGACATCATCATGGGCATCTACTGCCTCTCTCTTACAGTTACCACTGTCCGGGCGGAGAGCTCCTTTCGCCTCACCTCCGTGTACGGCCCAACTGAGAGCAATCAAAAAGAGATTTTTTTCGAGGAGCTTGTGGCTCACAAGCTGGGGCATGGAGGAAAGTGGCTTGTAAATGGGGATTTCAATCAAATTTACCGTGCAAGAGACAAGAACAAGAGGAACGTCAACCGCAATCGTATCAACCGGTTCCGCGCCACGCTTCATGGTTGTGATCTACGCGAGATTCACCTTCAAAATCGTTGTTTCACTTGGAGTAATGAGCGGCAAAATCCCACCATGAGCAAACTTGACAGTGTGTTTTGCAACGCCGAATGGGACATTGAATTCCAAAATCACATCTTGCATGCCTTATCTTCGTCCCTGTCTGACCATTGTCCCATGCTGTTGGCACCTGTAATTGGCCCCAAAAAGCCTAGAAGCTTCAAGTTCGAGAACTTTTGGATCAAGATGCCGGGTTTTCAAGAGACTGTCTCTGATGCTTGGGCTGCTTCGACCCCCCACTACGAGCCTTGTCAAATCCTCTTCCATAAGCTTCGGACAACCGCTGTCCGGTTGAGAAAATGGAGTCAATCCTTCTCCTCAAATGCAAGGCTGCACCTTCACATGGCACTTCAAATTATTCTCAGATTGGACATCGCTCAGGAGTCGCGCTCCCTCTCGCCGGAGGAGTTTGACCTTCGTAAGCGGCTTAAGAGGCGCGTCATCAGTTTGGCGGTTCTTGAGAGGGCTAGGAAAAGGCAGTGTGCCCACATCCGTAACTTGAAGGAGGGGGACGCCAACACCAAAATTTTTCACTTGAAGATTAATGGGAGGAGGCGCAAGAATTTCATACACAAGTTGAGCAACGCGGCTGGTTGGGTTACGAAGCATGAGGATAAGGAGAATATTATGTACCAGCACTTCACCACCGCTTTGAGCAAAGGGCCACGCAGAACCACAGACTTCAATTGGCAACTCCTCCACTTTACAGATTGTGATCTTTCCAGTCTTGGGGATGAGATGACGGACGAGGAGGTGATTGCAGCCATCAAGGCTATGCCTAGCGACAAGGCTCCCGGGCCTGACAGCTTTACTGGGGCATTCTTCAAGAGCTGCTGGCCAATTATAAAGGACGATCTTATGAAGGTCATCTCCGCCTTCTCGAGTTTGCATGCGGACAACTTTCACTGGCTCAACTCCGCAAATGTGGTTCTCTTGCCAAAGAAGGAGGGGGCTGAGGCGATCACGGACTTTAGGCCTATCAGTTTGATCCATGCCGTCGCCAAGATTGTGGCCAAGGTGATGGCGATGAGGCTCACCCCTTTTATGAATATCCTCGTATCCCGTGCTCAGAGTGCCTTCATCAAATCTCGGTGCATCCACGACAACTTCATGTATGTTCGCAACTATGCTCGCCGACTCCAACGAACAAACACGCCATCACTCCTGCTCAAGTTGGACATCAAGAAGGCTTTTGATTCAGTTAGATGGGAATATCTTCTCGACCTGTTACAGAGGAGAGGTTTTCCTTCGAGGTTTCGTGAGTGGATCACGGCCCTTCTTCGGACGTCTACATCGAGGGTTCTTCTCAACGGTGTTCCTGGCAATCCTATCCAGCATGGGCAGGGCCTCCGGCAGGGGGACCCAGTGTC
Source organism: Elymus sibiricus (assembly GCA_039707655.1). NCBI lineage: Eukaryota > Viridiplantae > Streptophyta > Magnoliopsida > Poales > Poaceae > Elymus > Elymus sibiricus. Next base: position 527,977,458 of record CM077669.1, on the reverse strand, counting down.
TCCCCTTCTGTTTGTCCTTGCTATTGACCCCCTTCAGCAAATCTTGGACGTGGCAACAGAGAATGGAGACCTACACAGATTACGTGGCCGTGGTGCCCGCCTTCGCACCTCCCTATACGCGGACGACGTTGCCATATTCTTGGCGCCTGTCAAGGAGGATGTGGATATGCTTGCCACCATACTTCAAAGCTTTGGAAACGTCACCGGCCTAGTTACGAACAATAACGAGAGTTTGGTGGCCGCTATTAGATGCTCCAATGTCGACCTTGACATGATTCTGGGTGCCTTCCCAGCGGTCAGAGCTCAGTTCCCCTTGCGATACCTCGGCCTTCCGCTATCCATTCATCGTTTGCGGGTTGTGGACTTCCAGCATTTGCTTGATAAGATTGCTGGAAAGATCATGATTGGCCAGGGAAAGTACATTACGATTGAAAGGATCGATATGGTTGACTAGAGGGGGGGGTGAATAGGCAACTACCAATTTTAATCTATTCTTAACAAATTAGGGTTAGCAACAAAATAGGTTGTCTAGATGTGCAACTAGGTGAGCAACCTATATGATGCTAACAACAACAACAAGAGGAGCAAGCAAAGGATACAACACAACAAAAGCTTGCACAAAGTAAAGGTAAGAAGTAACCACGAGTGGAGCCGGTGAAGACGAGGATGTGTTACCGAAGTTCCTTCCCTTTGAGAGGAAGTACGTCTCCGTTGGAGCGGTGTGGAGGCACAATGCTCCCCAAGAAGCCACTAGGGCCACCGTATTCTCCTCACGCCCTCACACAATGCGAGGTGCCGTGATTCCACTAGTGGTGCCCTTGAAGGCGGCGACCGAACCTTTACAAACAAGGTTGGAGCTATCTCCACAACTTAATTGGAGGCTCCCAACACCACCACGGAGCTTCACCACAATGGAATGTGGCTCCGAGGTGACCTCAACCGTCTAGGGTGCTCAAACACCCAAGAGTAACAAGATCCGCAAGGGATTAGTGGGGGGAATCAAATATCTCTTGGTGGAAGTGTAGATCTAGGCCTTCTCAACCAATCTCCAAAGAATCAACAAGTTTGATTGGCTAGGGAGAGAGATCGAGCAAGTTTGAGCTTAGGAGCAACAATGGAGCTTGGGAAGAAAGAGGTAAGTCAACTTGGGGGAAGAAGACTCACTTATATAGAGGGGGAAGAAACCAACCGTTATGCACCTTCTGCCCATGCACAAGCGGTAGTACCGCTCAGGCGAGCGGTACTTCCGCTGGCACGGCAGTTCTAGCAGTAGCGTACAACTGAACAAGTCAGAGAGGTGGTAGTGACGCCGGAGCGGTACTACCGCTCCCACCAGCGGTACTACCGCTTAGTGTTGAGCAACCGGTAGAAATAGCGGAAGTAGAGGAGGGCAGCGTGGTAGTGCCGCGCCGAGCGGTACTACCGCTACTTACTGCCGCTCTACTACCGCCCAAAGGGCAGAGCAGACCAGAAGGCAAAAATAAGCGGTACTCCCTGCGGTAGTGCAACAGCGGTAGTTCCGCTAGAGCGGTACTACCGCTCCTCAGGGCGGTACTTCCGCTTAGTGTAAAGCAGTTCAGTGAACCAGTGACAGTGGAGCGGTGGTTAAGGGCCGTAGTACCGCTGGAGCGGTACTACCGCGCATAACTACCGCTCTACTACCGCTCGTTTACAGAAGCTTAAACTAAGCGGAAGTACTAGTAGCACTAAACTGCGGTAGTACCGTTGGAGCGGTACTACCGTGCAGGTGAGCGGAACTACCGCTTAAGTGCTTCAAGAAGGCTCAAGCACAAGGAAGGACAAGCTCCAAAGCGAGAAAGAAAGTGGGTGCAAGGAAAATGTGTACGTGTTGATTCCACCCAAACCTTTCCGACGCGGACCCCCTCTTGATAGTACGGTGATCCTACGACTCAAATCCACCGAAAAAGAAACATAAGAAAAACACCGTCTTCATAAACGCTCCGAGGGGCACGAAACGTCATGTGCCATATTGTCGATAATCTGAAATGCTCGATGCACACGATTAGTCCGCAAGAGTATTGTCATCAATCACCAAAACCACTAAGGGAGAAATATGCCCTAACAATCTCCCCCTTTTTGGTGGATTGATGACAACACGGGATTTGCACGAGATAGAACAAGTTAATATGCAAACCCGACACCTACAAAATATAGACGGGCTCCCCCTAGATGTGTGCACTAATTAAGTTTGCCTTTGGAATGCAAAGTACACACACTAGGATCCACACTCCCCCTATATTTTATAGACCGGCAACACTTGCTTCAACCACATAAGAGAGATAAGCATGGAAGCAAGGAAATAGCATGTGAGCATAGAGAAAGGGCACAATATAAATAACATCTCACACGCTAATAAGGTACTTGACATAAAGATAACGAGGGTAGCATATGTCTTACACCATATGGGAAGGGTCCACAAACGAGCTAAAGCAAACCAAGCAAGAAAGAGTTCACGAGAGAACGAAAACAGCAACAAAGAAGACACACTCGTGACTCGGCAAATCCCTAAACTCTCTCCCCCTTTGGCATCGAGACACCAAACAGGCAAAGAGTACTAAACAAGCCCAAGGTGATGAATAACTCCAGATCATCAGAACTCCTCGTGCTCATCCGAGTCCTCGTGCTCCTCAGACTCCTCTACTGCAGCGTCTTGATGCTCCATCTCTGAGTCTGACCACTTGCAGTGCTGAGAGATCCATTCCTCCTCATCTGTGATACACTCCTCAGAGCCACTAGGGATCTCCTGACCCAGAGCCCTCATCATGGTCTTATGGCGAGTGCGGGCAGCCTTCTCGGCCACATGAGTTCTATACTGACCCTTGGCCTCAATGCAGAAGAGCTTCTTCATCTTTGACTTAAGCTTCGAAGCCCAAGACGGAACCTTCTGAGAGGGAGGAGCAAAGTCATAGTCAGGCTCTGCCTCATCATCCGAGTCAGTGGGGGCAATCTCCTCATCAGGGGCAGCAGGTGCGGTCCCCCAGTTCTCCTTCTGACGCAAGCTCAGAACCCCATGAGACACCATATGCTCAGAGGGAAGAGCCTCCCCTGGAAACTGAGCTGCCCAAGTCTTCTCAATCAGAGTAAAGAGAGAAGGGCCATAGATGGGCACCTTCTGATCAAGTACAGCAGAACAAAGCTCACGCCACATGATGTGGGAGATGTCCAGAGTAGATGACTTGCCCTGCTCCTTGACGCAAAGCAAAAGAAGATCCACCAAATAGGAGTGAACCTGATCCAGATTCCCAATACGAGGGCACAGAGTGTTGCGAAAGATACGGTGCATGATGTCCAAGAACGGAATGAGCTCAGTGCGAGTGACCCCCCTGGAAGAAGTCACAGTCCTGGAGTAACGAATAAGCTTCGACTTGTGAGTTGGAGGTGTATCCTTGTGAGGCCTAAGACCAACGGGGTTATCTTCCCCCTCATCGGCAATGTTCAAGCAATCCATGAAGTCCTTCCAAGTGACTTTCAGTCTCCTCCCACCAGTCATCCATGTCATAGATCTCTCCACATCTGAATGAAAGTGAACCGTGGCATAGAATTGAGCCACAATCTCAGCATCGAAGTCCTTGTTGAAAGTGATGAAAGGAATAAGACCCCACTGGTGACACAGAGCAAGAGCTTCACCAAAATAAGCTGGGTCCTTCTCCATGTGAGTGATATCAATAGACTTGACCGCAACATACAAGTTCTTCTTGGCCTTCAGGATATCCAGATAGATGAGAGATTGCTCCTTGGTCCAGAAGGGACGCCCAACAAGAGCCTCGTCCTGAGGACGGCGATAAGGGTTGCGCATACGAAAAGTAGAGAATTCTTTGCCAGTCATCTCATCTGGAGGAGTGTACTTCTCCTTCTCCTTCTTCTTACTGGCAGCTGATTTCACATTCTGCTTTGGAGGGGCACTGGAACTGCCAGCAGCATCTTCTGCGGTGCGATAGCGCTTGGATCCACCGTGACGATCTGGGTTCTTGCGGCGAGCCTGATGAGCGGAGCTACCATCACCTGGAACCCACAAACGCAGAGCGAGGGAAAAGAAGGTGTAAAGCCATTGCATAAGCCAAGAGAAATAAAATGAGAATAGAAGTCAGTGCAAAAATTAAGAAAAACTCAGTCACAGCGGTAGTACCGGGCCCAAGGGTGGTAGTACCACCGTCAGGTAAGTGGTAGTACCGTCCGTGCCCCAGCGGTAGTACCGCCCATCCGACGGGAATACTTCCGCGGATGGATCCGGTAGTACCGGTGACGTAGAAATTCAAAAAATTTGGCAAAGACTACTATACCCCTATCTAGCAGTCATTCCACAACCTACTCATGCCAAGATTTAGCCAAAAATCTACGGATACCACATGCATTGCCCTAGAACCAAGATTCAAAGGATAGAACCGTAGGAGAGACAAACGAGGGCAATACCGGTATCCATGGCGAGAGGAGAGGGTGGGGATCGATCCCACTGGTCGGAAATGGAGAAGACGGCACGGATTCGGAGGGCCGGAGCCGGCCTCCGGAGCAGTTCCTGGTCGCCTGAGAGAGAGAACACGGCAGGAGGGGAAGTGAATGGGCAAGGGGAAGTTAGAACTCCCCGTGCCCACCACTTAACCCCCTCAAGAGTCCTCGAAGCGGTAGTACCGCTGGAGTCAGCGGTAGTACCGCGTAAGCGGTAGTACCGGTCACTCCCAGCAGTAGTACCGCCCCAGTGCATCGACAGGGGCCTTTGCACTGCACTCAGCGGTAGTAACGTTGGACTGCGCGGTAGTGCCGCCTGAGCGGTAGTACCGTGCCTTCCAGCGGTAGTACCGCTTGCTACCAGAAAAAACTGCCAAGAGAAACTTTGAGAAAGAGGGCTTATGCAATTATAAGAGGTTTGAGAGAGGGAAGGCTTTGGTTGGAGACAAGAAGACACAGCAAATGGAAAGGAGTACTCCAAGGTCAAAGAGCAACTAAACCACAAGCACACATGGAGTAATCCAACACCCAAAAAGCCTAGGACACTAAAGCACAACTCAAACCAAACGGGACAACACCGTTTCAAGGAGAGGGCGGTGACCGAGGTCACCTATGTTTGAGTCAATTGGTATGGCACCGCGAAGATTTTAACCTTGGGCCCATGACCAAAACTCATCTTTGAAGCACTAGTACCATCAAAAATGGCAAAAGTGAAAGATTGGGTTAATTTTGGCATAATAGGGGGAGGGAGAGTTCATTGAGAGAACAACACTCCCCCTAAATCCATGCCTACATCTAGAATAGGACAATCATGATGAATGCGGTGGGGTGTGACGGGATTCAAGACACGTTGCTCGAATCAATGATATTTAGCTCATGCCTTAACTCGCGAAATCTTGCTTCATCCAATGGCTTCGTGAAAATATCTGCTAGTTGCTCTTGAGTTCCAACATGAATAATATCAATCTCTCCACGCTTGACGTGATCCCGGATGAAATGATGACGAATCTCAATGAGCTTCGTCTTGCAATGTTGCACCGGATTGTGGGAGATCTTGATTGCACTTTCATTGTCACAGAAAAGAGGCACTTTGTCACAATTGACACCGTAGTCCTTTAAAGTTTGCCTCATCCATAGCAATTGTGCACAACAACTTGCCGCGGCTACGTACTCGGCCTCGGTGGTGGAGAGAGACACACAATTTTGCTTCTTCGAAGACCAACTCACCAAAGAGCGACCAAGGAAATGGCACCCTCCGAAGGTTGACTTCCTATCCACACGGTCTCCCGCCCAATCCGAGTCCGAATATCCCATGAGATCAAAGCTTGCTCCTTTGGGGTACCATAAGCCAAAGTTTGGGGTATGAGCCAAATATCGAAAGATTCGCTTGACGGCCACATGGTGACTCTCCTTAGGCGCGGCTTGAAACCGTGCACACATTCCCACACTCAACATGATATCAGGCCTAGATGCACAAAGGTAAAGCAAGGATCCAATCATAGAACGATATACCTTTTGATCCACCACTTTACCATTGGGATCAATGTCGAGTTGGCATTTGATAGGCATTGGAGTCTTGGCCGGTTTGACATCTTCTAACTTGAATTTCTTGAGCATGTCTTGGGTATATTTGGCTTGGTTGATGAAGGTTCCTTCTCTTCTTTGTTTGACTTCGAACCCGAGAAAGAACTTCAACTCTCCCATCATAGACATCTCAAACTTCTCAGTCATTAGTGCGGCAAACTCATCATTGAAAGCCTTGTTAGGAGAACCAAAGATAATATCATCAACATATAGTTGGCATATGAACAAATCCCCTTTAACCCTCTTAGTAAAAAGAGTGGGATCGATTAGCCCATTTTCAAACCCACGGTCTTGCAACAACTCGGTAAGGTGCTCATACCACGCGCGTGGGGCTTGTTTAAGGCCATAGAGTGCCTTATCGAGTTTGTATACATGATTGGGGAATTTAGGATCCTCGAACCCCGGGGGTTGTTTGACATATACCAACTCATTAAGAGGACCATTAAGAAATGCACTCTTCACATCCATCTGTTGCAACTTAAAATCATGATGAGATGCATATGCAAGCAACATACGAATAGATTCAAGGCGAGCAACGGGAGCAAAGGTTTCACCGTAGTCGATACCCTCGACTTGGGAGTAGCCTTGTGCCACCAATCTTGCCTTGTTTCGAGTGACAACACCGTTCGTATCTTGCTTGTTCTTGAAGATCCACTTGGTCCCAATGACATTATGATTCTTCGTTGGCCTTGGCACCAATGTCCACACTTTGTTGCGCTCGAAGTTGTTGAGTTCATCATGCATGGTTCAAGCCAATCCGTGTCCTCGAGTGCTTCATGTACCTTTTGGGGTTCAACACACGAAACAAACGCGTGATGCTCACAAAAGTTTGATAATTGTTTACGAGTGGTTACCCCTTTCTTTAGACTTCCATAGACATTGTCCAAGACATGTCCTTGTTGCTTGAGTTTGGAAGCAATCTTGGCGGCACGACGCTCCAATAGTTCCTCCGAGGTCACTTGAGGAGGATCATCTTGAGTATCTTGAGTGTCATCTTGAGCTTGCTCTTGATCTTGAGCTTGCTCGGTGTCGTGATCTTGATCTTGGGCATCATTTGGTGAATCACCATCATCTTGAGGTTGATCTTGCCCTTGATCTTGATCACTTGGTTGAGGACCTTCGGTTTGTTCTTCGCAAGCGTGTGGGTCAATGGTTGGTGATGGCTCCACTTGCGTAGAGCATTGTCCTTCTCCTTCGGCCACAAGGGGTTCCTCAATGGGGAGTATTTGACCAATCCCCATTCTTCTTATGGCTTGGGGAGGAATTTCATCACCTACATCACAAAGACCACTTTGCTCCACTTGGGAGGCATTATTTTCATCAAACTCTACGTTACACGTCTCCTCAATGAGTCCGTTGGACTTGTTGAGGACACGGTAAGCATGAGAGTTTGTAGCATAACCAACAAATATGCCCTCTTGAGCTCTAGTATCAAATTTAGACAAACGAACACCCTTCTTGAGAATGAAACACTTACACCCGAACACCCGGAAGTACTTGAGGTTGGGCTTGTTACCGGTAAGTATCTCATAAGGAGTCTTGTTCAAGCCTTTGCGGAGGTAGAGCCGATTGGATGCATGACATGCGATGTTGATGGCTTCGGCCCAAAAGTTGTACGGAGACTTGAATTCCGCCATCATGGTCCTCGCCGCGTCCATCAACGTCCGGTTCTTTCTCTCCGCTACACCATTTTGTTGAGGGGTATAAGGTGCGGCGTATTGATGCTTGATCCCTTCATCACTAAGAAACTCATCCAAGGTGTAGTTCTTGAACTCGGTGCCATTGTCACTTCTAATCATCAAAATCTTCGCCTCATGTTGACGTTGAGCTTCATTGGCAAAGTCGATGACGGTTTGTTGGGTCTCGCTCTTCCTCTTGAAGAAATATACCCAAGTGTATCTTGAGTAGTCATCCACAATCACCAATCAATATTTTCTTCCCCCAAGACTATCAAAGGATGGAGGTCCAAAGAGATCCAAGTGAAGGAGCTCCAAGGGCCTCTTCGAGTAGATGATAGTCGTGGGTCGGTGAGCCGTCTCATGAAGCTTTCCTTCGATACAAGCACTGCAAGCACGATCTTTGGCAAAACTCACATTTGTTAGTCCACGAACGTGATCCCCTTTGAGGAGACTTTGCAAAGATCTCATATTGACATGGGCTAGTCGGCGATGCCAAAGCCACCCCACATCAACTTTAGCCATTAGGCAAGTCGCGGTCTTAGTGGGTCTCTCCGAGAAGTTAACCACATAGAGACCGTTCTCGACATGCCCAACAAAAGCTACTTTAAGAGTCTTGCTCCACAAGAGGGCCACGGTATCAAGGTCAAAGAATGTGGCAAATCCCATAAGTGCACATTGACGAACGGAAAGTAAATTGTATGCAAGGGTCTCAACAAGCATGACTTTCTCAATTGATAAATCATGAGAAATCACAACCTTACCAAGACCCAATACCTTAGATGTTGAGGCATCACCGAATTGAACATGGGTGGGCATAGATGGGCTTGGTTGTACATCCACCACCAAGTGCTTGCTCCCGGTCATATGATTTGTTGCTCCACTATCAAGCAACCATGATCCTCCACCGGAAGCAAACTCCTACAAGGAATTAATGCTTGGTTTTAGGTACCCATTTTCGAATGGGTCCTTTGATGTTAGTAACAAGGGTCTTAGGAACCCAAATAGACCATTCAATGTACTCATAATAAGAACCAACAAATTTAGCAAAAACATGCCCATCACTAGCACGGCACAAAACATAAGAAGGGTTAAAGTCGCCGGCTTTGTTCGATGGAGTGGGATTGTTCTTCTTTTCCTTATGAGCCTACTCTCCCTCTTTGACAAATACCTCTTTGAGAGGGAGAGGTTTCTTGGTCTTGTCGTTCTTTTTCTTCTTTGACTTGGGTGCAAACCCGAGTCCCTCCTTTGCCACAACTTCCTTTTGATTGCTCAAAAGGTCATTGAGGTTCTTCTCACCTTGTATGCAAGTCACAAGGCCTTTCTCAAGTTGCTCTTTTAACTTGGCATTCTCCTCCACAAGATGCTCGTGCTCACAACAAGGGTTAGTAGCATTGGCATTATCAATTAAAACAAAAGGAGGACAAGTGGCAATCTCCTTAGTGAGCTTGGCTTGGAGTTGATCATGAGACTCCTTGAGAGTAGTATGTGCACTTTTCAAGGCCTTGTGAGCCTTGTCAAGTAGCTCAAACTCCTCTTTGAGTCTAGCATGGCCAACCCCAAGTTTAGCATTCTCGGATTTAAGCACACGAGCAAGAACTTGAGCATGATCATGATCTTTCCTTAGTTGATCAAGGTCAACGTTTTGCGACTCCTCAAGAGTCGAACGAAGACCTCGCTCTTCCTCAAGAGCGATGGAAAGATCCGCAATCTCGTCGGCATAGTCACGACTATGGCCTTGCAAGTTTGTAATGTTCTCCTCGTGAGACTCAATGATATCATTGGCCTCACCAAGTTGTTCCAAGAGAGCAACAAAGTGCTTCTTTGTCTCACCTTTGAGCTTATCCAAGAACTTATCAAACTCATTCTCATCCACCTTAACCTCCTCTTGATCATCCACACAATCCAACAATGAAGGATTAGGTGAGATGGAAACTTTGATGTTGGAGGTTGAATTTACCTTGTTGATGCCTTTTGCCATGAGGCACTTGGGGATGAAGTTCTCGTTGGGAGCATTGAAGAGAGACACCGAGGTTGGAGAAGAGGTGGCAATGGCCACAGTGGCCGTTGCTAGTACTTCACCATTTGTATCATCTTCATCATCATCGGAGTTGTACTCTTCATGCGCCACCAACCCCTTTGGAGGTACCTTCTTGTTGAAATTGTTCTTGTTTGGAAAGGACTTGGCCTTGTCTTTGCGGATTAGCTTGCCACCATTGTCCTCCCTCTTCTCATATGGGCAATCCACCACAAAGTGACTCACATTGCCACAATTGTAGCAAGTCCTTACTCGTTGCTTGCCCTTTGAGTTGTTCTTGTTGTAGTTGGGCCTTGTGTTTCTCTTGTTGCCCCAAAATTGCCTTGATGCAAGAGCCATGTGCTCGTGGTAAGCATATTTGGTGTCTTGGAGAAGTAGTACCGCATCTTCGGGGCAACACTCTTCTTCTTCCTCTTCTTCTTCTACTGGAATAGTCTTGGCCTTCAAAGCAAGGTTGGGTGAGGCTTTCTTTGACCGTTGGACACGAGCTAACGCATTGTCGGCGGTCTTGTTCATGATGTTCATGGCAATGAACTCATCCAACACTACACTTGATGACAAGGTGTGGAAGTCCGGTCATTGACGGATCACGGAGGACATTGCCTTGTTGAACGGCATGATGGCCTTGAGAAACTTGCGCTTGATCCAATTATCATCCGTATCCTTGCTCCCATGATCTTGAAGAGCGACCGCAAGAGTTGTCAATCTCCGGTAGAGATCCCGAGGATCCTCATCTTCGTTCATCACAAATTCATCGGCCTCATCAAGCACCACCTCAAAGTTGGACCGTTGAATACTTGAGCTTCCCTTGTACAAAGTTATAATGTGTTCCCAACAATCCTTTGCACGGGAGAAAGGACGCAAGTGAGCTAGATCTTCGGGAGGCACCGCGGATTGAAGGATGAACAATGCGGAGTGATTGTATTGATTGTCCGCTTCTTCTCTTGGAGTGAGGTTGCTTGGATCATGTGGGTAGAATCCTTGCTCGATGATTCTCCAAAGATTCGTTGAGCTGTGATTCAAATGAGACTTGATACGAAAGACCCAATTAGCAAAATCACCCTTTACAAGCTTAGGAGGTGGACCAAGATGATTAATATGCGGCGTAGGGACCGGTCCTCCATAGACCGGGGGAGGGGGAACCGAGGCAAAGGTTCCCGTCCCATTCTTACCATGAGGGGAAGAGGTTTGAGCACTTTTAGCCCCTTCCTTGCCGGAATTGGCCTCCGGCGCCGATGCGGTGGGATTAACCACAAGCAACGGGTCGGGTGTAGACTTCAACCCCTCAAGGAGTTCTTTAATCATGGACTTGACCTCGGCCGTCATAGACGTCTTAAGTGAAGCCATAGCTTCATTTAAGTCGTCTCGGGAGACCGAGTTCAACTCCACGGCCTCGGGCACTTCCTCACCACGATCCCCGTCGTCAACCATACTCTTCGGGTGGTGAAACCCTTAATAAAGAGACGAGGCTCTGATACCAATTGAAAGGATCGATATGGTTGACTAGAGGGGGGGGGGGTGAATAGGCAACTACCAATTTTAATCTATTCTTAACAAATTAGGGTTAGCAACAAAATAGGTTGTCTAGATGTGCAACTAGGTGAGCAACCTATATGATGCTAACAACAACAACAAGAGGAGCAAGCAAAGGATACAACACAACAAAAGCTTGCACAAAGTAAAGGTAAGAAGTAACCACGAGTGGAGCCGGTGAAGACGAGGATGTGTTACCGAAGTTCCTTCCCTTTGAGAGGAAGTACGTCTCCGTTGGAGCGGTGTGGAGGCACAATGCTCCCCAAGAAGCCACTAGGGCCACCGTATTCTCCTCACGCCCTCACACAATGCGAGGTGCCGTGATTCCACTAGTGGTGCCCTTGAAGGCGGCGACCGAACCTTTACAAACAAGGTTGGGGCTATCTCCACAACTTAATTGGAGGCTCCCAACACCACCACGGAGCTTCACCACAATGGAATGTGGCTCCGAGGTGACCTCAACCGTCTAGGGTGCTCAAACACCCAAGAGTAACAAGATCCGCAAGGGATTAGTGGGGGGAATCAAATATCTCTTGGTGGAAGTGTAGATCTAGGCCTTCTCAACCAATCTCCAAAGAATCAACAAGTTTGATTGGCTAGGGAGAGAGATCGAGCAAGTTTGAGCTTAGGAGCAACAATGGAGCTTGGGGAGAAAGAGGTAAGTCAACTTGGGGGAAGAAGACTCACTTATATAGAGGGGGAAGAAACCAACCGTTATGCACCTTCTGCCCGTGCACAAGCGGTAGTACCGCTCAGGCGAGCGGTACTTCCGCTGGCACGGCAGTTCTAGCAGTAGCGTACAACTGAACAAGTCAGAGAGGCGGTAGTGCCGCCGGAGCGGTACTACCGCTCCCACCAGCGGTACTACCGCTTAGTGTTGAGCAACCGGTAGAAATAGCGGAAGTAGAGGAGGGCAGCGCGGTAGTGCCGCGCCGAGCGGTACTACCGCTACTTACTGCCGCTCTACTACCGCCCAAAGGGCAGAGCAGACCAGAAGGCAAAAATAAGCGGTACTCCCTGCGGTAGTGCAACAGCGGTAGTTCCACTAGAGCGGTACTACCGCTCCTCAGGGCGGTACTTCCGCTTAGTGTAAAGCAGTTCAGTGAACCAGTGACAGTGGAGCGGTGGTTAAGGGCCGTAGTACCGCTGGAGCGGTACTACCGCGCATAACTACCGCTCTACTACCGCTCGTTTACAGAAGCTTAAACTAAGCGGAAGTACTAGTAGCACTAAACTGCGGTAGTACCGTTGGAGCGGTACTACCATGCAGGTGAGCGGAACTACCGCTTAAGTGCTTCAAGAAGGATCAAGCACAAGGAAGGACAAGCTCCAAAGCGAGAAAGAAAGTGGGTGCAAGGAAAATGTGTACGTGTTGATTCCACCCAAACCTTTCCGACGCGGACCCCCTCTTGATAGTACGGTGATCCTACGACTCAAATCCACCGAAAAAGAAACATAAGAAAAACACCGTCTTCATAAACGCTCCGAGGGGCACGAAACGTCATGTGCCATATTGTCGATAATCTGAAATGCTCGATGCACACGATTAGTCCGCAAGAGTATTGTCATCAATCACCAAAACCACTAAGGGAGAAATATGCCCTAACAACGATGGCTGGGAGGAGCACGTGGGTAAAGTCGGTTATCACTTCGCAGGCCATCCACCACCTCACTTCGCTTGTGGTGCCCAAAGGAATGATGGCGTCCATCGTCAAGCTGCAGCGGGCTTTTCTTTGGGGAGGCACGGATAAAGTTTCTGGAGGCAAATGTAAGATAAGATGGGAGAAAGTTTGTACGCCCAAGGACATGGGCGGCCTAGGCATCCTGGACATGGAAAAATTCGCATGTGCCTTACGGCTCAGATGGCCTTGGTTGGTTTGGAAGGACGCGGAAAGAGCTTGGGTTGATTTGGGGCACCCGTGCGATGAAGAGGACATGGCGCTGTTTTATGAGTGCACTTCCATCACTGTTGGCAACGGGCAAAGGGCCTCTTTCTGGCACTCCCCTTGGCTTGGGGGTCGCAAGCCAAAAGACATCGCTCCCTCCATTTTTGCAATTTCCAAACACAAGAATGACACCATCCATAGGGCTTTGGATCTCAACAAGTGGATTGCCAACATCAACACAAATTCTGGGCTCACAATTCAGCACATCCTTGAATACTATGAGCTTTGGGTTGGATTACGAGAGGTCTTCCTTGATGAGGGGGTGGATGATGAGATTGTTTGGAAGCTTTCGCCTTCCGGTGAGTACACGGCATCGTCGGCTTACAAAGCTCAACTTGACGACTCCACTGCATCGAAAATGAAGTCTGCAGTGTGGGACAATTGGGCGCCGCCAAAGCACAAATTCTTTGCTTGGCTTATCATTCAAGACCGTGTTTGGACGGCGGACAGGCTTCAACGGAGAGGATGGCCAAATTGCGGCCTATGCCAGTTATGCAAGAGGGAGCCAGAGACGGCGGCACACATCATCTTCCGCTGTCGATACACGGTACGCATTTGGACGGAGATCAAGACTTGGACGGGTTTGACCGGTGTGGACATCACCGACTGGAGTAGCTTCAACAGCGTCAACGATTGGTGGCACCACATGGTAGGCGTCAATGGTAATGTGAGAAAGGGCCTCGCATCTCTCGTCATGTTGGTTTCATGGGAGATTTGGAACGAGCGGAATGCGAGAGTATTTAGGATGGTGTCCTCCATGCCAAATGTAATCACGTCTAGAATCAAGGCGGATGTCAGACTTTGGGGGTTGGCAGGGGCCAAACGTCTGAGTTCTCTTATGCCGCGAGAGTAGGCTTATCGGTTTCGGGCCGTCTACGGGCGGTCGGTCATGTAATTCAAAACTCTTCTTAATTAATGAGATGAGGCAAATCTTTTGCCTCTGTTTCGAAAAAAAAAAGAAATGAAATGGAATGGTATGTATGGCAGGGTGAGAGATGCCATCACTTGTCATATACGACCTGAAAATCCATTTGAAAAGTGACGATTCCTGCTTCCTCACTTGTCATCACATCTGTAAACACGTAAGTAGTGGTGAGAAAGAAAAAAGAGACAACGCAACAAACAACACGGCTGAAGAGACACAAAAACAAAAATTTTGTAGTACAGATATACCCGGAAAGTCCTTTCTCAGCCCGAACTCAAATGAGCTCGGGTGCACAGTAAAATCGAAAAACATTTTAAAAATATTCAAAAAATTCTGAATTTTTTTTGTGGTAAACTTTGACAAAAATTCTAGCTGCTTGCAAAATTTCATCTTCAGATCACACTCGTACAAGGCGTGGCGAAAAAAAAAAACAAAATCAGTGCTCCAAAATGCTTTGAAAGTAGCATTTTCAGAGCATCGATTTTGTTTTTTTTGTCACACCTTCCAAGAATGTGATCTGAAGATGAAATTTTTCAAGCGGTTAGAACATTTGTCAAAATTTACCATAAAAAAATTTCAGAATTTTTTAAACATTTTTAAAATGTTTTTCAATTTTACTGTTCACCCGAGCTCATTTGAGCTCGGGTGTAGATATACCCATATAAAAAGAGTGAGTAGCCGATCTCCGTACTCAAAACAAAACTGAGCGACATGTGCCCGACCAGCCAGACGCGACCGCTCACTGGAAGCCGCGCGCCTGCCGAGAGAGCGCCGCCCGCGTCGCTTTTCAATGCAGGCGACTGCTGCGTGTTCAAACGATACAATGGCCGTCCGTCCATCCATCTTTCGCCCACATTGATGGCACGCGGTTGCCGAGGCGCCTTCTTCGGCGCCACCCGTCCGTCCCTCTGCCACCCACCATTACTATATAAACCGCTGCCCCGGCCATAGGCACAGTCATCCACCTCCGATCCCTCTTCACACCACTCCCACCATGGATTCCTCCCCCGTCAAAACTCTCTCGGGTGGGCTGACGCCGGACCAGAAGAAGGAGATGGCCGTCCTTGTTGCTGGCTGGCTAGCCGGCAGGCAGTCGGAGGACGACGACGTGCCAATGGAGGACACTGCAGACGATGAACCGACGCCACCCTTCTCCTCCTCCGCGCCACCCTCGCCGGTGCATTGCACCATGACCATCGGCAAGGTCCGTGCCCATTACATGGACATGGTGTGGGAGGAGCAGTTCCAGGAGCGCGCGGGCCAACGCCGCCTACAACCACCACCTCCTCCAAGAGCACGTGCAAGCGAAGGAGTAGCTTGCCGCCGGCAGGGCGGTCGCACTGGACGCGGACCTAACGGAGCATGAGGCACTGCTCGAGTCCTACCGCTCTGCCCGCGAGATCCGCCTCTCCCGCTAGCGGTACCGCCAGTGGGTGGCGGAGGTGGCGACCGCCTACAAGGAGTGCGACGACGCGGGTGAGCCGGTGTTCGGCGAGACCGGCGAGGAGGAGGAGGAGGACATCGCCAAGGCCGCACCTCACCGCGACGACCGCGAAGCCGGCACGTCCGCGGGCGCCGCCGGCAGCAAGGAAGAGTAGTGCACGGTAGGTCGCCGTCGCTCTGGTCCCAGGAAGGCCACCGCTCCCCCTCCCGTCGACGCCAAGCTTGGTGGGCTCAGCATCGGCGGCCGATTAGTCGCTTGGCAGCGACGTGGAGGCGGACAGCTTCACTTCCCGGGTCTCCGGAGGCGAAGGTTACGGAGGTGGAGCTGGAGAGCGCCGAGGCGGGACTGGAGAAGGCGAAGCTTCAGTTCTCGGGGCTCATGGTCGTTCACGTACGTAGGAATATTCCAGAATCTTCCATATTGATTTGTTCTCGGTTTTCTATTTTTTTTTTACTTTTTCCTACTTCGTTTACAAGTTTATTACTTTTCAAAAAATTCCGACAATTTCAAAAAATGTTTGTGCTTTCAAAATTGTTTATGATTTTCAAATTTTCTCCTGAAAATTCAAATTTTGTTCAGCAAATTGGGAAATCTTCTAGTTTTAAAAAGTGTATGGATTTATTAATTTGTTCTAGAACTTCCATAAAATGTTCAAGATTTTAAAATTTTGTTCTGATATTTCAGATTTTGTTCTGGGTTTTCAAAAAAATTTGGAAATTGAAAAGTTGTTTGGAAATTTAAAAATATGTTCTTAATATCAAAAAATAGTCACGATTGTTAAAAAACTAACTAAAAGAGCTAGAAATAAAAAGAATTTCTGCATTCGTTTTTTAGAAGAAACCGAATCCCGAATAGTGTTGTCGCTAGAGTTCCTTGCTGATAGGCCAGCCCACTTGATGACACCTTTGCGAAAGCCAACAACTTGACGCGTCGAGCGTTATATAGGAGGTCCCATCGTTATGACCGAACGAGCACATTGTAGCTGGTATACTCTGAAAGCATTTCCCATCGGTTTGGGTAAGTCAGGTTTTTCTTATTTAGCTTTTATATTTAATTTATTTTTATTTATTAGTTTTTTCCAGAAAAATCCGTTTCCATTTCTATTTTTGGTTTCTCTTCCCTTTTAGTTTTCTCTTTTCACTTCTTATTTTATTATTTCTAAATAAATTATTGATTTTTTAAAAAACAATTCATATTCGTGAATTTGTTAAAATTCGGGAATATTTTGAAATTAACCAACATTTTTAAAATTGAAAATATATTATCTAAATTAATTAATTTTTTGAATTATTGTCTTTTAGAAAAATTGAATAGTTTATTGATTTTCATTAACATTTTTCCCAATCATGAACATTTTATGAATTTTCCCGACATTGTTTAAATATGTGTACATTTTTGAATTTTTCAACGCGCCGCTCTACGGGGAACAAGAGGTCTCGACAGCGTCCGCACTTAGGACATGGTCTGGCTCCCGCATGAGCTCCTACAATCGTCATGGATGGCCTTGCGAACCCTGCATACCACGCTCGCTTTCGAGCGGTGTGTCGTTCATGGCGCTTGCTCCCTTCTCCGGTCAAGCTACCTATGGTTGTGCTCTTGGTAGGATTCATGTTGCTCTGCTTACAAAGGGTCTACCCCTTCAAGGAGCACGACCGCTGCATCGGCTCCACCGATGGCTTCCTTGCTATCAACACCACCAATGATCGAAAAAAGGCACACCTACAAGCCTATTAACCCTTGCTCAATGACGATGGTGGAACTCCGAGAGCTCGATGCAATCATTGGCAATGTCATTTCCGAGACGTTTGAAATCAATAAGGTGCTCATGCAGTCGGGCCTCAATGTCAGTTGCCTCAAAGCTAGGAGTAATAAAATTATCGTATTGTTTTGGTTCCAATGAAATTACGAATCACATTTCCTCAATGTATATGTAAAGTTTCATTAAATAATATAATAATTTATTATCTGACCATAAATACAACAAATAAAAGTCCTTTTATAGAGGAAAGAGAGGACCCCCGACCCACCTCCAACCAATGGGACCTCGTCTTCCGAGTGAAAACCCAAATTTAGTTCACTGGATTGGATGACGGCGGTGTTTTCTTGGCGTCGTTTATCCTTGGAGGCGCTATTTTTGGAGACGAGATCCTGTTGGCACTTGTGGCTTTTGCCTTTTCCTATGGGATGCTGATGTGGTGGATGCTAGGGCGACGGCTAATGGAGGATTTACACCGAGGCGGCGGCTTTGAATGGCAATGCAGCGGTGACGCTATGGGGTTGGTCCGCGACTTTGCACGACATGGGTGGCGATGTTTGGTGGAGCGTTCATTGTCTGTGGATGGTCTTCTCGGGTAGGAAGGGCTACAAGGCGTCCGAGCCATGCGGCGCTTCGGCTCGCGTGTAGGCGGGGGATGTTGGAGCTGCGGCTCCGGAGCCGAGGGTGTGTGTTTGTTGCGGTTGTGGCCTTGGGTCATGTGGTTGACGATGCTTTGTTGCTTGTGCGATTTTTGGTTTGGTTTTCCTCATAAACTGGGTGCAATGTATCCAAAGTACTTATGTATAGACACTTATTTGTGAGATTTATAGTTAATATTTGGCTGGTATCCAAACCCACTTTTTTTCAAATATTTGTTCACAAATTCAAAAAAGGTTCAGGAATGTCAAAAAAGGTTCATATTTTTCAAAAAATGTTCAGAATTTCAAAAAATGTCCCCTCCTTCAAATTTGTGCACAAATTAAAAGTTTGGTCCCGTGTACAAAATTTTGTTCGGGAACTAAAAAATGTTCCCATTTTCAGAATTTGTTCACACATGCAAGAAAATGTTCCTGTTTTAAATTTATTCACAAATTGAAGCATTGTTCACATTTTTCAGAAAAAAGCAAACATCATGTTTGTCAAAAAAATAATTGGAATTAAAAAGAATTATTTTGAATTTCAAGAAATGTTTTGAACAAAATCAATTAATATTCTGATCTGCCCCCACATTTACGTCTTAAATGTCCGTGCGGGTTTAAGTCACTCTCTCTCTCTCTCTCTCTCTCTCTCTCTCTCTCTCTCTCTCTCTCTCTCTCTCTCTCTCTCTCGCTCTCTCTCTCTGCCGTTGAATTGACCACGTTCAAATGCGTTGTAGTTGTGTGAGCACTGAGATGACAGCCGGCTAGGGTGAAATGGAGGATAACCGGCAACACAAATGTGATGCCCTGCTAAAATAAATGACGTGGACCTATTGGGGTTTTGAATCATGGTTATTAAGTCAAGAGCGTGTGTTATCTTTTCTCCCGTTGCAACGCACGAGATCTTTTGCTTAATACAAAATGCCATAAAATTAGGTACGACCCTGGCAAATGAGGTGGGTCAGTAGTTATAACACCGCCATTGATTGCTACTTTTGGCCCACCTCGGATTGCTCAACTGGACGGAGTACAGTTTTTTTAGAGAACCGGCTGTGGGCCTGGGATTTGATTTTTTGTTTTAGTGCTGTTAAATGTTTGATTTTTTATTTTTTTTGCAAATTCCTATACATATTCTCTACGTGTATGCAAAGTTTAATTTGGTAATTTGTATGCTGATAGAATTTTGTATACTTTCTTTTAGCATTTTTTAGGTGTATAAGAAACAATATTGTTGGTAAACATAAAGGGCTACCTGAGCCCCGGTCTCCAGACCTAGTTTTGGCAAGTCGACTCAGCCATCAAAAGTTTATTCTGAGCAGGGGCCAATGTGAATAATTGCTTATATTATTTTTAAGAAAAGATGACACAGATGTTATTCAATTCACGCAAAGTAGTAGTACAAATCACAAGGTGGAAAATTCCACGCGATGGCGAGAGGTGTCATCCGCATGCCACCTTAAATAAATTCTTCTTAGTGACTAGGCTAGGCTAGCTGAAGATTCAACATTAAGTTTTTTTTTTGGAAATAGTACTATTTTCTGAACAAATTCGGAAAATAAGATCCAAAAATGATATATTGCAAAACTAGTACACGGTCGTCCAACTGTTGGACGAATCATACGTGTCGTTCTTGCGTTGAACGAAACACAGCTGATTCGGCTTAGAGTCGAACGAAAACTAGGTTTCGTCCTACCGTTAAACGAAACGGCCCACCTTGGCCCACGCCACCGACGGCCTCTTTGGTTTCGTCCTACCCGTGGACGAATCGTCCTAGCGTTGGACGAATCGTCCCACCAGTGGACGAATCGCGCCCAGATAAGGCCGCCCGCAAGCTTCTTCCTCCTGCCTCCTTTTCTCTCGGCTCTCTCTCTCTCTGTTCTTCCATTCCTTCGCCCATTTCCTCAGATTCCAGGCCATTTAGCCATTAAATTTCGTAGATGGAGCTAGAAACCGGCTGCTAGTTACCCGATCTGGCAATGGGGTAGAGGAGGGAAGCCGGGAGCCGCGTGTGGGGGAGAGGGTAGAGGAGGGAGGCCGGCCGTGGAGGCAGCCATTGGAGCTTGGTCCCGGCAGTGGTGGAGCTTGGTAGGGGCGGGGGTGACGCAGGGGCGGCCATTGGAGGAGCTCTTGGCAGGGGCAGCCGTCTGTGGTGGCCGTGCTCGTGCGGGTTGGCCGTGGTCAACTCGGCGGTCGGATTAGCGCGGAGGACAGGAGCTCGCCGGAGAAGCACGCGTCAAAGGTATAACCTCACATTTTTGTTTAGTGCAATTTTATTTTATGTTTAATGAGCTTCACTTTTTTGTTAGTGTAAAAAATGTTGTTTAGTTCATAATATAAATGACGATTGTTTAATTCGTTAGATCGGTTATTTACTTTGTGGTAGTCATGTATATGTGGTAGACATTTCTGTCAGTGTAAAAAAAATTATGGGTACGTAGTGGTTGACGGGAATATGAAATTTAATTGCAGGAGACATGTCTGAAATTTTAGTTCGTTTGATCGGTTATTTACTTTGTGGTAGTCATGTATATGTGGTAGACATTTCTGTTAGTGTAAAAAAAATTATGGGTATGTAGTGGTTGACGGGAATATGAAATTTAATTGCAGGAGACATGTCTGAAATTTTAATTCGTTTGATCGGTTATTTACTTTGTGGTAGTCATGTATATGTGGCAGACATTCCGGTTATTGGAATAAAAATTATGTGGTACTTAGTGGTTGATGGGTATGAATTTTTATGGCAGGAGACATGTCTGAATCAGTCAAATTTGTTGTTTACTATGGTCCTGGTAATGTCTGATCAAACGAGAGCGGGGTTGATCTGACTGAGTTTGCATATGTGGAGTTGCAACTGATCGATCCAGAAAAAATAAACATTAGTCAGTTGAAACACTGGTTGACAACAAATTTCTCGCTTGATCCCAATGTGTGCACCGTCAGTATTCAGTCAGTGTGGACGAAATCCCGTACAAAAGTTTTCTGGGAGTTGGTTCCGATAGATAGGACACATAAGTGGGTGACCTGGTTAGAATCCTGCAAACGCCGAAGGACTCACCCCGTTGCCTTAGTGCTCCCCATCCCCATGGAGGATCCTCTGGTACAAGGCGGCGGTGGTTACGAGCCTGGCCAGGTCAGTCAACCAATTGATGAGATGGATGTAGCTGGGTCAGAACATATGGGTGTTGGGGAACGTTGCATGGGAAACAAAAATTTTTCCTACGCACACGCAAGATCTATCCATGGTGATGAGCATCTACGAGAGGGAGAGTGAATCTACATACCCTTGTAGATCGCTAAGCGGAAGCGTTTAATAAACGCGGTTGATGTAGTCGAACGTCTTCGCGATCCAAATCGCCGAGCGTCCCGCGATCCAATCACGATCCTTCCGATCTAGTGCCGAACGGACGGCACCTCCGCGTTCAACACACGTACGGCTTGATGACGCCTTCACCTCCTCGATCCAGCGAGCGATGATGAAGTAGTGGTTGAGTTCCAGCAGCACGACGGCGTGGTGATGGTGGTGAGGAACAATCTCTGCAGGGCTTCGCCAAGCGCTACGGAGATTATGACGGAGGAACTAGAGGGCTAGGGTTGCCGGCACACGGCTTGGGAAATCCTGATGTGTCCCGTGTGCTAGCCCTGCCCCTCTATTTATATGTTGAGCCTTGGGGTCTAAACTTGGAGTAAAAGCCTCCTCCGGGTCGGTTTTGCCCGCACAAGGTCGGTTTGGCCCGCAGGGAAAGAGTCCAACTCGGATCCCTGCCGAACCGTGCACAGCTGCGCACAAGCGGTAGTACCGCTTCACACAAGCGGTAGTACCGCTTGGGCGGTAGTACCGCTTCACACAAGCGGTAGTACCGCTCCGGCGGTAGTACCGCTTCACCAAGCGGTAGTACCGCTTACGCGGCAGCAAAACTACTTTTGCACTTTCCAATACCTTGTGGGCTTTATCCCTTTGGCTCATATAAAGTGTTGCTGCACCCGAACACTTCGGTAAACATCCGGAACCCCTTCCGGTGAACTTCGGAACTCTTCCGGAGATCAAAACACTATTATCACATATATCAATCTTTACCTCCGGACTATTCCGGAGATCCTCGTCATGTCCGGGATCTTATCCGGGACTCCGAACAACTTTCGGTCACCAACATAATAACTCAATTATACTAATCGTCACCAAACGTTAAGTGTGTAGACCCTGCGGGTTCGAGAACTATGTAGACATGACCGAGACACCTCTACGGCCAATAACCAATAGCGGGACCTGGATGCCCATATTGGCTCCTACATATTCTACGAAGATCTTTATCGGTCGAACCTCTATGTCAAGGATTCAGTTAATCCCGTATGCTGTTCCCTTTGTTCTTCGGTATGTTACTTGCCCGAGATTCGATCGTCGGTATCACTATACCTAGTTCAATCTCGTTACCGGCAAGTCTCTTTACTCGTTCCGTAATACAAGATCTCGTGGCTAACACTTTAGTCACATTGCTTGCAAGGCTCATTGTGATGTTGTATTACCGAGTGGGCCCTGAGATACCTCTCCGTCACACAGAGTAACAAATCCCAGTCTTGATCCATGCCAACCCAACAGACACCCTCGGAGATACCTGTAGAGCACCTTTATAGTCACCCAGTTACGTTGCGACGTTTGATACACACAAGGTATTCCTCCGGTGTTAGTGAGTTGCATGATCTCATGGTCAAAGGAACAGATACTTGACATGCAGAAAACAATAGCAATAAACTGACACGATCAAATGCTACGTTTACAGTTTGGGTCTTGTCCATCACATCATTCTCCTAATGATGTGATCCCGTTATCAAATGACATCTCATGTCAATGGCTAGGAAACCTTAACCATCTTTGATCAACGAGCTAGTCAACTAGAGGCTTACTAGGGACACAGTGTTGTCTATGTACCCACACATGTATTTGAGTTTCCAATCAATACAATTATAGCATGGATAATAAACGATTATCATGAACAAGGAAATATAATAATAACCAATTTATTATTGCCTCTAGGGCATATTTCCAACAGTCTCCCACTTGCACTAGAGTCAATAATCTAGTTCACATCACTATGTGATTTACATTGTAATGAATCGAACACCCATGCAGTTCTGGTGTTGTTCATGTTTAGCCCTTGGAAGAGGTTTAGTCAACGGATCTGCAACATTTAGATCCGTGTGTACTTTGCAAATATTTATGTCGTCCTCCTTGATGTAATCGCGGATGGAATTGAAACGTCGCTTTATGTGTCTGGTCCTCTTGTGAAATCTTGGTTCCTTGGCTAGAGCAATGGCACCAGTATTATCACAAAACAGAGTCATTGGGTTAAGCGCACTAGGCACTACTCCAAGATCTGTCATGAACTCCTTCATCCAGACACCTTCCTTCGCCGCCTCCGAGGCAGCGATGTACTCCGCTTCGCATGTAGAATCTGCTACCACGCTTTGCTTGGAACTGCACCAGCTAACCGCACCCCCATTAAGAATAAATACGTATCCGGTTTGCGACTTAGAGTCATCCGGATCAGTGTCAAAGCTTGCATCGACGTAACCCTTTACGACGAGCTCTTGATCACCTCCATAAACGAGAAACATGTCCTTAGTCCTTTTCAGGTACTTCAGGATATTCTTGACCGCCGTCCAGTGTTCCATTCCTGGATCACCTTGAAACCTTCCGACCATACTTATGGCAAGGCTGACATCGGGTCTTGTGCACAGCATTGCATACATGATAGAGCCTATGGCTGAAGCATAGGGGATGACACTCATCTTTTCTCTATCTTCTGCAGTCACTGGGCATTGAGTCTTACTCAACTTCACACCTTGCAAAACAGGCAAGAACCCCTTCTTGGACTGATCCATTTTGAACTTCTTCAAAATCTTATCAAGGTATGTGCTTTGTGAAAGTCCTATTAAGCGTCTTGATCTATCTCTATAGATCTTGATGCCTAATATGAAAGCAGCTTCTCCTAGGTCCTTCATTGAAAAACTCTTGTTCAAATATTCCTTTACGCTTTCCAGCATTTCTATATTGTTTCCAATCAGCAATATGTCATCCACATATAAGATTAGAAACGCTATAGAGCTCCCACTCACTTTCTTGTAAATACAAGCTTCTCCGTAAACTTGTATAAACTCGAACGCTTTGATCACCTCATCAAAACGAAGATTCCAACTCCGAGATGCTTGCACCAGTCCATAAATGGATCGCTGGAGTTTGCAAACTTTGTCAGCATTCTCTGGATCGACAAAACCTTCTGGTTGTATCATATACAACTCTTCCTTAAGGTAACCGTTAAGGAACGCTGTTTTGACATCCATCTGCCAAATTTCAAAATCGAAAAAGGCAGCTATTGCTAACATGATTCTGACGGACTTAAGCATCGCTACGGGTGAGAAGGTCTCATCGTAGTCAACTCCTTGAACTTGTGAAAAACCCTTTACCACAAGTCGAGCTTTATAGACGGTGACATTACCGTCCGCGTCCGTCTTCCTCTTAAAGATCCATTTGTTCTGAATGGCCTTACGCCCTTCAGGTAATACTTCCAAAGTCCATACTTTGTTTTCATACATGGATCCCATCTCGGATTTCATGGCCTCTAACCACTTCTCGGAATCCGGGCCCATCATCGCTTCTCCATAGCTCGTAGGTTCATCGTTGTTTAACAACATGACCTCTAAGACAGGGTTGCCGTACCACTCAGGAGCAGTACGCGTCCTTGTCGACCTACGAGGTTCGATAGCAACTTGATCCAAAGCTTCATGATCATCATCATTAACTTCCTTTTCAGCTAATGTAGGCTCCACAGAAACAACTTTCTGCACTGCGCTACTCTCAGGTTGAAGTAAAGGTTCAACAACCTCATCAAGTTCTATCTTCCTCCCACTCAATTCTTTCGAGAGAAACTCTTTCTCAAGAAATGTTCCGTTTTTAGCGACAAACACTTTGCCCTCGGATCTGAGGTAGAAGGTATACCCAATTGTCTCTTTTGGGTATCCTATGAAGACGCATTTCTCCGCTTTGGGTTCCAGCTTTTCAGGCTGAAGCTTTTTGACATAAGCATCACATCCCCAAACTTTAAGAAACGACAGTTTTGGCTTCTTGCCAAACCAAAGTTCATATGGCGTCGTCTCAACAGATTTCGATGGTGCCCTATTTAAAGTGAATGCAGCTGTCTCTAATGCATAACCCCAAAATGATAGTGGCAAATCGGCAAGAGACATCATAGATCGCACCATATCCAATAAGGTTCGATTACGACGTTCGGACACACCATTACGCTGTGGTGTTCCAGGCGGTGTCAATTGTGAAACAATTCCACACTGTTTTAAGTGACTGCCAAACTCATAACTCAGATATTCTCCTCCTCGATCAGATCGTAGGAATTTAATCTTCTTGTTACGATGATTCTCAACTTCACTCTGAAATTGTTTGAACTTTTCAAATGTTTCAGACTTGTGTTTCATTAAGTAAATATACCCATATCTACTTAAGTCATCAGTGAAGGTGAGAAAGTAACGATAACCACCGCGCGCCTCAATACTCATCGGACCGCACACATCAGTATGTATGATTTCCAATAAGTCACTTGCCCGTTCCAT
This sequence comes from Elymus sibiricus, assembly GCA_039707655.1. Classification (NCBI taxonomy): domain Eukaryota; kingdom Viridiplantae; phylum Streptophyta; class Magnoliopsida; order Poales; family Poaceae; genus Elymus; species Elymus sibiricus. The sequence goes on along the minus strand of CM077669.1, from coordinate 527,951,837 downwards.
TGTTCCAGAGAACGGCGTTTTAGTCATCTTGCCCATGAGGCATGGCTCACATGTGTCAAGTGATTCAAAATCAAGTGACTCCAAAAGTCCATCAGCATGGAGCTTCCTCATGCGTTTTACGCCAATATGACCTAAACGGCAGTGCCACAAGAAAGTGGTCTTATCATTATCAATTCTACATCTTTTGGCATCAATGTTATGAACATGTGTATCATTACTATCGAGATTCAATAAGAATAAACCCCTCACATCGGGTGCATGACCATAAAAGATATTACTCATATAAATAGAACAACCATTATTCTCTGATTTAAATGAGTAACCGTCTCGCAATAAACAAGATCCAGATATAATGTTCATGCTTAACGCAGGCACCAAATAACACTTATTTAGGTTCATCACTAATCCCGACGGTAATCGAAGAGCGAGCGTGCCGACGGCGATCACATCAACCTTGGAACCATTTCCCACGCGCATCGTCACTTCGTCCTTTGCCAGCCTCCGTCTATTCCGCAGTTCCTGTTTTGAGTTGCAAATATGAGCAACCGCACCGGTATCAAATACCCAGGCACTACAACGAGAGTTGGTAAGGTACACATCAATAACATGTATATCATATATACCTTGTTTGTTGTTGGCCGCCTTCTTGTCAGCCAAATACTTGGGGCAATTCCGCTTCCAGTGTCCAGTTCCCTTGCAATGAAAACACACAGTTTCTGGTTTGGGTCCAGCCTTGGGTTTCTTCACGAGAGGAGCAACTGCTTTGCCACTCTTCTTGGAGTTACCCTTCTTACCCTTGCCATTTTTCTTGAAACTAGTGGTTTTATTGACCATCAACACTTGATGCTCCTTCTGAATTTCAGACTCAGCGGCTTTCAGCATCGCAAACAGCTCGGCGACTGACTTGTTCATCCCGTGCATGTTATAGTTCAACACGAAGCTCTTGTAGCTAGGTGGCAATGATTGAAGAACTCTGTCAGTGATAGCCTCTGGCGGAAGGGGCATCCCTAACTCAGCCAGACGGGTGGAGTACCCAGACATTCTGAGCACGTGATCACTGATAGACCCGTTCTCCTCCATCTTGCAAGCATAGAACTTATCGGAGATCTCATATCTCTCGATCCTGGCATTCTTCTGAAAGATAAACTTCAACTCCTGGAACATCTCATATGCTCCATGACGTTCAAAACGTCTTTGAAGTCCCGGTTCTAAGCCATACAACATTGCACATTGAACTATTGAGTAATCATCAGAACGAGCCTGCCAGGCGTTCACAACGTCTAGAGACTCAACTGGAGCGGGTGGATCACCAAGCGGTGCATCAAGGACATAAGCCTTCTGGGAAGCCGTAAGGATAATCCTTAGATTACGGGCCCAGTCCACAAAGTTACTTCCATCATCTTTCAACTTAGCTTTCTCTAGGAACGCATTAAAATTCAGGGGTGCTACTGCGCGAGCCATGATCTACAACATAAATATAGCAAAGACAACTTAGACTATTGTTCTTAGATAATGAGTTTAGTTAATCATATTTAAAAAACTCCCACTCAAATTGACATCCCTCCGATCATTCGAGTGTAACATGATCCAAATCCACCAACTCAAGTCCGATCATCACGTGAGTTGAGGTGGTTTCAATGGTGAACATCTTCATGTTGATCATATCTACTATATGACTCATGTTCGACCTTTCGGTCTCTTGTGTTCCGAGGCCATGTCTGTACATGCTAGGCTCGTCAAGTTTAACCCGAGTGTTCCGCACGTGTAACATGGCTTACACCCGTTGTATGCGAACGTAGAGTCTATCACACCCGATCATCACGGCGTGTCTCGAAACGACGAACTTTCGCAACGGTGCACACTTGGGGAGAACACAATTTATCTTGAAATTTAAGTGAGGGATCACCTTATAATGCTACCGTCGTCCTAAGCAAAATAAGATGCATAAAAGGATTAACATCACATGCAAATCATAAGTGACATGATATGGCCATGAACTTGTGCTTTTGATCTCCATCTCCAAAGCACCGGCATGATCTCCATCGTCACCGGCATGACACCATGATCTCCATCATCTTGATCTCCATCAACGTGTCGCCATAAGGTTGTCGCGCTGACTGTTGCTTCCACGACTATAGCTAACGTTTAGCGATAAAGTAAAGCATTACATAGCGCTTAATGATTGACACGCAGGTCATACAATAATTAAAGACAACTCTATGGCTCCTGCCAGTTGCCGTACTCATCGACATGCAAGTCGTGATATTCTATACATCACATGATCATCTCATACATCACATATATCTCATCATGTAATTGGCCATATCACATCACAACATACCCTGCAAAAACAAGTTAGACGTCCTCTAATTGTTGTTGCAAATTTTACGTGGCTGCTACGGGTTTGCAAGAACCGTTCTTACCTACGCAAAACCACAACGTGGTGTAGTGATTGCTTTTTGATCTTCTAAAAGAACCCTCTTCATTGAAATCGATTCAACTAAAGTGAGAGAGACAGACACCCGCTAGCCATCTTTATGCAACGAAGTTACATGTCAGTTGAAGGAACCTGTCTCGCGTAAGTGTACGCGTAATGTCGGTCCGGGCCGCTTCATCTCACAGTACCGCCGAATCAAATATCAACTAGTAACGGCAAGCAATATGTATACATCCACGCCCACAACTCGTTTGTGTTCTACTCGAGATCTCATCTACGCATAGACCTGGCTCATGATGCCACTGTTGGGGAACGTTGCATGGGAAACAAAAATTTTTCCTACGCACACGCAAGATCTATCCATGGTGATGAGCATCTACGAGAGGGAGAGTGAATCTACATACCCTTGTAGATCGCTAAGCGGAAGCGTTTAATAAACGCGGTTGATGTAGTCGAACGTCTTCGCGATCCAAATCGCCGAGCGTCCCGCGATCCAATCACGATCCTTCCGATCTAGTGCCGAACGGACGGCACCTCCGCGTTCAACACACGTACGGCTTGATGACGCCTTCACCTCCTCGATCCAGCGAGCGATGATGAAGTAGTGGTTGAGTTCCAGCAGCACGACGGCGTGGTGATGGTGGTGAGGAACAATCTCTGCAGGGCTTCGCCAAGCGCTACGGAGATTATGACGGAGGAACTAGAGGGCTAGGGTTGCCGGCACACGGCTTGGGAAATCCTGATGTGTCCCGTGTGCTAGCCCTGCCCCTCTATTTATATGTTGAGCCTTGGGGTCTAAACTTGGAGTAAAAGCCTCCTCCGGGTCGGTTTTGCCCGCACAAGGTCGGTTTGGCCCGCAGGGAAAGAGTCCAACTCGGATCCCTGCCGAACCGTGCACAGCTGCGCACAAGCGGTAGTACCGCTTCACACAAGCGGTAGTACCGCTTGGGCGGTAGTACCGCTTCACACAAGCGGTAGTACCGCTCCGGCGGTAGTACCGCTTCACCAAGCGGTAGTACCGCTTACGCGGCAGCAAAACTACTTTTGCACTTTCCAATACCTTGTGGGCTTTATCCCTTTGGCTCATATAAAGTGTTGCTGCACCCGAACACTTCGGTAAACATCCGGAACCCCTTCCGGTGAACTTCGGAACTCTTCCGGAGATCAAAACACTATTATCACATATATCAATCTTTACCTCCGGACTATTCCGGAGATCCTCGTCATGTCCGGGATCTTATCCGGGACTCCGAACAACTTTCGGTCACCAACATAATAACTCAATTATACTAATCGTCACCAAACGTTAAGTGTGTAGACCCTGCGGGTTCGAGAACTATGTAGACATGACCGAGACACCTCTACGGCCAATAACCAATAGCGGGACCTGGATGCCCATATTGGCTCCTACATATTCTACGAAGATCTTTATCGGTCGAACCTCTATGTCAAGGATTCAGTTAATCCCGTATGCTGTTCCCTTTGTTCTTCGGTATGTTACTTGCCCGAGATTCGATCGTCGGTATCACTATACCTAGTTCAATCTCGTTACCGGCAAGTCTCTTTACTCGTTCCGTAATACAAGATCTCGTGGCTAACACTTTAGTCACATTGCTTGCAAGGCTCATTGTGATGTTGTATTACCGAGTGGGCCCTGAGATACCTCTCCGTCACACAGAGTAACAAATCCCAGTCTTGATCCATGCCAACCCAACAGACACCCTCGGAGATACCTGTAGAGCACCTTTATAGTCACCCAGTTACGTTGCGACGTTTGATACACACAAGGTATTCCTCCGGTGTTAGTGAGTTGCATGATCTCATGGTCAAAGGAACAGATACTTGACATGCAGAAAACAATAGCAATAAACTGACACGATCAAATGCTACGTTTACAGTTTGGGTCTTGTCCATCACATCATTCTCCTAATGATGTGATCCCGTTATCAAATGACATCTCATGTCAATGGCTAGGAAACCTTAACCATCTTTGATCAACGAGCTAGTCAACTAGAGGCTTACTAGGGACACAGTGTTGTCTATGTACCCACACATGTATTTGAGTTTCCAATCAATACAATTATAGCATGGATAATAAACGATTATCATGAACAAGGAAATATAATAATAACCAATTTATTATTGCCTCTAGGGCATATTATGGGTGGTACTGAACTCGAGGGTCAGTCAGATTATGGGTCACACGTTGGAGGGGACAACGATGCAGGGGAGAGTAGTCAGAACATAGGAGATCCTGATAGTGGTGAGGTTGATGGGGATGAGGAAGGATCGGAAATGCAGAATCTGATGGAAGAGGAAGACGAGGATGGATTGGCGGAGGATCTTGATTCCGAGAACTCAAATGAAGAAGATGGTGAAGAGAACAACAAGGAGGTACCGATTCCTGCTTCATGGAATCAGAGCCTCTCGACCGGCATGACCGTGAACGATGGTCATGAATCTTCCTGGGAGTATCATCGGAGCAAAGTCGAAATAGGGGGTATGTATACGACAAAGAAAAATCTGAAGGCAGCCGTGACAGAGTGGGCAATGTCCACGCAAAGGGTTTTTCAAACGGACGTATCAACAAAAAAATACTTGACTTTGTCATGTATTATCAATAGTTGTCCCGCGAAGGTGCACGCCCACGTTCCAAAGTGGGACGTGGCTTGGGTCATGACGAAGGTTGTGCCCCACAATTGTGTGATGAAATATCCGATGGTGGATCATCCAAACCTTACTTCAAGTCTCATTGCGGAAGTCATGTTCAGTGAGATAGTGACCAAGAAAGACATGGAAGCGAAACACATTCAGAATGCAATTAAGAGCAGATATAGTTACGAAATTCCGTATGGTAAGGCTTGGAGGGCCAAGCAGAGAGCGATGGAGAAGAGTTTTGGGACGTTCATCGACTCGTATGATAATGTTGTCCGTCTCCTGCACACATTGCAGGCGAGGAATCCTGGCACACATGTCGACATCCAGCACTTTACGCTGCCCGAATTCCCAGATTATAAGGTGCTGCATCGAGTGTTCTTCTCTTTCGCTATATGCATCCAAGCTTTCAGTCATTGCCTGCCTGTGTTGTGTGTGGATGGTACGTTTCTCATTGGTAAGTACATGGGTCAGATCCTCACCGCTATAGGCGTGGACGGCAACAATCAGATCCTCCCACTTGCTATGGCCTTCGTGGAGGGTGAGAACTTAGAGAGTTGGCTATGGTTCTTCAGGCAGCTAAAAATTGCAATTGTGAAGGACCGGCCAAATGTGTGCATCATTCATGACAGGCATCCGGGTATACTAGCGGCCATTCGGGCACTGCAGACGCCAGGTTCGAACGAACCAGCACCATGGCAGGACATGCAGAGCCGATGGTGCGTGCGCCATCTTGGGGCTAATTTTTACTCCCAGTTCAAGAATAAGCGCCTCATGAATATGTTCAAAAAGCTGTGCACACAAAACCAACAGAAAAAGTATGATTTTGTGTGGAAGAAGCTCGATGAGTTCACGAAGGCACAGGTTAAGGAAAGGAGAGCTGCACAGGCTAAGCAACCAACTAACACAGAGCTAGAGCCAATTGAGCTTTGTGACTTGCCAGCATTTGACCCGCCCCGTACGAAGAGAAAGAAGTGGAGGGCAATAAAGAATTTTTCACAGTGGATAGAGAAAGAGCCTCCCGTGAAGTGGTCTTTGCTTCATGACACCCATGGAGCGAGGTATGGCACCATGACAACCAACCTTGCTGAGGTTTATAACTTTGTCCTCAGAGGGAATAGGGGTATGCCACTAACAGCAATTGTCGAGGGTGTTTTTCATGGCACGGTGAGGTATTTCAGAGATAGGCGCTTGAAATCTGAGAAGCATATTAAGAAGAAACCCGAAACACCTTACTGTGAAAAGATTATGCGGTACATGGCGAAGAAGGTCAAAAAAGCAAAGTTGCACACTGTCACAGCCATTGGTAATCAAGAAAGGAGGTATGAGGTGCGCCTACCTACCGATAGATTCGGTTCTGCAAATGAGTTGAAGAAGCACGAGGTGAAAATTGGAAGTGGAGTCAGGCCAACATGTGAGTGCACATGCAACAAACCGAAGCTGCTCCACTTGCCTTGCTCACATGTGTTGGCTGCATGTGGCCAGTTAAAAATGGACGTGATCTCTTTCGTGTCTGAATATTATCTAAAAGAGTCGGTGCAGAATACTTGGACCGGTGAGATGGATGGATTTAGAGTTATGGGTAACTTCAACACGGTTAACCCAGATGACAGGCAATACATCCCAGACCCAGATATGATGCGGACAAGTAGAGGTAGAAGGAAGGTATGTCGCATCCGTAATGATATGGACGAATCTGAAGCCGGTGGGTGTACTAGACAATGTTTGCTATGCGCTGGATATGGCCACAGGATGAAATATTGTCCCACTCTTACCGTTGGTGGTGATACTGCTGGTGCGTCCACATCGACGGCTACAACGCTAGTGGCTGCAACGTCAGTAGAAAGGCGTGGACGTGGCCGAGGCAGTCGAGGACGACGGGGAGGGAGAGGGTGAGGGAGAGAGAACTCCCAGCATTTGAAGTGTGTGGACTATGTTTTACTTTGTAATATGTGCGGACTATGTTTTACTTTGTAATATGTGCGGACTATGTTTTACTTTGTAATATGTGCGGACTATGTTTTACTTTGTAATATGTGCGGACTATGTTTTACTTTGTAATATGTGCGGACTATGTTTTACTTTGTGCAGAAATGGCTCCGTATCCTTTGCTCAATCCTACGATTGATGTAAAACATCGGGCTAAACATATGGAGGCTGGTCATGAGCTCCCTGTGTTGGTCACTCGCACTCCAAAGTCTGACTGGATGATACACCCTGATTGGGCTGATAGGTATGTGTCATTCTTATTCCAGTAGTATTGGCTAAAAATATGTACACACTAATTGAATTTTGCATTCTTATTTTGCAGGCTGGCTTGGGCTGGACTTTTACCTTTGGCACGTATGGTTGAGGCCACTAGAGAGGAGTGGGTTCACATCCCAGCATTTGAGGCGGGTGATGAGGACATCGATGAGTACAGAGAGAAGCACAAACGTTTCGGTTACGACAGGTCACTGCTCACATGCTTAGTGGACCGATGGAGGCCTGAGACTCACACGTTTCACTTTCCCTGGGGAGAGATGGCGCCTACTCTCCAGGATGTGTCCTACTTGTTGGGACTACCTTTGGCTGGTCAGGCCATAGGCCCGTTGGAGGTACCAGATAATTGGCGGGAGGACATGCAGGCACGTTTCGCAGGTCTTGGGCCGGCCGATGGGATGGTGAACTTACGTCCTGATACACATGGACCTCGGTGGATATGGTTGAGCCAGTTTCAGGTAAATCAATAGTTTTATATTCTTATCTATTTGGACATACATCTTCTCATTACTTAGCTTCCCATGTTCTTTGTTTCATGCAGATTGGCCTTCTAGGATATCCAGGCATAGACTTGTCGAGGCCACAGATTGATCGATGCCTAGAGGCATATATCTTGTGGCTGTTTGGCAAAGTGATGTTCACGGATAACCACGTCAACACTGTTGATGCCCGGTACATCAGTATTGCAAGAGAGATCGCGGACGCACGTTATGCTCATGACATCATGCCGAGGAGTTTTGGTTCTGCCGTCTTAGCAGCTACATACAGAGGTATGTGCAAGGCTTGCTTACTACGCGCTCCAAAATCAGGATTGCTAGGATGCCCACTGTTGTTGCAATTATGGTCGTACGAGAGGTTCCCTATCGGACGACCTAACATCTATGTTGAGGATCCATATGATGTTAGACAGAGGGATGCAAATCCCATCGACTTGCCTACTTTTGGTACCGTGTGGACACGTAGAGCGGTATGTTTTTTCATTATGACCAGTACTTTTTATTCTATGTTGACAAACCTGTTGCTCACAACTATATTTTTTTAATCTGCAGAGACATTATGCACATCAACAAGTGAGTCGCTGTTACCCGTCCTTCACGGCGCAGTTTGATACTTTGCACGAGGATCAGGTCATTTGGCAGCCTTACACGGCAGAGGAGATGGCTCACAGATACCCCCGCGGGATTTCTAACTTGTGCACCAGAGATCACATATATTGGATGACCAAGGTAAAGATTATTTTTGACATCTTCGTGGAGGAGATGTCCCAACAGAGGGTTATGAGACAGTTTGGTAGGCGCCAATTGGCTAATCCAGTTCGCCCGTGGAGGCCCCTCGAGTCGCATGTCCACGAGTAAGTTCATTCCTAACTTATCTAATGCATGTGTCCATATTTCTTTGTTTGTTGATTGTCCAACACATATCTCAATCTTAGTTTAAGCCGCAAAGGAGGAGAAAAAGCTCTTAGTGCCTGGATGCGGACCCTTCGACCGTACGTTGAGTTGTGGCACGCGGCGGAGGCACAAGTCTGGGTTGAGAATGTCCCATTTCAGCCACGGGATTTCGCCGCGTATCTCCAGATGTACAGAAGGTCGACTCGTCTATACTTGGTACCGACGGCAATTCCTGGCCAGATGCAGCCCCCTGGCACATCGGAGATGTACCCACTTGAGTCAATGGTGGGGATCAGACACCATGCTGTAAGTATCATGTCCCTCAATTGCGTACACATATCAAATCTTGAATACGTATATAACTTTGTGTTTATTCTTTTCAGGGTGAGTTGACTGAACAGGCTCAGGAGGATGTTGCTGCTTTTATTCACCGGGTTGAGACTGGGCCTCTTCTCCCCCAGGAGGAGCACGTCTCCTGGTTGAGGCGTCTTCAAGAGAATCTACGAGGTATCAAGCAGGCTATTTCGTGTACGCGCTCATCTGACGTTGTGCCTCGTCGAGAAGCACAGCGCCCCCCGCGTCACTCATTGGACATTCACGATCCGCGGCCACATGTTTCGCCCCCTCGTCACTCTTTGGGGCGTCAGGAATCGCGCCCACAGGTATCGGCCCCTCGGTACTCTTTGCACCGTCAGGATCCACGACCACATGTTTCGCCTCAGATTCCTCCCAGGGCACCACCTCCTTTCTAGCCCGGAAGTTCATCATGGCAGCAGCAACAGGGGCCGCAACAGGAAGAGGATTGGCTTCATCAACAGGTGTGGCAGTCGCAACAACATATGTGGCAAGGTAATAATTCATCATTCTTGTTAGTAATTGATTATAAATATGCAACTCACTATGACGTCGTTCATACCACAGACACTACTGAGGGACAGTACATGGCTTCGTCTGGGGGACACACTACCGCGTTTTCTGACCGCTCATCGGATGTCCATTCAGATGTCCTGGGAGACCCGCAAGCCTATCAGACTCCGCTACCACCTCTCACGCAGGAGACACAACCAGAGGTTGACGAGCTGTTGTACGGCCCAGGTTTACGTCACGTGCGTCTGAGGATCCCACTCACGCTTTCCGGTCCTCGGCCGCGGAGACAGCGTACGCGTCCTCATAGAGCCGACTGATACTATTATCTATGCCTGAGACATATTTCTATCTATGTTTATTTCAGACTTTTATCTATGCATCAGACATATTTCTATCTATGTTTGTTTCAGACTTTTATCTATGCATCAGACATATTTCTATCTATTTTTGTTTCAGACTTTTATCTATGCATCAGACATATTTCTATCTATGTTTTTTTTGACTTTTATCTATGCATCAGACATATTTCTATCTATGTTTGTTTCAGACTTTTATCTATGCATCAGACATATTTCTATCTATGTTTTTTTCCGACTTTTATCTATCTATGAGACATTATCTATGTATGAGACACATAATGCATATGATAATTCTGATAGTACAAACTATTTATGCAACATCGTGCAACAAATACAACAGAAAATTAAGATACAACATAATGCTTCTACAAAAAGACACTACAAACTAATTCTACAACGTCGTGCAACAACTACAACGGAAAATTAAGATACAACATAATGCTCCTACAATTAAGATACAAGTACATCTGAATTAAAAAATACAGCTTACAAACTACATGAAGGCATCATCGTCATCCTTCGTCGATGCAGCACTCTTGCCCTTCGACGATGCGGCAGTCTTGGCCTTCGACGATGCGGCAGTCTTGGCCTTCGACGATGTGGCACTCTTGGCCTTCGATGATGCGATACTCTTGCCCTTGGTGCTCGGCATGAAAATATCATCTTCATCCTCGCTGTCTTGAGTCCATAAATAAGGATGTTCTGCTGCAACATTTAGGAATACTTCACCCTTATGTTGTTGCTTCTTCCACCTTCCTTGCAACCTCAGAAGTTCTTTTCGTATCTCCTCAAAAGTCCTTGCAGGCCACCCGCACCTACTTAATGCGTGAGCCAACTCATTTAGTAAGGTGTCACTACTGAGGAGTTCGTCCCATGGAACTATTCTATTGTCTATCTTGAAATCAAAGGCTAAGCTCAGAAGACGTTCGGACATACTAGGGTGAAAAGAACTACGATCGAAAGGATAACCGGACATCTTGACGAGACTACACTGGCCTGCTTACCCTCCTTAGTGTGGAGGGGGTTTTATAGGTTGAGAAGAGAAGATGGCGGGAAAGAAAAATGCGGGAAGAATATTGGCGGCAACGAAAATGGCGGGAAAAAAAATGCAGGAAGAATATTGGCGGCAACGAAAATGGCGGGAAAGAAAAAGGCGGGAAGAATATTGGCGGCAACGAAAATGACGGGAAAGAAAAAGGCGGGAAGAATATTGGCGGCAACGAAAATGGCGGGAAAGAAAAATGCAGGAACAATATTGGCGGCAACGAAAATGGCGGGAAAGAAAAAGGCGGGAACAATATTGGCGGCAACGAAAATGGCGGGAAGAATTTTTGGCGGCTAAAAAAGGGGCGCGAAATAATATTGGCGGCAAAGAAAAAATGTGGAAAATTAAATGGTGGGAACAATATTGGCGGCAACGAAAATGGCGGGAAGAATTTTGGCGGCAAAAAAAAGGACGCGAAATAATATTGGCTGCAAAGGAAAAATGTGGAAAGAAAAATGCGGGAACAATATCGGCGGCAACGAAAATGGCGGGAAGAATTTTGGCGGCAAAAAAAAAGGCGGGGAAAGAAAATAGAGTTTTCGGTCTCCAGTAAAACGAAACTGTCTTCGTACCCGAATGCATGGATGATTCGGCCTGTGGTAGAACGAAATAAGTGATTTGTCTTTTGGTAGAACGAAACACATGTTTCGTCCAACCGGTGGACGACACGTCATGTTTCGGTCACTGGTTGACCGAAACGTGAGGTGTCGTCCATCGGTTGGACGACCGTGTACTAGTTTTGCAATATCTCAGTTTCGGATCTTATTTTCCGAATTTGTTCACAAAAAGGTACTATTTCCAAAAAAAAACCAACATTAATCTGGTTGATTGCTTCTCTCCGCCTCCGTGGAGATGCTCTTCTTCAGAGTCGTCTGTCGTGGATGAAATTAGCCAGCCGCATCTCCACGTACGAAGATCATTTTTCTTTTCTTTTTGGGAAACAACATGATGATCTCCACGTACGAATATCATTCATCTTGGGAGCTACTTCTTGCCGGCACTTATCTTGGACGACGACGACTTGGAGGAGCGCGCGTAGGCGTAGGCGTCCGGCTTGAGGAACAGCTCCTCGAACTGCTTGTGCAGGTCCTCCAGGCTCTCGCCCTCGCCGTCTTCCTGCTGCTGCATGGTATATATGGTCATGGTGGTGAACAACAAATAAGTAGTGGTCTGCTCTGCTCTGCGGGGTAAAAACCTCCATGATATTATGATATCTATAAGCAGAGCAGAGCAGCAGTGTGAGTTGAGTTGAATCTCACTTGACTTACGTGTGGAGGTGTGTGGTTCATGGCCTCCAGGAAGTCTCCCAGTATTTCTCCTGCACCCTGCGTAATTGATGAAAATCTCACCCTGGTTATTACTCCCTCCGTTCCAAAATAGATAACCAAACTTTGTATTAAAGTTTGGTACAAAGTTTGGCCAACTATTTTGGAACGGAGGGAATATAATGGAGCTCGACGTCTGTACTATATTATATGTTTATTATAATATATATATATAAGGACTGTTGTGTTGAAGGAAGAAGAGACATAGTAGTAAATAAACACACCTCGTCGTCGCCGTCGCTGTCGTAGGCTCCGACGTCGTAGAGGATACGCTTGTTGGGGTCCGACAGAACCGCATGCATGTATGTTCATAAAATCAAACCAAACCACGTCACCCTCTCTCCACGCTCTCGCCGTCTCTTTCTCGTGGGTACGTAGAAAAATAAATACATAGAGCCACAACGGAACACGTATACGGCAGCAAAGCCTCACATTCTCTCTACGGTAACAATCCATCTCAACGTCGGAATTAACCAGACGCCCAGAGGAAGAGGAAGAGGACGATGAAATTACCAGCGTAGGCTGCCTGGATCTTGTGGAACCTGGCCTTGGCGGCCTCCGAGCCGCCGGAGCTGCCGCTGCCGCACTTGTCCGGGTGCCATTTCTGCAACCCAACATATTTATTTATTTATTTAACCAGACAGTACGTGAAACAGAGGAGTCAAAAAACAGAGACAAATATCATCTAGCAGAACAGAAGAGAGCAGAGCATAGGAGAGCAGAGGAGGAAAGCAGTTGACGGACGGACGGACCATGGCGAGCTTCCTGTAGGCGCTGCGCAGCTCCGCGTCGGAGCAGTCGCTGGAGACGCCGAGCACGGCGTACAGGCCACCGCCGGCGCCGCTCTTCTCTCCGCAGCCGGCCATTGCAACCCTTGGATGCAGTGACGACGCTCAGCGGCTGCTTGTGTTGTGTGGGTGTGCCTCTCTCCCTCTCGAGTGGTTGGTTGCCTGCCTGCCGCAGCTAGCGCATGGCGGCTATCTTATAGGCACGAGGCAGGTCGCCGACGGCGGGGGCCGGGGGGATGTATGTCTATGTCTATGTCTATGTCACCGTCCCGCCCGCCTCCTCACTTGCACCAGCAACCGGGCAGCAACTTGGTGCTAGCTAGGCCAAGGGAACTAGCCGCATGCAGCTGTAGTAGCAGTACCGGTACCTCCCTCCGGCCCCCGATATTTTCGTCCGATGGCCTGGCCGGCCGGTGGATGTGTGGCCTCACTTACGTCGGCAGCATCACTGCATCACCATGTGGCCTGGCCATTGCTGTGTGTGGCCGTGGTGCGGTTGCTGTCCAAGAGCATCGAATGGTTCTGGTGGCGGGACACCTGTTGCCGCCTGGTTCGTCACTACTAGTTGCAAAGCAGCTCGGTCATTCACTCGTTCACTCAGGTGACTGAGTGAGTGAGTGACCCAGTCCTAATTTAGGAACATGCAGCTGGCCCTCTTAAAAAGAATGAGAACAGAGGGGAGACTCCTCCTGTCTTATTCTTATAGGAGATGAGAAGACTCGAACCCGGGCCGGCGACAGCAACCTTTGTGCTGTCTACCACTCCATCCAGAAGAGCTTCTCAGCTGGCCCTCTTAAGGAAAGAACTCAGGAAGAAGGAGGTAAATTAGGTGAGGGGGGCCGGGCAGGAGTCAACGATGTCGGCATGGATGGGGTCCCTCCCCTCCCTCCCTCCCTCCCAAGGTGCAACTGCAATGTATGGTAGTGGTAGGACAGCACCACGTATGAATAGAAAAACCGGGAATACACAATCGTGCACGCGCTGGTTAGACGACTTGAGCAGCCGGATTCTCACAAGCATGCGTTATTTTTTTTTTGTCTTCTAGCGCATGTGGCTGTTGGCATTTAATGCATCCGTACTAATCACTTTAGATCCGTTTTCATCGTTGGAATCTCCGTGACGAGATTTTTGAAACTAGATCCCGCATGGATATGTTTCGACGAATTTTTTTCGATGCCAACTTTAGTGCTATATGGTGCAACTCTATTAGTACATGGTGCAACTTTAGTATTGCATGGTGCAATTTTTTACAAAGCCAATTTTATAGTTGCATGATCTAATTTCCTATGTAGTTGCAACTTAGCAACCATGACAACCAACTTTTGAGATGTGCAACTAGTCTACTATCTCAGCCAACTACCTTAGTAGTCGTCGTGCAACCCTCCTTCCTACTCGTGGATGTGTATTGTTCACTATCGGCACACCCTGCCCCACCTACCGTACCAGCGATATGTGCAACTTAGTCTATTGTTTTAGCCAGCTGTCTAGTAGTCCATGTGCAACTTTTCCTCCTTCCTACTTGTGGATTTGTAGTTTCAGTTGGCAGGGGAACAGACAAAGTTGCACATAGTCTGCTAGACAGTTGGCCGGGACAATAGGCGAAGTTGCACATCTCACTAGCGGGGATTGTTGGATGGTAAAAAACTACACACCCTTGAGGGAAGAGAAGAGTGGCCTATAGGCGGGGCCCTAAAGTTGGACATCTCACTAACAAGGGGTGGTTGGGACAGGGTCTACTAGTGAAAACTACATATCCATGAGGTACGGGAGAAAGTTGCACGTCGACTATTGGACAGTTGGTCGGGGTAGCATCCGAAGTTGCACATCCACTGCTAGGCAGTTGGCCGAGGTAACAACAGTGAAAACTGCACATCCACAGGCAGGGAAAAAGTTGCACATCAACTACTAGTCAGTTGGACGTGGCAGTAGACGTAGTTGCACATCTCAATGGTAGAGGGTAGTTTGGGGTGGAGGTGGCACTAGTGAAAACTGCACGTCCACGAGGTTGACGGAAAGTTGCACCTCGATTGTCTGGTAGTTGCACATCAACTGCTAGGCACTTGCACCTAACAGGGACTTAATTGCACACAAAAAGGTTCATCGAAACATACTCATGCAGGATCTAGTTTCGAAGAGATCGCCATGAGAATTCCTATGGTGAAAGTGAATCTTAATTTTGATATTCGGTTCAAAAGTTATGCCTTTTTTGGACAAGTGAAAACCGAATTAAATGTGTTCACACCTCTTTGCATCAGTGAAAAATGCACGTTCACAAGTAGGGGAAAGTTGCACATCGACTGTCAGGTAGTTGCACATCGACAACTAGACAGTTGCACCAAACGGGGACTAAATTGCACATACAAAAGTTTGTTGGAACATACCCATGCGAGATTTGGTTTCGAAGAGCACGTCGCTAAGATTCCAACGGTGAAAACAGATCACAATTCCGACGCGCGGATTGAAAGTCAACGGCGGAGCTTCGTGGGGGCGAACCTGGGCATCGACCCCCCTGCAAAAAAGAACTTTTTTTACTACCCCTATATGTATTACAGCCGACAAGGCCCACTGGCCCAGTAATTATTTACCACACCCTCGCCCTAGTGCCCTGCCTGGAGACGAACGAAGCGAACTTGCGAGATGCGACCATCGACGGCCTACGCCTGACCGTGGGGGTGGGGCACCCGCGTCCGATGGACTAGTCGCTGCGGCTTGCCGGCGTGGAGGACTGAAGGGTGACCGCTGGCCGGCTAGCGGCCGGCCGGTTAGGGATTCATCTCGCCAGATCCTCTACTCTCCTCCCTCCCGAGCTGTCTTGTCGCCGCCGAGGACAACCACAGTCAACGCCGGTGAGCAGACTGCCCTTGCTAAGTTGCTAGATCTCTCTCCCCTCTAGAAATATTGGAAATTCCAAGTATTTTGATTGATTGATTCAGCAGTTTCTTTCATCTTTAGTTGGGGTAATTTCTAATTAGGTCATCGATTTGTCAATTGGATTTTGTAGTTTGTACTGAACAGAAAATTTCCTTTTACAGAGGGAGGGAGTGATGGTCAAGGGGAAAACAATTGGTGCACTTTTCAGAAGGAAGAAGGGTGATTCAGTTGAATGTAGAACTGATTACCCAACATCAACCGAAGCAATACCTGTTCAGCCTCTCTTGTTGCTCGAATTTGAGCAACAAGGACCAGATCCTTCAATTCCGCAACAGCAAGGCTGATGATATTTGCGAGTTAGTGAAGAAATATTATCCAGCATATTTCACCCAACAAGAAATCTATGGATTGGAGCAGCAACTAAAACACTTTGTTGTGGATGCCTCCAATATAAAGAGTTGAAAAATGTGTCAACCTTAACAAATCTTTGTCGACATCTCTTTGAGACAGGGAGACATTCTATCTACAATTTGGTTGATCGATTGTTGCGATTGCTTCTAACTCTTCCAGTTTCTACAGCAAGTGTCGAGTGAGCATTCTCTACTTCGAAGATTGTTATTATAATACTATGCAAGATGATTATCTAGCCAATAGCTTGCTAGTAAGAGAGTGAAATCACGGAGAAGTACCGCTATGTAGATGTTCTTATGCACTTTAAGGGTGTAAAGAAACGAAGAGCTGATCTGTAGTGAACCAAATGCTCCATGGATAAATAGTATTTTGGTATTGTTTCTTTTGTTATGGAGTAGGTTATATATATAATTAACATTAAATAGTATATTTTGTAAGCTAATGTGGAGAAGATCAATATAATTATCTAAGATTCTCGATGTTTGCAATATCTATAACTTTTTGTATTCATATGATTTCGTATTTGCGTACTTTTTTACAGCTTCGCCCCTCCAGAGATTTCTTTCAAGCTCCGCCACTGTTGAAAGTTATGCCTTTTTTAAATTTTAAAACCACAAATTAAATGCACAAGAGAACAAAAACATGCACCGCAGGAGATGCATGTGCTGGCATTTAATACGTCACAGAAAAAGGGATTAGATGAGAAAATTATCCTAATTAGAAAGAGAGACAAGAAATTTTCTAAAGTGGCAAGTCGCTCGCTAAGCATCCCAGGCGGCCGGGCGCTGGTTAGACGCATCCTAGAAAAACTATACATATTGTTCAGGTTCACTGAACTCAACATAGTGATCCCGCAAAAAAAAAAAAGAACTCAACATAGTGAGCGTACGTATGCATGCATGCATGTGTGTTGCGCAACCGACTTGCCCTCTTGGCCTCTTATCTTGGCTGCATGCATTGTTCAGGCTTTCTGTATTCTGTCCGCTCGTGGGGATGTGTTTGGCAACCGACTCTACCCTCAATAATGTCACCACTATCAGTAACTTATGCTTAATGAGCTACTACCTTCGTCCAGTTTATTGGTCCCTTCATATTTTATGTCAAATTTTGACAATAGATTTAACTAACAACATGTTAATGCATGTCAGCAAAAAATATATCATTGGATATGTTAATGCATGCCAGCAAAAATTATATCGTTCGATTCGTATTTGAACATAATTTCCAATGGTGTAATTTTTACTGACATGCATTGACATTTTGTTAGTTACATCTATGGTCAAAATTTGACACTAAATACAAAGAGACCAATAAACCAGGACAGAGATAGTGCATACTAGTGGTGTCTGCTATTCACCAATAACTTATGCCTCGTGAGCGATATTACAGGTGGCCTTTGTTATATCTACACGTCACCAGTGAGTTACAATACCAGTGGAGTGTCATCCGGGCGACGTGATATTCATATGATGCACAAATAATTGAGTTGGCTCACTCTTCTTCTTCATCCTCTCACTTTACTTCTTTCTCCCTTTCTCTTCTTTTGCTCTCCTTTCACTTCTTCCTACACTAGTAGAAAAAGGGCCTAATGTGAAGCTCATTAGTCCCGGTTTGTAATTGAACCGGCACTAATGTGACCATTAGTGCCGGTTCCAACGGCTAGCCGGGCGGCGCTCATTAGTACCGGTTCGTGGCGAACCTTTAGTACCGGTTCGTTCCACGAACCGGTACTAAAGAGGTGGTGGCCTTTAGTACGGGTTGGTGGCTCCAACCGGTACTAAAGACCCCCCCCCTTTAGTACCGGTTGGAGCCACCAACCGGTACTAAAGGGGTGCGCTGCCACCCGCAGTGCACAATGTTTAGTCCCACCTCGCTAGTTGAGAGGAGTTCGCACCGATTTATAAGCCCCGCCGCGGCTACCGTGTCGAGCTCCTCTCTAAGCAGGCCTTTGTGGGCCTATTGCAAGTCTTCTGCCCTGTGGGGCCTACTGGGCCGTACGGGCCTGCATCCTGGCCCAACTAGAGGTTGGGTTTCTAGTCGTATGCAGGCCGTGCCGGCCCAGTAGGCCGCCTGTTTTTGCTTTATTTCAAAAAAAAATCCTTTAGTACCGGTTGGTGTTACCAACCGGTACTAAAGGTCTCCCTGCCCCCGGCGCGGGCTCGTGCCACGTGGTGGCCCTTTAGTGGCGGTTCGTGTTGAACCGGTACTAAAGGGGGGGGGGCCTTTAGTCCCCACACTTTAGTGCCGGTTGCAGAACCGGCACTAAAGGGCCTTACGAACCGGTGCTAAATCCCGGTTCTGCACCAGTGCTAGCTATCTCCTCTCTTATCTAGTCCTCCGCCTCCACAAGCGACTCCTGGACGAGGGTCTTCTCGCCTCCCGCCGATGCCACAACTGATCCGTCTTGTCTCCGGTGGTCTTAGGGCCATGGAGGCGCAGTGGACCGCGGCCCTTGCCAGTGGGAGGGCTCCTTCTCGGTTGTTAGGTCTTTGTCTAGGGTTAATTAGGGTTTGTGTCCTGCTCAGGAAGGCGAGACGGCGGCGGCTCCTTGTAGTTGGAATAAGGTCCTCTCCGCCTAGTCCCCGTTCTGGTGGTGCGTATAGCGTTGTCGGAAGGCATGTGGAGGTGTGTCTCGGATCTCGTGGGATTCGGTCGGTGTTGGTCTTCGGTATATATCCATGGATCCAGTCTTGGAGCGTCTACGTTCGTGTGTCCATAGGTTGGATTCTTCCGACCTATGCTTCTCTTCATTAGCGGTAGTTGATGTTCTAGTGCGCTGGTCATGTGAGGCCTTAGCACGATGACTTCCTGACTGTCTACTACAACAAGTTTTGCCAGACTTCAATGAGGGGGGGGGGGGGGGGGGGAGGGGGGGATGACGGCGCGCGCCTTCGGTTCACTCTAGTGCTTATAGTCGTTGCTAGGTGGTCGATGGACCTGGATGTAATCTTTATTATTTCCGACGTTCTTTGTACCGCCATGACATTTGATGAATAGGTTGGAAGTTTTCTTGCAAAAAAACTAGTTCCTCTCTTAGCTTTTCTTCTTTCTCTCTCCTTTCACTTCTTCCTAGCTAGCTCATGTCTTAGCTTTTCTTCTTTCTCTCTCCTTTCACTTCTCCCTAACACCTTTCTTAGTTTTTCTTCTTCTACTCAACTATTCCATTCACGGCGGCCTTCCTCGTCCACTCCGCCCTCCCTATCTCGCTTGACCCCCATCTCACCTCCGCTTTTGACCCCTCTCTCTCCCAGATCCGACAGCTTTGTCAGCCGGGGAGGTGAGAGAGGGGGTCCTTTCATCCCCTGGTAGCTTTAGTAGTTAATCTTGTGTCCCTAGTGGCTAGTCTTGGGTGTTCTTCGCAGGAGTGGAGAGGCCGACGAACCCTGATGGTGTCCGCATTCGGTTTTGTCGGTGCCGAGGCTCTCCTGGGCGTTGTCACGACCACCGTTGTTCACTCAGGTGCTTTGCATAATAATCCAGCTAGATCTCCCTTCTTTTCTTCCTACTCCAATCCCTTCTCACTTCTTTTCACTCTTAGTTATGTGTCCGTGAATGGACCCACTAGAGCTTGGAGAAGAAGCACGAGCCCCTCGTGCCAGCCCAGGTTAGCCGAGGGCACCAGAATATTGGGCCTCCACCGTCGTGGCCGACCTCCCAGCCGCATCCGTTGGCTTGTCCATGAGCTCCCGAATGTTGTGGACTATGCATGCCTTCTCAGACGAATCATCGCCAAGCAACAGGGTGTCTGTCTGATCCGACGACAAATCATACATCCGTATATAATCGTAAAGTGTTACTAGTATAATATGTAGTTGGGGCCCTCCCCGCTTAGGGCCCCGCCGCGGTCGCCCCTTTTGCCGGGCCTATGGGACAACCCTGGGCTGGTACGTGCAGACCACGTAGGTACTACACCACCTTTCTTTTCTTTTTTTGCGGCTCCTGGCACCCGACCACGTCCTTCTTGTCCGGCCATCTACCCCGCACCACACCAGTCGCAACAACGACTCATGACCTTTGCAGATGTAGCCCTCACATTTCTAACGGAGAAAAGTAGGTCAACAACGACCTTTGCAACAACGTCTGCTCACAGCAGTGCCTCGTGCACTCACGACACTAGTCATTGTTTCTCGTGGCACCGCGTGCACCATCGGTGTATCCCTGTCGTCATACGAAGCACTGCCCATCGCCGCTCGCAAAACCATGCACGCGCCCTTGCAGCTCCGTGCAACCCTATTTCATGCAGCGGCAACGCGTCTTGTTGAGTTGTGACCCGAGTTGTTGTAGCCACTACGGCGTCCGTGCGCTTGTAGCTCGCAACACTTGACGCTAGCGAGTGACCGCTTGGCCCTTGCAACATCGCCATCACCTTGTAACAAGGAAGGACGCCGCGAGCATCGTGAGGGAAGAGAGACAGGAACTACACGTGTGAGGTTTGGAGGTAGAAGACAACCCACTTGTGAGGGACATGGTGTGAGATAAACGGTGTTGGGCGAGAAATGAGTGGACGTGAGCGTCTGTTTTCGGGGATAAGGATAAGGAGGGCACACCGATTGTCTGGCAGGCGGTCTGTTGGGCTTGAGGCTGAGCAGGGCTCCACTGAGCACATCTGGTTTGTTTGGGAAATAGCTGGCTATTTTTCCTCACAAACTGTGAAGACTAATGCTCAATGGGGCTACAACTGTGTGCTTACTGTTGTTTATTGTTGCTTCAGTTAACTCGGTAGTTTCTATCCCCTGAAGCTGCACAAGATGTGTACTGCTCTTGTGCATTGTAGGTGTTTGATGTTATGTGTAGAAGAAAGATGTGATGTTGGCCTTGGAGTAGTGGTGCCCTATTATAGGGCAGCTATTGTAGACGGCACTTTCTTGTGCCCCAAAAAAGATGTTTTCATGCCCAATTTTTTTACAACACCCTATTTACATGCCCAATAATAGGGCAACTATTGGAGATGCTCTTATTACATGTACTATGATGCTTGGGCTCTAGATTGGAGTGATGGTGACTAGTGTAGTGGAGCTATTGATGCTTCCTGTTTGTTTTTGCTAGTGCGGGCAGGAGGTTTATAGTTTTACTATTTGATTTTCTAGCAGATGTGGTGCCATTGAGGGATGTTATGGCATCAACCTCCCAGGGTGGTTGATGTTTTGGTAGCCTTTTTGTTTTCGTTTCCGTTTTGGTTTATGTTCAAAAAAATTGTAGTAACTTTGCCGATTTCTTTATTAGAAACAATGGTAGAGATTGTTGGAAATATGCCCTAGAGGCAATAATAAAAATATTATTTATTTTCAAGTTTATGATTAATGTTTATATCTATGTTATAACTGCTATGTTTCTCGAGTCTGCGAAACTAAGAGGCCCAGAGGAAAAGCCATGTGCACGTGTAGAATTAAAAATGGTAAAATAGATTCCCAGTCTTGCCTCTAGGACTAGCTCAAGTGTTGCATGATGGTTCTGTTTTCCTAATCATGGTCATAGTTAAGTGTAACAATGATGCCGACAACTTTGAGAGCACAATGTCAGAAGAACACTTGTGTTGAATTGACCCAAGTTGATTGTTATACTATGAGATCCTTTCGTCACTAGTTGATAACACAGAAAAAGTAGACATACATAATTGCTTAGACCATGAGAGTATAAAGTATCTTTATACCAGATGATGTACTTTGGAGTTGTTCTAACGTCAACCATAACAGGGTGATCATAACAACAACTTACAGGTGCATTGGAAAAGTGTAACAAGGTACTTAATAGCTTGAGATTAGGATTTGCTCCTCCAACAATGGAGAGATATTATTAGGGCCCTCTTGGTGTGACGATATCCATCATCGTTATGCTAGAAAAAGCGTGACTTGCTCGCCGGGATGCCGGAACATGTGAACGAGAAAACAAAACAAAAACCGATAACGAGGAAACTGGCATGGTGATCATGTGGTTACTCACGGGAATACCGATATATTTCTCCTTAGATTTGTAAAGTATTGATACGTCTCCAACGTATCTATAATTTTTTATTATTCCATGCTATTATAGTATCAATCTTGGATGTTTTATATACATTCACAAGCAATTATATATTATTTTTTGGGACTAACCTATTAACTTAGTGCCCAGTGCCAGTTGCGGTTTTTTGCCCATTTTTGGTTTTTCAGAATATCAGTACCAAACGAAGTCCAAATTCCACGAAACTTTCTGGACACTTTTTTTCTAGACATAAGAGACCCTGGAAGCTTCGGGAGGGGATGAGAATATGGAGCAGTGGCCCACGAGGCTCCGTTTGACCTAACTCTGCCTCTATAAATTCTCTAAAACCGGGAAACCAACAGAGAAGTCCACGAAATACTTTTTCCGCCGCCGCAAGCCTCTGTTCTCAAGAGATCCCATCTGGGGACCTTTTTTGGTACTCCGCCGGAGCGGGAATCAATCACGGAGGGGCTCTACATCAACCTTGCCGCCCTTTCAATGATGCGTGAGTAGTTTATCACAGACCTACAGGTCCATAGTTAGTAGCTAGATGGTTTTTTTCTCTCTATTTGATCTTCAATACAATCTTCTCCTTGATGTTCTTGGAGTTCTATCCGATGTAATTCCTTTTTGCGGTGTGTTTGTTGGGATCCGATGACTTATGAGTTTATGATCTGATTATTCATGAATATTATTTGAGTTTTCTCTGAACTTTTTTATGCATGATTGTTATAGCTTCGCATTTCTTTCTGATCTATTGATTTGGTTTGGCCAACTAGATTGATTTATCTTGCAATGGGAGAGGTGCTTTGTGATGGGTTCTATCTTACGGTGCTCAATCCCAATGACAGTAGAGGACATGACACGTATGTATCGTTGCTATTAAGGGTAAAAAGATGAGGTTTATTCATGCGTGAGTTTACTTTGTCTACATCATATCATCTTTCTTAAGGCGTTACTCCGTTCTTTATGAACTTAATACTCTAGATGCATGCTGGATAGCGGTCGACGTGTGGAGTAATAGTAGTAGATGCAGGCAGGAGTCGGTCTACTTGTCTTGGACGTGATGCCTATATACATGATCATTGCCTTGGATATCGTCATGATTATTTGCTTTTCTATCAATTACCCAACAGTAATTTGTTTACCCACCTTATGCTATTTTCAAGAGAGAAGCCTCTAGTGAAAACTATGGCCCCGGGGTCTACTTCTATCATATACTAAAAATCCTAAAAATACCTTGCTGCAATTTTACTTTATTTATTTTATTATGTATTTTTGTTCGATCTATCTATCTAGCACCATACAATTTAATTTTGCAATTAATTGCCAAGGGATTGACAACCCCTTGTTCGCGTTGGGTGTAAGGATTTGTTATTTTGTGTGCAGGTGCTGCTAACGAGTTGTTGCATGATTCTTCTACAGGATTGATAACCTTAGTTTCATAACTGAGGGAAATACTTATCTCTACTGTACTGCATCATCCCCTCTTCGGGGAAAATCCAACGCAGCTCACAAGTAGCAGGAATAATTTCTGGCGCCGTTGCCGGGGAGACATCATCAACATCTATCAAGTACCTATGCATAAACTTTCATCTCCTAGCATTTATTTTTATTTGCCTTTGCCTCTTGTTTTCATATCCCCTACTTTTAAAAAGTTTTTTTACAAAAATACAACCCGTTTGCCTTTTTGTCTGCTCGTTTGAAACTGTTATCATGAGTGATTTTTTGGCATGGCAGAAACTGATGATGTAAAACTCCTAAAATTGGAATTTCTACCAATCTTGATGCTAAAACTTTTGTGATGGGACAAGGGAATGTTATAGGGAAAAGTGTTATCCAAGAATTCTTTAATTGTGTTGGAACCTTGGCTCGTGATGATGCCCCTATACTTAAAAGAACTAAAGGTTATGCCGAAGCTATTTCTGCACTTGGTCTTAAACTTGAAAGAAGATTTTTATCCGTACCCATCCTACTTTGCAAAGACCGTTTTATGTGTTGCCTGTAATAAAAAATCCTAGAGCTAAGAAGATAGCTACCCTTGTCCTCATGAATGAATTTGATTACATAGTACAAGAAGCTAGAGAGATCTTTGATTTTTATGGTATGAACCGTGAAAAACTGGTAATAGATGAAATCCTATATAATCGTGATTACTTGCTGAGATATTTGTTTCGCAATGACCAACTCTTTGATGAGAATACTAAAAAGGAAGTTCCTCCTTTGAATATAATCCAACAAGTTTTCAATAATGTTAATAAGCAATACTCTTGGATTGTAGCCGGTAATCAAGAGGGATTTGCAGATGGACAACTTGTTAGTGCTAAAATTTCTATGGATGATGTTTTTCATATTACCTTTGAAAAGCCTCCTGATGAGAACGCATCCTTCGAAAAGAATAAGAAAGATGACAATACTTGAAACTTTGCATTATGCCTAGCTAGGGGCTTAAAACAATAGCGCTAGTTCGGAGGCAACCCAATAGTTATTTTAATTTTTTTGTTTAATTTCTGTTTTTTTTTGTTCACACAATTATGCTACTGTTATGATTGTTTTTTATGTTTTAATTAGTGTTTGTGTCAAGTAAAACATTTGGGATGATTTGGATGATAGCTGACTTGATTCTGTGAAAAAACTGAAACTTTTGTGCCCAGTTCTGGAATTTTGTAAATTCACAGAAACGTGTTTTTTCTGAATTTTTTAAACATAATTGATATACAAATTTCCCATGTTGTCCTAATTTTTCAGAATTTGTAGAGTTACATAAGTATGGTCAATGTTCAGATTACTACAGACTGTTCTGTTTTTGTTGCGATGTTTGATTGTTTTGATGAATCCGTGAATTGTATCGGAGGGTATTGATACGTCTCCGTCGTATCTATAATTTTTGATTGTTTCATGCCAATATTATACAACTTTTATATACTTTTGGTAATATTTTATATTATTTTTTGGGACTAACATATTGATCCAGTGACCAGTGTCAGTTGCTGTTTGTTGCATGTTTTTTGTTTCGCAGAATATCCATATCAAACGAAGTCCAAACGCGATAAAAATTTACGGAGAATTATTTTAGAATATTTGTGATTTTTAGAAGGTGGAATCAACGCAAACGGAGTACTGTATGCTACTAGCTGAAGATTCAACATTAATTTGGGTGATTGTTTCTCCGTGGATAGCTAGCATGACATGGCATCGGTGGACTGTGGTGCGCTTCTCTCTTGTGAGTTTAGCTAGGCAACACAACACAAATGATCTATTCTGACGGATGAAATCTCCACGTATGAAGATGATTCATTCATCTTGGGAGCCTTTCTAGCTACTTCCTGCCGGCGGCCCTTGTCTTGGAGGAGAAGGGCGGCGGCGGCGGCTTGGAGGAGTAGGCGTCCGGCTTGAGGAAGAGCTCCTCGAACTGCTTGTGCAGATCCTCCAAGCTCTCGCCCTCGCCGTCTTCCTGCTGCTGCATGGTATTAGTATTGGTATGGTCCATTAAACAACAAGTAAGTAGTGCTCTGCTCTGCTCGGTAAAAACCTCCATGATATCTACTATAACTATAAGCAGCAGCGCGAGTTGACTTACGTGTGGAGGTGTGTGGTTCATGGCCTCCAGGATGTCTCCCAGTATGTCTCCTGCACCCCAAGTAAAATTAAAGCACAACGGTGAGCCCACAAGAGGTCAGGCACCAAAGATGTCATCTCACCGGTAAGGTAGGTAATGGAGCCAGCTAGTCTTTGGCCGACGTGTATATATTACTATTGGACAACGCTAACGCCCACACGTGTGGTGGAAGCGAAACCCGTCCACACGCTCTATAACACACAGACTGCGCCACGTCACCGTATGCATGCATATGAGAATCTTTTTGGATTTTCAGTTTTTAAAATGTTTTATCTCTTAAATGAAAAATCCGATTGAAGATCCGTTTTCACCATTAAATCCCCCGCGACAAGATCTTCGAAATTAGATCTCATATCAATATATTTCGACGAATTTTTTTTGGGTTAAAAGTTGCCATGTCTATTGCACATGAATTGCCATGGTGTTTACACTGAAGTTGACATGATATGTTTCAGCTATTTTCTTCTACATTTAAAAGTAAATTTTGACATTTATAAAACAGAGAATTAAGAAACTAGACTTGCCATGAACCATAAACTAAAATTACCATGATACATGCACTTAAAATTGCCATGGTTCATACAAAAAATAATTTTCATGGTCAAAGTACTGGAGTTGTCATCATCAAAATACTAAAATTGCCATGCTCTACAAACTGAAATTGCCACATGGCAACTTTAATTTAAGCACTGACAACTACAGTGTAAACATCATGGCAACTTTTGGGCAAATTTTTTTTTTATCGAAACATATCAACATGGGGTCTAGTTTTGAAGATTTCGTCGAGACGGATTTAATGGTGAAAACAGATTTTTAATTTGATTTTTTAATTAGGAGATAAAACATTTTTAAGCCGAAAACCAAAAAAGATTTCTGCTGATGTCATTTGTTCACATGCGGCAAAATGAGTGGTAAAGAAGGCGTGTGGGCGATGTGCAAGATGGCACCCGTATGGGCGTTAGTTTTTTCATTGATTTATTAGAATATATACATACATAAAAGTAGCAAAAAAGAAAGCAACATACAGACATAAGTAGATTAGACAGATACATACCTCATCGTCGCCGTCACTGTCGTAGGCACCAACGTCGTAGAGGATACGCTTGTTGGGGTCCGACAGAACTGCATGCATGTTGTTCATGTTAGTTCAAACACAACACAAGACGTACGTACGTATGCAGCAGCAAAGCCTCACATTCTCTCTAATTGACGGTAATACAGAGGAAGGAAGGAAGAGCAACGAAATTACCTGCGTATGCTGCCTGGATCTTCTGGAACCTGGCTTTGGCGGCCTCCGCGCTGCCGGAGCTGCCGCTACCGCATTTGTCCGGGTGCCATTTCTGTAAAACGTACATCCCATTTATTTATTTATTTAAGCACTAGTACGTGAAACACAGGAGCCAAAAAAACAGAGCAATCGTCTAGCTAGCAATTTAACACAACAGAAGAGAGCTTAGCAGAGCAGAGGAGGAAAGCTAGCAGTGGACGGACGGACGGACGGACGGACGATGGCGAGCTTCCTGTAGGCACTGCGCAGCTCAGCGTCGGAGCAGTCGCTGGAGACGCCGAGCACGGCGTACAGGCCACCGTCCTTGCCTCCTCCGCAGCCGGCCATTGCAACCAAGCAACAGTCTTGCCTTGGAGCAGTCGCTTCTTGTGTTGTGTGGGCGTGCCTCTCTCTCGAGTGGTTGTCAGCCGTAGCGCATGGCCGCCTACTTATAGGCTGGACAGGAGGCAGGTCGCCGACGGCGGGGGCCGGGGCCGGGGCCGGGGGGATGTATGTCTATTTCACCTCACCGTCCGCCTCCTCGCTTGCACCAGCAACCGGGCAACATGAGCAGCAGGCAGCAACTTGGTGCTAGCTAGGCTAGATTAGCTAGCCGCAGGCAGCTGCAGTACGTCCGGCCCCCAGGCGATATTTTCTCCCGATGGCCGGCCGATGTAAGTGTGTGGCCGCGCTTGCTTGCTTAGGCCAACTCTAGCGCACGACCCCATCCTGTCCGGGTGCGTCCATTTGGATAAAACGGACATACCAGACGGCCCAGCGCGCGGACGCAAATGGACTTTTGTCCGTTTTCTGTCCGCTTTCGACCCATCCCGGTCCAAGTTTGGGCCGCTTTTGAGGTGAAACGGACAGCGCGCGGATGGGCGGCATTGCAGCTGTGCAGCTCGGACGCGCGCTCGCCCAACCACCTTTCCCTCGACGCCCCCGAGCTACCCAACCACGGCCACCTGATTTGGAGCGGATCTGGTCAGGCTTGAGCTCGCCCGGCTGTGGGAGGCCGCGCCGTGCCATGGACTGGCCGGGCACCGGGCCGGAAGGCCCCGGCAAGGCCGCATGCAGGTACTGACTCCGCCTCTAGCCGCTCGGATCTACACCGTCGGCGGTCCGCCGGCAGATACATGAACGGCGGTCGGCCGGGCTCGGTGCTGGCCCAAAAGCTCGCCGGCGCACCGTTGCCACTCATTAAGTGCGACGACTGCCCAAAGAAGGTCTTGCGCCGCGTGTCTACAACACCGGAACATCCCGGATGGGTGTTCATCAAGTGCTCAACCAATGGGGTATGTGCTACTTTAGCTTCGGTTGTGCTCTTGAATTTGACTAGTTGTGATAACTTAAAATTTTATTATGTAGAATGGATGGAAATTTTGGTATTGGGAAGAAGAGTACATCGATATATTGATAGAGCACAATTTAGTAGATGTTCGTGCACTTTTAGCTAGCATAGAGGTTAGAGATGAGACTAGTGCACTTGTTGCTAGAATAGAGGCTAGACATGAGACTAGATGCGAGGAAGCAACGTCTACTTCTTTGCACTCGAAGAAGAAAGAAGCACGCAAGATCGAGCCTGCGCAGATCAACAATGAATGCATCGAGAAAGCACTAATTCAACTTACGGGAGCAGTTATGGAAGTTGGTAATCTTCTAAAATGTATTCTTGTGGTTCTTGTTTTCTTTGGTCTTGCTTTTCTAGTCAAAATTTGGTGATGTATTTCCATGTATCAAAAATCAATGATAAAAAAAGATATGTGCTTAAAAAAAAATGTACGCGGACGGGATGCGGCCGGGATGCGTCCGCGCGTTGGGCGCACGGCCACCGCATCCCAGAAATGATTCGGACACCACCTCATTGTCGTACCCAAACAGACAGAATCCGTGTTAAACGGACGTCCGTTTGGGGTCGGAGTTGGCCTTACATCGGCATCGGCATCACTGCATCAGCATGTGGCTGTGGTGCGGTTGCTGTCTGTCTGTCGAGCAGCATCGAATGGTTCTCTCTGGTAGCGGGACACCTGTTGCCGCCTGGTTCGTCACTAGTTGCTGCAAAGCAGCTCCGTCACTCACTGAGTGAGATCCTGTCCGAATTTGGGAACATGCAGCTGGCCCTCTTATGGAAAGAAGAAGAAGGTGTAGTATAGTAAATTAGGTCAGTGGGGCCGGGCAGGTTCAACGATGTCGGCATGGTGTGGGGGGGCCCTCCCAAGGTGCAACGTATAGTATGCTACAGCTCGTGTGAATAGAAAAACAAATTTTCAGATTCACTGAACGTAGAGCGTACGTATGCATGCATGCTGCAGATTAGTTTTCTGTATTCTCACCGTGTGGGTGTGTTTTCAACCGACTATACCCTCAAAATATGCACGATGAAGGGTTTGTCTAGCATTGTCACTACCGCTGGTCGTGGCTTTCAACTGACACCTCACCAGTAACTTATGCTTAGTGAGCTACATACTATTCGTGTCTGAATTTTCTGCACACAACCAATAACTTATGCCTCATGAGCTAGCTATATTACTAGTGGCATCTGATATATTTACACGTTACCAGTGAGTTACATACCAGTGGAGTGTCATCCGGGCGACATGATATTCGTGTGATGCGCAAATAATTGAGTTGGTAGACTCTTCTTCTTCTTCATCCTCTCACTTTACTTCTTTCCCCCCTTTCTCTTCTTTCGCTCTCCTTTCACTTCTTCCTCGCTAGCTCCTCTCTTAGCTTTTCTTCTTTCTCTCTCCTTTCACTACTCCCTGGTTCCTTTCTTAGTTTTTCTTCTTCCTCTCAAAAATCCCATTCATGGCGGCCTTCATCGTCCACTCCGCCCTCCCTATCTTGCTTGGCCCCCATCTCTCCTCCGCTTTTGACCCCTCTCTCTCTCAGATCCGACAACTTTGTCGACCGGGGAGGTGAGAGGGGGGGGGGGTGTGACGCCCCCGGCTTAATCGTGCACTAACCATACACGCAAATGCACACGATCAAGCCTAGGACTCACTTGAAGATATCACAACACAACTCTAAAACATAAATAAAGTCATACAAGCTTTACATTACAAGCCAGGGCCTCGAGGGCTCGAATACATAAGCTCGATGGCATACAAGCGTCAGCGGAAGCATCAGAGTCTGAGTACAGACTATTACATAGAGAGAGAGATAAGCCTTTAGAAGGCGGGGTAAAATAAAAGCTACGATCGAAAGGCGAAGGCCTCCTGCCCTGGACCCTCCGATCCTACTCCTGGTCGTCAGTCGGCTCCTCGTAGTAGTACTCGCCGGGAGGGTAGTAGTAGTAGCCGTAGTCGTCGACAGGGGCAGCAGTCTCAGGGGCTCCGTCGTCTGTCGGCATTGAATGAATATGGGGGAAAAAGAAAGTAAAGCAAACGTGAGTACTCATCCGAAGTACTCAGCAAGCAAGGATCTACACTACATATGCATCATTTTCAAAGGAAGGGCTGTATATGTGGACTGGGCTGCAGAAATGCCAGAATAGAGGGGGAAGACCTAGCCCTATCGAAGACTAGCATCTTCAGCATCTTCAGTCTTGCAGCATAGAAGAGAGTAGAGTAACATAATGTAAAGTAGTAGTAGTATCATCAACCTCAGCCTGAGATTCTTTCTCGACTCCCTGCGAGAAAGCAATCCCAGAGCCATACTATCCAGTTATCATCTCAATCATGTTCTAGTTGTACCGATCGGGATACAACTCCGAGTGTCCGTTACCGTAGGACAGGCTATCGATAGAAGTTTCTTCCCTGCAGGGGTGCACCAACTTACCCACCACTCTTGCTTAACTCCGGCCGAACACACTTTACTGGGTCATGCCCGCCCTCGGCCAAACAATACGCCGCAACCCGACCAGATACTTAATGAGAGGTCAGCACGCCGGACTAACCTATGCCCCCGGGGGTCTTGGGCTTTCGCCCCGGGAACCCTGCACGTTGCGAGGACGTTTTGGAAGCAGACCTAGCAACCCCTTATACAAGTGCAGTTGCGTTCCCAGTCCAATCCAAAACGGGCCGCTCCTCGCTGACGTCAATTAAGCTCTGGCTGAAGTATACGGCGCAGAACGCCCATACTATGCCCACGTGATGGTTAGTGCTATCGGGCCAGAGGCCCCTTGGATCAAATATCCAAACCGCTCGTGGATTAGGAGCGCGCGGTAACGAGCAGAGACTCACGATCGATGTGACCCCGTCGCCCCGTCTCGAGGACTTGCGGCAAGGGCTAGGAATGCCCGGCCACGCCTCGTCATTATCTCGCGGGCACCTCTCAGGTCAACCCGTCTCCACATCACTTCGCTTATCAGCTCGCGCGGGTACCCCTCAGGGCCGACCCGTCTTTAGTACCATGTTTCAGTGCAAGTCATAATATCAATAGTAACAGTCGGGTCCTGGTCTTCGATCCCGATGATCGGGTCTTCTGATTCTCCAGCGGGGCAGTCGGGATAAGTGGGGTCTCATATGGTCTCTACCCAACCTTAACTAAGTAGTTTAGGATAAGCAGTAGGTAACAAGCAGGTTACAATAAACAGGCTGTGCATCATAATAGGTAAAGCAGTAGCAGCAGCAATTTTAGTGCAAGCATGAGAGAGAAGAGAATGGGCGATATCGGAATGCTCAAAATGGGGGTGCTTGCCTGTCTGCTCGACGGCAATGGCAAGGTCGTCAGCTGCGTCGTCTGGCTCCTGAGCAGCGTTGACCTCGGGAACTACGTCGGCGTCGGCGTCTACCGAGAGAGAGGAGGGGGAGGAAACAAGTAAATACATAGCAACAAATGCATGGCAATACGATACGTGATGCTAAAGGTGGCCTATCGTTGTGCTACATGACACCGGTGAAGGAGGAGAACATCCGGGAATGTTTTTCCGAAGTCCGGCCTTTCCGAACAGATGAAACGGAGGGGGATGCTTGCATGTTCAGGTAGTTAGAGGCATGTGACAGGTAAACGGAGAGCGTATTTGGATTCGTCTCGTCGTTCTGAGCAACTTTCATGTATAAAGTTTTTCCATCGGAGTTACGGTTTATTTTATATGATTTTCTGAAGATTTTAGTATTTTCTGGAATTATTCTTATTTATTAATTCAACATTATCCAGAACAGTGCATGTGTAACGTCAGCATGACGTAATAGTGACGCCAGCAGTCAACGGTCGGCTGACTAGGTCAAATCTGACATGTGGGTCCAGTGGGACCCACATGTCATTGACTCAGCTAATTAACAAGGTTGGTTTAATCTAACAGGGGGTTAATTATCTCGTGGGGCCTACTGTCAGTGTCTAATTAGCTATCTAATTAATCAATGGATTAGTTAATCAGTTTATTTGTTTTAAAAATCAGTTAATTAGCGCGGGGCCCACATGTCAGTGGCCCACGCTGCACAGTCAGCAGGGTTGACCCAGTCAACCCTGACTGGTGGACCCGCAGGGCCCACGGGCAGTGTCACAGGGGCGGGCCCCGCCGGTGCCAGCTCAGCAGAGCCGCCGGAGCTGCTCCGGTGAGCTCGCGCGCGGCGGCCGAACGCCGGCAAGCGTCGGAAATCCTCTGTAGTGCCCCGTTTCACGAGTTCTTGGTCACGTTCGAACGGGCAGAATATGCCGCGTCGATCTAGCGTGGTTACGCGGCCGGAGGTGCACCATGGCGATGACGGCGAGCACCGCGGCGGACGGCCGGAGTCGGGTGATGGGGGAACGGCGCAACGGCGCACAAACGGGGCAAGCGGGGTAGCTAGCGAGGCCCTACACGAGGTGGTGAACTCGATGGGCTCGGCCCCGTGACCATTTGGTCACCGGAGTATCGCCGGCGACCAATGAGGCGGCGACGCAGTCGGCTATGGTGAAGGAGCTCGCTAGAGATCGCAAACGACGGCGCGAAGAGAGGGGAAAGGAAGGTGGTGGCTCACCGAGTGGCAACGAAATGCCTTCGACGGCTTAGGAGCAGCAGAGAGGTCGCCGGAGCCGGAGGAGATCGACGGTGGCCGGAGATGCAGACGAAGTGGACTCGGCGATGCAGCGCCCTCTGGCTCCACCCGAGGCCACCAGAGGAAGTGGCCGACCACGGTGGAGCTAGTGGACACGGACGGCGGGCACGGAACCGCTTGTGGCCGTGCGGACGGCGACAGTGTGGCGGCGTTGGCGTTCGTTGAGGGGAAAAGGGGAGGAATCCAGCGCAGGGGGAGAGGGAGAAGAGGGAGGCGAATGGAGGAGGTGTCCAGGGGGAATGGCTCGGGGCGAGCTTATCCCCTCTCGCTCGCCTGCCTCGTCGCGGTGGCGCGCCGCGACTGACGGAGCGCCGTCGTCCATGGAGACGACGACAGCAAGGCGAAGCAGGTGGGGGAGGCCTGCTGGGCTGCCTGGGCCGCACTGTGGCTTCAGCCCAGTGCCAGGTAAGCCTCTGCCCTTTCTTCATTTATTTCCGTTTTGTTTTTCTTTTATTCATTCTGTTTTGACAAATACGTAGCCACTAGTAGACTTTTACAAAACATGAGACTTGGACTGAAAATTATAGTACATTATTACCTACCCCCAAAAAGTGGTTTGGACAATATATAATTCCATCTGCGTTTTGGATTAAAAGAAATGGATGGAAAAGGTTGCTGTTTAGGTACTGTTGAGGCTGTAAGAGTGACTTAACCAATTCAACTAATATGGATTATATTTTTATAATTGCAACTGAAATATTTGCAACATTATGTACATTTTAGTTTGGCTGTTTGAAGAAATAATTATTTGACTTGCAAATTAAATCTGAATTAGAATTTGATTTGAGACAAGTGGCATTATGACTTGGTGAAATATGATGATATGGCAAGTTAATTAGCTAGAAGACTGGGTTAGGATCTAGGGATGTTACAAATCTCCTCCACTACAAGAAATCTCGTCCCGAGATTTGAGTGGGGAAGTAAAGGGTAACTGCGGGAGAAATAACCTTTTTAGGGTCGATTATTTGGGGAACAATACATGAATTGTGGAAGAAATATCTCTCGAGTTGAAACTTGGGAAAACCTCGAGAGCATAGTATGAAGATACAATGAGAAGTTTCAAGCAGATAGGCAATCGTTTGATGCCTGAACCAGAGTGAAAGGAGTTCGGAGCATGGGGAATAGATCATCTCTCGGATGGTGGCTCGTGATAACACAAAAAGTCAAAAGTAACAGAAATTTCAGAATCAAAGATGTACAGAAGAACCAGGTTCTGATCCTGTGGATCTGTGGTGAGTGTCGATCGAAAGTAGGGTGAACGGTAACATCTTACCGGTCACGACATCAAGGTATGTCAGAGGATAGTCTGTCATTTATGTCGGTTACAACACCGGTACCAAGGGCGAGGGACGAAGAGAACCATTTTCCTGCTCGTTGAACGAGGCGGACCAATAGGCAAAGTTCTCGTCCATCGGTGGTTACCGGAATGTCATCAACCATAGTAACAGGGTCTCACTGACAGAGTTGTGCACCAAGGTTGTTTACATAAGTAGGGAATTAATACTGCCTATGTCATATAGATCACAAGAGAGGTTAAACAAAACAATGGAAAGGAAAATGTGTTTATATATAAGAATTCGGAGTATATCATGTCCAAGGAAAAGCGGAGCATGATATATATGATGGGACAGCAAGTTTAAAAGTATTTGGATAGAGGGGCGAAGGAAGAATCATGATATTACCCATACAACGGTGTTTGGATAATAGATCAAGAAACATTTGGCCACGTGCTTCCAATGTTCTTGTCGATAATCGGAATACCACAATCATGCTTCGAGGCAGCAATGATATGGTGTCAGGTAAAAGATTGGGTTCGAAGATCTCAAGAGGTACCGAGAAACAATTACAAGGGTATCTCGGGACGTAAGGAACAACCAAACACAACCAGGTTTGTGCTGGTTGAAAGTCAAGGATGTCATCGATGATAACACAAACTATCGAGGGGCAGGAATGGGTTTTCTAGCCATGGATTCAACTGACATCTCTGAAGAAACCAAAGTGTTGACGGTGATCACGACAGCTTTGTCGAGAGACTCTATGAAGGTGCCATCGAGCAGCGACGACATCAAGCAAAAGGAAGGATGAAGTGAAAGGCTATGAGAACCAGGGGTTCGATACAAGCTCGAAATCAAGCTTGTTGTTCGAGGTGAAGTGAGAAGAGGAGGAAGATCGACGTAAGCTTAGCTTATCGTCGGAAGTTGCTCCGGGCATAAGGACCAGGTAGCACAGTTAAAAGTTGACACGATAAAGATATAGCCGATCAGGCTAGAAATGACTTGAAGGATTATTAGGCTCGTAAGCAATGAAAATTGCTTAGAGTTTTTGAATCGGAGTGTGGAATCGGTTCACTTACCGGGGTTCTCGAGTGACAATCAACTCAGAACCTGGGGAAAATTGGGATTGGTGATCAATGATAGTGGATGAAGAACTCATAAGAACTTATGTAGTAACGGTGATATCCTCGGGATACCAAGGGTAATATTCGATGGTAATTCAAGATAGAGGTTGGACAGGTGAAATGATCTACAAAAGACAAGTGATTTTAACTTGTCCGAGATATGGGATCAAAGAGGAACTTTCATTGTTGGGACCACGATTGTGAAGGATCAATTCATAGATACAAGATGATCTTGTACTCAGGAAATAATTATTTTTACGAGCAGCTTCCATGATAAGTTCTACATCGGGTCCATGGGCATGAACACCGAGGTTCAAGGTCGACTCCCACTTATCCAATGCATAACCTTTCATTCGCTTCTCGCTTTCAATGAAGTGGAAATGTTGAAAGTTTCTCTGGCGTAACACCAGTAGAGTATGACTCGTGGAAGTTTCTGAGTTCTCGCAGATGGCAGAAGCATAGATACAACCCATCGGGACAATTTTACGAATCCACACAACCATCATCCAAAGCAAGGGATGCGAGTTCGGAAGCAAAGTATCGAAGTCAAAGCAGATGATATGATTTATTGGAGGTATTAAGTACCAAGGGAAGAGCTCACAAGATGCTTGAACAAGAAGGATACTGTCGGATATTAATCTAACAAAATTCAGGTAGACGTCAAAAGATCTGACGGGAGTAGAGGTACTCAACCAGAAGAGGAAAGAATGTAAGGGCATCAGATTATGGAAACATCGGAATAATCCGACATTTTAGGTACAAAGGAGTTATGGTTCAGCAAGCAGGACGGATAAACAGACGGCCAAAAGTAGAGAATGCTTCAGTGCCAAAGGCAATGGCAACGGGGGGAGGAACCGATAAGGTTCTTTGAATAGAAAAGAATCGGTCGGATAATTGTCCACAAAGGAATCAAGTGATCCGTGAGAACTAATGGGGTAAGGTTTTAAGAACTAGTCCCACCTGAGAGTCCTCCGAGAAAGGACGGGAGACAAGCACATCGAATTAAGGAAGCACTTGAACAACCCAAGTATAAAATTCAGAGGGTTCATGATTTCCAAAGCCAGGAGTGCCAATTAGTTCACCTGGGCAGAGGGACGAGTGATTTGTACATACTTATTTGGACAATCAACCAATACTTGATTGGCCGTGAACCAGCTCATGACCGGAATGGTGCCTGAGCCGGAAAGATGAATTAGTAGGAAGCAACTGATGATTGCGAGTATTCGCACACATGTTGAATAAATAGTATCAGAATGATAATGACAAGGGGTATCAACGATGTTTACTTGACATATGGAACTGACCATAATGCAAGTAGATCAGAAGAATATTAAAAGCAGTAGGCTAGAGAGGATCTTCGGGAGATCAGGTAGCATTTCAAAGTATTTTGTGAGACATATGAACAACTGGGGACGATCGAATCCCCGGAAGTGTGAGGAATTATCTGCAGTGCAAAAGAAGCTGCACGGTAGTAGGCTCAAAGGATTCTCGGTTTAACGAGGAATATTACAGGGTATCTCGTGAAAACAAGGGCGACTGGGTATAAAGATACAAGCGGCAAGGATGTGTAATTGTTCACGGTGATTATCGTTAATAGGGGACTTTGCAAAAGCAGTGGCATAATGGTCTCGGGAAACTTCGAGGAGTATCTTCAGAGTCTTCTGATGAAATAGCCGATCATCTGTGGTGAAGGGGATCTCCGGGAAGAAGTGGTTACGAGAACCTAGTGTCAGAGTTAGTAAAATTGTTTAACCCGAATAGATGAGAGATCAGAGTCCCAGAGTATAGATGAGGAATAAAAGATCCTAATACCACCCATTTGGCGACGTGGGCCCATAACCCACAGGTCCCAGGATCGAAACCTGGCTCTGATACCATCCTGTGACGCCCCCGGCTTAATCGTGCACTAACCATACACGCAAATGCACACGATCAAGCCTAGGACTCACTTGAAGATATCACAACACAACTCTAAAACATAAATAAAGTCATACAAGCTTTATATTACAAGCCAGGGCCTCGAGGGCACGAATACATAAGCTCGATGGCATACAAGCGTCAGCGGAAGCATCAGAGTCTGAGTACAGACTATTACATAGAGAGAGAGATAAGCCTTTAGAAGGCGGGGTAAAATAAAAGCTACGATCGAAAGGCGAAGGCCTCCTGCCCTAGACCCTCCGATCCTACTCCTGGTCGTCAGTCGGCTCCTCGTAGTAGTACTCGCCGGAAGGGTAGTAGTAGTAGCCGTAGTCGTCGACAGGGGCAGCAGTCTCAGGGGCTCCGTCGTCTGTCGGCATTGAATGAATATGGGGGAAAAAGAAAGTAAAGCAAACGTGAGTACTCATCCGAAGTACTCAACAAGCAAGGATCTACACTACATATGCATCATTTTCAAAGGAAGGGCTGCATATGTGGACTGGGCTGTAGAAATGCCAGAATAGAGGGGGAAGACCTAGCCCTATCGAAGACTAGCATCTTCAGCATCTTCAGTCTTGCAGCATAGAAGAGAGTAGAGTAACATAATGTAAAGTAGTAGTAGTATCATCAACCTCAGCCTGAGATTCTTTCTCGACTCCCTGCGAGAAAGCAATCCCAGAGCCATACTATCCAGTTATCATCTCAATCATGTTCTAGTTGTACCAATCGGGATACAACTCCGAGTGTCCGTTACCGTAGGACAGGCTATCGATAGAAGTTTCTTCCCTGCAGGGGTGCACCAACTTACCCACCATGCTTGCTTAACTCCGGCCGGACACACTTTACTGGGTCATGCCCGCCCTCGGCCAAACAATACGCCGCAACCCGACCAGATACTTAATGAGAGGTCAGCACGCCGGACTAACCTATGCCCCCGGGGGTCTTGGGCCTTCGCCCCGGGAACCCTGCACGTTGCGAGGACGTTTTGGAAGCAGACCTAGCAACCCCTTATACAAGTGCAGTTGCGTTCCCAGTCCAATCCAAAATGGGCCGCTCCTCGCTGACGTCAATTAAGCTCCGGCTGAAGTATACGACGCAGAACGCCCATACTATGCCCACGTGATGGTTAGTGCTATCGGGCCAGAGGCCCCTCGGATCAAATATCCAAACCGCTCATGGATTAGGAGCGCGCGGTAACGAGCAGAGACTCACGATCGATGTGACCCCGTCACCCCGTCTCGAGGACTTGCGGCAAGGGCTAGGAATGCCCGGCCACGCCTCGTCATTATCTCGCGGGCACCTCTCAGGTCAACCCGTCTCCACATCACTTCGCTTATCAGCTCGCGCGGGTACCCCTCAGGGCCGACCCGTCTTTAGTACCATGTTTCATTGCAAGTCATAATATCAATAGTAACAGTCAGGTCCTGGTCTTCGATCCCGATGATCGGGTCTTCTGATTCTCCAGCGGGGCAGTCGGGATAAGTGGGGTCTCATATGGTCTCTACCCAACCTTAACTAAGCAGTTTAGGATAAGCAGTAGGTAACAAGCAGGTTACAATAAATAGGCTATGCATCAGAATAGGTAAAGCAGTAGCAGCAGCAATTCTAGTGCAAACATGAGAGAGAAGAGAATGGGCGATATCGGAATGCTCAAAATGGGGGTGCTTGCCTGTCTGCTCGACGGCAATGGCAAGGTCGTCAGCTGCGTCGTCTGGCTCCTGAGCAGCGTCAACCTCGGGAACTACGTCGGCATCGGCGTCTACCGAGAGAGAAGAGGGGGAGGAAACAAGTAAATACATAGCAACAAATGCATGGCAATACGATACGCGATGCTAGAGGTGGCCTATCGTTGTGCTACACGACACCGGTGAAGGAGGAGAACATCCAGGAATGTTTTCCCGAAGTCCGGCCTTTCCGGACAGATGAAACGGAGGGGGATGGTTGCATGTTCAGGTAGTTAGAGGCATGTGACCGGTAAACGGAGAGCGTATTTGGATTCGTCTCGTCGATCTGAGCAACTTTCATGTATAAAGTTTTTCCATCGGAGTTACGGTTTATTTTATATGATTTTCTGAAGATTTTAGTATTTTCTGGAATTATTCTTATTTATTAATTCAACATTATCCAGAACAGTGCATGTGTGATGTCAGCATGACGCAATAGTGACGCCAGCAGTCAACGGTCGGCTGACTAGGTCAAATCTGACATGTTGGTCCAGTGGGACCCACATGTCATTGACTCAGCTAATTAACAAGGTTGGTTTAATCTAACAGGGGGTTAATTATCTCGTGGGGCCTACTGTCAGTGTCTAATTAGCTATCTAATTAATCAACGGATTAGTTAATCATTTTATTTGTTTTAAAAATCAGTTAATTAGCACGGGGCCCACATGTCAGTGGCCCACGCTGCACAGTCAGCAGGGTTGACACAGTCAACCCTGACTGGTGGACCCGCAGGGCCCACGGGCAGTGTCACAGGGGCGGGCCCCGCCGGTGCCAGCTCAGCAGAGCCGCCGGAGCTGCTCCGGCGAGCTCGCGCGCGGCGACCGAACGCCGGCAAGCGTCAGAAATCCTCTGTAGTGCCCCGTTTCGCGAGTTCTTGGTCGCGTTCGAACGGGCAGAATATGCCGCGTCGATCTAGCGTGGTTACGCGGCCGGAGGTGCACCATGGCGACGACGACGAGCACCGCGGCGGACGGCCGGAGTCGGGTGATGGGGGAACGGCGCAGCGGCGCACAAACGTGGCAAGCGGGGTAGCTAGCGAGGCCCTACACGGGGTGGTGAACTCGATGGGCTCGGCCCCATGACCATTTGGTCACCGGAGTATCGCCGGCGACCAATGAGGCGGCGACGCAGTCGGCTATGGTGAAGGAGCTCGCTAGAGATCGCAAACGACGGCGCGAAGAGAGGGGAAAGGAAGGTGGAGGCTCACCGAGTGGCAACGAAATGCCTTCGACGGCTTAGGAGTAGCAGAGAGGTCGCCGGAGCTGGAGGAGATCGGCGGCGGCCGGAGATGCAGACAAAGTGGACTCGGCGATGCAGGGCCCTCCGGCTCCACCCGAGGCCACCAGAGGAAGTGGCCGACCACGGTGGAGCTAGTGGACACGGACGGCGGGCACGGGACCGCTTGTGGCCGTGCGGACGGCGACGGTGCGGCGGCTATGGCGTTCGGTGAGGGGAAAAGGGGAGGAATCCAGCGCAGGGGGAGAGGGAGAAGAGGGAGGCGAATGGAGGAGGTGTCCAGGGGGAATGGCTCGGGGCGAGCTTATCCCCTCTCGCTCGCCTGCCTCGTCGCGGTGGCGCGCCGCGACTGACGGAGCGTCATCGTCCATGGAGACGACGACAGCAAGGCGAAGCAGGTGGGGGAGGCCTGCTGGGCTGCCTGGGCCGCACTGTTGCTTCAGCCCAGTGCCAGGTAAGCCTCTGCCCTTTCTTCGTTTATTTCCGTTTTGTTTTTCTTTTATTCATTCTGTTTTGACAAATACGTAGCCACTAGTAGACTTTTACAAAACATGAGACTTGGACTGAAAATTATAGTACATTATTACCTACCCCCAAAAAGTGGTTTGGACAATATATAATTCCATCTGCGTTTTGGATTAAAAGAAATGGATGGTAAAGGTTGCTGTTTAGGTACTGTTGAGGCTGTAAGAGTGACTTAACCAATTCAACTAATATGGATTATATTTTTATAATTGCAACTGAAATATTTGCAACATTATGTACATTTTAGTTTGGCTGTTTGAAGAAATAATTATTTGACTTGCAAATTAAATCTGAATTAGAATTTGATTTGAGACAAGTGGCATTATGACTTGGTGAAATATGATGATATGGCAAGTTAATTAGCTAGAAGACAGGGTTAGGATCTGGGGATGTTACAGGGGGGTCCTTTCGTCCCCTAGTAGCTTTACTAGTTAATCTTGTGTCACTAGTGGCCAGTTTTGGGTGTTCTTGGTCAGAGTGGAGAGGCAGACAAACCCTGATGGTGTCCGCGTTGATAAAAAGGACTGCTGATGACACTAAGAATGTGAAGATAGTGCTAAAATCAAAAGGCATAACATCGCCTAAATAAAATGATTTTTGAAAATTTTATCTCTCTGTTAAGCACCTCCAAATAGTTGCTGCAAAAGAAAAACTTATTAAGCCAGGTGAATAGAGAAGGTAAGTTCATGGGTCCACTTAGCCTAGACCATAGGAATTGGGATGCGACTACACAGACATAAAAAATCACATGGTTGATACAATATATATTCTCCTCGTGTGTTTGACTCTAGTGCTATACCGAGGTGGTCTATGGCCTCTGTGGTTTGTAGGATTATCAAAACACGGCGAAGGAACCTTTTTAATAATCATATAAAGGAATAGAAAGCTAGTAAGACAGGAAAACTTGAAAAGAAAAATGCATCAATCAAAGTGGTGACGAAATTGAAACGAGAGCACAGTAATCTTTCTCTAGAAAAAGAGAGTGCAAATAAATGCATCATTAGGGGGGAATTCATAAAGATACAAATCATCTGAAATTCCTTGGGGAAAATTCCTAAAGATTCAAATCCTCTAAAAATTATAAACTTAAAGACGCCCTAATGTAAAATAGAGCAGGTAGCTATGAATCTTGCATCAACTACCCATTAATATGGTACACTTAGTCTAAAATAAATATAAAAGTTTTATATGAAAAATGATTACTTACGTCGCCCCGGGGACCCAAAAACGATTTAGACCGGCTCTGTGTAGGCATGAGGATGTGGAGGACAGTCTATGGCAAGGCGAGCATTACCACACCAGACTACGTGAGCTTAGCAGCGAGTATGATCGGAGACTGTTCAAGATTCAGCGGTACGAAAATGAATCATCCTCACGTGCAAGACTGGCTTGTTGGAGGATGATCATGTTGACTATTCAGTTTAGTTGGTCTCGCTGAATCAGATGGGACCAATAGATGATTTAACATCCCGATTTGATGGACGGTGCTGAATAACAATTAGAGTGCTTGTCTCGGTATGGAAAGATGAATAATTAGAAGATGAGATGAATTTGATCATAGTGGATTATGTTCTGAGTCCAACGTTCTATGATATCTCTAGGTCCAAACAATTAAATTAAATGGTTACAAAGTTACACCTTTATTCCCATGAACGAATTAATCTATCATTAATTTGTAATCAAATATTTATCATTACTCTTATGTATTGATTGTCTTTTCACGTGAATGTTAGTGTGTCTCTTTTAAATAATTGATTGAATATAAGCAAATGTCAGTGTGCCGCTCTTTTGAGTTATTTTGAGTTATCCCATGATGAACAAGGTTCTTTTGAGTTATGGGTTGATTAAGAAATCAGTTTGTTTTAATGCAATGTGTGCCTTTTTTAAAGGGTACACGACTAGCTCTCTGTCTCTCAAATGTCTTGGTTTACACTAGTCTCTCTGTAGGGCGGAGACAGTGTTCAACGAGGCGAGGGAGCAGGCCAGACTGCTATCGCTCATCTAACGCAACTGTGTGCATCACTGAGATAGAATCACATATAGCTCAGCACAGGTACGTACACGAGTGCAAAAACAAACAGAATGGCAAGATTTAGAAAAATACAAACAAGCACCCTTACAAAATTCCCAAATCTAAGTTTATGTTTGCGTGCAGCTACAAAGTCTTTTTACTTAAATTGATACTGGTATAAAAAATTGTATAGAACCATGCATGCTCTATATAAGGAATCTTTTTTCATACTGAACTTTTATACTTAATTAAAATAAGTGTACCATATTGCAATTTTAATTAGTATAATTTCACTCCATACCAAAATGTAAGACTTTTTTTGGTTTTCAATAGGTCATAAAAAGTGACATGCATTTTTTTACGTAGGGAGTATTATTTATCCATATAACAATGTTTCCAAATAATAGTTAACTTATTCACTGTTATATAGTTGTAATGTAT
This sequence comes from Elymus sibiricus, assembly GCA_039707655.1. Taxonomy (NCBI): domain Eukaryota; kingdom Viridiplantae; phylum Streptophyta; class Magnoliopsida; order Poales; family Poaceae; genus Elymus; species Elymus sibiricus. The sequence goes on along the minus strand of CM077669.1, from coordinate 527,908,346 downwards.
TCTGCAAAATTTAAATTGTATGATGTACCAAATTTTTTTCTTATTGAAAACAATCATTCGAATTAATTTTCTAATATTGCATAAAGTATATATTGTATACACATATATTTGCATATCTAAGCGTGTGTTCATATATCTTTTAATATTATTGAATATCATGGTAGATATATTTCTAAATCATATACACACTAAAAAATTAATACAGTGGTTTCCAGTGTATATTAAGTAACCACATTCATAGAAACTTCTAGGGCATAGCAAATGTAACTTGCAAATTGGATTCAGTAATAGAATCATCGAAGAACCTCACGGTGATCACAAACTTGCAGTGGTAGGATTACACCCTCTTTTGGATGTGGTGGTAGGATGACACCATAGTAGTGTTAGGTTGAACTTGCTATGTCGTATGATCATGCATGCTTACTAGTGCTCTTCTGCTCCATTGCTTGCTTGCTTGAATTGTTGCTCTTGTGCACTGCTAGGATAATCATCTTGCAACTAAAACACTTTGTTGTGGATGCCTCCAATATAAAGAGTTGAAAAATGTGTCAACCTTAACAAATCTTTGTCGACAATTCTATCTACAATTTGGTTGATCGATTGTTGCGATTGCTTCTAACTCTTCCAGTTTCTACAGCAAGTGTCGAGCGAGCATTCTCTACTTCGAAGATTGTTATTATAATACTATGCAAGATGATTATCTAGCCAATAGCTTGCTAGTAAGAGAGTGAAATCACGGAGAAGTACCGCTATGTAGATGTTCTTATGCACTTTAAGGGTGTAAAGAAACGAAGAGCTGATCTGTAGTGAACCAAATGCTCCTTGGATAAATAGTATTTTGGTATAGTTTCTTTTGTTATGGAGTAGGTTATATATATAATTAACATTAAATAGTATATTTTGTAAGCTAATGTGGAGAAGATCAATATAATTATCTAAGATTCTCGATGTTTGCAATATCTATAACTTTTTGTATTCATATGATTTCGTATTTGCGTACTTTTTTACAGCTTCGCCCCTCCAGAGATTTCTTTCAAGCTCCGCCACTGTTGAAAGTTATGCCTTTTTTAAATTTTAAAACCACAAATTAAATGCACAAGAGAACAAAAACATGCACCGCAGGAGATGCATGTGCTGGCATTTAATACGTCACAGAAAAAGGGATTAGATGAGAAAATTATCCTAATTAGAAAGAGAGACAAGAAATTTTCTAAAGTGGCAAGTCGCTCGCTAAGCATCCCAGGCGGCCGGGCGCTGGTTAGACGCATCCTAGAAAAACTATACATATTGTTCAGGTTCACTGAACTCAACATAGTGATCCCGCAAAAAAAAAAAAGAACTCAACATAGTGAGCGTACGTATGCATGCATGCATGTGTGTTGCGCAACCGACTTGCCCTCTTGGCCTCTTATCTTGGCTGCATGCATTGTTCAGGCTTTCTGTATTCTGTCCGCTCGTGGGGATGTGTTTGGCAACCGACTCTACCCTCAATAATGTCACCACTATCAGTAACTTATGCTTAATGAGCTACTACCTTCGTCCAGTTTATTGGTCCCTTCATATTTTATGTCAAATTTTGACAATAGATTTAACTAACAACATGTTAATGCATGTCAGCAAAAAATATATCATTGGATATGTTAATGCATGTCAGCAAAAATTATATCGTTCGATTCGTATTTGAACATAATTTCCAATGGTGTAATTTTTACTGACATGCATTGACATTTTGTTAGTTACATCTATGGTCAAAATTTGACACTAAATACAAAGAGACCAATAAACCAGGACAGAGATAGTGCATACTAGTGGTGTCTACTATTCACCAATAACTTATGCCTCGTGAGCGATATTACAGGTGGCCTTTGTTATATCTACACGTCACCAGTGAGTTACAATACCAGCGGAGTGTCATCCGGGCGACGTGATATTCATATGATGCACAAATAATTGAGTTGGCCCACTCTTCTTCTTCATCCTCTCACTTTACTTCTTTCTCCCTTTCTCTTCTTTTGCTCTCCTTTCACTTCTTCCTAGCTATCTCCTCTCTTATCTAGCCCTCCGCCTCCACAAGCGACTCCTGGACGAGGGTCTTCTCGCCTCCCGCCGATGCCACAACTGATCCGTCTTGTCTCCGGTGGTCTTAGGGCCATGGAGGCGCAGTGGACCGCGGCCCTTGCCAGTGGGAGGGCTCCTTCTCGGTTGTTAGGTCTTTGTCTAGGGTTAATTAGGGTTTGTGTCCTGCTCAGGAAGGCGAGACGGCGGCGGCTCCTTGTAGTTGGAATAAGGTCCTCTCCGCCTAGTCCCCGTTCTGGTGGTGCGTATAGCGCTGTCGGAAGGCATGTGGAGGTGTGTCTCGGATCTCGTGGGATTCGGTCGGTGTTGGTCTTCGGTATATATCCATGGATCCAGTCTTGGAGCGTCTACGTTCGTGTGTCCATAGGTTGGATTCTTCCGACCTATGCTTCTCTTCATTAGCGGTAGTTGATGTTCTAGTGCGCTGGTCATGTGAGGCCTTAGCACGATGACTTCCTGACTGTCTACTACAACAAGTTTTGCCAGACTTCAATGAGGGGGGGAGGGGGAGGGGGGATGACGGCGCGCGCCTTCGGCTCACTCTAGTGCTTATAGTCGTTGCTAGGTGGTCGATGGACCTGGATGTAATCTTTATTATTTCCGACGTTCTTTGTACCGCCATGACATTTGATGAATAGGTTGGAAGTTTTCTTGCAAAAAAACTAGTTCCTCTCTTAGCTTTTCTTCTTTCTCTCTCCTTTCACTTCTTCCTAGCTAGCTCATGTCTTAGCTTTTCTTCTTTCTCTCTCCTTTCACTTCTCCCTAACACCTTTCTTAGTTTTTCTTCTTCTACTCAACTATTCCATTCACGGCGGCCTTCCTCGTCCACTCCGCCCTCCCTATCTCGCTTGACCCCCATCTCACCTCCGCTTTTGACCCCTCTCTCTCCCAGATCCGACAGCTTTGTCAGCCGGGGAGGTGAGAGAGGGGGTCCTTTCATCCCCTGGTAGCTTTAGTAGTTAATCTTGTGTCCCTAGTGGATAGTCTTGGGTGTTCTTCGCAGGAGTGGAGAGGCCGACGAACCCTGATGGTGTCCGCATTCGGTTTTGTCGGTGCCGAGGCTCTCCTGGGCGTTGTCACGACCACCGTTGTTCACTCAGGTGCTTTGCATAACAATCCAGCTAGATCTCCCTTCTTTTCTTCCTACTCCAATCCCTTCTCACTTCTTTTCACTCTTAGTTATGTGTCCGTGAATGGACCCACTAGAGCTTGGAGAAGAAGCACGAGCCCCTCGTGCCAGCCCAGGTTAGCCGAGGGCACCAGAATATTGGGCCTCCACCGTCGTGGCCGACCTCCCAGCCGCATCCGTTGGCTTGTCCATGAGCTCCCGAATGTTGTGGACTATGCATGCCTTCTCAGACGAATCATCGCCAAGCAACAGGGTGTCTGTCTGATCCGACGACAAATCATACATCCGTATATAATCATAAAGTGTTACTAGTATAATATGTAGTTGGGGCGCTCCCCACTTAGGGCCCCGCCGCGGTCGCCCCTTTTGCCGGGCCTATGGGACAACCCTGGGCTGGTACGTGCAGACCACGTAGGTACTACACCACCTTTCTTTTCTTTTCTTTTTTTGCGGCTCCTGGCCGCCGACCACGTCCTTCTTGTCCGGCCATCTACCCCGCACCACACCAGTCGCAACAACGACTCATGACCTTTGCAGATGTCGCCCTCACATTTGTAACGGAGAAAAGTAGGTCAACAACGACCTTTGCAACAACGTCTGCTCACAGCAGTGCCTCGTGCACTCACGACACTAGTCATTGTTGCTCGTGGCACCGCGTGCACCATCGGTGTATCCCTGTCGTCATACGAAGCACTGCCCATCGCCGCTCGCAAAACCAAGCACGCGCCCTTGCAGCTCCCTGCAACCCTATTTCATGCAGCGGCGACGCGTCTTGTTGAGTTGTGACCCGAGTTGTTGTAGCCACTACGGCGTCCGTGCGCTTGTAGCTCGCAACACCCGACGCTAGCGAGTGACCGCTTGGCCCTTGCAACATCGCCATCACCTTGTAACAAGGAAGGACGCCGCGAGCATCGTGAGGGAAGAGAGACAGGAACTACACGTGTGAGGTTTGGAGGTAGAAGACAACCCACTTGTGAGGGACATGGTGTGAGATAAACGGTGTTGGGCGAGAAATGAGTGGACGTGAGCGTCTGTTTTCAGGGATAAGGATAAGGAGGGCACACCGATTGTCTGGCAGGCGGTCTGTTGGGCTTGAGGCTGAGCAGGGCTCCACTGAGCACATCTGGTTTGTTTGGGAAATAGCTGGCTATTTTTCCTCACAAACTATGAAGACTAATGCTCAATGGGGCTACAACTGTGTGCTTACTGTTGTTTGTTGTACTGTTGTTTATTGTTGCTTCAGTTAACTCGGTAGTTTCTATCCCCTGAAGCTGCACAAGATGTGTACTGCTCTTGTGCATTGTAGGTGTTTGATGTTATGTGTAGAAGAAAGATGTGATGTTGGCCTTGGAGTAGTGGTGCCCTATTATAGGGCAGCTATTGTAGACGGCACTTTCTCGTGCCCCAAAAAAGATGTTTTCATGCCCAAATTTTTTTACAACACCCTATTTACATGCCCAATAATAGGGCAACTATTGGAGATGCTCTTATTACATGTACTATGATGCTTGGGCTCTAGATTGGAGTGATGGTGACTAGTGTAGTGGAGCTATTGATGCTTCCTGTTTGTTTTTGCTAGTGCGGGCAGGAGGTTTATAGTTTTACTATTTGATTTTCTAGCAGATGTGGTGCCATTGAGGGATGTTATGGCATCAACCTCCCAGGGTGGTTGATGTTTTGGTAGCCTTTTTGTTTTCGTTTCCGTTTTGGTTTATGTTCAAAAAAATTGTAGTAACTTTGCCGATTTCTTTATTAGAAACAATGGTAGAGATTGTTGGAAATATGCCCTAGAGGCAATAATAAAAATATTATTTATTTTCAAGTTTATGATTAATGTTTATATCTATGTTATAACTGCTATGTTTCTCGAGTCTGTGAAACTAAGAGGCCCAGAGGAAAAGCCATGTGCACGTGTAGAATTAAAAATGGTAAAATAGATTCCCAGTCTTGCCTCTAGGACTAGCTCAAGTGTTGCATGATGGTTCTGTTTTCCTAATCATGGTCATAGTTAAGTGTAACAATGATGCCGACAACTTTGAGAGCACAATGTCAGAAGAACACTTGTGTTGAATTGACCCAAGTTGATTGTTATACTATGAGATCCTTTCGTCACTAGTTGATAACACAGAAAAAGTAGACATACATAATTGCTTAGACCATGAGAGTATCAAGTATCTTCATACCAGATGATGTACTTTGGAGTTGTTCTAACGTCAACCATAACAGGGTGATCATAACAACAACTTACAGGTGCATTGGAAAAGTGTAACAAGGTACTTAATAGCTTGAGATTAGGATTTGCTCCTCCAACAATGGAGAGATATTATTAGGGCCCTCTTGGTGTGACGATATCCATCATCGTTATGCTAGAAAAAGCGTGACTTGCTCGCCGGGATGCCGGAACATGTGAACGAGAAAAGAAAACAAAAACCGATAACGAGGAAACTGGCATGGTGATCATGTGGTTACTCACGGGAATACCGATATATTTCTCCTTAGATTTGTAAATTATTGATACGTCTCCAACGTATCTATAATTTTTTATTATTCCATTCTATTATAGTATCAATCTTGGATGTTTTAAGTACATTCACAAGCAATTATATATTATTTTTTGGGACTAACCTATTAACTTAGTGCCCAGTGCCAGTTGCGGTTTTTTGCCCATTTTTGGTTTTTCAGAATATCAGTACCAAACGAAGTCCAAATTCCACGAAACTTTCTGGACACTTTTTTTCTAGACATAAGAGACCCTGGAAGCTTCGGGAGGGGATGAGAATATGGAGCAGTGGCCCACGAGGCTCCGTTTGACCTAACTCTGCCTCTATAAATTCTCTAAAACAGGGAAACCAACAGAGAAGTCCACGAAATACTTTTTCCGCCGCCGCAAGCCTCTGTTCTCAAGAGATCCCATCTGGGGACCTTTTTCGGTACTCCGCCGGAGCGGGAATCAATCACGGAGGGGCTCTACATCAACCTTGCCGCCCTTTCAATGATGCGTGAGTAGTTTATCACAGACCTACGGGTCCATAGTTAGTAGCTAGATGGTTTTTTTTCTCTTTATTTGATCTTCAGTACAATGTTCTCCTTGATGTTCTTGGAGTTCTATCCGATGTAATTCCTTTTTGCGGTGTGTTTGTTGGGATCTGATGAATTATGAGTTTATGATCTGATTATTCATGAATATTATTTGAGTTTTCTCTGAACTTTTTTATGCATGATTGTTATAGCCAACTAGATTGATTTATCTTGCAATGGGAGAGGTGCTTTGTGATGGGTTCTATCTTACGGTGCTCAATCCCAATGACAGTAGAGGACATGACACGTATGTATCGTTGCTATTAAGGGTAAAAAGATGAGGTTTATTCATGCGTGAGTTTACTTTGTCTACATCATATCATCTTTCTTAAGGCGTTACTCCGTTCTTTATGAACTTAATACTCTAGATGCATGCTGGATAGCGGTCGACGTGTGGAGTAATAGTAGTAGATGCAGGCAGGAGTCGGTCTACTTGTCTTGGACGTGATGCCTATATACATGATCATTGCCTTGGATATCGTCATGATTATTTGCTTTTCTATCAATTACCCAACAGTAATTTGTTTACCCACCTTATGCTATTTTCAAGAGAGAAGCCTCTAGTGAAAACTATGGCCCCGGGGTCTACTTCTATCATATACTAAAAATCCTAAAAATACCTTGCTGCAATTTTACTTTATTTATTTTATTATGTATTTTTGTTCGATCTATCTATCTAGCACCATACAATTTAATTTTGCAATTAACCGCCAAGGGATTGACAACCCCTTGTTCGCGTTGGGTGTAAGGATTTGTTATTTTGTGTGCAGGTGCTGCTAACGAGTTGTTGCATGATTCTTCTACAGGATTGATAACCTTAGTTTCATAACTGAGGGAAATACTTATCTCTACGGTACTGCATCATCCCCTCTTCGGGGAAAATCCAACGCAGCTCACAAGTAGCAGGAATAATTTCTGGCGCCGTTGCCGGGGAGACATCATCAACATCTATCAAGTACCTATGCATAAACTTTCATCTCCTAGCATTTATTTTTATTTGCCTTTGCCTCTTGTTTTCATATCCCCTACTTTTAAAAAGTTTTTTTACAAAAATACAACCCGTTTGCCTTTTTGTCTGCTCGTTTGAAACTGTTATCATGAGTGATTTTTTGGCATGGCAGAAACTGATGATGTAAAACTCCTAAAATTGGAATTTCTACCAATCTTGATGCTAAAACTTTTGTGATGGGACAAGGGAATGTTATAGGGAAAAGTGTTATCCAAGAATTCTTTAATTGTGTTGGAACCTTGGCTCGTGATGATGCCCCTATACTTAAAAGAACTAAAGGTTATGCCGAAGCTATTTCTGCACTTGGTCTTAAACTTGAAAGAAGATTTTTATCCGTACCCATCCTACTTTGCAAAGACCGTTTTATGTGTTGCCTGTAATAAAAAATCCTAGAGCTAAGAAGATAGCTACCCTTGTCCTCATGAATGAATTTGATTACATAGTACAAGAAGCTAGAGAGATCTTTGATTTTTATGGTATGAACCGTGAAAAACCGGTAATAGATGAAATCCTATATAATCGTGATTACTTGCTGAGATATTTGTTTCGCAATGACCAACTCTTTGATGAGAATACTAAAAAGGAAGTTCCTCCTTTGAATATAATCCAACAAGTTTTCAATAATGTTAATAAGCAATACTCTTGGATTGTAGCCGGTAATCAAGAGGGATTTGCAGATGGACAACTTGTTAGTGCTAAAATTTCTATGGATGATGTTTTTCATATTACCTTTGAAAAGCATCCTGATGAGAACGCATCCTTAGAAAAGAATAAGAAAGATGACAATACTTGAAACTTTGCATTATGCCTAGCTAGGGGCTTAAAACAATAGCGCTAGTTCGGAGGCAACCCAATAGTTATTTTAATTTTTTTGTTTAATTTCTGTTTTTTTGTGTTCACACAATTATGCTACTATTATGATTGTTTTTTATGTTTTAATTAGTGTTTGTGTCAAGTAAAACATTTGGGATGATTTGGATGATAGCTGACTTGATTCTGTGAAAAAACTGAAACTTTTGTGCCCAGTTCTGGAATTTTGTAAATTCACAGAAACGTGTTTTTTCTGAATTTTTTAAACATAATTGATATACAAATTTCCCATGTTGTCCTAATTTTTCAGAATTTGTAGAGTTACATAAGTATGGTCAATGTTCAGATTACTACAGACTGTTCTGTTTTTGTTGCGATGTTTGATTGTTTTGATGAATCCGTGAATTGTATCGGGGGGTATTGATACGTCTCCGTCGTATCTATAATTTTTGATTGTTTCATGCCAATATTATACAACTTTTATATACTTTTGGTAATATTTTATATTATTTTTTGGGACTAACATATTGATCCAGTGACCAGTGTCAGTTGCTGTTTGTTGCATGTTTTTTGTTTCGCAGAATATCCATATCAAACGAAGTCCAAACGCGATAAAAATTTACGGAGAATTATTTTAGAATATTTGTGATTTTTAGAAGGTGGAATCAACGCAAACGGAGTACTATATGCTACTAGCTGAAGATTCAACATTAATTTGGGTGATTGTTTCTCCGTGGATAGCTAGCATGACATGGCATCGGTGGACTGTGGTGCGCTTCTCTCTTGTGAGTTTAGCTAGGCAACACAACACAAATGATCTATTCTGACGGATGAAATCTCCACGTATGAAGATGATTCATTCATCTTGGGAGCCTTTCTAGCTACTTCCTGCCGGCGGCCCTTGTCTTGGAGGAGAAGGGCGGCGGCGGCGGCTTGGAGGAGTAGGCGTCCGGCTTGAGGAAGAGCTCCTCGAACTGCTTGTGCAGATCCTCCAAGCTCTCGCCCTCGCCGTCTTCCTGCTGCTGCATGGTATTAGTATTGGTATGGTCCATTAAACAACAAGTAAGTAGTGCTCTGCTCTGCTCGGTAAAAACCTCCATGATATCTACTATAACTATAAGCAGCAGCGCGAGTTGACTTATGTGTGGAGGTGTGTGGTTCATGGCCTCCAGGATGTCTCCCAGTATGTCTCCTGCACCCCAAGTAAAATTAAAGCACAACGGTGAGCCCACAAGAGGTCAGGCACCAAAGATGTCATCTCACCGGTAAGGTAGGTAATGGAGCCAGCTAGTCTTTGGCCGACGTGTATATATTACTATTGGACAACGCTAACGCCCACACGTGTGGTGGAAGCGAAACCCGTCCACACGCTCTATAACACACAGACTGCGCCACGTCACCGTATGCATGCATATGAGAATCTTTTTGGATTTTCAGTTTTTAAAATGTTTTATCTCTTAAATGAAAAATCCGATTGAAGATCCGTTTTCACCATTAAATCCCCCGCGACAAGATCTTCGAAATTAGATCTCATATCAATATATTTCGACGAATTTTTTTTGGGTTAAAAGTTGCCATGTCTATTGCACATGAATTGCCATGGTGTTTACACTGAAGTTGACATGATATGTTTTAGCTATTTTCTTCTACATTTAAAAGTAAATTTTGACATTTATAAAACAGAGAATTAAGAAACTAGACTTGCCATGAACCATAAACTAAAATTACCATGATACATGCACTTAAAATTGCCATGGTTCATACAAAAAATAATTTTCATGGTCAAAGTACTGGAGTTGTCATCATCAAAATACTAAAATTGCCATGCTCTACAAACTGAAATTGCCACATGGCAACTTTAATTTAAGCACTGACAACTACAGTGTAAACATCATGGCAACTTTTGGGCAAAATTTTTTTTTATCGAAACATATCAACATGGGGTCTAGTTTTGAAGATCTCGTCGAGACGGATTTAATGGTGAAAACAGATTTTTAATTTGATTTTTTAATTAGGAGATAAAACATTTTTAAGCCGAAAACCAAAAAAGATTTCTGCTGATGTCATTTGTTCACATGCGGCAAAATGAGTGGTAAAGAAGGCGTGTGGGCGATGTGCAAGATGGCACCCGTATGGGCGTTAGTTTTTTCATTGATTTATTAGAATATATACATACATAAAAGTAGCAAAAAAGAAAGCAACATACAGACATAAGTAGATTAGACAGATACATACCTCATCGTCGCCGTCACTGTCGTAGGCACCAACGTCGTAGAGGATACGCTTGTTGGGGTCCGACAGAACTGCATGCATGTTGTTCATGTTAGTTCAAACACAACACAAGACGTACGTACGTATGCAGCAGCAAAGCCTCACATTCTCTCTAATTGACGGTAATACAGAGGAAGGAAGGAAGAGCAACGAAATTACCTGCGTATGCTGCCTGGATCTTCTGGAACCTGGCTTTGGCGGCCTCCGCGCTGCCGGAGCTGCCGCTACCGCATTTGTCCGGGTGCCATTTCTGTAAAACGTACATCCCATTTATTTATTTATTTAAGCACTAGTACGTGAAACACAGGAGCCAAAAAAACAGAGCAATCGTCTAGCTAGCAATTTAACACAACAGAAGAGAGCTTAGCAGAGCAGAGGAGGAAAGCTAGCAGTGGACGGACGGACGGACGGACGGACGATGGCGAGCTTCCTGTAGGCACTGCGCAGCTCAGCGTCGGAGCAGTCGCTGGAGACGCCGAGCACGGCGTACAGGCCACCGTCCTTGCCTCCTCCGCAGCCGGCCATTGCAACCAAGCAACAGTCTTGCCTTGGAGCAGTCGCTTCTTGTGTTGTGTGGGCGTGCCTCTCTCTCGAGTGGTTGTCAGCCGTAGCGCATGGCCGCCTACTTATAGGCTGGACAGGAGGCAGGTCGCCGACGGCGGGGGCCGGGGCCGGGGCCGGGGGGATGTATGTCTATTTCACCTCACCGTCCGCCTCCTCGCTTGCACCAGCAACCGGGCAACATGAGCAGCAGGCAGCAACTTGGTGCTAGCTAGGCTAGATTAGCTAGCCGCAGGCAGCTGCAGTACGTCCGGCCCCCAGGCGATATTTTCTCCCGATGGCCGGCCGATGTAAGTGTGTGGCCGCGCTTGCTTGCTTAGGCCAACTCTAGCGCACGACCCCATCCTGTCCGGGTGCGTCCATTTGGATAAAACGGACATACCAGACGGCCCAGCGCGCGGACGCAAATGGACTTTTGTCCGTTTTCTGTCCGCTTTCGACCCATCCCGGTCCAAGTTTGGGCCGCTTTTGAGGTGAAACGGACAGCGCGCGGATGGGCGGCATTGCAGCTGTGCAGCTCGGACGCGCGCTCGCCCAACCACCTTTCCCTCGACGCCCCCGAGCTACCCAACCACGGCCACCTGATTTGGAGCGGATCTGGTCAGGCTTGAGCTCGCCCGGCTGTGGGAGGCCGCGCCGTGCCATGGACTGGCCGGGCACCGGGCCGGAAGGCCCCGGCAAGGCCGCATGCAGGTACTGACTCCGCCTCTAGCCGCTCGGATCTACACCGTCGGCGGTCCGCCGGCAGATACATGAACGGCGGTCGGCCGGGCTCGGTGCTGGCCCAAAAGCTCGCCGGCGCACCGTTGCCACTCATTAAGTGCGACGACTGCCCAAAGAAGGTCTTGCGCCGCGTGTCTACAACACCGGAACATCCCGGATGGGTGTTCATCAAGTGCTCAACCAATGGGGTATGTGCTACTTTAGCTTCGGTTGTGCTCTTGGATTTGACTAGTTGTGATAACTTAAAATTTTATTATGTAGAATGGATGGAAATTTTGGTATTGGGAAGAAGAGTACATCGATATATTGATAGAGCACAATTTAGTAGATGTTCGTGCACTTTTAGCTAGCATAGAGGTTAGAGATGAGACTAGTGCACTTGTTGCTAGAATAGAGGCTAGACATGAGACTAGATGCGAGGAAGCAACGTCTACTTCTTTGCACTCGAAGAAGAAAGAAGCACGCAAGATCGAGCCTCCGCAGATCAACAATGAATGCATCGAGAAAGCACTAATTCAACTTACGGGAGCAGTTATGGAAGTTGGTAATCTTCTAAAATGTATTCTTGTGGTTCTTGTTTTCTTTGGTCTTGCTTTTCTAGTCAAAATTTGGTAATGTATTTCCATGTATCAAAAATCAATGATAAAAAAAGATATGTGCTTAAAAAAAAATGTATGCGGACGGGATGCGGCCGGGATGCGTCCGCGCGTTGGGCGCACGGCCACCGCATCCCAGAAATGATTCGGACACCACCTCATTGTCGTACCCAAACAGACAGAATCCATGCTAAACGGACGTCCGTTTGGGGTCGGAGTTGGCCTTACATCGGCATCGGCATCACTGCATCAGCATGTGGCTGTGGTGCGGTTGCTGTCTGTCTGTCGAGCAGCATCGAATGGTTCTCTCTGGTAGCGGGACACCTGTTGCCGCCTGGTTCGTCACTAGTTGCTGCAAAGCAGCTCCGTCACTCACTGAGTGAGATCCTGTCCGAATTTGGGAACATGCAGCTGGCCCTCTTATGGAAAGAAGAAGAAGGTGTAGTATAGTAAATTAGGTCAGTGGGGCCGGGCAGGTTCAACGATGTCGGCATGGTGTGGGGGGGCCCTCCCAAGGTGCAACGTATAGTATGCTACAGCTCGTGTGAATAGAAAAACAATTTTTCAGATTCACTGAACGTAGAGCGTACGTATGCATGCATGCTGCAGATTAGTTTTCTGTATTCTCACCGTGTGGGTGTGTTTTCAACCGACTATACCCTCAAAATATGCACGATGAAGGGTTTGTCTAGCATTGTCACTACCGCTGGTCGTGGCTTTCAACTGACACCTCACCAGTAACTTATGCTTAGTGAGCTACATACTATTCGTGTCTGAATTTTCTGCACACAACCAATAACTTATGCCTCATGAGCTAGCTATATTACTAGTGGCATCTGATATATTTACACGTTACCAGTGAGTTACATACCAGTGGAGTGTCATCCGGGCGACATGATATTCGTGTGATGCGCAAATAATTGAGTTGGTAGACTCTTCTTCTTCTTCATCCTCTCACTTTACTTCTTTCCCCCCTTTCTCTTCTTTCGCTCTCCTTTCACTTCTTCCTCGCTAGCTCCTCTCTTAGCTTTTGTTCTTTCTCTCTCCTTTCACTACTCCCTGGTTCCTTTCTTAGTTTTCCTTCTTCCTCTCAAAAATCCCATTCATGGCGGCCTTCATCGTCCACTCCGCCCTCCCTATCTTGCTTGGCCCCCATCTCTCCTCCGCTTTTGACCCCTCTCTCTCTCAGATCCGACAACTTTGTCGACCGGGGAGGTGAGAGGGGGGGGGGTGTGACGCCCCCGGCTTAATCGTGCACTAACCATACACGCAAATGCACACGATCAAGCCTAGGACTCACTTGAAGATATCACAACACAACTCTAAAACATAAATAATGTCATACAAGCTTTATATTACAAGCCAGGGCCTCGAGGGCTCGAATACATAAGCTCGATGGCATACAAGCGTCAGCGGAAGCATCAGAGTCTGAGTACGGACTATTACATAGAGAGAGAGATAAGCCTTTAGAAGGCGGGGTAAAATAAAAGCTACGATCGAAAGGCGAAGGCCTCCTGCCCTGGACCCTCCGATCCTACTCCTGGTCGTCAGTCGGCTCCTCGTAGTAGTACTCGCCGGGAGGGTAGTAGTAGTAGCCGTAGTCGTCGACAGGGGCAGCAGTCTCAGGGGCTCCGTCGTCTGTCGGCATTGAATGAATATGGGGGAAAAAGAAAGTAAAGCAAACGTGAGTACTCATCCGAAGTACTCAGCAAGCAAGGATCTACACTACATATGCATCATTTTCAAAGGAAGGGCTGTATATGTGGACTGGGCTGCAGAAATGCCAGAATAGAGGGGGAAGACCTAGCCCTATCGAAGACTAGCATCTTCAGCATCTTCAGTCTTGCAGCATAGAAGAGAGTAGAGTAACATAATGTAAAGTAGTAGTAGTATCATCAACCTCAGCCTGAGATTCTTTCTCGACTCCCTGCGAGAAAGCAATCCCAGAGCCATACTATCTAGTTATCATCTCAATCATGTTCTAGTTGTACCGATCGGGATACAACTCCGAGTGTCCATTACCGTAGGACAGGCTATCGATAGAAGTTTCTTCCCTGCAGGGGTGCACCAACTTACCCACCACTCTTGCTTAACCCCGGCCGGACACACTTTACTGGGTCATGCCCGCCCTCGGCCAAACAATACGCCGCAACCCGACCAGATACTTAATGAGAGGTCAGCACGCCGGAATCACCTATGCCCCCGGGGGTCTTGGGCCTTCGCCCCAGGAACCCTGCACGTTGCGAGGACGTTTTGGAAGCAGACCTAGCAACCCCTTATACAAGTGCAGTTGCGTTCCCAGTCCAATCCAAAACGGGCCGCTCCTCGCTGACGTCAATTAAGCTCTGGCTGAAGTATACGACGCAGAACGCCCATACTATGCCCACGTGATGGTTAGTGCTATAGGGCCAGAGGCCCCTCGGATCAAATATCCAAACCGCTCGTGGATTAGGAGCGCGCGGTAACGAGCAGAGACTCACGATCGATGTGACCCCGTCGCCCCGTCTCGAGGACTTGCGACAAGGGCTAGGAATGCCCGGCCACGCCTCGTCATTATCTCGCGGGCACCTCTCAGGTCAACCCGTCTCCACATCACTTCGCTTATCAGCTCGCGCGGGTACCCCTCAGGGCCGACCCGTCTTTAGTACCATGTTTCAGTGCAAGTCATAATATCTATAGTAACAGTCGGGTCCTGGTCTTCGATCCCGATGATCGGGTCTTCTGATTCTCCAGCGGGGCAGTCGGGATAAGTGGGGTCTCATATGGTCTCTACCCAACCTTAACTAAGCAGTTTAGGATAAGCAGTAGGTAACAAGCAGGTTACAATAAACAGGCTGTGCATCAGAATAGGTAAAGCAGTAGCAGCAGCAATTCTAGTGCAAGCATGAGAGAGAAGAGAATGGGCGATATCGGAATGCTCAAAATGGGGGTGCTTGCCTGTCTGCTCGACGGCAATGGCAAGGTCGTCAGCTGCGTCGTCTGGCTCCTGAGCAGCGTCGACCTTGGGAACTACGTCGGCGTCGGCGTCTACCGAGAGAGAAGAGGGGGAGGAAACAAGTAAATACATAGCAACAAATGCATGGCAATACGATATGCGATGCTAAAGGTGGCCTATCGTTGTGCTACATGACACCGGTGAAGGAGGAGAACATCCGGGAATGTTTTTCCGAAGTCCGGCCTTTCCGAACAGATGAAACGGAGGGGGATGGTTGCATGTTCAGGTAGTTAGAGGCATGTGACAGGTAAACGGAGAGCGTATTTGGATTCGTCTCGTCGTTCTGAGCAACTTTCATGTATAAAGTTTTTCCATCGGAGTTACGGTTTATTTTATATGATTTTCTGAAGATTTTAGTATTTTCTGGAATTATTCTTATTTATTAATTCAACATTATCTAGAACAGTGCATGTGTGACGTCAGCATGACGCAATAGTGACGCCAGCAGTCAACGGTCGGCTGACTAGGTCAAATCTGACATGTGGGTCCAGTGGGACCCACATGTCATTGACTCAGCTAATTAACAACGTTGGTTTAATCTAACAGGGGTTAATTATCTCGTGGGGCCTACTGTCAGTGTCTAATTAGCTATCTAATTAATCAACGGATTAGTTAATCAGTTTATTTGTTTTAAAAATCAGTTAATTAGCGCGGGGCCCACATGTCAGTGGCCCACGCTGCACAGTCAGCAGGGTTGACCCAGTCAACCCTGACTGGTGGACCCGCAGGGCCCACGGGCAGTGTCACAGGGGCGGGCCCCGCCGGTGCCAGCTCAGCAGAGCCGCCGGAGCTGCTCCGGCGAGCTCGCGCGCGGCGGCCGAACGCCGGCAAGCGTCGGAAATCCTCTGTAGTGCCCCGTTTCACGAGTTCTTGGTCACGTTCGATCGGGCAGAATATGCCGCGTCGATCTAGCGTGGTTATGCGGCCGGAGGTGCACCATGGCGATGACGGCGAGCACCGCGGCGGACGGCCGGAGTCGGGTGATGGGGGAACGGCGCAGCGACGCACAAACGGGGCAAGCGGGGTAGCTAGCGAGGCCCTACACGGGGTGGTGAACTCGATGGGCTCGGCCCTGTGACCATTTGGTCACCGGAGTATCGCCGGCGACCAATGAGGCGGCGACGCAGTCAGCTATGGTGAAGGAGCTCGCTAGAGATCGCAAACGACGGCGCGAAGAGAGGGGAAAGGAAGGTGGAGGCTCACCGAGTGACAACGAAATGCCTTCGACGGCTTAGGAGCAGCAGAGAGGTCGCCGGAGCCGGAGGAGATCGGCGGTGGCCGGAGATATAGACGAAGTGGACTCGGCGATGCAGGGCCCTCTGGCTCCACCCGAGGCCACCAGAGGAAGTGGCCGACCACGGTGGAGCTAGTGGACACGGACGGCGGGCACGGGACCGCTTGTGGTCGTGCGGACGGCGACGGTGTGGCGGTGAGGGGAAAAGGGGAGGAATCCAGCGCAGGGGGAGAGGGAGAAGAGGGAGGCAAATGGAGGAGGTGTCCAGGGGGAATGGCTCGGGGCGAGCTTATCCCCTCTTGCTCGCCTGCCTCGTCGCGGTGGCGCGCCGCGACTGACGGAGCGCCGTCGTCCATGGAGACGACGACAGCAAGGCGAAGCAGGTGGGGGAGGCCTGCTGGGCTGCCTGGGCCGCACTGTGGCTTCAGCCCAGTGCCAGGTAAGCCTCTGCCTTTTCTTCGTTTATTTCCGTTTTGTTTTTCTTTTATTCATTCTGTTTTGACAAATACGTAGCCACTAGTAGACTTTTACAAAACATGAGACTTGGACTGAAAATTATAGTACATTATTACCTACCCCCAAAACGTGGTTTGGACAATATATAATTCCATCTGCGTTTTGGATTAAAAGAAATGGATGGAAAAGGTTGCTGTTTAGGTACTGTTGAGGCTGTAAGAGTGACTTAACCAATTCAACTAATATGGATTATATTTTTATAATTGCAACTGAAATATTTGCAACATTATGTACATTTTAGTTTGGCTGTTTGAAGAAATAATTATTTGACTTGCAAATTAAATCTGAATTAGAATTTGATTTGAGACAAGTGGCATTATGACTTGGTGAAATATGATGATATGGCAAGTTAATTAGCTAGAAGACAGGGTTAGGATCTAGGGATGTTACAAATCTCCTCCACTACAAGAAATCTCGTCCCGAGATTTGAGTGGGGAAGTAAAGGGTAACTGCGGGAGAAATAACCTTTTTAGTGTCGATTATTTGGGGAACAATACAGGAATTGTGGAAGAAGTATCTCTCGAGTTGAAACTTGGGAAAACCTCGAGAGCATAGTATGAAGATACAACGAGAAGTTTCAAGCAGATAGGCAATCGTTTGATGCCTGAACCAGAGTGAAAGGAGTTCGGAGCATGGGGAATAGATCATCTCTCGGATGGTGGCTCGTGATAACACACAAAGTCAAAAGTAACAGAAATTTCAGAATCAAACATGTACAGAAGAGCCAGGTTCTGATCCTGTGGATCTGTGGTGAGTGTCGATCGAAAGTAGGGTGAACGGTAACATCTTACCGGTCACGACATCAAGGTATGTCAGAGGATAGTCTGTCATTTATGTCGGTGACAACACCGGTACCAAGGGCGAGGGATGAAGAGAACCATTTTCCTGCTCGTTGAACGAGGCGGACCAATAGGCAAAGTTCTCGTCCATCGGTGGTTACCGGAATGTCATCAACCATAGTAACAGGGTCTCACTGACAGAGTTGTGCACCGAGGTTGTTTACATAAGCAGGGAATTAATACTGCCTGTGTCATATAGATCACAAGAGAGGTTAAACAAAACAATGGAAAGGAAAATGTGTTTATATATAAGAATTCGGAGTATATCATGTCCAATGAAAAGCGGAGCATGATATATATGATGGGACAGCAAGTTTAAAAGTATTTGGATAGAGGGGCGAAGGAAGAATCATGATATTACCCATACAACGGTGTTTGGATAATAGATCAAGAAACATTTGGCCACGTGCTTCCAATGTTCTTGTCGATAATCGGAATACCACAATCATGCTTCGAGGCAGCAATGATATGATGTCAGGTAAAAGATTGGGTTCGAAGATCTCAAGAGGTACCAAGAAACAATTACAAGGGTATCTCGGGACGTAAGGAACAACCAAACACAACCAGGTTTGTGCTGGTTGAAAGTCAAGGATGTCATCTATGATAACACAAATTATCGAGGGGCAGGAATGGGTTTTCTAGCCATGGATTCAACTGACATCTCTGAAGAAACCAAAGTGTTGACGGTGATCACGACAGCTTTGTCGAGAGACTCTATGAAGGTGCCATCGAGCAGCGACGACATCAAGCAAAAGGAAGGATGAAGTGAAAGGCTATGAGAACCAGGGGTTCGATACAAGCTCGAAATCAAGCTTGTTGTTCGAGGTGAAGTGAGAAGAGGAGGAAGATCGACGTAAGCTTAGCTTATCGTCGGAAGTTGCTCCGGGCATAAGGACCAGGTAGCACAGTTAAAAGTTGACACGATAAAGATATAGCCGATCAGGCTAGAAATGACTTGAAGGATTATTAGGCTCGTAAGCAATGAAAATTGCTTAGAGTTTTTGAATCGGAGTGTGGAATCGGTTCACTTACCGGGGTTCTCGAGTGACAATCAACTCAGAACCTGGGGAAAATTGGGATTGGTGATCAATGATAGTGGATGAAGAACTCATAAGAACTTATGTAGTAACGGTGATATCCTCGGGATACCAAGGGTAATATTCGATGGTAATTCAAGATAGAGGTTGGACAGGTGAAATGATCTACAAAAGACAAGTGATTTTAACTTGTCCGAGATATGGGATCAAAGAGGAACTTTCATTGTTGGGACCACGATTGTGAAGGATCAATTCATAGATACAAGATGATCTTGTACTCAGGAAATAATTATTTTTACGAGCAGCTTCCATGATAAGTTCTACATCGGGTCCATGGGCATGAACACCGAGGTTCAAGGTCGACTCCCACTTATCCAATGCATAACCTTTCATTCGCTTCTCGCTTTCAATGAAGTGGAAATGTTGAAAGTTTCTCTGGCGTAACACCAGTAGAGTATGACTCGTGGAAGTTTCTGAGTTCTCGCAGATGGCAGAAGCATAGATACAACCCATCGGGACAATTTTACGAATCCACACAACCATCATCCAAAGCAAGGGATGCGAGTTCGAAAGCAGAGTATCGAAGTCAAAGCAGATGATATCATTTATTGGAGGTATTAAGTACCAAGGGAAGAGCTCAGAAGATGCTTGAACAAGAAGGATACTGTCGGATATTAATCTAACAAAATTCAGGTAGACGTCAAAAGATCTGACGGGAGTAGAGGTACTCAACCAGAAGAGGAAAGAATGTAAGGGCATCAGATTATGGAAACATCGGAATAATCCGACATTTTAGGTACAAAGGAGTTATGGTTCAGCAAGCAGGACGGATAAACAGACGGCCAAAAGTAGAGAATGCTTCAGTGCCAAAGGCAATGGCAACGGGGGGAGGAACCGATAAGGTTCTTTGAATAGAAAAGAATCGGTCGGATAATTGTCCACAAAGGAATCAAGTGATCCGTGAGAACTAATGGGGTAAGGTTTTAAGAACTAGTCCCACCTGAGAGTCCTCCGAGAAAGGACGGGAGACAAGCACATCGAATTAAGGAAGCACTTGAACAACCCAAGTATAAAATTCAGAGGGTTCATGATTTCCAAAGCCAGGAGTGACAATTAGTTCACCTGGGCAGAGGGACGAGTGATTTGTACATACTTATTTGGACAATCAACCAATACTTGATTGGCCGTGAACCAGCTCATGACCGGAATGGTGCCTGAGCCGGAAAGATGAATTAGTAGGAAGCAAATGATGATTGCGAGTATTCGCACACATGTTGAATCAATAGGATCAGAATGATAATGACAAGGGGTATCAACGATGTTTACTTGACATATGGAACTGACCATAATGCAAGTAGATCAGAAGAATATCAAAAGCAGTAGGCTAGAGAGGATCTTCGGGAGATCAGGTAGCATTTCAAAGTATTTTGTGAGACATATGAACAACTGGGGACGATCGAATCCTCGGAAGTGTGAGGAATTATCTGCAGTGCAAAAGAAGCTGCACGGCAGTAGGCTCAAAGGATTCTCGGTTTAACGAGGAATATTACAGGGTATCTCGTGAAAACAAGGGCGACTGGGTATAAAGATACAAGCGGCAAGGATGTGTAATTGTTCACGGTGATTATCGTTAATAGGGGACTTTGCAAAAGCAGTGGCATAATGGTCTCGGGAAACTTCGAGGAGTATCTTCAGAGTCTTCTGATGAAACAGCCGATCATCTGTGGTGAAGGGGCTCTCCGGGAAGAAGTGGTTACGAGAACCTAGTGTCAGAGTTAGTAAAATTGTTTAACCCGAATAGATGAGAGATCAGAGTCCTAGAGTATAGATGAGGAATAAAAGATCCTAATACCACCCATTTGGCGACGTGGGCCCATAACCCGCAGGTCCCAGGATCGAAACCTGGCTCTGATACCATCCTGTGACGCCCCCGGCTTAATCATGCACTAACCATACACGCAAATGCACACGATCAAGCCTAGGACTCACTTGAAGATATCACAACACAAATCTAAAACATAAATAAAGTCATACAAGCTTTATATTACAAGCCAGGGCCTCGAGGGCACCAATACATAAGCTCGATGGCATACAAGCGTCAGCGGAAGCATCAGAGTCTGAGTACAGACTATTACATAGAGAGAGAGATAAGCCTTTAGAAGGCGAGGTAAAATAAAAGCTACGATCGAAAGGCGAAGGCCTCCTGCCCTGGACCCTCCGATCCTACTCCTGGTCGTCAGTCGGCTCCTCGTAGTAGTACTCGCTGGGAGGGTAGTAGTAGTAGCCGTAGTCATCGACAGGGGCAGCAGTCTCAGGGGCTCCGTCGTCTGTCGGCATTGAATGCATATGGGGGAAAAAGAAAGTAAAGCAAACGTGAGTACTCATCCGAAGTACTCAGCAAGCAACGATCTACACTACATATGCATCATTTTCAAAGGAAGGGCTGTATATGTGGACTGGGCTGCAGAAATGCCAGAATAGAGGGGGAAGACCTAGCCCTATCGAAGACTAGCATCTTCAGCGCATCTTCAGTCTTGCAGCATAGAAGAGAGTAGAGTAACATAATGTAAAGTAGTAGTAGTATCATCAACCTCAGCCTGAGATTCTTTCTCGACTCCCTGCGAGAAAGCAATCCCAGAGCCATACTATCCAGTTATCATCTCAATCATGTTCTAGTTGTACCGATCGGGATACAACTCCGAGTGTCCGTTACCGTAGGACAGGCTATCGATAGAAGTTTCTTCCCTGCAGGGGTGCACCAACTTACCCACCACTCTTGCTTAACTCCGGCCGAACACACTTTACTGGGTCATGCCCGCCCTCGGCCAAACAATACGCCGCAACCCGACCAGATACTTAATGAGAGGTCAGCACGCCGGACTAACCTATGCCCCCGGGGGTCTTGGGCCTTCGCCCCGGGAACCCTGCACGTTGCGAGGACGTTTTGGAAGTAGACCTAGCAACCCCTTATACAAGTGCAGTTGCGTTCCCAGTCCAATCCAAAATGGGCCGCTCCTCGCTGACGTCAATTAAGCTCCGGCTGAAGTATACGACGCAGAACGCCCATACTATGCCCACGTGATGGTTAGTGCTATCGGGTCAGAGGCCCCTCGGATCAAATATCCAAACCGCTCATGGATTAGGAGCGCGCGGTAACGAGCAGAGACTCATGATCGATGTGACCCCGTCGCCCCGTCTCGAGGACTTGCGGCAAGGGCTAGGAATGCCCGGCCACGCCTCGTCATTATCTCGCGTGCACCTCTCAGGTCAACCCGTCTCCACATCACTTCGCTTATCAGCTCGCGCGGGTACCCCTCAGGGCCGACCCGTCTTTAGTACCATGTTTCAGTGCAAGTCATAATATCAATAGTAACAGTCGGGTCCTGGTCTTCGATCCCGATGATCGGGTCTTCTGATTCTCCAGCGGGGCAGTCGGGATAAGTGGGGTCTCATATGGTCTCTACCCAACCTTAACTAAGCAGTTTAGGATAAGCAGTAGGTAACAAGCAGGTTACAATAAACAGGCTATGCATCAGAATAGGTAAAGCAGTAGCAGCAGCAATTCTAGTGCAAGCATGAGAGAGAAGAGAATGGGCGATATCGGAATGCTCAAAATGGGGGTGCTTGCCTATCTGCTCGACGGCAATGGCAAGGTCGTCAGCTGTGTCGCCTGGCTCCTGAGCAGCGTCAACCTCGGGAACTACGTCGGCGTCGGCGTCTACCGAGAGAGAATAGGGGGAGGAAACAATTAAATACATAGCAACAAATGCATGGCAATACGATACGCGAAGCTAGAGGTGGCCTATCGTTGTGCTACACGACACCGGTGAAGGAGGAGAACATCCAGGAATGTTTTCCCGAAGTCCGGCCTTTCCGGACAGATGAAACGGAGGGGGATGGTTGCATGTTCAGGTAGTTAGAGGCATGTGACAGGTAAACGGAGAGCGTATTTGGATTCGTCTCGTCGTTCTGAGCAACTTTCATGTATAAAGTTTTTCCATCGGAGTTATGGTTTATTTTATATGATTTTCTGAAGATTTTAGTATTTTCTAGAATTATTCTTATTTATTAATTCAACATTATCCAGAACAGTGCATGTGTGATGTCAGCATGACGCAATAGTGACGCCAGCAGTCAACGGTCGGCTGACTAGGTCAAATCTGACATGTGGGTCCAGTGGGACCCACATGTCATTGACTCAGCTAATTAACAAGGTTGGTTTAATCTAACAGGGGGTTAATTATCTCGTGGGGCCTACTGTCAGTGTCTAATTAGCTATCTAATTAATCAACGGATTAGTTAATCATTTTATTTGTTTTAAAAATCAGTTAATTAGCGCGGGGCCCACATGTCAGTGGCCCACGCTGCACAGTCAGCAGGGTTGACCCAGTCAACCCTGACTGGTGGACCCGCAGGGCCCACGGGCAGTGTCACAGGGGCGAGCCCCGCCGGTGCCAGCTCAGCAGAGCCGCCGGAGCTGCTCTGGCGAGCTCGCGCCCGGCGGCCGAACGCCGGCAAGCGTCATAAATCCTCTGTAGTGCCCCGTTTCGCGAGTTCTTGGTCGCGTTCGAACGGGCAGAATATGCCGCGTCGATCTAGCGTGGTTACGCGGCCGGAGGTGCACCATGGCGACGACGACGAGCACCGCGGCGGCCGGCCGGAGTCGGGTGATGGGGGAACGGCACAGCGGCGCACAAACGGGGCAAGCGGGGTAGCTAGCGAGGCCCTACACGGGGTGGTGAACTCGATGGGCTCGGCCCCGTGACCATTTGGTCACCGGAGTATCGCCGGTGACCAACGAGGCGGCGACGCAGTCGGCTATGGTGAAGGAGCTCGCTAGAGATCGCAAACGACGGCGCGAAGAGAGGGGAAAGGAAGGTGGAGGCTCACCGAGTGGCAACGAAATGCCTTTGACGGCTTAGGAGCAGCAGAGAGGTCGCCGGAGCCGGAGGAGATTGGCGGCGGCCGGAGATGCAGACGAAGTGGACTCGGCGATGCAGGGCCCTCCGGCTCCACCCGAGGCCACCAGAGGAAGTGGCCGACCACGGTGGAGCTAGTGGACACGGACGGCGGGCACGGGACCGCTTGTGGCCGTGCGGACGGCGACGGTGCAGCGGCGATGGCGTTCGGTGAGGGGAAAAGGGGAGGAATCCAGCGCAGGGGGAGAGGGAGAAGAGGGAGGCGAATGGAGGAGGTGTCCAGGGGGAATGGCTCGGGGCGAGCTTATCCCCTCTCGCTCGCCTGCCTCGTCGCGGTGGCGCGCCGCGACTGACGGAGCGCCGTCGTCCATGGAGACGAAGACAGCAAGGCGAAGCAGGTGGGGGAGGCCTGCTGGGCTGCCTGGGCCGCACTGTGGCTTCAGCCCAGTGCCAGGTAAGCCTCTGCCCTTTCTTCGTTTATTTCCGTTTTGTTTTTCTTTTATTCATTCTGTTTTGACAAATACGTAGCCACTAGTAGACTTTTACAAAACATGAGACTTGGACTGAAAATTATAGTACATTATTACCTACCCCCAAAAAGTGGTTTGGACAATATATAATTCCATCTGCGTTTTGGATTAAAAGAAATGGATGGAAAAGGTTGCTGTTTAGGTACTGTTGAGGCTGTAACAGTGACTTAACCAATTCAACTAATATGGATTATATTTTTATAATTGCAACTGAAATATTTGCAACATTATGTACATTTTAGTTTGGCTGTTTGAAGAAATAATTATTTGACTTGCAAATTAAATCTGAATTAGAATTTGATTTGAGACAAGTGGCATTATGACTTGGTGAAATATGATGATATGGCAAGTTAATTAGCTAGAAGACAGGGTTAGGATCTGGGGATGTTACAGGGGGGTCCTTTCGTCCCCTAGTAGCTTTACTAGTTAATCTTGTGTCACTAGTGGCCAGTTTTGGGTGTTCTTGGTCAGAGTGGAGAGGCAGACAAACCCTGATGGTGTCCGCGTTGATAAAAAGGACTGCTGATGACACTAAGAATGTGAAGATAGTGCTAAAATCAAAAGGCATAACATCGCCTAAATAAAATGATTTTTGAAAATTTTATCTCTCTATTAAGCACCTCCAAATAGTTGCTGCAAAAGAAAAACTTATTAAGCCAGGTGAATAGAGAAGATAAGTTCATGGGTCCACTTAGCCTAGACCATAGGAATTGGGATGCGACTGCACAGACATAAAAAATCACATGGTTGATACAATATATATTCTCCTCGTGTGTTTGACTCTAGTGCTATACCGAGGTGGTCTATGGCCTCTGTGGTTTGTAGGATTATCAAAACACGGCGAAGGAACCTTTTTAATAATCATATAAAGGAATAGAAAGCTAGTATGACAGGAAAACTTGAAAAGAAAAATGGATCAATCAAAGTGGTGACGAAATTGAAACGAGAGCACAGCAATCTTTCTCTAGAAAAAGAGAGTGCAAATAAATGCATCCTTAGGGGGGAATTCATAAAGATACAAATCGTCTCAAATTCCTTGGGGAAAATTCCTAAAGATTCAAATCCTCTAAAAATTATAAACTTAAAGACGCCCTAATGTAAAATAGAGCAGGTAGCTATGAATCTTGCATCAACTACCCATTAATATGGTACACTTAGTCTAAAATAAATATAAAAGTTTTATATGAAAAATGATTACTTACGTCGCCCCGGGGACCCAAAAACGATTTAGACCGGCTCTGTGTAGGCATGAGGATGTGGAGGACAGTCTATGGCAAGGCGAGCATTACCACACCAGACTACGTGAGCTTAGCAGCGAGTATGATCGGAGACTGTTCAAGATTCAGCGGTACGAAAATGAATCATCCTCACGTGCAAGACTGGCTTGTTGGAGGATGATCATGTTGACTATTCAGTTTAGTTGGTCTCGCTGAATCAGATGGGACCAATAGATGATTTAACATCCCGATTTGATGGACGGTGCTGAATAACAATTAGAGTGCTTGTCTCGGTATGGAAAGATGAATAATTAGAAGATGAGATGAATTTGATCATAGTGGATTATGTTCTGAGTCCAACGTTCTATGATATCTCTAGGTCCAAACAATTAAATTAAATGGTTACAAAGTTACACCTTTATTCCCATGAACGAATTAATCTATCATTAATTTGTAATCAAATATTTATCATTACTCTTATGTATTGATTGTCTTTTCACGTGAATGTTAGTGTGTCTCTTTTAAATAATTGATTGAATATAAGCAAATGTCAGTGTGCCGCTCTTTTGAGTTATTTTGAGTTATCCCATGATGAACAAGGTTCTTTTGAGTTATGGGTTGATTAAGAAATCAGTTTGTTTTAATGCAATGTGTGCCTTTTTTAAAGGGTACACGACTAGCTCTCTGTCTCTCAAATGTCTTGGTTTACACTAGTCTCTCTGTAGGGCGGAGACAGTGTTCAACGAGGCGAGGGAGCAGGCCAGACTGCTATCGCTCATCTAACGCAACTGTGTGCATCACTGAGATAGAATCACATATAGCTCAGCACAGGTACGTACACGAGTGCAAAAACAAACAGAATGGCAAGATTTAGAAAAATACAAACAAGCACCCTTACAAAATTCCCAAATCTAAGTTTATGTTTGCGTGCAGCTACAAAGTCTTTTTACTTAAATTGATACTGGTATAAAAAATTGTATAGAACCATGCATGCTCTATATAAGGAATCTTTTTTCATACTGAACTTTTATACTTAATTAAAATAAGTGTACCATATTGCAATTTTAATTAGTATAATTTCACTCCATACCAAAATGTAAGACTTTTTTTGGTTTTCAATAGGTCATAAAAAGTGACATGCATTTTTTTACGTAGGGAGTATTATTTATCCATATAACAATGTTTCCAAATAATAGTTAACTTATTCACTGTTATATAGTTGTAATGTATTCTGCAAAATTTAAATTGTATGATGTACCAATTTTTTTTCTTATTGAAAACAATCATTCGAATTAATTTTCTAATATTGCATAAAGTATATATTGTATACACATATATTTGCATATCTAAGCGTGTGTTCATATATCTTTTAATATTATTGAATATCATGGTAGACATATTTCTAAATCATATACACACTAAAAAATTAATACAGTGGTTTCCAGTGTATATTAAGTAACCACATTCATAGAAACTTCTAGGGCATAGCAAATGTAACTTGCAAATTGGATTCAGTAATAGAATCATCGAAGAACCTCACGGTGATCACAAACTTGCAGTGGTAGGATTACACCCTCTTTTGGATGTGGTGGTAGGATGACACCATAGTAGTGCTAGGTTGAACTTGCTATGTCGTATGATCATGCATGCTTACTAGTGCTCTTCTGCTCCATTGCTTGCTTGCTTGAACTGTTGCTCTTGTGCACTGCTAGGAGAAGTGGTATGCGGTGTTCATCGGGAGGGCTCCAGGTGTTTACCGTTCATGGGAAACTTGCAATGAATAAGTGTCAGGGTACAACAACAACAACCACAGAGGGTTTAAGAGTAGACAGGCGGCAGGAAATGCTTACTCCAAGTTTGTGTGAAAGCAGGCATGCAGCAGTGTTGAAGTAGGCAAGTTGGATCGTCAATTTGGGCTGAAGAACTTCATTATCTTCGTCCAGTTCATCGCCATCGTAGTGCTGTGGTGTTGGTGTGCTCGGTGTGATTGTGTGTAAGGTGTAGTAGTAGTGGGTAAGGGCAAGTCCAACACACAACCCCAAACGGACGTCCATTTCGTCCGGATTTCGTCCGTCTGGGGATAGCTATGGGGCTGTGTCCGCCCGGATTTGTGGATGCGCCGACCGTGCGCCCAGCGCGCGGCCGCATTTCGGCTGCATCTTGTCCGGCCTCATGCATTTTTCTGCCAACACAATTTATTTCATCAACCACATTTTAATACATGTTAGTACATTCACCAAATCTTAACTAGAATAGCAAGACCAAAGAAAACAAGAACCACAATTAGGCATTTTAAAAGAAATCCAACTTCCATAACTGCTCCCACAAGTTGGATTAATATCTTCTCGATGCCTTCATTGTTGATCTGCGGATTCTCGATCTTGTATACTTCTTTCTTCTTCGATTCTAAAGAAGTAGACTTTGCTTCCCATTGAATCTCATCTCTAGTCTCATCTCTAGCCTCTACTCTAGCAAGGAGTGCACGAGCGTCTATCAAATTTCACCCAATCAATAGATCGATGTATTCTTCTTCCCAATACCAAAACTTGCATTCATCCTACACACAAATTTGCGTATGAGCTAAGAGTTGAATCCGGAAGCAGAACCGAAACAAAACAAGCATATACCTTGTCTTTTTTGCATTTGATGAACACCCACCCCGGATGTTCCGGCGTGGTAGAAACACGGCGAACGACTTGCCGTGGGCAGTCGTCGCACTTTATGAGAGGCAACGGTGAGCCGACTAGCCGATGGGCCAGCGGCGACCCCGGACAACAGTGTGGCATATGTTCGCGGGCGCCGTTCCGGCGGGGTAGATCTGAGTGGCTAGAGGCGGATTCCATGCATGCATGCGGCGCAGAGTTGTTGCTGGGGCTGTGCGGTCTGGTGCCCGGCCAATCCATGGCTAGGCACAGCCCACCGGCGGCCAGGATGTGGCCGTATGCGCACAAATGAGGCGGCTAGATGCGCTCAAATCCGGCGGCCTGACTGGACAACTACGCGGCCGAGACAAAGGCGGGGGTGGTAGGGGTAGGGGTCGGGGTGGGCAGCGGGAGGATGAGGGGGTGCGTAGGCTAGGGGGTGGCCGAGAAAATGGCGACGGCGGTGATGGCGGGGTAGGGTTTGGGGGCGGCTGGGGGAGGGGGGAGAAAAAGGAGCGCCCGTGTCCCCGACGGTCAGGCCAGGGGAGGACACGGGCACGCGAGGCATCCATCCATGTGTGTCACTTTCGAAGCAAACGCGGCCCAAAGTAGGGTCGGGAATGAGTTGAAAGTGGACGAAAAATGGAAGTCCGACCGTTTGCTCCCGCGTGTTGGGCCGCTTTTTCTGTTCGTTTACCCCCAAACGGATGCGGTCGGACAAATTGTGGTCATGCGTTGGAGTTGTCCTAAGCTCACCAAGTAAGGTACAAGGTTACCACAACTTTATGCTCGTATGCAACCAAACAATGTGCACTCATATGAGCACAGACAATGCGAACACATGCGTAAAGGCGTTACTATGATGCTGGGAAAGGATATGCAGGCAAACAATGAACATACAAATGGGATGCATTTGGTAGGCTGCATTAGGTCCAGCCAGGCCGGGAGGGGGCGCAGTTTTCAGTCCGTTTGGTTGCCTGGGTTTCATCCAAAACCTGGCCCACACGAACCTCAAAGAAGGTCTGGGCCTGGCTCTGGAGGAACGGCGAAATTGGCCATTTTTTTAGCCAGGCTAGCTCGAGCCACGCGTGGCGAGCGCCTGCACGCGTGGGGAAGCGCGGGAGATGAGGGGACGTCTCAGAACTCCCTCGCTCTTTCCCGTCACCCCCTTGACAGTTCACACACACTCTCTCTCCCCCTCCCCTCACCGCCCGTTTGGTTTCCCTGATGGCCGAGCCACCGTCTCGCCGCGCCCCACCCACTCCGGTCATCGCCGGCAGCAATCGCATCTAGGAGAGGTGGATTGCAGGCCTCGCCGCCTCCGCACAGGATCTCGTGGAGGCAATCCGTGCGCCCTCTCTGTTCTGCACCATGCCGCCGCCACGGGCCAATGCAGCGCCGCCGCCGGTCGCTCCGGCTCCGCCACAGGAGCCGGAGCTCGTCTTCTTGGGCTCAATGCCCCTCTTATGGGGGTATTTTTACCCCATTCAAGGGTTTTCTCCCCTGCGTCCAGTGCAAGGGGAGGGGAGCTCGCGGACGTCAGGCTCCTCGTCCAGCCGGCGCGCGACAAGGTCAATGGTAGAGGCCATTGGAACGGCCAGTTCTGCTTCTTCGGCGGCGGCGGCACCCCTCTTCCCACCAGGGTTTTCTCCACGGCCGGCATATGCTCCACCGGCGCCCCCACGGTAAGCTCCTCTGCTCTCCCCTTTCTTCTTAGGGTGTAGATTAGATTGTGGACAGTGGATTCGCTCCGATTCAATTCGAGCAGATTCGATCCGAATCCAGTGTTTTGGGGATGAATCTTGATCTCGTTCTTGCTGTTTATGTTGAATGCTAGGTGTAGATTAGATAGATGACTATGAATGTTGTTTGTTCACTCCAAATGATATTGTTCTTGATGCTGAATGATCTTCTTAGCATAGTTCTTCATGTTCATGTTGTTGTTCATGACTGTGAATGCTCATAGGATGTTGTTGTTGTTGATGTTGATGACTGTGAATGTTAGTTTGCTCACTCCACATTGTTGATGCTAGGGTTGTTAGCATTGCTCTTGTTGTGTACTGATGTTCTTCATAGGATGAGCTAGTCATGCTGTTGTTCTTACCATAGTGTGTATGTTGTGCAAATGTGTTGGGTCTTTTTCTAATACGACATTGCATGATGTTCTTACCATAATGTCTAGGCTACGTAAATGCATGATCAACATAGGACATTGCATGTGCATGGTAGTAGGACATACCTCAATGCCAAAAATAGCAGTAGGACACACATGGACAATGCATGTGCATGTGCATTTGGAATGCTATGATAACACTGACCATTGCTTGCTCTGATCATCTTCAAGCTTGTGTTATCTCATTCGACAAGAAGTGGGAAGAATCTCTCCCTTATGCTGAATTCTCGTACAACAATAGCTATCAAGCTAGCTTGAAGATGGCACCCTTCGAGGTACTGTATGGACGTAAGTGCCGAACCCCTCTGAATTGGTCTGAAACTGCGGAACGGCCGCTCATTGGCCCAGATATTATTCAACAAGCTGAAGAGCAACTCCACAATGTCCGGGATAATCACAAGGCAGCCCAGTCCCGTCAGAAGAGCAATTATGACCGTAAACACTGGGGATCTACTTATCAACCTGGTGAGCAAGCTTATCTGCATGTCACTCCTTTGAGAGGCACTCATCGTTTTTGAGTCAAGTGTTGGGAAACGTTGCATGGAAAACAAACAAAAAATTCTACGCACACGCAAGATCTATCCATGGAGATACATAGCTACGAGAGGGAGAGAGCATCTACATACCCTTGTAGATCGCTAAGCGGAAGCGTTTATCAATGTGGTTGATGTAGTCGTACACCTTCACGATTCGTTCCGATCAAGCACCGAATGTACGACATCTCCACGTTCAGCACACGTTCAGCTCGATGACGTCCTCGGCTTCTTGATCTAGCAAGAGGGGCGAAGTAGTAGATGAGTTCTGGTAGCATGACGGCGTGGTGATGGTGGTGGTGAAACTATTTCCGCAGGGCTTCGCCAAGCACAACAGATTTAGAGCGGAGGATGAACTAGAGGGAGAGGGGGCGCCGGCACACAGCTTGGTGAATCATGGTGTGTTGCGCCCCCTTCCCTCCTCTCATATATATAGGTGGAGGGAGAGGGGAGGCAGCCTAGGGCGCGCCCCAAGGGGGGCCGGCGGCTACCCTAGGGCGCCTGCCAAGGCGCCCCATTCCATACTTGGTGCGTGGGGGGAAGGAAAGGGGGCCGGTGGCCCCTAGGGCGCCTCCCCTTCCTTCTTCCTTGCGTGGAGAAAGGTAGGAGGGGGCCAAGCCCTCCTCCTTCCTTCCTAGGGCCGGCGGCCAGGAGGTGGGGTGCGCCAGCCCCCTTGTGGGCTGGTGTGCTCCCCTCCTTTTGGCATGTTAGGCCCAATAACTCTCCGTGGCCTTTCGGTGATCCGATAATTATCTGGTGTATTCCGGAACCCTTCCGGAGACTGAATACTATCATCCTATATATCAATCTTTACCTCCGGAGCTCCTCGTCATGTCCGTGATCTCATCCAGGACTCCGAACAACATTCGGTCACCAACATACATAACTCATATATATAGTACTATATCGTTAACGAACATTAAGCGTGCGGACCCTACGGGTTCGAGAATGATGTAGACATGACCGAGACACTTCTCCGATCAATAACCAACAGCGGAACCTGGATGCCCATATTGGTTCCTACATATTCTACGAAGATCTTTATCGGTCGAACCTTTATGACAACATACGTAGTTCCCTTTGTCCGTCGGTATGTTACTTGCCCGAGATTTGATCGTCGGTATCTCCATACCTAGTTCTATCTCGTTACCGGCAAGTCTCTTTACTCGTTCCGTAATACATCATCTTGTAACTAACTCCTTAGTCACTTTGCTTGCAAGCTTCTTGTGATGCTGTATTACCGAGAGGGCCCAGAGATACCTTTCCGTCATACGGAATGACAAATCCCAATCTTGATCCATGCCAACTCAACAGACACCTTCGGAGATACCTATAGAGCACCTTTATGATCACCAAGTTACGAAGTGACGTTTGATACACACAAGGCATTCCTCGGAGTCCGGGAGTTGCATGATCTCATGGTCGAAGGAACATGTATTTGACGTTAAGAAAGCAGTAGCAATAAACTGAATGATCATATGCTATGCTATCAGATGGGTCTTGTCCATCACATCATTCTCCTAATGATGTGATCCCGTTATCAAACGACAACTCATGTCAATGGTCAAGAAACCTTAACCATCTTTTGATCAACGAGCTAGTCTAGTAGAGGCTTACTAGGGACTTGGTATTTGTTTATGTATTCACACATGTATTTAAGTTTTTGATCAATACAATTATAGCATGAATAATAAACCTTTATCATGATTAAGGAAATATAATAATAACCACTTTATTATTGCCTCTAGGGCATATTTCCAATAGTATCCCACTTGCACTAGAGTGAATAATCTAGATTACATAGTAATGAATGTAACACCCATGGAATCTTGGGGCTGATCAAGTTTTCTTCGTGGAAGAGGTTTAGTCAACGGGTTTGCCCCATTCGGATACGTATGTACTTTGCAAATTTCTATGTCTCCATCCTTGACATAATCACAAATGGAGTTGAAGCGTCACTTGATGTGTTTGGTTCTCTTGTGAAACCTGGGCTCCTTGGCTATGGCAATTGCTCTAGTGTCATTGGACCCGATGCACTGGGTATTACACCCAGATCGGATATGAACTCCTTCTCGCGCTGCTTCCGAAGCAACTATGTACTCCGCTTCACATGTAGATCCCGCCACGACGCTCTGCTTGGAACTGCACCAACTGACAGCTCCACCATTCAATATAAATACATATCCGGTTTGCGACTTAGAGTCATCCGGATCTGTGTCAAAGCTAGCATTGACTAACCCTTTACGATGAGCTCTTCATCACCTCCATAAACGAGAAACATATCCTTGGTCCTTTTCAAGTACTTCAGGGTATTCTTGACCGCTGTCCAGTGATCCACTCCTAGATTACTTTGGTACCTGACGTGGCTTGAGACTGCGTTGGTTTTTTCCCTAAGGTGGAAGGGATGATGCAGTATAGCTACGGTAGGTATTTCCCTTAGTTATGAAACCAAATTTATCGAACCAGTAGGAGAACCAAGCAACACTATGTAAACGGTACCTGCACACAAAGAACAAATACTTGCAACCCAACACGTAAGAGGGGTGTCAATCCCTCCCCGGTAAAAGATAGATAAAATTGTAGTAGATTGGATAAATAGCTCTCGATAAAACGTGAAATAAAACAAATAATAAAAAAGTGCAACAAGGTATTTTTGGGTTTTTGGAATAATAGATCTGAAAACAAAAGCGAATAAAAATAGATCTCAAAGCAAATATGATGAAGAATAGACCCGGGGGCCGTAGGTTTCACTAGTGGCTTCTCTCAAGAAAATAGCACACGGTGGGTAAACAAATTACTGTTGGGCAATTGATAGAAGATCGAACAATTATGACGATAGGTTAGTCCCAAAAAATGTTATAAAGTTGCTATAAAATGACTGTTTACCCACACAAGGCAATGATCATTATATAGGCATCACGTCCAAGATTAGTAGACCGACTCCTGCCTACATCTACTACTATTACTCCACACATCAACCGCTATCCAGCATGTATCTAGTGTATTAAGTTCATGGAGAAACGAAGTAATGCAATAAGAATGATGACATGATTTAGACGAGATCTATTCATGTAGGAATAGCCCCCATCTTGTTATCCTTAATAGCAACGATACATGCGTTTCTTGCTGCCCCTTCTGTCACTGGGAAAGAACACCGCACGATCGAACCCATCACAAAGCACCTCATCCCATGGCAAGAAAAATCAATCTAGTTGGCCTAACTAAACCAAAGATTCGAAGAAGAAATACGAGGCTATAAGTAATCATGCATATAAGAGATCAAAGAAGACTCAAATAATATTCATGGATATAGATCTGATCATAAACTCAAAGTTCATCGGATCCCAACAAACACACCGCAAAAAGAGTTACATCAAATAGATCTCTAAGAGACCATTGTATTGAGAATCAAAAAGAGAGAAGAAGCCATCTAGCTACTGCCTACGGACTCGTAGGTCTATGATGAACTACTCACGCATCATTGGAGAGGCACCAATGAGGATGATGAACCCCTCAGTGATTGTGTCTAGATTGGATCTCGTGGTTCTGGAACATGCGGCGGCTGGAATTGTGTTTCGTCGACTCCCCTAGGGTTTCTGGAATATTTGGGTACTTATAGGGCGAAGAGGCGGTGCGGGAGGCAACCGAGGATGGCACAACCCATCAGGGCGCGCCTGGGCCTCCTGGCGTGCCCTGGTGGGTTGTGCTCTCCTCGAGCACCCCCTCATGTACTTCTTTGGCCCATCTTGTGTCTTCTGGCCCAGAAAAAATCTCCAAAAAGTTTTGCGGCGTTTGGACTCCGTTTGGTACTGATATTCAGCGAAGTAAAAAACAAGCAAAAATAGCAACTGGCACTGGGCACTATGTCAATAGGTTAGTCCCGAAAAATGATATAAAGTTGCTATAAAATGATTGTAAAACATCCAAGAATGATAATATAACAGCATGGAACAATCAAAAATTATAGATACATTGAAGACGTATCAACATCCCCAAGCTTAATTCCTGCTCGTCCTCGAGTAGGTAAATGATAAAAACAGAATTTTTGATGTGGAATGCTGCCTAACATGTTCATCACATATTCTTTTCTTTTGTAGCATGGACATTTGGACTTTTATATGGTTCAAAGCAATAGTCTAGTTTTGACATGAAGATTTCAATACTCAAGCATATCAACAAGCAACCATGTCTTTAAAAATATCAACGCTAAAGAAAGTTATCCCTAGCCCATCATGCTCAATCATTGATCCATTCATGAAACACACTCGCATATTAGCTACATCCAATGCTCAAGTACGATCATAGTGCCCCTTAGTTGGCGCTTTATAAGAGAAGATGGAGACTCAAAATAAATAAAAAATTGCATAAAGTAAATAGATAGGCCCTTCGCAGAGGGAAGTAGGGATTTGTAGAGGTGCCAGAGCTCAAAGCTTAAATTGAGATAATTTTTTTAGAGGCATACTTTTCCCATCAACAAAAACGACCAAGTAATTCCCAACACTTTCCATACTAGATATATCATAGGCGGTTCCCAAACAAAAAATAAAGTTTATTCCTTTTTCCACCATTCTTTCGCATTCCACGGCTAGCCGTATCCACGGGTACCGTCCATACCAACACTTTCCAAGGAATTTATTATTTAACAACATAAAGTAAATTTCTTTTTCATTTTGGGACTGGGCATCCCTATTACTGCCGTCCTCTCGTGCAATGACAAGTGAATAAACACTCATCTTGAGAATAACACATCTAGCATGGAAAATATTGGCCACCCCCTG
Source organism: Elymus sibiricus (assembly GCA_039707655.1). Classification (NCBI taxonomy): domain Eukaryota; kingdom Viridiplantae; phylum Streptophyta; class Magnoliopsida; order Poales; family Poaceae; genus Elymus; species Elymus sibiricus. Next base: position 527,872,680 of record CM077669.1, on the reverse strand, counting down.
TCGCTTCATGAGCGGTACGGGCACACAAAAAGGAAAATTATTTTGAAATTTAGAGATGGCACATACAAATTTGCTTAGAACGGCACGGGAATACCGCATATAGGTAGGTATGGTGGACTCATCTGGCAAAACTGGATTTAAGGATTTTGGATGCACAAGTAGTATTTCTACTTAGGACAAGTGGAGGCTAGCAAAAATATTGAGAAGCAACCAACCAAGAAACAAAAAATCTCATAAACAAGCATTAAGCATAATTAACACCGAATAATTCATCACAAGTAGGATGTAATTTCATTGCATAACTATTGACTTCCGTGCTTGCATAGGGAATCACAAACCTTAACACCAATATTCTTACTAAAGCATAATTACTCACCAACATGACTCACATATCACTATCATCATATCTGAAAACTATTACAAAGAATCAAGTTTAATTTTTGCAATGATCTTCATGAAAGTTTTTATTATATCCCTCTTGAATATCTATCACTTTGGGACTAGTTTCATATATATTTCCATTGCTTTTGACAAGCTCAGATAAATTGAAGTGAAGAACATGAGCATAAAGATTTTCATCTCTCAAAATAATATAACTGAAGCATGAGAGAATTTCTTCAAAATTACTAACTCTCAAATAAATATAAGTGAAGCATGAGAGCATTTCTTCAAACATATTAAAGCACACCATGCTAAGAAAGATATAAGTGAAGCACTAGAGCAATTCCATAGCTCAAAAAATTTAAGTGAAGCATAAAGAGCAATTCTAACAAATCATAGCATAATTTGGCTCTCTCAAATAGGTGTGTCCAGCAAGGATACTTGCAACAAACTAAAAAGAAAAACAAGCAAAGACTCATATAATACAAGATTCTCCAAGAAAAACTCATGATATGTGACGAATAAAAATATAGCTCCAAGTAAAATACCGATGGTCGTTAGAAGAAAGAGGGGATGCCACTTTGGGCATCCCCAAGCTTAGTTGCTTGTTCCTCTTTGGATATTATCTTGGGGTGCCTCGGGCATCCCCAAGCTGAGGATCTTCTTACTCCTTATTCCTTCATCCTTCGTGATCTCACCCAAAACTTGAACACTTCAATCACACAAAACTTAACAAAACCTTCGTGAGATCCGTTAGTATAATAAAGCAAATCACCACTCTAAGTACTATTGCAAACCCATTCATATTTTATTATTGCATTATACCTACTGTATTCCAATTTTACCATGGCTTATACCCCCCAATACAAACCATAGATTCATCAAAATAAGCAAACAATGCAACAAAAACAGAATCTGTCAAAAAACGGAATAGTCTGTAGTAATCTGTACTCTAACCATACTTCTGTAACTCCAAAAATTCTGAAAACTTAGGACAACGTGGGTAATTTGTATATCAATCTTGTGTAAAAATTTCAGATCAAAATCACTTTTCTGTGATTTTTAGAAATTCTGCTACTGGGCGCAAAAGTTTCTCTTTTTCAACAAGATCATATCAACTATCACCCAACATGATCCCAAAGGCTTTACTTGGCACAAACACTAATTAAAACATAAAAAAGACAATAATAACAGTAGCATAATTTTGCAAACACTCACAAACAAAAAGAAAAAGGCAAAAATAAATTTTATTCATTCGGTTGCCTCCCAACAAGCTCTTTCTTTATAGCCATCAAGATAGGCTTGAGATTTTATTGATGCTCACATGAAAGAAATGAATTGTAACACAAAGAGAGCATCATAAAACATGTGAAAAACACATTTAAGTCTAACATACTTCCTATGCATAGGAATTTTATAAGCAAACAAATTATCAATGCAAGCAAAAACTAGCATATGCAAGGAAGAAGAATAAAACATAGACAATCTCAAAATGAAGAGAGGTAATTTAGTAACATGAAAATTTCTACAACCATATTTTCCTCTCTCATAATAATTACATGTGGGATCATATTCAAATTCAACAATATAGCTGTCATATAAAATTTTCACTTCATGATCCACATGCATGCAAAGTTGACACTCTTCCAAAATTGTGGGATTATCATTAACTAGATTCATGACCTCTCCAAACCCACATTTATCAACAATTTCATAAGATTGAACACTCTCCAAATATGTGGGATTATTTTTTCCTAAAGTTGACACTCTTCCAAACCCACTTTCAATATTATTGCAAACATTATTATCAATAAAATATTCATCATGAGGCTCAAATAAATTTTTAAGATCATAAGAGGAATCACCCCAATCATGACCATTACAACAAGTAGTGGACATATCAAAATTAGCATCCCCAAGCTTGGGGTTTTGCATATCATTAACACAATTGACATTAATAGAATTTATAATAACATCATTGCAATCATGCTTTTCATTTAAAGAGATATCATGAATCACTTTATCAATTTCGTCTTCCAACACTTCATCGCAATCTTCTGATTCATGAATTTCAAGCAAAACTTCATAGAGATAATCAAGTGCACTCAATTTACTAGCAATTGGTTCATCATAATTGGATCTTTTAAAAAGATTAGCAAGTGGATGAGGATCCATATCAATAGATTTTAGCAAGCAAAGATGCAAGCAAATAAAAGGCACACGGTAACACAAGCAAACAAGAGATCTGACGAGAAAAAGGCGAACAGAAAGAAGGCAAATAAAAAGGCAAATTTTTGTGAAGTGGGGGAGATGAAAACGAGAGGCAAATGGCAAATAATTTAAATTGCAAGGAGATGAGATTTGTGATTAGGAATCTGAGAGATGTTGATGATGTCTCGCAGGCAATGGCACCAGAAATTGGCAAGTTGATGGGAGACTATCTTGACTTGATTTCCCCGGCAACGGCGCCAGAAATTTCCTTTGAGGTGGCTTGAGACTGCGTTGGTTTTTTCCCCAAGGTGGAAGAGATGATGCAGTATATCTACGGTAGGTATTTCCCTCAGTTATGAAACCAAGGTTATCGAACCAGTAGGAGAACCAAGTAAGACTATGTAAATGGTACCTGCACACAAAGAACAAATACTTGCAACCCAACGCGTAAGAGGGGTGTCAATCCCTCACCGGTAAAAGATAGATAAAATTGTAGTAGATTGGATAAATAGCTCTCGATAAAACATGAAATAAAACAAATAATAAGAAAGTGCAGCAAGGTATTTTTGGGTTTTCAGAATAATAGATCTGAAAGCAAAAGCGAATAAAAATAGATCTCAAAGCAAATATGATGAAGAATAGACCCGGGGGCCGTAGGTTTCACTAGTGGCTTCTCTCAAGAAAATAGCACATGGTGGGTAAACAAATTACTATTGGGTAATTGATAGAAGATCGAATAATTATGACGATATCCAAGGCAATGATCATTATATAGGCATCACGTCCAAGATTAGTAGACCGACTCCACACATCGACCGCTATCCAGCATGCATCTAGTGTATTAAGTTGATGGAGAAATAGAGTAATGCAATAAGAATGACGACATGATGTAGACGAGATCTATTCATGTAGGAATAACCCCCATCTTGTTATCCTTAATAGCAACGATACATGCGTGTCTTGCCGCCCCTTCTGTCACTGGGAAAGAACACCGCACGATCGAACCCATCACAAAGCACTGATACGTCTCCAACTTATCTATAATTTTTTATTGTTCCATGCTGTTATATTATCATTCTTGGATGTTTTACAATCATTTTATAGCAACTTTATATCATTTTTTGGGACTAACCTATTGACAGAGTGCCCAGTGCCAGTTGCTGTTTTTTGCTTTTTTTTACTTCGCAGAATATCAGTACCAAACAGAGTCCAAACACAGCGAAACTTTTTGGAGAATTTTTATGGACCAGAAGGAACAACTTGGGCTGAAAAAGTACCAGAGGGGTGCCTCGAGGGGGCACAACCCACCTGGGCGCGCCTGGGGGCCCAGGCATGCCCTGGTGGGTTATGCCCACCTTGGTGGCCTCTCGCACCGCCTCTTTGCTCTATAAATACCCCAAAAATTCAGAAACCCTAGGGGAGTCGACGAAACACAATTCCAGTCGCCGCAAGTCCCAGAACCACGAGATCTAATCTAGACACCATCACGGAGGGGTTCATCATCCTCATTGGTACCTCTCCGATCATCCGTGAGCAGTTCATCATAGACCTACGGGTCCATAGGCAGTAGCTAGATGGCTTCCTCTCTCTCTTTTGATTCGCAATACAATGGTCTCTTGGAGATCTATTTGATGTAACTCTTTTTTGCGGTGTGTTTGTTGGGATCCGATGAACTTTGAGTTTATGATTAGATTTATATCCATGAAAGTTATTTGAGTTTCTTTGATCTCTTATATGCATGATTACTTATAGTCTTGTATTTCTTCTTCGAATCTTTGGTTTAGTTAGGCCTACTAGATTGATTTTTCTTGCCATGGGAAGAGGTGCTTTGTGATGGGTTCGATCGTGCGGTGTTCTTTCCCAGTGACAGAAGGGGCAGCAAGACACGCATGTATCGTTGCTATTAAGGATAACAAGATGGGGTCTATTCCTACATGAATTGATCTTGTCTATATCATGTCATCGTTCTTATTGCATTACTCCGTTTCTCCATGAACTTAATACACTAGATGCATGCTGGATAGCGGTCGATGCGTGGAGTAATAGTAGTAGATGCAGGCAGGAGTCGGTTTACTAATCTTGGACATGATGCCTATATAATGATCATTGCCTGGATATCGTCATAATTATTTGAGGTTCTATCAATTACCCAACCATAATTTGTTTACCCACCGTATGCTATTTTCTTGAGAGAAGCCACTAATGAAATCTACGGCCCCCGGGTCTATTCTTCCTCATATTTGCTTTGAGATCTATTTTTATTTGCTTTTATTTTCAGATCTATTATTCCAAAAACCCAAAAATACCTTGCTGCACTTTTTATTATTTGTTTTATTTCGCGTTTTATCGAGAGCTATTTATCGAATCTACTAAAATTTTATCTATCTTTTATGGGGGAGGGATTGACACCCCTCTTACGCGTTGGGTTGCAAGTATTTGTTCTTTATGTGCAGGTACTGTTTACATAGTGTTGCTTGGTTCTCCTACTGGTTCGATAACCTTGGTTTCAGAACTGAGGGAAATACCTACCGTGGCTATACTGCATCATCCCTTCCACCTTGGGGAAGAAACCAACGCAGTGTCCAGACACGTCAAAGGAAATTTCTGGCGCCATTGCCGGGGAGACATCATCAACATCTATCAGGTTCCTAATCACAAATCTCATCTCCCTGCAATTTACATTATTTGCCTTTTGCCTCTCGTTTTCATCTCCCCCACTTCACAAAAATTTGCGTTTTTATTTGCCTTCTCTTTGTTTGCCTTTTTGTTCGTGTGCTTTCCTTGCTTGTGTGTCATGTGCCTTTTATTTGCTTGCATCTTCGCTTGCTAAAAATCTATTGATATGGATCCTCATCCACTTGCTAATCTTTTTAAAAGATCCAATTATGATGAACCAATTGCTAGTGAATTGGGTGCACTTGATTATCTCTATGAAGTTTTGCTTGAAATTCATGAATCTGAAGATTGTGATGAAGTATTGGAAGAAGAAATTGATCAAGTGATTCATGATATCTCTTTCAATGAAAACCATGATTGCAATGATGTTATTATAAATTCTATTAATGTCAATTGTGTTAATGATATGCAAAACCCCAAGCTTGGGGATGCAAATTTTGATATGTCCACTACTTATTGTAATGATCATGATTGGGGTGAATCTTCTTATGATCTTGAAAATTTATTTGAGCCTCATGATGAATATTTTATGGATAATAATGTTTGCAATAATATTAAATGTGGGTTTGGAGAGGTCATGACTCTAGTTGATGATAATCCCACTATTTTGGAAGAGTGTGAATTTGCATGCATGTGGATCATGAAGTGAAAATTTTATGTGATAGCTATATTGTTGAATTTGATTATGATCCTACATGTAATTATTACGAGAGAGGAAAATATGCTTGTAGGAATTTTCATGTTACTAAATTACCTCTCTTCATGTTGAGATTGCTATTGTTTCTTTCTTGTTCCTTGCATATGCTAAATATTTCTTGCCTTAATAATTTGTTTGCTTATAAAATGCCTATGCATAGGAAGTATGTTAGACTTAAATGTGTTTGTCACATGTTTTATGATGCTCTCTTTGTGTTCCAATTATTATCTTTCATGTGAGCATTAATAAAATCTTATGCCTAGCTAGGGGCATAAAACGATAGCGCTTGTTTGGAGGCAACCCAATGAATAAATTTTATTTTTGCTTTTTTGTTTCTGTTTGTGAGTGTTTGCACAATTATGCTACTGTTATGATTGTGTTTTTTATGTTTTAAATAGAGTTTGTGCCAAGTAAAGCCTTTGGGATCATGTTGGGTGATAGTTGATTTGATTTTGTTGAAAAACAGAAACTTTTGCTATCAGTAGCAGAATTTCGAAAAATCACAGACACGAGCTTTTGATCTGAATTTTTTACACAAGATTGATATACAAATTCCCCACGTTGTCCTAATTGTTCAGAATTTTTTCAGTTACAGAAGTATGGTTAGAGTACAAATTACTACAGACTGTTCTGTTTTTGACAGATTCTGTTTTCGTTGCATTGTTAGCTTATTTTGATGAATCTATGGTTTGTATCGGGGGGTATAAGCCATGGTAAAGTTGGAATACAGTAGGTATAAGGCAATAACAAAATATGAATGAGTTGCAACCATACTTAGAGTGGTGATTTGATTTATTATACTAATGGAACTCACGGAGGTTTTGTTAAGTTTTGTGTGATTGAAGTTTTCAAGTTTCGGGTGAGATCACGATGGATGATGGAATAAGGAGTAGCAAGATCCTAAGCTTGGGGATGCCCCATGGCACCCCAAGATAATATTCAAGGATGAACAAGCAACTACGCTTGGGGATGCCCCCAGTGGCATCCCCTCTTTCTCCTAACGACCATCGGTATTTTACTTGGAGCTATATTTTTATTCGTCGCATATCATGAGTTTTGCTTGGAGCATCTTGTATTATATGATTCTTTGCTTGTTTTGCTTTTTAGTTTGTCACAAGTATCCTTGCTGGACACACCTATTTGAGAGAGAACCAAAATTATGCTATGATTTGTTAGAATTGCTCTTCATGCGTCACTTAAATTTTTTGAGCTATGGAATTGCTCTAGTGCTTCACTTATATCTTTTTGAGGACGGTGTGCTTTAATATTTTTGAAGAAATGCTCTCATGCTTCACATAGATTAATTTGAGAGTTAGTAACTTTGAAGAAATTCTCTCATGCTTCACTTATATTATTTTGAGAGATGAAAATCTTTATGCTCATGTTCTTCACTTAAATTTGGTTGAGCTTGTCAAAAAACTTTCATGAAGATCATTGGGCAAATTAAACTTGATTCTTTGTAATAGTTTTGAGATATGATGATAGTGATATGTGAGTCATGTTGATGAGTAATTATGCTTTAGTAAGAATATTGATGTTAAGGTTTGTGATTCCCTATGCAAGCACGAAAGTCAATAGTTATGCAATGAAATTACATCCTACTTGTGGTGCATTATTCGGTGTTAGTTATTATTAATGCTCGCTTATGAGATTTTTCATTTCTTGGTTGGTTGCTTCTCAATCTTTTGCTAGCCTTCACTTGTACTAAGTAGAAATACTACTTGTGCATCCAAAATCCTTAAACCCAGTTTTGCCACATGAGTCCACCATACCTACCTATATGTAGTATTCCCATGCCATTCTAAGCAAATTTGTATGTGCCACCTCTAAATTTCAAAATAATTTCGTTTTTGTGTGCTCGTACCGCTCATGAAGCGGCAGGGGGTGGCTAATATTTTCCATGCTAGATGTGTTATTCTCAAGATGAGTGTTTATTCACTTGTCATTGCACGAGAGTACGGCGGTAATAGGGATGCCCAGTCCCGAAATGAAAAATGAATTTACTTTATGTTGTCAAATAATAAATTCCTTGGAAAGTGTTGGTATGGAGGGCACCCGTGGATACAGCAAGCCATGGATTGCGAAAGAATGGTGGAAAAAGGAATAAACTTTATTTTCTGTTTGGGAACCGCCTATGATATATCTAGCATGGAAAGTGTTGGGAATTACTCGGTCGTTTTCATTGACGGGAAAAGTATGCCTCTCAAAATGTTTTATCTCTTAATCTTCGCTTTGAGCTCTGGCACCACAACAAATCCCTACTTCCCTCTGCGAAGGGCCTATCTATTTACTTTATGCAATTTTATTTTTATTTGAGTCTCCATCTTCTCTTATAAAGCACCAACTAAGGGGCACTATGATCGTACTTGAGCATTGGATGTAGCTAATATGCGAGTGTGTTTCATGAATGGATCAATGATTGAGCATGATGGGCTAGGGATAACTTTCTTTAGCGTTGATATTTTTAAAGACATGGTTGCTTGTTGATATGCTTGAGTATTGAAATCTTCATGTCAAAACTAGACTATTGCTTTGAACCATATAAAAGTCCATATGTCCATGCTACAAAAGAAAAGAATATGTGATGAACATGTTAGGCAGCATTCCACATCAAAAATTCTGTTTTTATCATTTACCTACTCGAGGACGAGCAGGAATTAAGCTTGGGGATGTTGATACGTCTTCAATGTATCTATAATTTTTGATTGTTCCATGCTGTTATATTATCATTCTTGGATGTTTTACAATCATTTCATAGCAACTTTATATCATTTTTTGGGACTAACCTATTGACATAGTGCCCAGTGCCAGTTGCTGTTTTTTGCTTGTCTTTTTACTTCGCAGAATATCAGTACCAAACGGAGTCCAAACGCAGCGAAACTTTTTGGAGAATTTTTTGTAGGAGATATGCCCTAGAGGCAATAATAAATGTTATTGATTATCTCCCTGTTCATAATTAGGTTTATGTTCCATGCTATAACTGCTATGGTTCTCGAGTCTGCAAATAAAACGAGGCTCGGAGGAAGACTCATATGCACGTGTGGGATAATAAACGGTAAAATGTATTCCTAGTCAAGCCTCTATGACTGGCTCAAGTATTGCATGATGATCCTGTTTTCCTGATCATGGGCATGACTATGCCGGCAATTTTGAGGGCACAATGTTAGCAGAACATTTGTGTTGAATCGACCCGAATTGATGTTATGCTATGAGATACATTCGTCATAAGTTAATGGTTAATAACACAGGAAGTTAATGTTTGCATAATTCCTTAGACCATGAGAGTATCGAGTTTCTTCATGCTTGCTTCATGAACTTTGGGGTTTGTTAAACGTCATCCGTAAATGGGTGGCTATTACGGCGGCTTACGGGTTCATGGAAAAGTGTGTCAAGTAACTTGATAGCTCAAGATTGGGATTTGCTCCTCCGACGATGGAGAGATATCTCTGGGCCCTCTCGGTGTTACGGTATCCATCATCATCTGGCCAGACACTTTGTGATTTGATCACGGGGATGCCGGAACACGGGAACGAGAAAAGAGAACAATACCGGCAACGAGGTGACTGGCATAGTGGACAAGTTGTTGACCCACGGGGATGCCATCATATCTCACCTCGGGTATTTGTAACATATCACGAAGCAACAGGAATAGCACATGGCAACTGGAGGTTCACTCGAATATTCATTCGTGTGGGTATAGGGATCAATATGGGTGTCCACGGCTCTGATGTTGATCATTGATCGGAAAGAGTTCCGGTCATGTCTATACTTCACCGAACCTATAGGGTCACACGCATAAGGGTCATCTATCTGTTGAACGCTAGACAGGGAGTCTGAGAGAAAAGTCACCGAAAAAGTTTCGGAGACAACGGAAAAGTTCCGGAGAGAACACCGAAAAAGTTTCGGTAAAACCGAAAAGTTGTTTTGGATAAAACCATTGATCCAAAAAGGTTTCAGCAAGCACCGGGAATGTTTTGGAGGTTGCTAGATTGGTCTGGTAATTTATGGAATTTTTCTGGAGAAAAAACCAAAAAAAGTTTTGGAGCTGCCGGAATTGTTTACCGGGTAAACGAAGATGGTTTTAAATTAAACCACCATACTGGAAATGTTCCGGAGCGCGTCCGGATAATTTTAGAGGGTGCCGGAAATGTTCTGGGACCTTCGGGAATTTTTCTGGAAATTACACGCGGGAAAACATCTTGTCCCAGCGAGTAGGGACAAGATCCCACGTTTCGTGGGGGCTGTTTTTGGGCTGTTTTGGGGGGGGGGGCTAGGGGGCAGCCCCCTTGTTGGTGGACAAGGTGTTGGGGGGGCCCCCATGGTGGGGGTCAGCCCCCACATATTATGGGATATGTTGGGAGGAGGTGGCAGCCCCTCATGGGGGCGCCATGGGGCAAAGGGGGGGCCCCCATGAGACAACTCCCCACCTTTGGTGGGAGCTTGTTTCGTGGGGGGGCCCCACATGTTTTGTGGCTGAAATTTTCAGCCACCCCCACCCCCTCCTTCCCCTATAAAAGGAGGTGGAGAGGAGCTCTCCATCCTCACTCCTTGCTCTCTCATACACATGCCATCTGATGTTATCTGGCTTCTCTCTCCCTCCCACGAAAAGAGTTTCGTAGAGCCGAAAGGCTGTCTGGGTTCCGGCAGGAACTAGTTCTGGACGGCGAAGCCCTGCCGGATAGATGACACCGTATGTGTGCAACCCCGTAGAGAGGTCGTAGTTTCGATCTTAGTGCCCGAGGGGCTGTTTTGAGAGTGCCTCCCGAAGGGCTGTCCAAGTGACGGTCCGAGTTCTGTGAGTCCTCCCGGAGGGCTGTCCGCGACACCGTCCGAGGGACTGTCCGACCGCCTCCCGGAGGGCTGTCCGAGGGGCGGATGAGGGTATACATCCTCGCGGTTGGGAGGTTGTAAATCCTAGCTGCGGGGATCTGCACCGACGATCGTCATCGACTCTACTTCCGCTGCGCTACGAGTCGGTAACGAAAAGATCAAACCTTGTATGCAGTCTCCATAGTGGTCCTGGGCTGGTGCGTAGGTCGGAATTTTTTTGTTTTCTGCTGCGTTACCCTACAGTGGCATCATGAGCCATGCTATGCGTAGATGCAGGTTGCGATCTAGAATACATGGAGATGTATGGGTGTTGCACAACATAATTAGGTAGTAGATTAGATCTATTACTGAAAATTATTTGTGCGGGTAGCAGATGAAATCTGTTACCCGATGTTCTTGTTGCTTCCCTGGAATTTGCATATTTCTGATCTTGATAACGGTATGGTGGAGTTTCAATGTTCTGGCAATCCGCGATCCTGATTGATCAACGAAGTGCTAACAGTTCATTGAATTCCACCGTAGTTAAAAAGAAAGATGAAATTACGCAGACGAAAGGGCAATGCAGATATGATCTGCACGGGGGTCAAGCGTATGACGAAGTTTAGTATGGGCCCGAGATTTTATTATCTCGTGTTTCATACACCCTGGAAAGTTAATTTAGCGACTTGAATAATCATACTTGATGATGGACGTTGGTAGCTTCGGTTTGTTTCGAAACCTTAGAAGCCACGTAAAACAAGTTTTTGCTGAACTGATTAGAGGCGTCTAACTTGGTTTTGCAGGAGGGTTTGCATGTGCATATGATGTGGTATAGCAGTGCTCATAATAATTTGATTATGTATGAGATGACTATATAATGTAAACTGATTAACATGACCTGCGTGTCATGATTCGGCATGATGGCTGGAGCCATATGATTGCACTTTAAATGACCTGCGTGTCAACCTTGTGTAATGCACTTTATTTTATTAGCTATAGAGATAGCAATATTATCTGGTGCATCAACAAGGTGGTGGCAATCTTCGCGAAGGTGAACACCGACGCGAATGCCGAAGACGAAGAAATGAAAGACTTCTCCGTTAGAAAGGGCTATACCATATCATGCTTTTATGAATTGCCTGAGATGTTTATCCCTTATGCTGCACCCTTCTTGATTGCGCGGTAGTCGCTTTTTATTAGGGTGATCTCTCACAAAAATATCAAGTAGTTAGTGTTCTCCCAAGTGTAGCACCGTCACGGCACCTAACTTTTCGGGGCATCACAGGATCTCCCTGGGTGTGAACGATTAGGGATGTGTGAGGCGGGTGAGTTGAGACCTCGCAGCGAGATCACTTGGTTGTCTTGACATTCTGGAAGGATCTCCCTGAGCTCGGAACACGCCCATCGAAAGATGAACAAGAGTCACATGGAGATGTGATCGGCAAGTTTGCCTACCGATTGAAGTTCGCGCCATCAGTGTTCATCTCGTTCAGTGGCGTCGAATTGATATGCGGGTCTTGTATCACTCACAATCAATTATGAGAGATATTGATTTGAGTGGGAGCGCACTGTAGAATTAACTTGTTTAATTCTCAGTGCAATTAATTTTGAACACTGTCTAACTGTGTTTTGCATAATAGTTGTAGAATAATGGCTCGCGTTTCCACCTTCCCAATTAAAATTGAATAGCTGTTAAATATCTGGTTAAAACTTTACGGTTGGTAACGTAATGTGAGGATTGTCCTCAAGAGTGCATAGAAGGACTTGTCCTATCGCATGCTTTCGGTATTCTCCCGCTAATGCTATGGATCATGTGACTCTCGTCCTTCGATCCAAAAGCTAGAATTCCGTTTTCAGTCAAGTACAATATGTTTGCTTCCATGAGACCCGAACTTCGAAAGTTTGGATAGTTATATGATATTCATGAAATCTGAAAATCGTTTTCAGAGACAGACAAAGGCTAAAAGATATGAGATATCCAAAGCAATGTTTGTTTGCAAACTATTAGTAAAGGAGTTTACTATGCATTAGACTGATAAGAGAGGGATCCAGAAGAACGCCTGTCATATGATGAAAGGTGAATAAAACAACAACTTAAAGAGAAAGGAAGTGTCTGAAGGGTGTTAGCAAGACTTTCACGCCTAGGAAGTCCGGGGCTAACGCCACTCTTAAGTTGAGTGCTTCTTCTGAGAGTAGGAGAAATACTAAAAGTTAAACTGTTAGAAGTATATAGGCAACAAGAAAGAAGACTGGAATATCCAGCTCATGTATGAATGTCATACAAGTTTTTGATGTATAGAAGGCTGGTCAAAGATATAGTTCTTGGGAATTATGATTAAATTGTTAATCACTGATTCTTGGGTATTGTGAGTTAATCACAAAGATACCCACTCGATTGCATTCTATTGCAACTCGATGTAAGAACTACTATGGCCTGAAAGACTAGCCAGGAATGAGGTTTAGGTATACACAGGGATACCTTCCATCGGTGTATTACCATCTGTATTTATTTTCATAATTCATTTAAGAGTTTTACAAACTCTAGCCTCTTGCAAGAAGGTTGTTCATAAGAGAACTTTTGATGTTCGGTGTTATGAATAACATAAGGGCCATACTTTCATTATGAATGAGATGTATGTTATGAATATTGATAATAATACATTACCTCTGGGTTTACTTTCATAATTCATTTTAGAGTTTCATACAATCTAGCCCATTGCACAATGTTTGATGCAAGAGGGTTGTTCAGAAAAGAACAATTGTTGTTCAGAATTATGAATAACATAAGGGCCATACTTCCATCAGCGATGGGACGTATGTTATGAATAATTGATGGTAATATGATACATCCATAACACTGACGCTAAATGTCGCAAGACTAAAAGAATACCACACATGTGTGGCACTGCATTTGGTCACATTGGAGAAACCCGCATGGAAAATTCCATTATGATGGATTTTGAAGTCTTTTGATTTTGAATCATCTGACACTTGCAACTTTCCTCCGAAAAGTGAAGTGACTGAAATACCGTTCACAGGCCATAAGGAACGAGCAACAAACTTATTGGTGATCATACATTTGATGTGTGTAGTCCAATAAATGTTGTTAGTAGTGGATTTATCTATCTTCAGAAATGACTCAAGTAGATATATGGATATTTACTTGATGAGACGTAAGTCTGGATCTTTTGAAATCATTCGAAAGGTTTTTCAAAAATGAAGTAGAAGTTATTGTAACAAGAAAATTATGTTTCTACAATTCGATTGCAGAAAGGAATATTTGAGTTACAAGTTTAGCGAATGTCTGATGAGTTGTGAAAGGGGTTTCATAACTTGCACTTCCCGGAACACCACTGCGAGTGGAAAGTCCGTGAAGATGTAATCGAACCATTCATGACATGGTAAGATCAAAGATGACATAAATAAATTTGCCATTATCCCTTTTAAAGAGTGATGCTTTAGAGACTACGGCTTTTACACTGAAAAGAGCTCCATCAGGTCTGTTGAAATGAAGCCATGGTATGGTACGCCCAACCATGTTATATCTTTTCTTAACATTTGGAATATGGGGCTTGTGTAAAAGGTTACAAACCTATTCCAAATCTAACAAGTGCTACTTTGTAGGTTATCCCAAGTCATTGGGTATTCCCCCCACCACTATACCGAGGCAAAGGTTTTTGCCACAAATCGGTATGCTTTTAAAGAGAATAGTTCTTTCAAAAAGGTGAGTGGGAGAACAGTGCAACTCGATGAGATAACAGTATCTTCGTCATCAGGTCAAAGGAAAGGAACCTTGGAAGTAATTCCAGAGTTTCCTACTGCGACTGATACGGAAGTCTCTATAATAAAATGTATGGACTTCGGTCGAACTTGCAGCTGAACCACGTAGGCAAGGCTCGTGCAAACCTCTCAGGTGCGCAAACGAGATATTGTTGTTAGACAATAGTATACCTACGATACACAAGGAAGCGTTGATGGGCCCTGACTCCGGAATTGGCTAAATGCCAATACAACCCGAGTTAGTTTCCATATAAGTGATTCAAGATTAAAACCTTGATACACCTTTCGGAAGACTTAGAGTCTAACGAATATTTATGGAACTAAAAACTGATACGGATAAAAATGTTTTATCCATAAAGCTCGACTTGTTGCAATAACAAGTTCAAGGAGTTGACTACGATGAGGTTGTTTCATCGTAGCGATGCTTAAAGTCGGTTCGGGTTGAACTAGCAATTAATACATATTTCAATCATGAGATATGAAACATGGATGACAAAAAGATTTCCATCTGATGGAAATGAAACCAAGGACTTGCATGTGTTGTAGTCCAAGGCATTTTGTCTATCCAGAGGATGCTAGTAAGGGTGCAAACTTCAGAGTTCCAGCGATGGACAGAAGAGAGCAAAGTGGAGTTGAAATCTTCGTGTTTTGATGAAATGGTCAAAGGGGTTTGACTTCATCAATGGGTAACGAAGATGCTTGTAATTCAAGAAAGTAAGTGGGAGCGTAATAATATTTCTAAAAACCTTGTGTGCTTGACACATTGGTAATTGGAAATAAATTTCTTGACACGAATTAGGACTTCATTTGAAAATAGTTTTTCGATGAAGTGCTTGGGCTAAACAGCCTTAATATTAGGCATGATGATCTATGGAGATAGATTTACCTAATGGGGCTAAGCAATGAATACATATTGACAAGGTGCTAAAACCTTTTAGCATTAAAAACGCCAAGGAGTGATTCTTGCCGAAGTCACATGGAAAGGGTTTTGCAAGACTCAGTGTCCCAAAACACTGATGAGTAAAATACATGATGGAGATTCCACACACTTTTGTGTTTGGATTAATCATGTATTCCATGGTATGTAAAACAACCAGATATGTCCGATACTCCAAAGGTGTTGCGAGTATGGATACCAAAGTGATCAAAGTACTGATCATAGGACAACAGTGAAAGATGTCATTTAGTACCAGAGTAGTACTGATGACATGTTTTCTCGCAAGAAGAGATTATGAAGTGCTCGTTGTAAGTAATTACATCGATACAGTCTTCATCAATGCTCCATGTGATTTTCGATTTAAATTAAGGGTTTTGTGTAACACACAATGTGGTGGCACAGTTAGTTGGGAATTGTTCCAAACAAGTTACTGTGGCGAATTCTATAACAGAGGCTAAATATGTTGACGCTTTCAAAGCGACAAAGAAGATGTTGAATCTAATAGTTCATTCATGAACTTAGTATGGTTCCAAGATGGCTTTGGTCAATGGGACACTATTGCAGATAGTTGCTCCATAGCTCAGTCTGAAGAATCCAGGTTCGACCTGTGATTCACATACATACAAAGCCAAATCCACACAAAATATGAATTTTGTGAAAGCATCAAAACGCGAGGACATGCAAAGATACACACGGAGCTGAAGCTGTCAGATCCGTTGGACATCAGGCTATACCACATGCGAAGCATATTTTACACCGGTATGCCATAGGTGTAAAGTGCATTAGCATTGACTAGATATTGACTCTAGTGCAAGTGGGAGTCTGTAGGAGATATGCCCTAGAGGCAATAATAAATGTTATTGATTATCTCCCTGTTCATAATTAGGTTTATGTTCCATGCTATAACTGCTATGGTTCTCGAGTCTGCAAATAAAACGAGGCTCGGAGGAAGACTCATATGCACGTGTGGGATAATAAACGGTAAAATGTATTCCTAGTCAAGCCTCTATGACTGGCTCAAGTATTGCATGATGATCCTGTTTTCCTGATCATGGGCATGACTATGCCGGCAATTTTGAGGGCACAATGTTAGCAGAACATTTGTGTTGAATCGACCAGAATTGATGTTATGCTATGAGATACATTCGTCATAAGTTAATGGTTAATAACACAGGAAGTTAATGTTTGCATAATTCCTTAGACCATGAGAGTATCGAGTTTCTTCATGCTTGCTTCATGAACTTTGGGGTTTGTTAAACGTCATCCGTAAATGGGTGGCTATTACGGCGGCTTACGGGTTCATGGAAAAGTGTGTCAAGTAAGTTGTTAGCTCAAGATTGGGATTTCCTCCTCCGACGATGGAGAGATATCTCTGGGCCCTCTCGGTGTTACGGTATCCATCATCGTCTGGCCAGACACTTTGTGATTTGATCACGGGGATGCCGGAACACGGGAACGAGAAAAGAGAACAATACCGGCAACGAGGTGACTGGCATAGTGGACAAGTTGTTGACCCACGGGGATGCCATCATATCTCACCTCGGGTATTTGTAACATATCGCGAAGCAACAGGAATAGCACACGGCAACTGGAGGTTCACACGAATATTCATTCGTGTGGGTATAGGGATCAATATGGGTGTCCACGGCTCCGATGCTGATCATTGATCGGAAAGAGTTCCGGTCATGTCTATACTTCACCGAACCTATAGGGTCACACGCTTAAGGGTCATCTATCTGTTGAACGCTAGACAGGGAGTCTGAGAGAAAAGTCACCGAAAAAGTTTCGGAGACAACGGAAAAGTTCCGGAGAGAACACCGAAAAAGTTTTGGTAAAACCGAAAAGTTGTTTCGGATAAAACCATTGATCCAAAAAGGTTTCGGCAAGCACCGGGAATGTTTTGGAGGTTGCCAGATTGGACTGGTAATTTCTGGAATTTTTCTAGAGAAAAAACCGAAAAAAAGTTTCGGAGCTGCCGGAATTGTTTACCGGGTAAACGAAGATGGTTTTAAATTAAACCACCATACTGGAAATGTTCCGGAGCGCGTCCGGATAATTTTAGAGGGTGCCGGAAATGTTCTGGGACCTTCGGGAATTTTTCTGGAAATTACACGCGGGAAAACATCTTGTCCCAGCGAGTAGGGACAAGATCCCACGTTTCGTGGGGGCTGTTTTTGGGCTGTTTTTTTTGGGGGGGGGGGGCTAGGGGGCAGCCCCCTTGTTGGTGGACAAGGTGTTGGGGGGGGGCATGGTGGGGGGCAGCCCCCACATATTATGGGATATGTTGGGAGGAGGTGGCAGCCCCTCATGGGGGCGCCATGGGGCAAAGGGGGGGCCCCCATGAGACAACTCCCCACCTTTGGTGGGAGCTTGTTTTGTGGGGGGGGCCCACATGTTTTGTGGCTGAAATTTTCAGCCACCCCCACCCCCTCCTTCCCCTATAAAAGGAGGTGGAGAGGAGCTCTCCATCCTCACTCCTTGCTCTCTCATACACATGCCATCTGATGTTATCTGGCTTCTCTCTCCCTCCCACGAAAAGAGTTTCGTAGAGCCGAAAGGCTGTCTGGGTTCCGGCAGGAACTAGTTCTGGACGGCGAAGCCCTGCCGGATAGATGACACCGTATGTGTGCAACCCCGTAGAGAGGTCGTAGTTTCGATCTTAGTGCCCGAGGGGCTGTTTTGAGAGTGCCTCCCGAAGGGCTGTCCAAGTGACGGTCCGAGTTCTGTGAGTCCTCCCGGAGGGCTGTCCGCGACACCGTCCGAGGGACTGTCCGACCGCCTCCTGGAGGGCTATCCGAGGGGCCGATGAGGGTATACATCCTCGCGGTTGGGAGGTTGTAAATCCTAGCTGCGGGGATCTGCATCGACGATCGTCATCGACTCTACTTCCGCTGCGCTACGAGTCGGTAACGAAAAGATCAAACCTTGTATGCAGTCTCCATAGTGGTCCTGGGCTGGTGCGTAGGTCGGAAATTTTTTGTTTTCTGCTGCGTTACCCTACATTTTTCTGGACCAGAAGGAACAACTTGGGCCAAAGAAGTACCAGAGGGGTGCCCCGAGGGGGGCACAACCCATCTGGGTGCGCCTGGGTCCCCAGGCGCGCCCAGCTGGGTTGTGCCCACCTCGGTGGCCTCCCGCACCGCCTCTTTGCTCTATAAACACCCCAAAAATCCAGAAACCCTAGGGGAGTCGACGAAACCCAATTCCAGCCGTCGCAAGTTCCAGAACCACGAGATCCAATCTAGACACCATCACAGAGGGGTTCATCATCCTCATTGGTGCCTCTCCGATGATGCGTGAGTAGTTCATCATAGACCTACGGGTCTGTAGGCAGTAGCTAGATGGCTTCCTCTCTCTCTTTTGATTCTCAATACAATAGTCTCTTGGAGATCTATTTGATGTAACTCTTTTTTGTGGTGTGTTTATTGGGATCCGATGAACTTTGAGGTTACGATCAGATTTATATCCATGAAAGTTATTTGAGTTTATTTGATCTCTTATATGCATGATTAATTATAGCCTTGTATTTCTTCTTCGAATCTTTGGTTTAGTTTGGCCGACTAGATCGATTTTTCTTGCCATGGGAACAGGTGCTTTGTGATGGGTTCGATCGTGCGGTGTTCTTTCCCAGTGACAAAAGGGGCAGCAAGACACGCATGTATCATTGCTATTAAGGATAACAAGATGGGGTCTATTCCTACATGAATAGATCTTGTCTACATCATGTCATCGTTCTTATTGCATTACTCCATTTCTCCATGAAATTAATACACTAGATGCATGCTGGATAGCAGTCGATGTGTGGAGTAATAGTAGTAGATGCAGGCAGGAGTTGGTCTACTAATCTTGGCCGTGATGCCTATATAATGATCATTCCTGGATATCGTCATAATTATTTGAGGTTCTATCAATTGCCCAACAGTAATTTGTTTACCCACCGTATGCTATTTTCTCGAGAGAAGCCACTAGTGAAATCTATGCCCCCCGGGTCTATTCTTCATCATATTTGCTTTGAGATCTATTTTTATTTGCTTTTATTTTCAGATCTATTATTCCAAAAATCCAAAAATACCTTGCTGCACTTTTTTATTATTTGTTTTATTTCATGTTTTATCGAGAGCTATTTATCCAATCTACTATAATTTTATCTATCTTTTACCGGGGAGGGATTCACACCCCTCTTACGCGTTGGGTTGCAAGTATTTGTTATTTGTGTGCAGGTACTGTTTACATACTGTTTCTTGGTTCTTCTACTGGTTCGATAACCTTGGTTTCATAACTGAGGGAAATACCTACCGTGGCTATACTGCATCATCCATTCCACCTTGGGGAAAAAACCAACGCAGTCTCAAGACACGTCAAGCACCTCTTCCCATGGCAAGAAAAATCAATCTAGTTGGCCTAACTAAACCAAAGATTCGAAGAAGAAATACGAGGCTATAAGTAATCATGCACATAAGAGATCAAAGAAGACTCAAATAATATTCATGGATATAGATCTGATCATAAACTCAAAGTTCATTGGATCCCAACAAACACACCGCAAAAACAGTTACATCAAATAGATCTCCAAGAGACCATTGTATTGAGAATCAAAAAAAGAGAAGAAGCAATCTAGCTGCTGCCTACGGACCCGTAGGTCTATGATGAACTACTCACGCATCATCGGAGAGGCACCAATGAGGATGATGAACCCCTCCGTGATGGTGTCTAGATTGGATCTCGTGGTTCTGGAACTTGCGGCGGCTGGAATTGTGTTTCGTCGACTCCCCTAGGGTTTCTGGAATATTTTAGCATTTATAGGGCGAAGAGGCGGTGCGGGAGGCAACCGAGGAGGGCACAACCCATCAGGGCGCGCCTGGTGGGTTTTGCTCTCCTCGAGCACCCCCTCCGGTACTTCTTTGGCCCATCTTGTGTCTTCTGGCCCAGAAAAAATCTCCAAAAAGTTTTGCTGCATTTGGACTCCGTTTGGTACTGATATTCTACGAAGTAAAAAACAAGCAAAAAACTTGAACTGGCACTGGGCACTATGTCAATAGGTTAGTCCCAAAAAATGATATAAAGTTGCTATAAAATGATTGTAAAACATCCAAGAATGATAATATAATAGCATGGAACAATAAAAAATGATAGATATGTTGGAGACGTATCAGTACCTCCCCGCCAAACTTATGGCAAGGCACACATCATATCTGGCACACAGCATGGCATACATTATAGAACCTATGGCTGAGGCATAGGGAATGACTTTCATTCTCTCTCTATCTTCTGCAGTGGTCGGACTTTGGGTCTTACTCAATTTCACACCTTGTAACACAGGCAAGAATCCTTTCTTTGACTGGTCCATTTTGAACTTCTTCAGAACTTTGACAAGATATGTGCTTTGTGAAAGTCCTATTAAGCATCTCGATCTATCCCTATAGATCTTGATGCCCAATATGTTAGCAGCTTCACCGAGGTCTTTCATTGAAAAATTCTTATTCAAATATCCTTTTATGCTATCCAGAAATTCTATATCATTTCCAATCAGCAATATGTCGTCCACATATAATATCAAAAATGCTATAGAGCTCCCACTCACTTTCTTATAAATACAGGCTTCACCGTAAGTCTGTATAAAACCAAATTCTTTGATCACCTCATCAAAGCGTATATTCCAACTCCGAGATGCTTGCACCAGTCCATAGATGGATCGCTGGAGCTTGCACACTTTGTTAGCATTCTTAGGATTCTGGTTGTATCATATACAACTCTTATTTAAGAAACCCGTTAAGGAATGCAGTTTTGACGTCCATTTGCCAAATTTCATAATCATAAAATGCGGCAATTGCTAACATGATTCTGACAGACTTAAGCATCGCTACGGGTGAGAAAGTCTCATCGTAGTCAACCCCTTGAACTTGTCGAAAACCTTTTGCGACAAGTCGAGCTTTGTAGACAGTGGTATTACCATCAGCGTCCGTTTTCCTCTTGAAGATCATCGGGTAAGTCCACCAAAGTCCACACTTTGTTCTCATACATGGATCCTATCTCAGATTTCATGGCCTCAAGCCATTTGTCGGAATCTGGGCTCCCCATAGCTTCTTCATAGTTCATAGGTTCGCCGCTGTCTAACAATAGAACTTCCAGGATAGGATTACCGTACCACTCTGGTGCGGTACGTGTTCTGATCGACCTACGAGGTTCAGTAGTAACTTGATCTGAAGTTTCCTGATAATCATTTGCTTCCTCTCTGGTTGGTGTAGGCATCATGGGAACGGTTTTCTCTGATGTGCCACTTTGCAATTCGAGAGAAGGTACAACTACCTCATCAAGTTCTACTTTCCTCCCACTCACTTCTTTCGAGAGAAACTCCTTCTCTAGAAATGACCCATTCTTAGCAACAAAGATCTTGCCTTCGGATATGTGGTAGAAGATATACCCAATAGTTTCTTTAGGGTATCCTATGAAGACGCACTTCTCCGCTTTGGGTTCGAGCTTATCAGGCTGAAGCCTTTTGACATAAGCGTCGCATCCCCAAACTTTAAGAAAAGACAGCTTAGGTTTCTTGACAAACCATAGTTCATACGGTGTCGTCTCAACGGATTTAGACGGTGCCCTATTTAACATGAATACGGCTGTCTCTAATGCATAACCCCAAAATGATAGCGGCAAATCGGTAAGAGACATCATAGAACACACCATATCTAATAAAGTACGGTTACGAACGTTCGGACACACCATTACGCTGTGGTGTTCCAGGTGGCGTGAGTTGTGAAACAATTCCACATCGTCTTAAATGAAGGCCAAACTCATAACTCAAATATTCACCTCCGCGATCAGATTGTAGAAATTTTATTTTCTTGTTACGATGATTCTCCACTTCACTCTGAAATTCTTTGAACTTTTCAAATGTTTCAGACTTGTGTTTCATCAAGTAGATATACCCATACCTACTCAAATCATCTGTGAAGGTTAGAAAATAATGATACCCGCCGCGTGCTTCAACACTCATCAGACCGCATACATCGTTATGTATTATTTCCAATAAGTCATTAGCTCACTCCATTTTTCCGAAGAACAGAGTTTTAGTCATCTTACCCATGAGGCATGGTTCGCAAGTATCAAATGATTCCTAATCAAGTGATTCCAAAAGTCCATCCGAATAGAGTTTCTTCATGCGCTTTACACCAATATGACCTAAACGGCAGTGCCACAAGTATGTTGCACTACCATTATCAACTTTGCATCTTGTGGCATCAATATTATGAATATGTGTATCACTACGACCGAGATTAAACAAGAAGAGACCATTCACTAAGGGTGCATGACCATAAAAGATGTTACAAATATAAATAGAACAACCGTTATTCTCTGACTTAAATGAATAACCGTCTCGCAATAAACAAGATCCAGATATAATGTTCATGCTCAACGCTTGCACCAAATAACAATTATTGAGGTCTAAAACAAATCCCGAAGGTAGATGTAGAGGTAGCATGCCGACGGCGATCACATCAACCTTGGAACTATTCCCGACGCGCATTGTCACCTCGTCCTTAGCCAATCTTCGTTCATTCTGCAGCTCCTATTTCGAGTTACAAATATGAGCAACTGAACCAGTATCAAATACTCAGGCGCTACTACGAGCACTAGTAAGGAACCCATCAATAACATGTATATCAAATATACCTTTGTTCACTTTGCCATCCTTCTTATCTGCCAAGTACTTGGGGCAGTTCCGCTTCCAGTGACCATTTCCCTTGCAGTAGAAGCACACAGTTTCCGGCTTGGGTCCAGCTTTGGGTTTCTTCACGGGAGTGACAACTTGCTTGCCGGTCTTCTTGAAGTTCCCTTTATTTCCCTTGCCCTTTTTCTTGAAACTGGTGGTCTTGTTAACCATCAACACTTGATGCTCTTTCTTGATTTCTACCTCCGCCGATTTCAGCATCGCGAACTCGGGAATCATTTTCGTCATCCCTTGCATATTATAGTTCATCACGAAGCCTCTGTAGCTTGGTGGCAGTGACTGAAGAACTCTATCAATAACACTCTCAACTGGAAGATCAATTCCCAGCTGAGTCAAGTGGTTGTGATACCCAGACATTCTGAGTATGTGTTCACTGACAGAACTGTTCTCCTCCATCTTACAACTAAAGAACTTGTTGGAGACTTCATATCTCTCAACCCGGCCATTAGCTTGAAATATCAACTTCAGCTCTGGGAACATCTCATATGCTCCGTGGCGTTCAAAACGCTTTTGAAGTCCCGGTTCCAAGCCGTAAAGCATGGCACACTGAACTATCGAGTAGTCTTCAGATCAAGCCTGCCAGACATTCATAACATCGGCATCAGCTCCTACAGTAGGTCTGTCACCTAGCGGTGCATCAAGGACATAATTCCTCTGTGAAGCAATGAGGATAATCCTCAAGTTACGGACCCAGTCCGTGTAGTTGCTACCATCATCTTTCAACTTAGCTTTCTCTAGGAACGCATTAAAATTCAAGGGAACGGTGGCATGGGCCATTGATCTACAACATAGATTTGCAAAGACTATTAGGACTAAGTTCATGATAAATTTTAGTTCAAATAATCAAATTACTAATAAACTCCCACTTAAATCAACATCCCTCAAGTTGTCTAAGTGATACATGATCCAAATCAATTAACCCATGTCCGATCATCACGTGAGATGGGGTAGTCTTCAATGGTGAACATTTCCATGTTGATCATAACTACTATATGACTCATGTTCGACCTTTTGGTCGCCAGTGTTCCGAGACCATGTCTGTACATGCTAGGCTCATCAAGTTTAACCCAAGTATTCTGCATGTGCAAAACTGACTTACACCTGTTGTATGTGAACGTAGAGTCTATCACACCCGATCATCACGAGGTGCTTCCAAACGATGAACTTTAGCAACGGTGCATACTCGGGGAGAACACTTTTATCTTAAAATTAAGTGAAGGGATCATCTTATAATGCTACCGTCGTTCTAAGCAAAATAAGATGCATAAAGGATAAACATCACATGCAATCAAAATATGTGACATGATATGGCCATCATCATCTTGTGCTTTTGATCTCCATCTCCAAAGCAACGGCATGATCTCCATCACCACTGGTGCGACATCTTGATCTCCATCGTTGCGTCGGAGTCGTCTCGCCAACTATTGCTTCTACAACTATTGCTAACGCATAGCGATAATGTAAAGCAATTACATGGCGCTTAGTGATTGACACGCAGGTCATACAATAATTAAAGACAACCCTAAGGCTCCTGCCGGTTGTCGTACTCATCGACATGCAAGTCGTGAACTTATTACAAAACATGATTATCTCATACATCAACATATATCATATCACGTATTGGCCATATCACATCACAACATACCCTGCAAAAACAAGTTAGACGTCCTCTACTTTGTTGTTGCAAGTTTTACGTGGCTGCTACGGGCAACTAGTAAGAACCGTTCTTACCTACCGAAAACCACAACGGTGATTATTAAGTTGCTATTTAACCTTCTGCAAGGACCGTCGTAGTCAAATTAGATTCAACTACAGTGGGAGAAACACACACCCGCCAGCCACCTTTATGCAAAAAAGTTGCATGGTAGTCGATGAAACCGGTCTCCTGTACGTGGACATGTAAGGTTGGTCCGAGCCGCTTCATCCCACAATACCGCCGAATAAAAATAAGACATAGGTGGTAAGCAATATGAACATCACTGCCCACAACTCCTTTGTGTTCTACTCGTGCATATCATCTACGCATAGACCTGGCTCTTGATGCCACTGTTGGGAAACGTTGCATGGAAAACAAAAAAATTCTACGCACACGCAAGATCTATCCATGGAGATGCATAGCTATGAGAGGGAGAGAGCATCTACATACCCTTGTAGATCACTAAGCGGAAGTGTATATCAATGCGGTTGATGTAGTCGTACACCTTCATGATCCGTTCCGATCAAGCACCGAACGTACGGCACCTCCGCGTTCAGCACACGTTCAGCTCGATGACATCCTCGCCTTCTTGATCCAGCATGAGGGGTGAAGTAGTAGATGAGTTCCGGCAGCACGACGGTGTGGTGACGGTGGTGGTGAAACTATTTCTGCAGGGCTTCGCCAAGCACAACGGATTTAGAGCGGAGGATGAACTAGAGGGAGAGGGGGCGCCGGCACACGGCTTGGTAAATCGTGGTGTCTTACGCCCCTCCCCTCCTCTCATATATATAGGTGGAGGGCGAGGGAAGGCAGCCTAGGGCGCGCCCCAAGGGGGGCGGCGGCTGCCCTAGGGTGCCTGCCAAGGTTCGCCCCCTTCCGTACTTGGCGCGTGGGGGGAAGGAAAGGGGGCCGGCGGCTCCTAGGGCGCCTCCCCTTCCTTCTTCCTTGTGTGGAGAAAGGTAGGAGGGGGCCGGCCCCTCCTCCTTCCTTCCTAGGGCCGGCGGCCAGGAGGTGGGGCGTGCCAGCCCCCTTGTGGGCTGGTGTGCTCCCCTCCTTTTGGCCTGTTAGGCCCAACAACTCCCCATGGCATTCCGGAACCCCATCCAGTGATCCGATAATTATCCGGTGTATTCTGGAACCCTTCCAGAAACCGAATACTATCATCCTATATATCAATCTTTACCTCCGGACCATTCCGGAGCTCCTCGTCATGTCCGTGATCTCATCCAGGACTCCGAACAACATTCGGTCACCAACACACATAACTCATATAGTACTATATCGTCAACGAACGTTAAGCGTGCGGACCCTACGGGGTTGAGAATGATGTAGACATGATCGAGACGCTTCTCCGGTCAATAACCAACAACGGGACCTGGATGCCCATGTTGGTTCCTACATATTCTATGATGATCTTTATCGGTCAAACCTTTATGACAACATACGTAGTTCCCTTTGTCCATCGGTATGTTACTTGCCCGAGATTCGATCGTCGGTATCTCCATACCTAGTTCAATCTCGTTACCAGCAAGTCTCTTTACTCGTTCCATAATACATCATCTTGTAAATAACTCCTTAGTCACTTTGCTTGCAAGCTTCTTGTGATGCTATATTACTGAGAGGGCCCAGAGATACCTTTTCGTCATACGGAATGACAAATCCCAATCTCGATCCATGCCAACTCAATAGACACCTTCGGAGATACCTATAGAGCACCTTTATGATCACCCAGTTACAAAGTGACGTTTGATACACACAAGGCATTCCTCTGGAGTCTGGGTGTTGCATGATCTCAAGGTCGAAGGAACATGTATTTGACATTAAGAAAGCAGTAGCAATAAACTGAACGATCATATGCTATGCCAACAGATGGGTCTTGTCCATCACATCATTCTCTTAATGATGTGATCCCGTTATCAAACGACAACTCGTGTCAATGGTCAGGAAACCTTAACCATCTTTTGATCAACGAGCTAGTCTAGTAGTACTAGGGACTTAGTATTTGTTTATGTATTCACACATGTATTTAAGTTTCCGATCAATACAATTATAGCATGAATAATAAACCTTTATCATGATTAAGGAAATATAATAATAACCACTTTATTATTGCCTCTAGGGCATATTTCCAACATCAAGGGCAAGTTAGCTCCTCGCTACATTGGTCCCTTCCGCATTCTCGTCCATCGTGGACATGTGGCTTATAAATTGGAATTGCCACCTCAGTTCTCTAACTTCCATGATGTCTTCCATGTGTCACAACTTCGTCATTGCTTCAAGGACCCGCACCATGAAGTGGATCCTGAATTGATCGAAGTGCAAGATGATCTCACTTACAAAGAGCATCCAATCCGCATTCTTGATAAAGCCGAACGTCGAACCTGTCAGAAGGTTACCAAGTTCCTCAAAGTGCAGTGGTTGAATCATACTGAAGATGAAGCCACATGGGAACGCGAGGAACATCTTTGGGAAGAATACTCCGATCTTTTCCCTTCTACCTCTTAATTCTCGGGACGCGAATTTCTTTTAGATGAGGAGAGTTGTAACACCCCTATGTAATGAGCTACAGTGATCATCATCATTAAGCTAAGCTACTTTGATTAACTAGTCTTGATCACCTTTAATTCATATCTCATTTCAAATGCACTTTGAAATCAAATTCAAATTATAAGTGAAATTAAGAAATTCACAAACAAGAAAACAAAAATGTTCATAGTGTGACAAATAATCCATGAATAATTGTCATGATGAAACGAACATTTTATAAAGTGTTTAAGTGCCCTAAAACAATTAAAACAGGGACCAAAACAATATTTTAATTGCTTTTAAAATTGTAGAAACTCCAATCTACTTTAAATAAATGCCAAACTTTTTGTGGCAGTGGCCTAATTTGCAATGCTAATTTTGGTGTAAGTCTCATATTTTCTAAACCTAAAATACTGTTGAAAATAAAAAGAAAACATAATAAATAAAAGAAAGGCAAAAAGATTTATAAAAAGGAAAGAACCCCCCTGTTCCCCCTAAGGCCTAAGCCCACTGGACCGCCCAATCCAGCCCAACCCCCCGGTTGTCCCCCACCTCGCTACAGTGGGGCGATCGAGGCGCACCCGCGCGTCGCCACCGGACCCCCTAGCCGGCTCCGCCCCAGGGGATAAGGTCGCCATCTCATCGCCTCCTCGGTCCCCTCCACTCGCCTCTCCACACGCCTCCTATCCCACTCGCCCGCCCTCACCCTCGCCCCTCGTCCCGATCCGCCGATCCCGAACGCCACTGCCGCCATGACCAAACTCGCCGGTGTGGCCATCATCCTCCCCGGCGCCTGAGGCCGTGTCCCTCCGCTCCGTCGTGGTCATCCTCGTCGCCTGGATCCACGTGATCAAGCCGGAAAGCCACACTCCGCGGGGATCGATCTCTTCTTCCTCCGTCGGTCGCCGCTGTTCACTGCTCCGATTCCTCGCACCCCTGCTGTTCCTAAACCTCCGCCGGCCTTTCATGAGCCACTAGGTGAGCTTGCGCGTGTTTTTCCCCGACTCCCCGCTTGTTTTGCTGCTTCTAGACGCCGTCACGGCCTAGCTTGCTACAGCTACTATTCTCCCTACCGAGGGCAAGTGAGCACGCAAACGTGCTCAGGGCTACCTCCTGGTGCTCCCTAGGGCTTTAGATCACGTGCAAAGGAGCTAGGACGACATTTTCGTCGAGCTCTGATTCTGGCCACTGCTAGACATCGACGCCGGCGTCACCACAGGCCGTCCCGGGAGCTGCCACTGCGACCATCGACGCGGTTCGACTCCTGCGTTTGAACGCCGCCAACCACGCGCCTAACGGACCACAATGGCGAATTTCCGATGCTGGCCGGAGCCGTCCGCCGCGAGAAACGACCACCGGAGCTGTTCTCCGGCGCCGCCGCCACGTGGACCTGCCACTGGGGCCACCCTGGGTCGCTGGCAGCTGGGTCCCACAGCCCGGTTGACCAGTCAACGGGTCAGCACTAACCCGCTGACTCAGCCCCCCTGGCCCACTATCAGCCTCTGTTGACTGGGTTGTCAAGGCCCACTGTCAGCCCCTGTACAGTTAGCTGGGTACACTTTTGGGTGTATCTAGTAATTAGACATTTTATGTTTGAAATAATAATAATTTCAGAAAATGTTTAAAACTTTGAAAAATCATATAAATTAATCTATAAGTTAGATGAAAATAATTTATATATGAAAATTGCTCAAAAATATATAACGAATCCGAATATGATATCCATTCATCTGTCACCTACCTCTAACATGATGAACATGGATCCTTCCCCTCCGATTCATCTGTCCAAAAACTGGCAAACACCGGGAAAACATTCCCAGATGTTTTCCCGCTTCGTATGTAATGTGCAACACCGCGTTAGGTCACCCCTAGCTCTGCATATTGCCATGTCATGCATCGTGATGCATTTGATTGCTTTATATTTATCATTTCTCCCCCCTCTTCTCTCTGGTAGACACCGACACTGATGCTGCTCAAGTGTACGACTACACCTCTGACGTCCAGCCACTTGCAGCAGAGCTTCCAGGCAAGCAAACCCCCCTTGATCATTCATATATTGCCCATTTCTTTCTCTCTCATGCTTGCATTAGAATTTGCTACTGTATTTGATTGCTCCTATTCTAATGCTTTTGTAACCTGCTAATTACCTACCTGTTTATCCTATATGCTTAGTATAGGTTGGTTAGTGATCCACCAGTGACCCCTCACCTTGTCCGTGTTGCCCTCGCTTCATCATCGATGACTCGATCAACATGATCGACGACCAGAGCCCGACACATCACCGACACCCCCTTAGTTGTACGACTCTGCAGAGTAACTATCGGGTGCCGAGGGTGATACCTCGTAACGCACTCCTGATGATAACTCTGTTGTGTAGCTAATCGGTCATGGATTTCGAAGAGTGATTCCTCCTTCACCACTCCCGATGACGACTCTGTCATGCAACACCTCAAGTGTGAACCCATCGAGGGTGATTCCTCCAAGTTCACCTTGACGGTTACATCGAGTGGGAATCCATCGAGGGTGATTCCTCGGGTTTTCCCCTTGCTGTTATGGACACACGGTTACCTTGACTTTACTTCAGAACCTTGTTGAAGTCAGGTCAGCCTCGAGGGGTACCCGCAAGACTTACTATAGTCAGGTTGACCGTGAGGGTACCCGCGAGACACGTGGAGTCGGGTTGACCGTGAGGGTACCCGCGAGATAATTACGCGGCACGGTCGGGCATTCTTAGCCCTTGCCGTAAGTCCGCGAGACGGGGCGACGAGACCACAGATCATGGATTATTGATTGTTACCGCGCGCTCCCAAGACACTAACGGGTTTGGATATGTGATCCGAGTAGGCCTCTGGCTTTTTCGCACTGACCACCATGCGGGAATAAGTATGGCCTCTCGGCATCGTACGATTCTTCCGAAAGCTCACTGAAGTCAGCGGTTTAGCGGCACGCGCTCGGGTGGTCCGCGTAAGCACCTGCTTTGTATAAAAAGGTAGCTAGGACTGATCCCGGCTGTCCTCGCAACACGCAGGATTGCAAAGGACGATTGGCCCATAACCCCTTCGCATTTTGGAGGTAGAACGACGTGCTGGCCTCTCTGTTGAGCCTAGGTAGGGCTACGCTGTGTCGATCAGCCGAGGCCGGGCATGACCCAGGAAAGTGTGTTCGGCCGGAGTTAATCGAGCGTGTTGGGTAAGTTTGTGCACCCCTGCAGGGAAGTATATCTATTCGAATAGCCGTGTCCATGGTAACGGAAGCTCGGAGTTTGTATCCCGATCCATACAACTAGAAATGGATACTGGAGATGTAAAATGGATATGATGGCTCCGGAATTGCTTTCTCGTAGGGAGTCGAGGAAGGATCTATGGGCGTTACTACAACATACGTTACTTATGTTATGCAAATTTGGACTCTTCTAATGCTCCAAGATGCTGCAAGATGCTAGTCTTCGATAGGCTATGCCTTCCCTTCTCTTCTGGCATTTCTGCAGTTCAGTCCAAAGATATAGCCCCATTCTTTTGATACTGTTGCACACTTAGTATAGTTCTGATGTAAGTATTGCGAGTACTTTGGATGAGTACTCACGGTTGCTTTGCTACTCCTTTTTCCCCTCTATCTGATTGCTGCGATCAGATGACGGAGTCCAGAAGCCAGATGATTCCACCGACGACTTCTACTATCCCGAGGGTGCCTACTACTACGTGGAGACTGCCGACGACCAGGAGTAGATAGGAGGCTCTCAGGCAGGAGGCATGCGCCTTTTCGATTTGTTATCTTTGTTTTGCTAGCCTTCTTAAGGCAGACTTGTTTACTTATGTCTGTACTCAGATATTGGTGCTTCCGCTGACTCTTGTTTAACTCGAGCTTATGTACTCGAGCCCTCGAGGCCCCTGGCTTGTAATATAAAGCTTGTATTATTTTAATTTGTGTTTAGAGTTGTGTTGTGATATCTTCCCGTGAATCTCTGATCTTGACCGTGCACATTTGCGTGTATGATTAGTGCACGATTGAATCAGGAGTGTCACACTGCCTTCAGGCTGGTGATGAAGCAATGGTTGGTCAGCGGCCCTCCTCGCATCGTCAGCCTCTCCACCAACAAGGGGTGTGAGTTCTGGGTCCCGGTGCAGATGTTCAAGGGTAACATGGTGCTCGAGCGCGGCTGGGAGTACTTC
This sequence comes from Elymus sibiricus, assembly GCA_039707655.1. Classification (NCBI taxonomy): domain Eukaryota; kingdom Viridiplantae; phylum Streptophyta; class Magnoliopsida; order Poales; family Poaceae; genus Elymus; species Elymus sibiricus. The sequence continues at coordinate 527,841,069 of CM077669.1, read as the reverse complement.
AGCCACCGGCACAAGATCGTCCCCGGCGACCTCCTAGTCTTCAAGCTCGCCGGGCTGGGGCTGAAGGTGCAGATCTTCAACGCCGACACCTCGAACATCTTCAAGGTCCGGTGCTCCAAGCACAGCTGCGTCGGCGACATCACTCAAGCCCTGTAGTTCATATGTCTAGTCTGAAACTCTGAACTGAAGTTGTACTCTGAACTAAAGTAGTTTAGGTTAAGTTAGAACTTATCTTTTGATGTGAACATGTCTATATTTTGTCCAGGGAGTAGCACCCTGGGGTCCAGCAGGGGCATGGGATGCCCTTCTCTTTAAACTTATGCCTAGTAGTTTTATTATCCTACTTATGCCTAGCTTAGCTGCTTGTTTTCATGTATTCTGCTATTGTTCTTGTGTTGATCATCATCTGTGTTGTGTGCTGTCAAATGGGTGCACACATCCAAACAGCCGTATTTTGCATCTGCTCACACCTAAAGCACAAACACAGGCAATCAAACAAGTTGCACCTATCTTGGCCTTGATGCGACGCAGGCAACCAATCAAACATGCAGATGTTGATTTTTTTTTTGTCTGCATATGCTCAGCCAGGCGCAGTTGAGACAAGTATGCAAAGTGGCAAAAAACGATGCAGGTAATTAAACGCATCCATGATGATTTTTTGACTGCAAATGCTCAATGAGACCCTAGTAAGACAAGTATGCAAAGTGCCTAAAAACAATGGGATGGGAGCAACCAAACGCATCCCTGCTGATGCAGCTGCTTAGGGCATTTTCAATGCAGGGCGCCTGTAGAGGCGCTTAGGCAAATAAAATAAATATCTTAAAATTAAAAACTCACGTAAGCATTCTCTGTTCCAACGCTAGCTGCCAACATAGGCGCTAACAAACTCCAACAAACGTGGTTATTGCGCTCAGATTTTATCTCGTATGGCAAGCAAACTACCCAAGCGCTGGACTCCTACTCTTGCGTCGATGCCAAAATATAAGCGCCGGACTCCAGGATTACCAGGCGCAACTGCCAGTCTGGCCGGGAATTCAATCCTAGCGCCTCCAATTAGCACCGCCATCCATCGGCATCCATCGGCATCGGGATCACGTACGGCATGCATCAGCAGGTGATATACTCCACTAGAGTAAGTGGTGTGGCCATTGAGCCGGGCTACAAGGCATGCACATCGCTCACTCGCTCGCTAGCTGTTTGCGGATGGAGAATCGAAAGGTTCTTAATTTGTAGTAAGTGGTAGGACACGTGCTCGCACGTGGTACGTCACCTTGTGAATAAACAGTTATTCAGATGAGTCACCTTGTCCGTCCGAATTTGGGAACGTGTGGTCGGCCTTTCTATGGAAAGAATGGCCTCACTGGTCTTGAGGTAAAAAAAGGAAATGTATACTGTACTATGTTATAGTACTCCTTTCGTCCTAAAATAAGCTTATTTTGGGACGGAGGGAGTATGTCTTTTTTTCTTTGAGAGTATATGTTACAGTATATGTGTGGGGCCAAGGGTCAACGAGGGCGGCTACTAGTACTAGTACTAGTGGGGCATGGGGGTCCCATCCCAAGGTGCAATGTACGCTACACTAGACTAGACTAGAGCTTATTTTCAAAAAAAAAAAAAAAAAAAAAAAAAAAAAAAAAGGACTAGACTAGAGCTCGATCGTATGAGTATGAATATGAATAGAAAACATTTGTTGAGGTGCACCGAACAGATGAGATGAGAGTGCACGTATGCATGCATGCATGTAGGGGTATGCCTTGCACTCACCGACTTTCCCCGCCGCCGGAGCAGAGGCAGGGACAACACCTAACCCAGAGCAGAGGTGCATGGAATACAAGCCAAGCCACATACATCGGCATCAGCGAATGCATCGCTGTTTATTGTGGAGGCTGTCGACGAGAATCGAAAGCTTTTTCTTTCTTTCTTTCTTTCTAGTCTGGTGGTACAAGGAAACACGTGCGCCCACGTGGTGCGTCACTTTCTGAAAGCACCCCAACCAGTCACAGTCAGTCATTCAGGTACAGTAACAAACATTGCCCGATTCTGGACGGCCCCTCTCTTCTCTTTCAAGGATGGAAACAAGGAATGATCGTGTCGTGCCCGTATGAATCTTCAGGTTAACTCAACACAAATTACGTATGCATGTGTGTATGTGTGTTTCACAACCAACCTTCCTGTCTGTTTTCTTCTTTTTTCAAGGGAAAGCCTCTCGATATTTTATTTATCAGCCAAAAGAGTTACATCATTCATCATTACATAAGAAAGAATGAAATTGGGCGGATCTCCATCCCACTCAAAAGCAGACTGAGTATCATAAGAGTGCTTCGCCAGATGGTGAGCAACTCGATTGGCTTCCCTCGGGCTGTGTTTGAAAGAAACTCTGTTGATCATCTTAGCTCTTGCAAAACAACACATGTGCCGTCTTGATGGAAAGCAGCATCAACATTTAGTTTATAGCACCCTCGGCTTGGCTTTTACCACAATATTTCACGTGGCTTGCTGGAATATGAAACAACTCCAAAATTTGAAATTAGTGCCTGAATCGCAAAAGCCATCCAGGGAGGATCCGCCACAGCCCTGCCCTTCACCGCCTCCCTCCTTTGCCACCATACATACCAGCATGCAACGACAACTGACTCCTGCAGTCCTAACATACCCAGCACTTGACGACTTCCTGTTTGGGTTACATATAATATGCTCAAGTACTACCGAGCCTGACAAGTTTGAAATCAGTGCATCATCTATGACATCCAGGAATCCTAGAGCAAACCAAACACTCGGTGCACGCTTGCAGGTAAATAATAGAGGACGAATATTTTCCGGACCCGACTGACAAATAGGACATTGTGGCGAGACGGGTAAGTGTCGCGATGTAAGGATCACCATGCCCGGGATTGTACCATGCAAAGCCTTCCATAGGAACACCTTAATCTTGCTTGGGATTTTTAGATTCCATAAAATGCCCACACCGGGTTTGGTTCAACAGAGCCTTGCCCATCCTCTCTTCTCGTTCATGTGCCAAACTGATGATCCCATTCAATATGGTAAGCGGAGCGGAAAGAGATTGAAAAGCTTTTGCTCCTGTGCCACGCCACAAAATCCTCCTGCAGATGTGGGCTTAAAGGGATTGCCAGAATATTGCTTGCATCAATGGGTAAGAAAATATCTCTAATAAGTTGTTCGTCCCAGCTACCATTCTGTTGACCTTCCTGTCTGTTTAGAGCATCTATAGTCGGGCATCTAAAAACCCGACTCAAACGCCCGGACGGACGGCCCGGTCACTGACCGGTCAAAAAAAAACCCGACCCAGACAGGCGCCTCAAACAGGCCTCAAAAGCCTGGGCTGACCGGCACCCCTCGTATCCAGCCCAAATGTAGGGCGGATATGGGGATGCCCGGGCGCGTCCGTCACGTCAGACCCGACAAGCCTACCCTACCACAAATTGCACCAAATCCACCAAACCCTTCCCCCTCCTCCTGCCTCCCACCAACCTTTCCCGCGTCCGAACCCTCACCGCCCGCCACCCTTGCTCCCCATCCTGACCACCGGTCCCGATCCGCCGCCCTAGATGTCGTCCAGTTCATCCCCGGCCACCGTAATAGAGGCTATGTCCGCCTCATCTGTCGGCGCCCCATCCTCGGCTTCATCATGCAAGCAGAGAACATCGCCCGAAGGGACCGGCGATGGAGGTGGCTAGAGAGGGAAGCGGCGGCATCGCAGGGAGCGGATGCGGACATGGACGAGCAGATGTCCCCACCTCCGCACCCGGAACCCCGCACCTCATCCATCCAGCCGCCGACAAGGATCACACCATCGGACCAGGTTGGGACAGAGGAGGATCCGACGGCCGGTTGGGGCATTCCGGAGAGCTTTCTGCCCACACAGATGCCAGGTTCAGTTGTGGATGCTCTTAGGGCAGCTCCAACGCTGACCTCAAAACCGGACACCGCATCCGTCGCGGACACGTGTGCGGGAGCCTGCCATCCAGCTGTAGCTGCATACATTTCAAATTGGATTTTAACAAACCGGACGAATTTCATCAAACATGACAGAATTCATCAAAATTCGGATGGAAAATAGCACAAATCATCCGTAAACAGCATGCAAATATCCGTAGTACAACAATATTTCAAATTCAACAAGATAACCGGATGTTCAGCGAGTTTTTCACTGACAATGGGTGGACGGCATTGGAGGAGAGGTGGCGAGAGAAACAGGTCGCCCCTCAAGTCTAGCCAATACAGTTACGTTACAATAGAGTTGTGCACAACATTGTGAGACAAGACATTCAGACTGGAGTGGAAATCGCACAAGACGGACGATGGCAGCCCCTTGGTGAAGACATCCACAAACTGAGGGCTCCTTTGATTCAAAGGAATTTTATAGGATTTCTGGAGGATTGAAATCCTTAGGATTCTTTCCTATGTTGGTCCTTTGATTTATAGGATTGGATTTCATAGGAATTTTTCCTATGGAATCTTTTGTACTACATTTCATAGGAAAATCTAACATCCACTCCAACCTCTTTTTATAATTCCTTTGATTTTCCTGTGGCATCAAACATTCATTGCTAATCCTATAGGATTCAAGTGGGCATGCCACTCCAACCCTATACTTTTCCTATTCCTACGTTTTCAAAATCCTACGAACCAAAGGGGCCCTTAGAGGTGGTGGGCACATGAAGAACCTTCACCTCACCGAGCGCCACATGATCCAGGATGAAGACATATACACAACATCATGATTCCAGACCTGATGACCACGCCAAGGACAGCGATGGCCATCCTGGAGCAGAGCATCGCATCGCATGGTGAAGAAGGATCCAGGCACTGATGCCGGCACATGGGATGGGAGGACTAGGACGTGCTACGCTGCCGTTACCCTGACGGTGCATCTGGGGAGAAGCAGCTGCTCAAGGAGGGGCAAGTGTCATGACTGCAGTTCAGATATGTGAAGTTGAACGTGCAGCGGACTGAAAGTGCACTAGGTGCAGTAACCGATTGGGCCTTAGCCGTGTGTAATGGGCGTGTAGTACTTAACCAGGTGTAAGGCACCGAGACGGGCATCCAAGAATTAACAGAGAAACCAAATGGTACCTGGCACTCGTACTGAATCACATACACGAAAGGGCGTTGGGTTGGGTTCCCGGATCATCAGCCGGCGACGAAAGGGCGTCTTGATTCTGATTGGTCTCCGTTCCGTATACATCCATGACCCGGCTTCGGCGAATTACATGTACATGTAGGCGACTAACACAGATTAACTATCAGGGAGTCGGGTCATCAGCCGGGCACCCCTTTTCTGTTTGGTCAGTGTTCGTTTGAATCTACTTACTGGATATTTCTGTTAAGAAACTATTATTAAGGGAAGGGCCATTGGTTTGCTCTCCGATGAAGCCAGATTCATGCAAGGTTTTCTCTGGGTGTGGCCAATTTTTTTGAGATTGCACCTTTTTGCCTTGTCTCTAAATAAAGAAAGAAGCTACGCAAAATCGTCCCAAACTTGTACGCATGCACCGTGTGTTTGCACTAGCTAGGGACAAACGTACATACATGCTTGTTGTATTCACAATATGGTAAACACAAAATACATATCAATACGTTTACGTATCATCACGTGTAGCAATGTGCTCTTATATTAGGATTATCGATAAACAACCAGTACAATAGACTAGACTATGGTCTAAAACGAACCGGGTAAAAAGACCCACATAGCGGAAAAGCCGAAAGATTTGTCTGCCGGGCTTATAGTCTTGGATCTCATGTTGAACACCTCACCATTGTCGATGAAATAAATAGCATCCTCTTCAATCTCGCCACCTACAAAACAAGACTTGCTGGAGCGTTTGCTGAGAAAGAGAGCACGGCCCTGTAGCCCACTCGATACAGGCACCCACGTGCTTGCACTGATGTCCGCCTCAAAAACCTCCACCTTACGAGTGAAACCCTCATGGCCACAAGGACGTTGCATCTCGCGCCTCACCATAAGCAGCTTCCCTTGTGATTCGACCAAGTACCAGATGGTCACCACAACAACATGGGGTCTCTCAACATCGTCGGCAAAGTGCATACCATCGTTGATTATGTAGTCGCTTGTTCTCTTTCTCAATGCATCCTTGTCTTTCTCAACATTGCCAATCGGGCCTGTGATGACGCGCTTAATGCTGGTCACCGTGGGTACGCCCTTGCTATCGAAGGCGACACCGAAGGAGATGAGGTTCTCAGCCTGTGTGATCGCATAGAGTGTCTCTGAGAAACGCGACGTCGATGATACGGGTGAAGGGTTGATGTCGTGGCTTGGGTAGCCACACGCCCTTGCCTCGCTTTAGCAAGATGATGGGATGATTGCGGTTGTTGGTCCTTATAGCGATGAGACCATCGAGGCCTGACTGCATGAGCACCTTGTGGATCCTAAATGATTCGGAAACGCTGCCAATGAGTGTGTCGAACTCCGGGAGCTCCACTAGGGTCCTTGAGAAAGGATTAAGCAGCGTGTAGGTATGCCGGTTCCGATCAACATCGGTGAGGCGATGTGCGAGAAAGCCGTCGGTGGAACCAATGACGCGCTCGTTTTCCGGGAGGGGGAAGATATCGTGGGGGCCGCTCTCAAAGGGACGCAATAAGAACCCAGTCGGGTGCACGACTATGGGTAGCTTGATCGGGTAGGGCACCGAGAGCCAGGAACGGCAGACTGCTCGAAATCGAGCGTGGTGAATCGGGTCAGGGAGGCCGGCGATGATGATACGTAGAAGCTCTCGCGGGAGATCCGACCACCCCGAAACGGACGCCATCATCATCGATCTATGCTGCTCGATCGATACAGCAGTTGGTACTAGTAGATCCTACGTACTTACATTTATTAAAAATACAAGTAGCTAACACGTACGTAGACGGAACGGAAAACTAGTCTCCGGCCGGGTTGGCAAAGTTGTACTACTATACGTAGGTAGGATCATCATATATATTTATTAAAGATGCATGTTTCCTTGTAGGTCTAGCATCGGACGGGGCCCAACACGCAGCCTAGCGCTTGCAAAGTTGTACTACTATACGTAGGTAGGATCATCATATATATACCAGCTGAATCGAGCAGCGTACGTACATCAATGGTCGGATCTCCCCCCGACAACTTTCCTTCTGGTAAGCTTCTCCTTCGTGGTGCAATTAAGTTACTCCATAGTCTGTGTCCGATGTTTCATGGTACGCTTTAATTTGTGCTCCATCGATGCAAGAAATCTGATGCTCCGCTAGCTGCACTTTTGTTCCAGGCACCAACGGCTTGATCATCCATGGCGTCCGTTTCTTCATGGTTGGATCTCCCCAGAGACCTTCTACGCATCATCATCGCCGGCCTCCCCAACCCGATTCACCACGCTCGCTTCCAAGCAGTCTGCCGTTCCTGGCGGTCTGTCCCGTCTCCGCGCAAGCTACCCAGGGTCCTGCTCCCAGCAGGATCCGTGTTGCTCCCCTTTGAGAGCGCCCCCCACAGAATGTTTCCCCTCCCAGAAAACCAACGCTTCATTGGCTCCACCGACTGTTTTCTTGCCATCGATGTCACCGATCCTCACAACAGCAACCATACATACGTGCTGACTAATCCTTTCTCAAGGACCATGCTGGAGCTCCCGGAGCTTGACGCCGTCATCGGCAATGTTCCCGAAACCTTTGAGATCCACAAGGTGCTCACGCACTCGGGCCTCCATAGTCTCGTCGTTATAAGGACCAACAACCGCAATCATCCCATCATCTTGCTAAAGCCAGGCAAGGGTGTGTGGCTACCCAAGCCACGACATCAACCCTTCACCCGTATCATCGACGTCGCGTTTCTCGGAGACACACTCTATGCCATCACACAGGCTGAGAACCTCATCTCCTTCGGCGTCGCCTTTGATACCAAGGGCATACCCACGGTGACCAGCATTAAGCGCGTCATCACAGGCCCGATTGTCGCTCTTGAGAAAGACAAAGATGCACCGGGAAAGAGGTCACCCCGCGACTGCATAATTAATGACGCTATGCACTTGGCACGCGACCACGAGAGACCTCATGTTGATATCCTGACCGCCTGGTACCTGGTACAATCGCATGGGAAGCTGCTCATGGTGAGACGCGAGATGGAATGTACTAGCAACCTTGAAGGTTTCACTCGTAAGGTGGAGGTTTTTGAAGCGGACGTCGGTGCAAGAACGTGGGTGCTCATGTCGAGTGGTCTACATGGGCATGCGCTCTTTCTTAGCAAACACTCTAGCAAGTCTATTATTGCGGGTGACGAGATTGAAGAAGATGCTATTTATTTTATTGACAACGGTGAAGTATTCAACCTGAGATCCAAGACTACAAGTCCCCCAAATAAAGATTTCGGTTTCGATGCAATGTGGCTCTTTTATCCCAGTTCATTGTAGATCGTAGTTGTTTTTTTGGGATAGATCATATTATTATTTTTTTTGAAGGGAAAAGATAGATCATAGTTCTCTTTTTTTGCGAGGGATAGATAATAGTTTGTTGTACTAGTTGTTTACCGAAAACTGTAAGAGCATATTACTAAACGTATATAAATTGATGTGTTTTGATCTATCTATCTACAAGTGTGTGTGTTCATTTTCCCCGTTGGTCTCCTTTGTTGTTATGAGTAAAATGCAGAAGCACCTCTTTCGTGTCACAACTCTCAGAAAATCACCACTTTACAAAACATTACACTTGCACCGAACCGGAGATTTGCCAGTGGCAAAGCACACTGACGGTAGATGCTAAGCACTTTGATGACGTCACTAATTGGCCAGACCCATTCGTCGGGCTGAGTTGGCAGAAAGAAAAAAAATCCACATAGGTAAAAAAACTGCCACGTAGACACTCTCTTCTTCGTCCTCCTCCATTCTCTTTTCCCCTCTCCCTCATCTCCCCATTCCCACCCGCCACCACCAGCGATCTCGCTGTCCGGCAACGCCACCCGCCACCACCAGCGATCTCGCTGCCGGGCAACGCCCAGCCCCCCCCCCCCCCCCCCCCCCCCCACACACACACACACACATTAACCATTGTTGATGGTACTTGTGCTTCAAAGCCAAGTTTTGGTCATGGGCCCAAGGTTAAAATCTTTATGGTGCCATACCAATTGACTCAAATATAGGTGACCTCGATCACCGCCCTCTCTCTTTGAGAGGCTTGGCTACTTTTGGTTTGAGTTGTGCGTTCGTGTTGTAGGCTTTCGGGTGTTGGACTACTCCAAGTGTGCTCTCTTTTTGGTTGTTTTTAACCTTGGAGTACTCCTTTCCTTCTGTTGTGTTCCTTTCTCCAGCCCAAGCCTTCCTATCCTCAACCTCTCAAATATTGCATAAGCCCTTGTTCCCTTCTTGATCAAGTGCAGTTTTCTGGTAGCAAGCGGTACTACCTCTAGCAAGAACGGTACTACCGCCCCGGCGGTACTACCGCGCGCAGGCCAACAGTACTGCCGCTGAGTGCAGTGTGTTGACCCCCTGTCGACGCACTGAGGCGGTACTACCACTGTAGGGCACGGTACTACCGCTCAGGCGGTGCTACCGCTCAGGCGTACTACCGCTGACCCCAGCGGTACTACCGCTTCGAGGACCCGCTAGGGGGTTAAGTGATAAGCACGGGGAGTTCTAACTCCCCCATACCTATTCACTTCCTATTTGTGTTCTCTCTCTCAGGAGACTCAAAACTGCTCCAGAGGCCGGCTCCGGCCCTCCTAGTCCGTGTCGTCTTCTCCGTTTCCGACCGGTGGGATCGATCCCCACCTTTTCCTCTCCTACGGTTCTAATTTTTGAATCCTGGTTCTAGGGCAATGCATGTGGTATCCGTAGATTTTTGGCTAAATCTAGGCATGAGTAGGATGAGGGATGACTGCTAGATAGGAGTATAGTAGTTTTGCCAAAAGTTTGCATCTTCATGTCACCGGTACTACCGGATCCACACCGCGGAAGTCATCCCGTCGGGTGGTCGGTACCACCGCTTGGATGCAGACGGTACTACTGCTTGCAGCGGTACTACCGCTTACCCTTCGGTGGTACTACCGCTGTGATATGGATTTTCACACTTTTTGCACTTCTATTCTCATTTTATGTCTCTTGGCTTATGCTATGGCTTTACACCTGCTTTTCCCTCGCTCTGTGTTTGCGGGTTCCAGGTGATGGTAGCTCTGTTCATCATGCTCGTCGCAAGAACCTGAGCGTCCGGGTGGATCTAAGCGCTACCGTACCGCATATGGCACTCCTGCTAGTTCTAGTGGTCCTCCCAGGCGGCACGTGAAGTCAACAGCCAGTAAGCAAAAGGAGAAGGAGAAGTACACCCCTCCTGATGAGATGACTGCAAAGGAGTTTGAGCTGTTCCACATTCGCAATCCGTATCGTCGTGCTCAGGATGAGGCACTTGTTGGTCATCCCTTCTGGACCAAGGAGCAATCGTTAATCTACCTTGGCATTCTGAAGGCTAAGAAGAACTTGTTTGTGACCGTCAAGTCTATTGATGTCTCTCGTATGGAGAAGGATCTCGTTAACCTGACCTCACCTGACCTGACCGAGAAAGAGTGCCGCAAGTGCCATCGCATGGTCAAGAAACGAGAGCCCTCTCTCTCTCTGCTTGACTCCATCCATCCATCCATCCATCCTGGGATAGGGTGCAACTGACAAGGGAAGGGAGCCCTGGAGCGCACGATCGAGCGTTTGTATGTGATAGCCTGCAGCATGAAAAGACACATAAATTTTGGTAAATTATTGTGGTTTTGTTCCACTACCCCTTCATTTCTAAATATAAGTCTTTTTAGACATTTCAAATGGATCCGGTTCCTAAATTATTGTGTTTGGTAAATTATTGTGTTTTTGTTCCACTACTCCCTCCGTTCCTAAATTATTGTGTTTGGTAAATTTGAAATGTCTAAAAAGATTTATATTTAGGAACGAAGGAAGTAGATAGCAACATCATATCACAACAGGCCAACATCAAACCTGAAGAACTGAATGAATACACGTACACGTACAGCAAAGGAAACTCAAGAAGAAAAAGATGTCCATGGATCTATCTGTCTGACTGACTCGACCGAGGGGTGGCCCAACCAAGTAGCAAGGTCCGCTTCCATTCACACTTCACAAGCCAGGATCAAACATATGATGGATGAATACTCACGTTCAACACATAATGTTTCCTCCTCCTGCTCATTTTCTTTTCTTCCGCCCGTAAGAGCAACTCCAACGCGCCGACCCAAAAGGACGGCGGATGGATTTGTCCGCTTTTTTTGTCTGTTTGGGTCGGCCCGGCGGACATCAACGTCCGCTTCCACGTTTGGGTCGACGCATGCGCCCAACGCAGGCCCGACCTATCTTGACGGCGCGCAAAAAAAGAATAGGAATAATTTGAAAATAAAAAGCAAACATTTAATTAAACGTAAAAAGCTATCTAGGAGGCGGCGTGCTGCCCTAGGCGTCCTCGTCGTCGTCGTCGGGCCCGATGAGCGTCGGCGCAGGGCCGGCCCAGGGGAATGCCTGGGCCTGGCGCGCCTCCTCCTCGGCCTCACGCTGCTCCTCCTCAGCGTCGCGCTCGAGCATCTCGAGGTATTCGACGTGGCGACGCTCCTCGGCCAGCCGTCGCTGGCGCCATTGCTCGAGGTATGCCGCCTCCTGCGCCGGCGTCGCCCCCATCCAGACCGGCCGAGCGCTGACCCACTCGCGCACTCGCCCGGTCCATGAGTAGCGCTCGATGGGGGTCGGCTCCGGCTCCGGCTCGGCCTTGACGGGGGAAGGCGGGGCCACCGGCGGCACCACGCAGTCGCCCGCCGCGGAGAGGGCCATGGCCGCCTGGTACGCCGCCTCCTCTTCCTCCCTACGACGCTCCTCCTCCTCGCTCTCCCGGAGGACGGCCGCCATGGTCGCCTGGTAGGCGGCCTCCGCCTCCTGGTCCTCGTCGCGGACGCCGAGGGGGGCGGCGGCGACCTGCGGCCGACTTCGCGCACGCCACGCCGCCTCGCCTCCTCGTGCTCGAAGGTGAACCAACGAGCCCAGTTGGGCGAGTCGAAGGCGTATGCGGCGTCGCTGCGCTGCTCTGGCGTCAGCAGCACCCGCCGGCGCTGCACCTCTCCGGATCCAGATGCCAGTCGTGCGGCAGGGTCACGTCGGGATACGGGAGAGGCACGCGGTGCTGCCAGTGCAACTCTGCCTAGTGCACTGGCACGCTGACGCGCTGCCGCTGCCGGCGAGCTGGCGTCGGCGTAGGCGGGGGGAACTCAGGTGGAAAAGGGATGGCCGGAGCCTTGCCCTGGCTTTGCTACTGCTGCCGAGGCCGGAGGCTTGACTAGGGTGGCTAGGGTTGCCGTCGACGAGGGAGCGAGATGGGGATGGTGGAATAGAGTGGCTCTTGCAATTTGCTTCATGCACCCCCGCGGTGCCTTCTCTTGTCCTGATAGCATATTTCGTTGTAATAACATGTTATATTATGTGACGGAGTGAGTAATTTTTACCTCTTGCAATTGGATCTGGTGAATGGCGAATAGAGAGGCTCCACCCTACGAATCAGTAGCAAAATCCTCACCTCTGGAAGGGATCCGGTTGGGTAATCAATCGAAGGACAACCATCAAGCCATCGACTAAAGAACAAAGGCCACGACATCGAGATCCACCACCATCATCATTATTTGCGCCATCATCATCGACTCTCTCATCTGGTTTTCTTTTTGTATTTGGTTTTTGATTTTTGATTTTTATTCTTTCTTCCTTGTATTTTTTTTCTTAATTTTCACCAACATTTTAAAATTGCATGAACATTTTCCTTTTTGAGGGGTGCATGAAGACTTAAAAGGGTTTGATAACACTTCAAACATTACATGAACAATTATTTAATCAAATGGCTTTACATAACACTTTTTGTAAAACAAATGACTTTATTGGAAAGTTACAAATGTTTTCTTATTGTTCATACTATGTACAAATATTAAATATTTGTAACACAATATTTAATTTGCATTTTTATTATCAAATACAATATATTTGATCCATTATTATTGTAAAAAGGCAGCAAAATAGAAGATAGTAAAAATGTACATGGGCTGCAGCCGAGGTGGCCCATTTAATAATCCTGTGGGATTTTTTTTTAGAAGATATTGGGAATTAGTAGTATCAAACACTAGTCTACGCCGGTGGGTACCGAACCCGGGCCATACATAAATCGTTTCCCAGACGGCCGCAAGGAAGAGGCACCTCGCCGATCGAGATCAATCAACCTCATCTCGATTGCTTCCAAGCTTTGATTTGATTCTACTTGGTGCGTACGTGTTGCTCATCTCGTTCTCGTCGGAAAGAAGTAGCTAATTAAGCAACCTCGATCGATCGGCAGGGCCATGGCAGACCGGTGCAAGGTTTCTGCTGCTACCATGGTAGCTCAATCTGAGAAAAAGTCATCATGCGTGATCAAGGTAGACGGATACTCAAGAGGAAAAGAGCTATTCAAGAAAGGCAAGTATATAACTTCTCCCCCTTTCAATGCTGGAGGCCACAGCTGGGTTGTGAGATACTACCCCAACAGTGACCCGGAAAAACCTGCGGGCTTCATAGTCGTTCGCCTGGTTCTTGATTCAGCTGATGCCACCAACGTCAAAGCGGAAACCATATTTAGCATGATTGACAATAAGGATGGGCTACCAATGCGGCCGCACACCCGTGATCATGTCTTCCCACACAAAGGTTCATCTATTCGCTACACATTCCAGCAAGCTGCTTTAGAGGGATCCACGCAGCTAGTGGATGACTGTTTCAGCATCCGGTTTGATCTAACCGTCGTCATCAACAACACCCAAAGTGATGACAAAGACCAGTTTGTTGCGGTTCCACCAAGCGACTTGCATCGGCACTTTGGTGACCTGCTAGAGACCATGGATGGAGCGGATGTCACCTTTCTTGTCTGTGGGGACAAGTTCTCGGCCCATAGGCTCGTGCTCGCTGCTAGGTCACCCGTGTTCAAGGCAGAGCTCTTCGGGCCCATGAAAGAGAAACACGACAGTCCCATTGAAATCCATGAGATGGAAGCTCACGTGTTCAAGTGCTTGCTCTATTTCATATACACCGACACGCTACCCGCGCCTGAGATGGAAAGTCTAGATGTGACGATGGCTAGCCATCTGCTCGTGGCGGCGGACAGGTACAACGTTGAGAGGCTGAAGCTGATATGCGAGCACAAGCTATGCAGCCACATCGATGCCGGTATGGTGGCGACCAGCTTGGTTTTGGCTGAGCAGCATACTTGTCATGGGCTAAAGAAAGCATGCCTGCAGTTCCTTGCCTCTCCCTCCAATTTGCAGACGATGATGGCAAGTGATGGTTACGAGCATCTCAAAAGAAGCTGCCCGTGTGTCCTTGGAGAGCTCATTGCTAGGCCCATGCCTATTCCGCTCATAGAAGCAAGGGATTTTATCATGGCAATTTTAGTAGTATGGCTCATGATCGTCGCTCATAAATTAGTTTAATGTTTAGGCATGTTTCAACTTGGTTCTCTTAGGTATGGCTGCATGTGTGCCTGCCCAGAACTGAAAAGGCACTATCTACTCCCTTCGTTTCAAAATAAGTGTCTCAAGTACTAAGCTTGAGACACTTATTTTGGGACGGAGGGAGTATGTTCGTTGCCCGTTGGTTTTGACCGGAAGCAAAAATCTTGTATCTATATATACATGTCTGGATTGCATTGCAGGTATAATGTGACTGATTGGTTGTTGCTTGGATTTTCTATCTGCTGAGATGCATGTATTTTGTACTGTTTTTTTTTTTCGTTTGCTCCCCTCAGTTCTTGTTATGGTTTGCAAGGAATTTATAACTGAAATAATACGACAAGGCACGTCCTGAACCCGCTTTTCAAAAAGGTATTTTAAATATGTTTTAAAATGTCAAAAAAATCAAAGCAAAATTTCATGTGTACATGTTTGCAGAATATGTCTGTGGCGCAAAGTTTTGCGGAAGAAATGTCTTTTTATCTTGTGTCGGCAAGAAAGACAAATTTCAGTGGTCCTAATTAGCATTCCGCGACAAATTATTTTGTCCTTTTTGCACAGGCCTAAAGAAAAGTTATTTTTTTCTGAGCCCTCATAGAACGTGTTTTCCAAAGTGGGTTCATGTGTACCTGCGTTCATCCATGTATTTTCCAAAATAGTACTCCTTTTTTTTTTTTTTTGCGGGATCAAAATAGTACTCCTTGCTTGGTAAGGCTTACTAAAGAGTCTGGGTCACGTCCAACCGTCGATCCGCTTCTCACCAAAGTCGTCCCCGTATCGGAGTAATATTCCTAATCGATCCTAGTTAGTTAAAGACAAGGCCTCTTGCCATAGGTGGACGTTAGGGGTAATCTTGATCGATGGATGAGGTTTCCATAGCCAGCCAGCCAGAGTTAATTAGCCCTTCCTGCTTGTATTTGAGTTATAGTATACAAAAATACCAAATTGTGTCCGGCTAGTACAAGTTGGCTTGTATGCCATATAAACTGTGTCCTAGTGCACGTAGGAGCAATACATACAGTAACAATCAACCAGCGTGCGTGTTTCGTCAGAAAAAGCAGCGCGCGCATCTTGGGCAGGCAGTTTCGTCGAGAACCAGTCGACGTCAACACCATTATCCATTATTACCCAATCTCTTCTCTGCAGTAGGATCGGATATAACAATAATGGCAGATGAGTGCCGTGAATATAGACAAGAGAGGGTCATACGTGCTCAAGGTAGAAGGACACTCAAGAGCCAAGGGGCTGTTGAACAAGGGCGAGTACATGGCTTCTCCCCCTTTCAGTGTTGGTTTGTGGTGTATTACGCAAACGGAAACGGTGGTGACTCGGAAAAACATGTTGGTTACAACTTACAACATACTCGTCAGCCTGGTTCTTGATTCACCAGACGCCAAGGATATCAAGGCGGAAGTCAAATTTTGCATACTTGCAAAGGACGGGCTACCAGTGCAGAAACTGATTGCATCTTCCCACGGAAAGATTCAACATGTGACCACTTTGTCAGGCGGGATGTTTTTGAGCGGCCCGAGCATATAATAGATGACTGTTTCAGCATCAGGTCCAATTCAACAAAAGCGAGATTGGCCCCCGCGTCGCTCCTCCCGCGGGCGACACGGGCGGCGCCGCCATCCCTTGCCGCTAGCCCTCCTCCTCCTCCCCTTCCCCGCCGCCGCCGGCCAGAGCCGCCGGGGCAAAGCACCCCGCGGTGGCTGGCGGCGGGGGCCTTCTCACCTCCTCGCGTTCGTGGCCTGCGGGAGCGGCCAGGCCGAGCGGAGGCGCCGGGGCGCGCGGATCCTGGCGGCGCGGCAGCGACGATCTTGACGGCGGCGGGCCCATGGCGCGGCTGCAGATGGGTCGACGCCGAGCTGTGTGGCGGCTGCGTGCGGGTCTCCTCGTGGCGGCGGCCTTCGCAGACGGCGGGGCGGCACGTGCGCGGCATCCGGCGAGGGGTGGGGACGCGGCCACGGTGGCTTCTCGTGCGAGTACGCGGAGAAGAGGCTGCGGCGTGTGTCCTCGGGGAGGATGGCTATCCTCGCCCAGATCCGTCGGCGGCATGGCGGCGGAGGTCGCAGTGGCCGGTCGGCGGTGGCAGAACTTGGCCGGTGGCAGCGGCGAGGTTCTGTCTGGATCCCGGGGCAGCGGCCCTGGAGGGTGGCGGCTGGTGAAGCTAGGGCTTCCCGCGGCGGCATGGCGTGGTACAGTCCCTGTCCAAGGCGGATCTGTGACGGCGATCTGCTTTGGATTGGTTCGGATCAGAGACGGTGACGAGCGCGCGGGATCCTTCTCGGCGGCTCTCGCGGCTTGGCGAGGCGGGGTGGGAGCCCTCCTCCTAGGCTCCAGTGGTGGCACACTCAGGCAGTGGCCGGTGCGCCAGGGATCCCACGGTGGCACTGTTGCTGCGGTTGGTCGCCGGATCTAAGCGGCTGGATCTGGGGCTTTGAAGGCGGTCGAGACGGTGCACAGGTTGTTGGGTGGATTTCTTGGGACGGATCCGGCTGAAAACCTGGTCTTCGGTTGATGGCCGGAGCCGGTGATGACGATGCCCTTATCATCGTTTCCTTCATGAAGGCATCATCGAGGTGAAGCTCCCAACTCCACTCAATACCTCCGGGGAAACCCTAGATCAGCTGATCGGATGTTGGCGGCATTCATGTGTCGTAACCCCTTTGGGGCGGCATTCTTGGAGGTGCACTCGGCTTCGCGGGACCAGCGGACAGCTTCTTTGGTGGAGCGGTGCTTCATCCTACATATTGATGGCGACGGATCTTGACGGCGTGGTGCAGTGCAGATTCGGAGTTCGATGTGGGAGGATGGACTCGCGCAGGAGGACGGCGCTGTCTGGCGTCGTGGTGGCGTCGATGGCAGAGAGACCTGGCACGGTAGATGCAACGGTACAACTCTGAAGATGGACTCGTGGCAGGTGGCTGCGGCGGCCTCATACCCGGCAGGCGTCCTGGTTGAGGAGTGCGCCGGACTGGTAGGTGCCCCATACCAGGCAGGCGTCCTGGTTGGGACCTCAGGTCTTAGATGTTTAGGTTTTGGCTGCGATGTCTGTTTGGTATTAGGCCCAGGCTATCAGCACCCCTTCATCAATTGGATAGGTGTAGCGACAGTTGTTGATTAGACGGTGGCTTTAGTCTTGCTGTTGTATGACTTTGTAAGGTCTTGTGAGAATAATTAATAAAGTGGCCGCATGCATCGTCCAGATGCAGAGGCCGGGGGTCATCCTCCTTTTCTAAAAAAAAAATCAAGAATAATAATAATAATACCCTCAATCAAGAAACTATGGTTCCTCCAAGCGACTTGCATCGGCATCTAGGCAACCTCCTAGAGACCATGGATGGAGCCGACGTCACCTTTCTTGTCGGCGGGGACAAGTTCTTGGCCCATAGGGTCGTGCTCGCTGCTAGGTCATCCGTATTCAAGGCCGAGCTCCTCGGCGCCATCAAGGAGAAAGCCAACAATCTCGTTGAAATCAAGGAGATGGAACCCGATGTGTTCAGGTGCTTGCTCCGTTTCATATACACCGACTCGCTGCCCGATCTTCTGAACATGCCTAGCAACCAAGGTGAGGCGCGTCGAGATGTGGTGATGGCTACCCATCTGCTCGTGGCAGCTGACAGGTACAACATCGAGAGGCTAAAACTAATATGCGAGCACAAGTTATGCAGCAACATCGATACCAACATGGTGGCTACCAGTTTGGCCTTAGCTGAGCAGCATAGCTGCAAGCGACTCAAGGACGAAGCTTGCCTACGGTTCCTTGCTTCTCCCTCCAATTTGGAGGCCATGATGGCAAGTGATGGTTACGAGCATCTGAAGAGGAGTTGCCCATCTGCCCTTAAGGAGCTAATTGCTAGTCTCCTGCCGGATACAATGAAAGCGGCCAAGGAAATCATGGAAATTTTGTACGCTGGCTTAGTATTGTTGCGCGTGCATAAGCTAGTTTAATATCTATGCATGATTTAACATAGTTCTCTGTGTATGCTTGCATGTGTGCCTCAACAAATGAAAAGTGCTATCTATGTTCGTTCATTCCTTGCTGGTTCTAAAGTTTGTTAGCAAAAAGAGAAACTTGTATATACTTTTTACTTACTGAGATGAATGAGTGGCAGACCGTGATCTTTTTCTTTTGCTTGCTTCATTCTTGTTATGGTTTGCAATGACTTGGACTGCACTATCTGGAGTTCTGTTTTACCTGTTGTCTTATACATGTTGACTTGTTGAGATTGCAATCTGACGGTGTAATAAACCGGGGGTGGCTTCTCCGCCGATCACCACTCCCTTGCACTACTGGAAAACAGGCTACTAATGGCGCACATCAGGTGCGCCATTACTACCACGCCATTAGTAAGTGATAGTAATGGCACACATTTGGTGCGCCATTACTATCCCGGACACTGGCCAGGGGTGCGCCATTACTATGAATATTAGGTTTTTTTTTTTTGCTTTTTTGTATTTGCAGAGATTACAAAATACATCACAGATATAAACAGATATAAACAGCATCATCAACATGACAGCAAATATGTAACAGCCACATCATCATCAACATACGCCCATATGTAACAGCCACATCAGAATTCTTAACCAACACCATTATTAACAAGAGAGCAAATCACAAAGTATAGCATGAGAGTACAAAAATTCTTAACCAACATGTTATAAATTACAGTAGACAAGGGGGCGGGATGCAGAGTTGGACGCCGTCGAAAAGCGGGATGCAGAGGAGGACGCCGTCGAATTGTCGGCAGAACGGGACCGCGATCCAGAGAGGCGCAAGCCCGTGGAGGAGCCCGACGAGGCTGGCGCTGGCGCTGGCGGCAAGGGGGCGGCGGCACCATGTACTATACGGCCGCCGGTGCTAATGTGGCAGGTTTTGAGGAAGCGAACCATGGCGAAGAGGAAGAGGGGAAAAGGGACTGCAAAGGCAACACAAAAAACAGTGATAAATAACAGTGATAGTCAGTGAGTATTAAGAGCAGAATGTAGCTTCAAATACAGGGTATACTTTGATTTCAGTTTACAAGTTACAAGTAATACAGGGCTTCAAACATAGCAATAAGCAATTACAGATTCAAACTGTTTTTGCATATATTCAGATTTACATGAGTATACTTTGATGACAGTGGTCAAACAATGTGAAATTCAAATCCATCTTGAGTTAACTGTAATCAATGTCAAAAGATGAATTTACATGAGTATACTTTGATTTCAGTTTATAAGTTACAAGTAATACAGGGCTTCAAACATAGCAATAAGCAATTACAGATTCAAACTGTTTTTGCATATATTCAGATTTTGCTAGTCTCCCCAATCTGGGTAAACACAATTTGGTTAACAGCAGGGTTTAAATTCAGCAAATGAACCTGAAGCATTCAGTTTTAGCATATGAACCTGAAGCTAGTGTGTCATATATTAATGATATCCATAGTAATAGTATGACTAACTATTGTATGAGTGTGCTATTAGGTTGGCTATAATACATATGTGCATATCACACATATGTACATGAATGGTATTCAAGTAATTCAACATCCTGCCTCTAATAAAAAAGTAATCCAACACGCAGAAGGTAAATATTTAAGGCAGTTCAAATTTAACAACATATGGTACTTGTAGCAAAACAGTTTGAAACAAGCACGACATATTATAACGAAAGTAACCTTGCATCAGGCAGAAAAGGGGACAATTTTAAGTGAGCTGATTTGATCCTTTCTTCGCTTGTTTGATTTGGATTTCATCCCTTGGGACAAATTATTGCCTAATGGGGCCATGTAATTCCTTACAATGTGTGTTAGTCAGACAGCAGTGATGACTAATAGTCCTAATAATACTGTAAGCTGTGACATTGTTTGTGTCTGGCATATTAAGGCCTTCTGTATGGCTACGTATAAACCCTCGTGCATATGTTGTACTGCTAATTGCTCAGCAGTATGTGAATCTTTACAGAATTCACCCCTAAGCTCATATACATCTGTTTCGTAGCTAGATTTCCCGAAAGATTTTACTACGGTTCATCTGATATATATCTCGCTCATATACATCTGTACAGAATTGGATAGGAAGCCTCAAATGCAGTTTTTGTAATCATCTCACTCATATACATCTGTTGTTCTTTTCTTCTTTTCAGTCATTTTTGCTTTTCTTCCTTGCTGTTTTGACCTGACTTGTTCAGGTTGAGACTTCTAGTCTGTTTGGAATATATAAGGTAGACAATTCTTATCCAAAAAAAAAATCATAACGAGAGTGTACAACATCTCTTCTTTGACTGTATTCTTGCTAAAACTATTTGGCATGTTGTCAGGATCGCCCTAGGCATCAATAAACCATAGTTACGGAGTGCTGGTTTATGTATATAGTACTGGAAAAGTAGCTAGCTAGTCGATGGTGACACTCAGGTGTCGGGCTGGCAAGGAAAATAGCAGCCTCATGGGCATATAGAATGAGGCACTTGGGAGTTGGGATTTAAATTTAAAAGTGCGCAAGTAAGCCTATGAACATGCATGTCTTTGTTGGAGTGCATTTTTCTCACTTCCTGGTTGGTGCATTGCGACCACTTTTTTTGTTGTTGTTGACAGATCAAATCAGCTCACAGACGGCTAAAGGAGGAGTCGAAGCTCACCTAGGGTGGCTTGGAGACGAGCTCGAACACGCCGTAGGGGAAGAAGACGACGTAGCCGACGTCGAGGAAGAAGACTCCCGCGGCGGGCGTCGATGGCTCAGGGACGCGTCGATGGCGGGCGTCGTCGCCGTCGATCTGCAAGCACGCGTGGTGAGAGAGAGAGAGAGAGAGAGAGAGAGAGAGAGAGAGAGAGAGGGAGGGGGAGGCTTACCGGAGGGGCGCGGGGTCGTGGCGGCGGTGAGGGGAGAGGGCGGAGGGCGGCGACGGCTGGTGTTGCGTAGGGCGGCGACGGCGGGTTAGATTGGATCGGGGCCGCGCGCGGGTTGTGGGCTGGGGGAATAGGGTTTGCGGGAGGGTAGGGGGATTAGGGGATCTGGGGAGAGGCGGGCCCAGGTCTGAGGCGAGGTGGACCCAGGAAAATGGAACAGCAATGGCGCACCATACGGATATGCGCCATTATTGTCTAGGAATACTAATGGCGCACGGTGCCGTGATGCGCCATTGCTAAGCCGGGGAAGGGGTGCTGGTCCAGGAGCAACTAATCAATGGCGCACGGTTGGAGGCATGCGCCATTAGTAACAGGGGCACTAATGGCGCACCAAGCCATGGTGCGCCATTGCTATTTTGTAGTGGCGCACCACATGGGCAGTGCGCCATTAGTGTCCATATTATCTATAGCCGTTCCTAGTAGTGTTGAGAGAGAGGAGGTGTGTTTGTGTGTGTGTGTGTGTGTGTGTGTGTGTGTGTGTGTGTGTGTGTGTGTGTGTGTGTGTGGAGGGGGAGGGGGTGGATAACCACCATGATCATTGTTAGTACACGGGTGGGAGACATTGCGCGGGAAGCACACGGCTCGAATAATGTGGCGGGAAACATTTGGTATCCATATACTAAATGATGAACTGAAATACTTTAGGTCAAAGGGGGCTCGGGTAAGGGGTGTTATTAACAACGGTCAATGGTTATCCTTCATATGGATACCAATCCCGCCAAACTACAAGTGGGTAGAAATGATATGTTGTTTGCAAAGATGAGACAAGTAGTCAAAGAATGCTTGCAGGTAAAAAAAAGATTGTATCCGCTCCACAAAAATAAACTGCATACTCACATCCACTTCCCATTCATTAATCTTGACAACAGTAAATTGCATACTCACAACCACGCGAGAGAATAGAATAAAGACTACATATATCTCAAATAACATGTTCATACATGATATCATAAACAGGACACATCATCATTAGCTTCAAAATAAACCTAAACAGCAGGATTCCGACATGACATCATCAGCTTCATCTTACATCATTAAGCTCAAAATGCACCTACTAACCGATGCCTACGCAACACACACTTTCACTGCATTACTTCTTCAGATTGAACACCACACCAACACCACATATCATCAGGACACTTGCAGCTAGCAACTTCATCGGTACCACAAGCTCTCTCCCTAACCTCAACAGTGCAAAAAACTTTCTGCTTTATCATGTCAACCCTAGCTTGCTTACCACTAATGCCCATCCTGAGCTTACTGTTGCATGCGTTCATTGCACTATGTTCCATTGCAGACTCAAGCTCATCCCTTCTGCCCTCTGCAACGCCAATGGCATCCACATCAACATCGCTAGTAAGAAAGTTGTTATAAACAAGGTACACAACATAGCCCAATTCACGGTGCCAGAAATCACAAGTAACCTATCAAACAACATATGCAAGGGTCAAATTGTCACCTTTTTGGTAAAAAAAAAACCCACCAAAATCAAGAAAATCCAGGCTCAAATTCATTGACTAACCCCATGTTTCACGCATTTGTAGAAGAATCTCCATCGTCGACAAGCTACATCTTCAACTTCTTTCGGCAGTCGACGCAACAGATCAAGGGCACCGGGACTACCGTACGGCAGAAAGCAGAGAGAGGGGAGCTATTGGCAGACATAGGCGCAACGAGGCCTCCAGTTGGCGAGAATGAGGGAGGTCAGTATGAGGATGGCAGATGGCTGCTTTGCATGCAAGGGATTTTGAGGTGGGGATTAGAATTTGGGGTGGAGGGGGCGGGATTTGGCAATTTTACACTACTCACCCCTTGCAAATCTCACTGAATCACAAGTACCTACGTGGATATGCCGTGGAATGGTCAAACGAGCCCCATGCGAGCGTTATATGAGCAATAGTGATCGTACAATCACGTCACGTCGTCTTCTGTGATTATATATTGTGAGCGTATTTTTGAGTTCAAGGACTGTTTTGTGCTTCGGACTCAACTTCAATGACCGCCGGTATATTTATTTTATTATTATTTGATTTGAGCCAACTTTTTTTTTTTTTTGAGATGAATCATTTTGAGTCTAACTTGGTGGGGATGCCGCCGTGGTGGCCCGCCAGTCGGCGGCAGCCCACAAGGTGAGACCGGCCTGCCTGGCCCGTAAAATAACACGGCAAGCCACCAACCACTACCTCCGCCTTGCTCTATCCATCCATCCATCCAGAATCTCCGTCGGTCTGCTCAAAAAAAAAAAAAAAGAATCTCCGTCGGCGATGCAGGCCGCCGTCGCCTCCAGCCAGGCGTCCCTTCTCGCTCGCCCGCTCCGGCGGCTCCCAAGGCCCTACCACGGGTACGTTCTCTCGCCTCAATTCCATGGCTCCATCTTTTCCTTTTTGAGCTAACCTGCATCTGCATGTGGGTTTGGTGGAGGAATTCCGCAGCGGCGGGCCGGAGCCGGATGATGGTGTGCTGCTGCTAGGACGACCAGGCGTCTCGTTCCCGCGGCTGCGGCGCGCCTGTTGCTCCGCGAGCCTATCCGTCGGCACCGGCGGCGGCTACGGCAGTGGTAACAACCCTTGCTCCAGCTCATGTTGGTTTACCATGTTTGTGTTACGTTGTGTCACCCCTGGCCTTGTGATACCTTGCTTACTTTGGAAGCTACACTAGACTAGAGAGGCTACCTTTGCAGATTTAATCCCTTCAGGCAAGGGTAAAATTTTCAGATTATATAAGTTTTGGTGGTGCCAAGATAAGGGGAATCAGTTACTAGACCAAGGCTAGAATTTGAGATAATATTAAGGAGCACCTATATATGCGTCAGTTAACTGAAAACAAATTCAGTTTTACTGGAATCCCTCCCCCTAGTAGCCTTCTTCTTTCTCCCACCCGCGCTGCCTAACCGCCTTCTGCCCTCCGATGCAATAGTACTAAAACAACTACCAAGGGTGCTTGATGCAATAGGAAGTCACTTCCATGTTTGCTGTATTGATTTCCAGTACCGGTCTTGGCTTGGAGGTTGCCATGTTGCTGTTAACTGTTTGCAGTACTTGTTCTTGACCTGCATAGCTGGAATCAATTTCATGAACCAGACGAATTTTCCTGGAGAATCAACTAGTACCCTTTTGCCATTTTGTGAGATACAGAAACAAGCAGTCCTGTGAAATCAACACATATTCCCTATCTGTATTGGGCGTAGACCAGCCATATCCTTCATATGTATCTAGAAACTGGTTGCCCAAAGCTATTTCTTAGATTCATTGGTCTACTGAGATAAACCTAGGTGGATTCTAGTTCTAGGTATGAAACCCACTTTTCCTATTGTGAGACTTTGAGGACAGAGCCATCGCTAGCTCTGTTGGTGGTAAGCACGTTCGAGTCTCAGACTCCATGGGACGCTCAAGTTGCCGCCAAGGGCTCCTGGCTGGTCTCGTTTTTTTAGTATTGTGAGACTTTGAGTATAACTTCCTGTAATTTTGTTATTATTCTGCGTTTCAAGAACCAGAGGTTGTAAAGTACATATGTAAATTATTTTCGTCTTCACTAGATTTGTTATCATTCTGTGTTATGTATTGTTGAACCAGTGGTCAAAACAAGAAACCAAATCGTCATTTTCGTTTATTTAGCTGCAACAGACTCTTGTTGGATTATAATAATTTTGCTGTCCTGGCATTTTCACTGGCGAATTGTAAATTTTGCAATTGAAGCCTGCATTTTTGCTAGTTATGAATGAGTGGTAGAGATTGAACTAACAAAGTATAGCATAACCTGTGGTGAATGAACGTGGAATGCATGCCTTTTATCATTTCCTTGGATGCTGAATACTCTTCTGTATGATTTTCTTGCTCACTGCTCTTATGTCACTTCATGTTTTTTCTTTCTCTAAGAGCTTATGAGATTCCATCAGTTTTGTGTTGTATTGGAAGGTACTGCCGTACCATCTTCAGCAATTATATCTCTATATATTTGAGCTGATTTAATGTGTATCTGTAGAGCATGTTCCCGTATTCCCAAGACAAAAAACATGGGATCCCTACAAGCTTCTTGGTGTTGACCATGATGCGTCTGAAGAAGAGATCAATAGTGCAAGAAACTTCCTTCTTCAACAATACGCTGGTTATGAAGAAAGCGAAGAGGCAATTGAAGGTGCCTATGATAAGATAATGATGAAAAGCTACTCACACCGTAAGAGATCCAAAATCAACCTGAAAAACAAATTAAAGAAGCAAGTGGAAGAATCCCCATCATGGGTTAAGACACTGCTTGGACACTTCGAGGTGCCATCGATGGATGTTGTGTCAAAAAGATTTGCTCTTTTCGGCTTTATTGCTGGGTGGAGCATCGCAACTTCTGCTGAGACTGGACCTACCTTCCAGGTATATATATATGCTTCTCCCAACTGATTCAGTACTTGTTTTTTCCTAAGCATTGAACCTGTTAGAGATTACTTACAGCCTAAGACTGTTGTTTATTTCTCTTGCGGTTGGGGATTGGAGCCATTAAGCAGAAGATTTACCTATATGATAGATTAAGCCTCCTATAGTATACCAATGATAGGTCTTGCTGGTTCTAACAATCTTTTTAACATTGATGGTTTTCTCTTGCAGCTTGCACTGGCACTCGTCTCATGCATATACTTTCTCAATGACAAGATGAAAAACCTCGTCAGGGCATCTGCCTCAGGGTTAGTTAGCACTTGCACAGCAGCATACCTTGATTATTAGTCGCACACGTATGTATAGGGCGTTTAATCCTCCTCTGTACTTGCAGGCTTGGACTCTTTGCGGGTGGCTGGATAGTAGGTTCGCTGGTAGTCCCAGTGATCCCGGCATTTATTTTCCCGCGTACTTGGGGTCTGGAGCTCCTTACTTCGCTGGTTGCTTATGTATTTTTATTCTTGGGTTGCACTCTGGTCAAGTGAAAAAAATCTCTGAAGCTTGAAACCCTTGTTGTTTCTGCAAGATTTTCTCTTACTGACGTCTCAAGTGCGTCAATTCACCCTTTTGACCTGTGCTGTGAGTATAGATAGATGCCCTTTTGGTCAAAATCGAAACTCGGCCCACTATTTTTCAGATCCCATGACGTGTTGTTGTTATCTCTAGTCTAAGCGAACTTATATTGATCAGTATTGTATTGTAGGCAGAGCAAGCCAGTTTCTGCAAGCTGCTGCTGCTGCCGCTGATACCCTCTAGAGTGGTTGGGCATGCTATTGTACCTATATATGCATGACTCGTACAGTTTCAGATGTGCAATCAATTTATCATGCTTTTTTTTAATCGTTGTTTGTGCTTGTGATTTCACGGTTTGTTGTGAGATTATTTTTTTTCGTTCACGTGTGTTGCAGTGCATCTCTGCCTGCGGATCAGCAGCGATTTGAGTAGTTACCCATTCATTCACAGCCGTCGGTCGAACCCATCGTTTTGGCTTGTCAAATATGAATACAAGCTCCATTCCTTGGCATGTGGGCGGTCATCTTGATCGCTTTGTACTGCTGCTTATTCTTGGCTTGCCGATCTGCACTAAATTTTCACTACTGTAATGTACTCCCTCTGTAAAGAAGAAATATAAGAGAGAGTATTTCTTTACGGAGGGAGTGATAATAACCTCTAAAAAGGTTGGTGCGTGCTGGGACCGTGTGGATTTTCTTTTTCTTGCCGGGATTCAGTTGAGTTGGATTGTTAGAGATGAAAATTCTGACAAGCTTTGAAAATCATGTCTGGACGGAGGGAAAAATCAATTCGAAATCCATATATACCAGCCCATCCAAAAACTTTGCTAGCTGTGTGACAATATCACTCTAGACAGATGATACGTTGGCCATCTTACTCACTTATAATATTATATCCAGCATTTGGTCACTGATACCAGCCGTATGTATGCTCGAGGTAGTAGTTTAGTTTCAGAAAGCAATTTATTTATTTATTTATTCTTCCACATTCCAAAAGAAAAGAAAAGAAAAGAAAAGAAAAGGAAAATGTGCTCATTCTACGGCACAGGCAACCCCTCCCTCGCTCGGGAGGCAGGCGGCACTAGCTAGTTTCATTTCAACCGCTCAAAAAAAAAAAAAAAAGCTAGTTTCATTTCAGAAAACAAAACTCTGAATTCATTCTCAAAGCCCTGCATACTAACTAACGGATTCAGTTTTAGACTGGCAGGCAGGCAGCACGATTGCATGACAGAAACTCCAAATATGCTAGGTAGGGTAGGGTAGGGATCACAAGGGAGGTGACAAATCCATCAGCTGCTTGTCTATGTATGTTGATAGCACACAAGAAAAGAAAAGTTTCAGAGCCGGTAACTGCAATATCACCCTAGACAAGATGCTCCTCCCCTATGCGTCGTGAGAATTGAGAGAGACACGTTCTCCATAATTAACTGGGCAATCTGGTTTTCCCTAATTAACCAAGCAACTCTCTTCTGCTTAATTAATCGATGAGGCAAAACTTTTGCCTCCGTTTCGAAAAAAAAAGAAAAGAATTGAGAGAGACACACATACCAGCTGCTGGCTTGTTGCTGTCTTTGTCCGATGACTTGACAAAAGTACATGCAGTTCCACTTCAGTGTTAATTTTCTTGCCCCCTCAACCGGCACTAGCTAGTTTCATTTCAGAAAAACAAAACTCTGAATTCATTCTAAAAGGCCTACTGCCACAGATTTCAGAGTAATCCACGCAAGCTGACGCAGGGCTTGCTAACACGTACTGTATTTTTATCTCAAAACTCTCAAGCCTGATTCAAGCAAAGTTCCCAAATTCAGCCAGAACAAACAGGATTATATTATATGTTGCCATCTACCTCAGCTCACCCTTTTGACCCGTGAGTATAGAGTAGATGCCCTTTCGACAAACTGAAACTCGACCCTGTAAAATAATGTTCAGATCTCATGAGGTATTATTGTTGTCTATAGTCAGTTTAGCTTATAGTCATGAGGTATTATTGTTGTCTACAGTCAGTCTAGCTTATACCTCATGAGATCTGAGTGATGACTTGAGTGCCAACAATTCTACACCTCTAGCTAGTGCCAAGCCGACACGGTGTAGAATGGAACAGTATGATGCGGAGATACAGTGTTCCACTTCAGTGCTCATTCTACACTTGGCTGTGTTCACTTCATCCCCAGGTTTCAGAAAACAAAACTCTGAAATCTGAAAGCTACAGCTTGTCCCCTGTAAAACTTTCTTGCCCCAGATGGACTTGGCATAATCCTTCCATGCAGGGGACTTGCTAACACATAAACTTGAGCTAGCAGAAAACTACACTCATACTAACAGATAGATTCAGTTGGGACAGGCGGGCAGCGCGCTGGCAGTAGTCATGTCAGGAACTCTATGGTAGGGATCACAAGGTGAGAGACCGGTCCGAAATATCGTCCGTCAAAGCAAGGTTATCATCTCTCCCAAAGTAAGCCAGAACAAACATGATTTATTATATGATGAACCTGCTGCCTTGTACAATGAGGAGCTCACCCAAAAGCAACTGCATATATAAACACTCTAAAGCTAGCAAAGGTTATCGTCACTCCCAAAGCCAGCCAGAACAAACAGGATTATATGTTGCCGCCATCTACAATGAGAAGCTCAACCGAAAGCAGCGGCATAAAAACTAGCTGGTGCAGTAATTTAACTTTTAACTAGGTAAGAGGAACTAGAGGATTGCAAGCTGAAACAAGGCATCAAGTAGTACAACAGAGGTTCACATAGAAAGATAGAGCAGTTCAAGTCTTTACATACCATACCAACATATATAAAAGAAACTGCAGCAAGCGGAAAGCCCGATTCAACCCTCATGCATCTCATCTCAGCAAATAGAATATATTCTACTTGCATTACAGTCTTAGATAGATAGATAGATAGATAGATAGATAGATGCACACATCCGACCATGTCCATACCTAGAGAACTAGTAAGATGAAGGAAACATGTATATATACTTACATAATTTAGATGCTGAGCCACACTAGCTACTAAATTAATTTTCCATGATAATATCCTTGGCCGCTTTCATGGTGACCGGCAGGAGACTGGCAATTAGGTCCTTAAGGGCAGATGGGCAACTCCTCTTGAGATGCTGATAGCCATCACTCGCGATCATGGCCTCCAAATTGGCCGGCTTATGCTAAGGCCGGCGGTGGCGGCGCTATCTGCGTCGTTCCCTTCTTGAAGGCATCGCCGTGGAGAAGTTCAAGGCCACTCTCTGCTACCTCCGGGGGAAACCCTAGATCGGATGACGGCGGCGCTCTGGTGTCGTTCCTCCCTTGGGGGCGTCATTCTTGGAGGTACACACGTGATCGAGGGA
This sequence comes from Elymus sibiricus, assembly GCA_039707655.1. Taxonomy (NCBI): domain Eukaryota; kingdom Viridiplantae; phylum Streptophyta; class Magnoliopsida; order Poales; family Poaceae; genus Elymus; species Elymus sibiricus. Next base: position 527,811,412 of record CM077669.1, on the reverse strand, counting down.
CCAGAGGACGGATTCTTTGGTGGAGCGGTGCTTCATCCTACACACTGATGGCGATGGATCTTGACGGCGTGGCGCAGTGCAGATTCGGAGTTCGCTGTGGGAGGATGGACTCGCGCAGGAGGACGACGCTGTCGGGCGTCGTGGTGGCGTCAATGGCAGAGAGACCTGGCACGGTACATGCAACAGTTCAGCTCTGAAGATGGTTTGGTGGCAGGTGGCTGCGGCGGCCTCATACCCGGCAGGCGTCCTGGTTGAGGAGTGCGCCGGACTGGTAGGTGCCCCATACCCGGCAGGCGTCCTGGTTGGGACCTCAGGTCTTAGATGTTTAGGTTTGGCTGCGATGTCTGTTTGGTATTAGGCCCAGACTATCTGCGCCCCTTCATCAATTGGATAGGTGTAGCGACAGTTGTTGCTTAGACGGTGGCTTTAGTCTTGCTGTTGTATGGCTTTGTAAGGTCTTGTGATAATAATTAATAAAGTGGCCGTATGCATCGCCCAGATGCAGAGGCCGGGGGTCATCCTCCTTTAAAAAAAAAATTTAAAGTAGTGATCTAAACACACTTATATTTATTTACAGAGGGAGTCCAATACTCTGATCCCTAGCATGTCCCTAACCTTACCCATGGGTAAGAGCATCTATAAGGGGAGAGCTCATATCCGCTTCATATATGAATTTTGTTTCATTCTAACATCATCTTGATGCCATTTTAGTAAATTCATATGTCGGTAGCTTAATTTTCTCTTTGTTGTTTGCAATCGCTTTACGGTACAAGGCAAAACTGAAGATCAGAACAAGTCTTATGTTCACAGGCAAAGTATGACTACATGACAATGACATTGGCAAAAGAAAGAGGAAACTTGATCTCAACAAAAAAAGGGACGAACTATTCCCTTGAAAAGAATGTCATAATTAGAAAAGAAAGAAAATCTTGGATCGGGCGGCGTGACAACATGTGGATCAGCACGCATGCATTATTACAACAGAGAAAGGGAGAGCTCCGGCTCATCATCACCAGACAGACGGATCGATCACTCCAAGAATTGGTGGTTCTAGAGCGAGCGATCTCTGTCCGGCGTCCGGGCATGCAGGCCGGCCGGTCATCAGTCGGAGGTGGAGCTGCTGGGCTCCGGTGCATCCGCAGCGGAGGGCTCGGAGGCTGGGGAGTCGGCCGCGGGCGCGTCGGCGGGCGTCTCGGCGGACGGCGCCGGCGCTTCGGCCTTCTTCTCCTTCTTGCCCTTGGCCTCGGCGAATGGCGCCACCGCAACGGCGACGAGGAGGAGGGCGACGATGAAGAGAGCAGCGCGGGCCATTGTTGGCTGGCTGGCTTGGTTGGACCGGTGAGTGCTTGCGATCGAGGGAGATGGCAGGCGATGGATCGGATGCTTGTTTGCTTTGCGATCGAGATGGTGGTGGTGATGGCTATGAGTGCTTGGCGGTGGTGTTTATATGCAAGGGACGCCGGCTAAACTTAGGCGGAGAAGGTCGGGTCGCGCGCGCCGAAGGTGGCGGGGCGACGATCGATCGGATTCCATCACCATGCATGCTCATTGCTGAGTGGGTGGCGCGGAGCGGATGGCGGTGGCCTGCCCGCCCGGGTTATTATTCAACCACTACTATTCTTGTACTACTCCATACTTATTATACTTAGCATAATTAATCATGTAGTAGTGCTGTCTCTTTTTTTTTTTGGTTGAGAAACAGTAGTGCTGTCAAATAATATGCTAGATTTTTTTTTTGAGAAACAAATAATATGCTAGATCACCATGGTGTGTGTTGCCCACCTCGATCTTAAAATAATATTCTCGCTAGGCAAACACCCCGATAGGCCCATAGGCCAAGTCTAACTGGGTTTTTTAAATGCCAGGAACAAAGAAAACCACATATTTTCTTATTATAAATAGAGAAAATATAAATTTATAAAACTGCCATGATCTTAAAATTTGAAAATTTTCATGCTACTTTATAAAACTGCCATTTCTCTAATTTGTAAATTTACAATCGTATGATTGAAAAAAGTGTCGTGTGATCTACAATTATTTTTTATGAATTTTGATGTGGAGATGTTTCACTGTGCGAAAAATGCCATGTTTTGGAGAGATTTTTTTCTTTATTTTTGCAATGGACCAAAACAAAATGCCATGCTGTAATTTTTTATTTATTTGATTCACTGTGCAAAAATCATAAAACATGTCATGCCAATGAAAAAAAATCCATGCCAATATTATTTTTGACATCCTCTTAATAAAAAAATGTCATGCCAACAATAATAAAACTCTCAAATAAAAACTATCATCCTGTAAATAATAAAACTGTTATGTTATTAATAATAAAAATGTCATGATCTTAATAATAAAACTGTGATCCTCTTAATAATCATACAAATTATGTTATTAATAATAAAAATGGCATGCGCTTAGTAATAAAACTGCCATCATCTTCATAATAAAAATGATATGTTATTATTATTAAAATGCCATGCTCTTAATAATAAAATTTCCATGTGAGAAAGTAAAAAAAGACAATTCCAAAATTGGCAAGAGCAAGTGATAAATTTTCCCAAAAACTTGCCATGGGCATTACAAAAAGACCTAAAAATGCCATGTTTTGGAAGACAAAAAATGGCATGGTTTAAAATAAAAAAGAATTGCCATGCCACCTATAATTAAAAGTTGCACATGGCAAGTTTAGAAGAAAAAAATCTCTCTAAAATAGGAATTCTTTGTTCTTTCAAAAATGGTAAAAATTCGGGATTTTTTTAAATAAAAAATCATATTTAAAACAAGTTTTCTTTAAAAATACATACAGTAGTTTAAACGCAAGAGTTCACAACCACCCACTTTAGTCGACTGGGAAGCGTCCCCCGCCCCCTACACAGGAAATCGCGAGTTCAAACCCCTCGTCACGCACCTTGGTCTTGTATTCTTTTTGGAGAAAAAAAGGGAACGGGAACATCGAACGGACCCAGCTGCTCTAGGTAACATTGGCCTTGCACCAAGATACATAGATCACGACCCCCCACTTTAGTCGAGTGGGAAGCGTCCCCCACCCCCTACACAGGAGGTCGCGAGTTCAAACCCCTCGTCACACACCTTGGTCTTGTATTCTTTTTGGAGAAAAAAGGGAACGAAAACATCGAACAGACCTAGCTGCTCTAGGTGACATTGGCCTTGCGCCAAGATACATAGATCACAACCCCCCACTTTGGTCGAGTGGGAAGCGTCCCCCGCCCCCTACACAGGAGGTTGCAAGTTCAAACCCCTCGTCACGCACCTTGGTCTTGTATTCTTTTTGGAGAAAAAAAGGGAACGGGAACATCGAACGGACCCAGCTGCTCTAAGTAACATTGGCCTTGCACCAAGATACATAGATCACAACCCCCCCCCCCCCCCCCCACTTTAGTCGAGTGGGAAGCCACCACCACTCAAACGATGTCGTTGGCGAAGAAATCAACTTCACCATCCTCTCGGCCACCATCACCACCGCCATCCTCACAGCCACCACCACCAACATCAACACCGCCATCCTCTCGGCCACCACCACCAACATCATTGCCTCCACCACCCCCTCGGCCACCACCATAAACACCACCTCCTCGGCCGCCACCATAAACACCACCCCCTCGGCCACCACCATCACACCACCCCCTCGGCCACCACCAACATTCCGAAGAGAGGCTTTCAAGATCTCTCCACGAGTGAGCTTTCAATACTCTCTTGCGGTTTCATCCATTGTGTTTGGATTCATGAACATGATAGCGCGTTCTTTGGCCTTCTTGGCATCACGAATCCTGTCCTCCTCAAGTGCAAGCCTACGCTCCTCCGCCTTCAACTTTCTCTCTTCGGTCGCCGACTTGGCCTTCCAATTCTCATCCTTCAACGCCCTGAGCTCATTCTACCTCGCCATCTTCTCCTCTTTGCGTTCGGCCGCCAACATCTTCTTGGTCTCGATCATTGCCACAAGTTCTTCCTTGTAAGTGGCGACGGCGGGACGTGGCGGCTGCGTCGGCGGAAGACAGTGCGGCGCCGGAGGGGCGAGAGGGAGAGGCGTCAGTTTTACTCGGCCGCGGCGGGATGGAGTAAATTTAGGGAGATTTTGGGGGAAATAGGGAGGTGGAGTAAAAATACTCCACTAAGCCGGATAAGGGATCGGCTAGGTGCGCCGTAAGGGAGTAAACCAGAAATTTTACTCCCTTATGGTCTTTTGGGGCATCGGTTAGAAATGCCCCTACTGATTTATTAGAGGAAAGCGGGTTCATACTAAACAATTGCTTTTTGTCACAGTAAGTTACTTTTCAAATATATCCATCGGAACATGTCCATGTGGAATCTAGTTTTAAAAATCTCATGATGGGAAACATTAAAAAAAATGCAACAAAAGCATGTGGAAACTAATTTTACTCAAAACAAATACCAACTTATTGGCATGTGCTAAAAAAGCAAGTTCATACCAGAAACATGTTTTTTCGTGCTCATGTGGGATCTAGTTTCGAAGACCTCGTCGTGAGAAACACAATGGTGAAAGAAGATTTCAGTTTGATCAATTGGTTTGAATGTAATACAATTTAAAAAAAATCAGAATTGCTTTGCATGGCATTGGCGTCATCTTTTTTGTCTGTACGGTTGGTAACTTGGTATATGTCTCCTGTGCATGAGATAGGAGCTTTGCTACATTGACGGACAATTATTTTTTATGAGATAGCGGCAGCAAAAGTAAAAGCTCGCGCGTGCTCTCTAGCATTGTGTCTTGCCCGTGCACCACAACTAGTCCAAGTTAATGTCACAGACTATCTATCATTTGAAGAAAGAAATGTCAATGGTTTCAAAGCTCATCGCAGAGTGGACACAGGACAAGTATAATTACATGACACTGACAAGGCTTGCTTCGGTACACCCCCCTCACAAATCGTATAAGGGTAGTATGGTCATTTGACCATAAGGTATACCCATGTCTGTATGTGACATGTACGGGACGTAGGTAGACGTACACAGCCGGTCCACCTGCCGTCAGTCCGTCACACCCCTCCATCTTGGGCCTGGCCCATTTTTCTTTTTTTTTAAACGTCAAAAAATAGGTGTGAGACATAGGATTTGAACCTCCAACCTCTTGGTTTATTTTCACCGGCTTTAACCAACTAGGACAGCTAACTTATTGTGCATAGTTGCCTCTTTTATTCTTGAAAAACTGCTAACAATCAGACTACTAATCCGTGCATCAGACCACTCCAGAACGGTGCGATGGATTTTCTCTCGATCGTTGATGGGATAGTAAAACGTGGGCTGGGGGTAGTTAGTATACTTTCCTCAATCATCGTCACGGTTATAGCATGTACGGGAGAACCATAAAAGCTTCCAAAATTTTAGGAAATCGATCCCTGGTTTCTAGGGTATAAATCCCATAAATCACGTTTTGTTTTCTACGTAATAAATCACTACCTAGTTGGTTTGACGGAAGCATTTTTTCCATGCGAACGAAATAAAGCAGATAGATTACGCAACATCTCTCACATTCCATGGAAGCATCATATCGGTTCTCCAATAATTAACGTTTTTCTGATCTATGGAATTTTTTCTGTACTGTGATAGAAACATAATGCAGACGTGTAGCAAACATTTTTGCAGAGTCACAGATAGTATTACCATGGTTGTTAGCAAATTCTATGTGGCATTTAGTTGCTTCATGCATAACATATAATGCTTCCTTATTTTGTCATGGATGCTTCAGTACCAACCGTCACAAACGAAACATGCTTCCTCACATAATCAGACATGAATGGAGGTTTAGGCGGGTGAGTATAATTAGTGAGCAGTTATGGGTGAATATAATTAGGAAGGAGTTCTAAGTCCCCGTAAAAAAAAGGAGGAGTTATGGGTGGACGCGGAGAGATAATAAGCAGTCCATGCCGTGTGGATCGACGGCGTGTGAACAGTTTGATGAATTGATCCCGTCAGACGTCTGGGAAGCGTTTCCCTTTATTCTTCTTGTTGTGCATCTTCTCAGTCTAATTTTTCTTTTTTGGCCATTTTTTTCTTTATTTCTTCGATTTTATTGATTTTTCTTGGTGAAAAAAGACCGATAAATGGATGGATGTGTCGTAACTTGCATACCGTGTCGAAAAACGTTCAAACCTGACATGGATGCCTACAATGGGCATGTCCACTTGCTTGCAAAAGTTGGAATCATTTCAAGGATTTCCAAAAATAGACCATGTTGAATGGAGGGTGTTCAGGTAGGCTAGAATGTTCCCTCTGAGAGCACGTTGTTTGTCGACATCCTTAAAATGGCTATAGTTTATTTTTTCATGGCCTTGTATGGTTAATTCAAGGCACCATACTAAGTTTTTTAGGTTTTTGATAATTTTTGCATTTTCTGGAGTTTTCCCGGTGAAAAAAGGCCGATAAATGGAAGGACGTGTCGCAACTTGCATATTGTGTCGAAAATCGTTAAAACCTAACATGGATGCCTACAATGAGCATGCCCACCTGCTTGCAAAAGTTGGAGTCATTTTAAGGAGTTTCAAAAATATACCATGTTGAACGGAGGGTATTCGGGTATGTTAGAAGGTTCCGTCTAAGAGCACGTTGTTTCTCGTCCTTGAAATAACTCTAATTTTTTCCATGGCTTTGTATGACCAATTCAAGAAACCATGCCAAGTTGTTTGGGTTTTCGACAATCTTTGCATTTTTTGGAGTTTTCTCGGTCAAATAGCTCCGTTTGAGACCATGTTGTTTCTCGACATACGTCAAATGGCTCACATTTTTTCCCATGGCCTTGTATGACCAATTCAAAGCAGCATGCCAAGATTTTTGGTTTAAATTTTTTTAACATTTTTTGGAGTTTTCTCGGTAAGAAAAGGCCGATAAATGACCAGACATTTCGCAACTTGCATACGGTGTCGGAAATCATTTAAAACTGACATGAATGCCTATAATGGACATGCCCACCTTCTTGCAAAAGTTGGGGTCATTTCAAGGATGTCGAAAAATAGATGATGTTGAACGGAGGGTATTCGGGTAGGTGAGAAGGCTCCGTCTGATAGCACGTTGCTTCTCGACATCCTTGAAATGACCTCAACTTTTTTCATGGTCTTGTATGACCAATTCAAGGCACCACACAAAGGTGTTCGGGTTTTTGACAAGTTTTGCATTTTCTGGAGCTTTCCAGGTGAAAAAAGGCCGATAAATGGTCGGACGTGTCGCAACTTTTATATGGTGTCGGGAATCGTTCAATCATGGCATGGATGCCTACCATGGGCATGCCTACCTTCCTGCAAAAGTTGGATTCATTTCATGGATGTCCAAAACTAGACCATGTTCAACGGAGGTGTCCGGGTAAAACCAGAAGGCTCCATCTAAGAGCACATTATTTCTCGACATCCTTGAAATGACCCCTTTTTTTCCCATGGCATTATATGAGAAATTCAGGTCACCAAGCCAAGTTGTTTTGGTTTTTCACAAGTACTGCAATTTCTGGAGTTTTCCCGGTGAAAAGGGTCGATAAATGGCCAGACTGAATCCGGTGACAAGCTGTAGCTCCGGTGAAAAGGAGCACGCGCAATAGCTGGCTCTTACTCTGTAGCCGGCTCATCTTCTCTTTCCTCTTCTCTCCCCTCAATGTCAGCAGAAATATAATATTTTAACTCTTACAACTTGCTTGCATACTAGGATTATTGTGCGTACTACTTCTATACTACTCTCCAGCTATGACAGCAAGCACAATGGAAGTCAACGCACGGGTCGGATGAGTGGAGCGCGTGCCACGGCACTACGGCCCGAAGGGGCGACATGGCGGCAACGCGCGTGTTGGGGAAACCACTGGAAGACCTCAGGGCGGCGGCATTGATCGCGTGTTGCGGCACTACGTCCCAAATGGTCGGTGCTACCGTGGGGACGGCCTCGGGGAGCTGGTGTGGACTGCGAACGTAGCACTACGACCCGAAGGGGCGACACAACTGTTGGGAGACGTAGTAGTAAATCAAAAAATTTCCTACGCGTTCACCAAGATCCATCTATGTAGAAACCAGCAACGAGTAAGGGGAGAGTGCATCTTCATACCTTTGAAGATCGCAAAACGGAAGCGTTACAAGAACGCGGTTGATGGAGTCGTACTCGCAGCGATTCAGATCGCGGATGATTCCTATCTAAGCACCGAACAACGGCGCCTCCGCGTTCAACACACGTGCAGCCCGGTGACGTCTCCTACGCCTTGATCCAGCAAGGAGGAAGGAGAGGTTGAGGGAGAGCTCCGGCAGCACGACGGCGTGGTGGCGGTGGAGCTGCGTGGTACTCCGGCAGAGCTTCGCTAAGCACTACGGGGGACGAGGAGAGGGAGAGGTAGGGCTGCACCGAGGGAGGAAGAAAACTTGTGTCTAGCAGCCCCAAAACCCCACATATATATAGGAGGAGGGGAGGAGGGGGCGCAGCCCCTAGGGTTCCCACCCTAGGGCGGCGGCCAGCCCTAGATGGCCCTTTGGGGCGGCGGCCAGAGGGGGAGAGGGAGGGGCGGCGCCCTAGATGGGCCTAGGGCCCATCTGCCTCTAGGGTTTGCCCCCCTCCCACCTTGAGCTGCGCCTTGGGCCCTTGTGGGGGGCGCACCAGCCCACCTAGGGGCTGGTCCCTCCCACTTGCGGCCCATGCAGCCCTCCGGTGCCGGTGGCCCCACTTGGTGGACCCCCGGAACCCTTCCGGTGGTCCCGGTACGTTACCGATAATTCCCGAAACACTTCCGGTGACCAAAACCTCACTTCCTATATATGAATCTTTACCTCCGGACCATTCCGGAACTCCTCGTGACGTCCGGGATCTCATCCGGGACTCCGAACTACCTTCGGTAACCACGTACACTATTTCCCTATAACCCTAGCGTCATCGAACCTTAAGTGTGTAGACCCTACGGGTTCGGGAGACACGTAGACATGACCGAGACACCTCTCCAGCCAATAACCAACAGCGGGATCTGGATACCCATGTTGGCTCCCACATGCTCCACGATGATCTCATCGGATGAACCACGATGTCGGGGATTCAATCAATCCCGTATACAATTCCCTTTGTCTACCGGTATAGTACTTGCCCGAGATTCGATCGTCGGTATCCCCATACCTTGTTCAATCTCGTTACCGGCAAGTCTCTTTACTCGTTCCGTAACACATCATCCCGTGGCTAACTCCTTAGTCACATTGAGCTCATTATGATGATGTCTTACCGAGTGGGCCCAGAGATACCTCTCCGTCACACGGAGTGACAAATCCCAGTCTCGATTCATGCCAACCCAACAGACACTTTCGGAGATACCCGTAGTGTACCTTTATAGCCACCCAGTTACGTTGTGACGTTTGGCACACCCAAAGTATTCCTACGGTATCCGGGAGTTGCACAATCTCATGGTCTAAGGAAACGATACTTGACACTGGAAAAGCTTTAGCATACGAACTACACGATCTTGTGCTATGCTTAGGATTGGGTCTTGTCCATCACATCATTCTCCTAATGATGTGATCCCGTTATCAACGACATCCAATGTCCATGGTCATGAAACCGTGACCATCTATTGATCAACGAGCTAGTCAACTAGAGGCTCACTAGGGACACTCTGTGGTCTATGTATTCACACATGTATTACGGTTTCCGGTTAGCACAATTATAGCATGAACAATAGACAATTATTATGAACCAGGAAATACAATAATAACCATTTTATTATTGCCTCTAGGGCATATTTCCAACAGTCTCCCACTTGCACTAGAGTCAATAATCTAGTTACATTGTGATGTATCGAACACCCATAGCATTCTGGTGTTGATCATGTTTCGCTCGTGAGAGAGGTTTAGTCAACGGATCTGCAACATTCAGATCCGTATGTACTTTACAAATATCTATATCTCCCTCCTGAATGTAATCACGGATGAAGTTGAAGCGGCGCTTGATGTGTCTTGTTTTCTTGTGAAACCTGGGCTCCTTCGCAAGGACTATAGCTCCAGTGTTGTCACAGAATAGAGTCATCGGGCCCGACGCATTGGGAATTACTCCTAGGTCGGTGATGAACTCCTTCATCCAGACTCCTTCCTTTGCTGCTTCCGAAACAGCTATATACTCCGCTTCACATGTAGATGCCGCCACGACACTTTGCTTGCTGCTGCACCAGCTGACTGCCCCTCCGTTCAAAATATACACGTATCCGGTTTGTGACTTGGAGTCGTCCGGATCTGTGTCGAAGCTAGCATCGACGTAACCCTTTACGATGAGCTCTTCGGCACCTCCATATACGAGAAACATGTCCTTTGTCCTTTTCAGGTACTTCAGGATATTCTTGACCGCTGTCCAGTGTTCCGCTCCGGGATCACTTTGGTACCTCCCTACCAAACTTATGGCAAGGTTCACATCAGATCTGGTACACAGCATGTCATACATAATAGAGCCTATGGCTGAAGCATAGGGGATGACACTCATCTCTTCTCTATCCTTTGCCATGGTCGGGCATTGAGTCGTACTCAATCTCACACCCTGTAACACAGGCAAGAACCCCTTCTTGGATTGATCCATATTGAACTTCTTCAATATCTTTTCAAGGTATGTGCTTTGTGAAAGACCTATGAGGCGTTTCGATCTATCTCTATAGATCTTAATACCTAATATGTAAGCAGCTTCTCCAAGGTCCTTCATTGAAAAACATTTATTCAAGTAGGCCTTTACACTTTCCAAAAGTTCTATATCCTTTCCCATCAACAATATGTCAACCACATATAATATGAGAAATGCTACAGAGCTCCCACTCACTTTCTTGTAAATACAGGGTTCTCCATAAACCTGCATAAACCCAAACGCTTTAATCACCTCATTAAAGCGAATGTTCCAACTCCGAGATGCTTGCACCAGCCCATAGATGGAGCGCTGGAGCTTGCATACTTTGTTAGCATCTTTAGGATCGACAAAACCTTCCGGCTACATCATATACAGTTCTTCCTTAAGGAAGCCATTAAGGAATGCCGTTTTGACGTCCATTTGCCAGATCTCATAATCATAAAATGTGGCAATTGCTAACATGATTCGGACAGACTTTAGCATCGCTACGGGTGAGAAAGTCTCATCGTAGTCAACTCCTTGAACTTGTCGATAACCCTTAGCGACAAGCCGAGCCTTATAGACGGTCACATTACCATCCGCGTCAGTCTTCTTCTTAAAGATCCATTTATTTTCAATGGCTCGCTTATCATCAGGCAAGTCCACCAAAGTCCACACTTTGTTCTCATACATGGATCCTATCTCGGATTTCATGGCTTCAAGCCATTTGTTGGAATCCGGGCCCGCCATCGCTTCTTCATAGTTCGAAGGTTCACCGTTGTCCAACAACATGATCTCCAGGACAGGGTTGCCGTACCACTCTGGTGCGGAACGTGTCCTAGTGGACCTTCAACGTTCAATAGTAACTTGATCTGAAGTTTCATGATCATCATCATTAACTTCCTCTCCAGCCGGTGTAGACTCCACGGAAACAACTTCCCGTGCTATGCTACTCTCCGGTTCGAGTGGAGGTACGATTACCTCATCAAGTTCTATTTTCCTCCCACTTACTTCTTTCGAGAGAAACTCTTTCTCGAGAAAGGATCCATTCTTGGCAACAAAGACTTTGCCTTCGGATCTGAGGTAGAAGGTATACCCAATAGTCTCTTTGGGATATCCTATGAAGACGCACTTTTCCGCTTTGGGTTCGAGCTTCTCAGGTTGAAGTTTCTTCACATAAGCATCGCATCCCCAAACTTTTAGAAACGACAGCTTAGGTTTCTTTCCAAACCATAATTCATACGGTGTCGTCTCAACGGACTTTGACGGTGCCCTATTTAAAGTGAATGCGGCAGTCTCTAATGCATATCCCCAAAATGATAGCGGTAAGTCGGTAAGGGACATCATAGATCGCACCATATCCAATAGAGTGCGATTACGACGTTCAGACACACCATTTCGCTGAGGTGTGCTAGGCGGCGTGAGTTGTGAAACAATTCCACATTTCCTTAGGTGCGTGCCAAACTCGTGACTTAAATATTCTCCGCCACGATCAGATCGTAGGCACTTTATTTTCCTGTCACGTTGATTATCTACCTCACTCTGAAATTCCTTGAACCTTTCAAAGGTTTCAGACTTGTGTTTCATTAAGTAGACATACCCATATCTGCTCAAATCATCAGTGAGGGTGAGAACATAACGGTATCCACCGCGAGCCTCGACGCTCATTGGACCGCATACATCGGTATGTATTATCTCCAACAAGTCAGTTGCTCGCTCCATTGTTCCGGAGAACGGAGTCTTGGTCATCTTGCCCATGAGGCATGGTTCGCACGTGTCAAATGATTCGAAATCAAGAGACTCCAAAAGTCCATCAGCATGGAGCTTCTTCATACGTTTGACACCAATATGACCAAGGCGGCAGTGCCACATGTAAGTGGGACTATCGTTATCAACCTTACACTTTTTGGTACTCACACTATGGACATGTGTAACATCACGTTCGAGATTCATCAAAAATAAACCATTGACCAGCGGGGCATGACCATAAAACATTTCTCTCATATAAATAGAACAACCATTATTCTCAGATTTAAATGAGTAGCCATCTCGCATTAAACGAGATCCAGATACAATGTTCATGCTCAAAGCTGGTACTAAATAACAATTATTAAGGTTTAAAACTAATCCCGAAGGTAGATGTAGAGGTAGCGTGCCGACGGCGATCACATCGACCTTGGAACCATTCCCGACGCAAATCGTCACCTCGTCCTTTGCCAGTCTCCGCTTATTCCGCAGCTCCTGCTTGGAGTTACAAATGTGAGCAACTGCACCGGTATCAAATACCCAGGAGCTACAACGAGCGCTGGTTAGGTACACATCAATAACAAGTATATCACATATACCTTTAACATTGCCGGCCTTCTTATCCGCTAAGTACTTGGGGCAGTTCCGCTTCCATTGACCGGTACCCTTGCAATAAAAGCACTCAGTCTCAGGCTTGGGTCCATTCTTGTTCTTCTTCTTCCTGGCAACTTGTTTACCGGGCGCGGCAACAGCTTTGCCGTCCTTCTTGAAGTTCTTCTTGTTGGAAATATGCCCTAGAGGCAATAATAAATTGGTTATTATTATATTTCCTTGTTCATGATAATCGTTTATTGTCCATGCTATAATTGTATTGATTGGAAACTCAAATACATGTGTGGGTACATAGACAACACTGTGTCCCTAGTAAGCCTCTAGTTGACTAGCTCGTTGATCAAAGATGGTTAAGGTTTCCTAGCCATTGACATGAGATGTCATTTGATAACGGGATCACATCATTAGGAGAATGATGTGATGAACAAGACCCAAACTGTAAACGTAGCATTTGATCGTGTCAGTTTATTGCTATTGTTTTCTGCATGTCAAGTATCTGTTCCTTTGACCATGAGATCATGCAACTCACTGACACCGGAGGAATACCTTGTGTGTATCAAACGTCGCAACGTAACTGGGTGACTATAAAGGTGCTCTACAGGTATCTCCGAGGGTGTCTGTTGGGTTGGCATGGATCAAGACTGGGATTTGTTACTCCGTATGACGGAGAGGTATCTCAGGGCCCACTCGGTAATACAACATCACAATGAGCCTTGCAAGCAATGTGACTAAAGTGTTAGCCACGAGATCTTGTATTACGGAACGAGTAAAGAGACTTGCCGGTAACGAGATTGAACTAGGTATAGTGATACCGACGATCGAATCTCGGGCAAGTAACATACCGAAGAACAAAGGGAACAGCATACGGGATTAACTGAATCCTTGACATAGAGGTTCGACCGATAAAGATCTTCGTAGAATATGTAGGAGCCAATATGGGCATCCAGGTCCCGCTATTGGTTATTGGCCGTAGAGGTGTCTCGGTCATGTCTACATAGTTCTCGAACCCGCAGGGTCTACACACTTAACGTTTGGTGACGATTAGTATAATTGAGTTATTATGTTGGTGACCGAAAGTTGTTCGGAGTCCCGGATAAGATCCCGGACATGACGAGGATCTCCGGAATAGTCCGGAGGTAAAGATTGATATATGTGATAATAGTGTTTTGATCTCCGGAAGAGTTCCGAAGTTCACCGGAAGAGGTTCCGGATGTTTACCGAAGTGTTCGGGTGCAGCAACACTTTATATGAGCCAAAGGGATAAAGCCCACAAGGTATTGGAAAGTGCAAAAGTAGTTTTGCTGCCGCGTAAGCGGTACTACCGCTTGGTGAAGCGGTACTACCGCCGGAGCGGTACTACCGCTTGTGTGAAGCGGTACTACCGCCCAAGCGGTACTACCGCTTGTGTGAAGCGGTACTACCGCTTGTGCGCGGCTGTGCACGGTTCGGCAGGGATCCGAGTTGGACTCTTTCCCTGCGGGCCAAACCGACCTTGTGCGGGCAAAACCGACCCGGAGGAGGCTTTTACTCCAAGTTTAGACCCCAAGGCTCAACATATAAATAGAGGGGCAGGGCTAGCACACGGGATACATCAGGATTTCCCAAGCCGTGTGCCGGCAACCCTAGCCCTCTAGTTCCTCCGTCATAACCTCCGTAGTGCTTGGCGAAGCCCTGCAGAGATTGTTCCTCACCACCATCACCACGCCGTCGTGCTGCTGGAACTCAACCACTACTTCACCATCGCTCGCTGGATCGAGGAGGTGAAGGCGTCATCAAGCCGTACGTGTGTTGAACGCGGAGGTGCCGTCCGTTCGGCACTAGATCGGAAGGATCGTGATTGGATCGCGGGACGCTCGGCGATTTGGATCGCGAAGACGTTCGACTACATCAACCGCGTTTATTAACGCTTCCGCTTAGCGATCTACAAGGGTATGTAGATTCACTCTCCCTCTCGTAGATGCTCATCACCATGGATAGATCTTATGTGTGCGTAGGAAAAATTTTGTTTCCCATGCAACGTTCCCCAACAGTGGTATCAGAGCCAGGTTTATGCGTAGATGAGATCTCGAGTAGAACACAAACGAGTTGTGGGCGTGGTTGTATACATATTGCTTGCCGTTACTAGTTGATATTTGATTCGGCGGTACTGTGAGATGAAGCGGCCCGGACCGACATTACACGTACACTTACGCGAGACAGGTTCCTTCAACTGACATGTAACTTCGTTGCATAAAGATGGCTAGCGGGTGTCTGTCTCTCTCACTTTAGTTGAATCGATTTCAATGAAGAGGGTTCTTTTAGAAGATCAAAAAGCAATCACTACACCACGTTGTGGTTTTGCGTAGGTAAGAACGGTTCTTGCAAACCCGTAGCAGCCACGTAAAATTTGCAACAACAATTAGAGGACGTCTAACTTGTTTTTGCAGGGTATGTTGTGATGTGATATGGCCAATTACATGATGAGATATATGTGATGTATGAGATGATCATGTTTTGTATAGAATATCACGACTTGCATGTCGATGAGTACGGCAACTGGCAGGAGCCATAGAGTTGTCTTTAATTATTGTATGACCTGCGTGTCAATCATTAAGCGCTATGTAATGCTTTACTTTATCGCTAAACGTTAGCAATAGTCGTGGAAGCAACAGTCGGCGCGACAACCTTATGGCGACACGTTGATGGAGATCAAGATGATGGAGATCATGGTGTCATGCTGGTGACGATGGAGATCATGCCGGTGCTTTGAAGATGGAGATCAAAAGCACAAGTTCATGGCCATATCATGTCACTTATGATTTGCATGTGATGTTAATCCTTTTATGCATCTTATTTTGCTTAGGACGACGGTAGCATTATAAGGTGATCCCTCACTTAAATTTCAAGATAAATTGTGTTCTCCCCAAGTGTGCACCGTTGCGAAAGTTCGTCGTTTCGAGACACGCCGTGATGATCGGGTGTGATAGACTCTACGTTCGCATACAACGGGTGTAAGCCATGTTACACGTGCGGAACACTCGGGTTAAACTTGACGAGCCTAGCATGTACAGACATGGCCTCGGAACACAAGAGACCGAAAGGTCGAACATGAGTCATATAGTAGATATGATCAACATAAAGATGTTCACCATTGAAACCACCTCAACTCACGTGATGATCGGACTTGAGTTGGTGGATTTGGATCATGTTACACTCGAATGATCGGAGGGATGTCAATTTGAGTGGGAGTTTTTTAAAATATGATTAACTAAACTCATTATCAAAGAACAATAGTCTAAGTTGTCTTTGCTATATTTATGTTGTAGATCATGGCTCGCGCAGTAGCACCCCTGAATTTTAATGCGTTCCTAGAGAAAGCTAAGTTGAAAGATGATGGAAGTAACTTTGTGGACTGGGCCCGTAATCTAAGGATTATCCTTACGGCTTCCCAGAAGGCTTATGTCCTTGATGCACCGCTTGGTGATCCACCCGCTCCAGTTGAGTCTCTAGACGTTGTGAACGCCTGGCAGGCTCGTTCTGATGATTACTCAATAGTTCAATGTGCAATGTTGTATGGCTTAGAACCGGGACTTCAAAGACGTTTTGAACGTCATGGAGCATATGAGATGTTCCAGGAGTTGAAGTTTATCTTTCAGAAGAATGCCCGGATCGAGAGATATGAGATCTCCGATAAGTTCTATGCTTGCAAGATGGAGGAGAACGGGTCTATCAGTGATCACGTGCTCAGAATGTCTGGGTACTCCACCCGTCTGGCTGAGTTAGGGATGCCCCTTCCGCCAGAGGCTATCACTGACAGAGTTCTTCAATCATTGCCACCTAGCTACAAGAGCTTCGTGTTGAACTATAACATGCACGGGATGAACAAGTCAGTCGCCGAGCTGTTTGCGATGCTGAAAGCCGCTGAGTCTGAAATTCAGAAGGAGCATCAAGTGTTGATGGTCAATAAAACCACTAGTTTCAAGAAAAATGGCAAGGGTAAGAAGGGTAACTCCAAGAAGAGTGGCAAAGCAGTTGCTCCTCTCGTGAAGAAACCCAAGGCTGGACCCAAACCAGAAACTGTGTGTTTTCATTGCAAGGGAACTGGACACTGGAAGCGGAATTGCCCCAAGTATTTGGCTGACAAGAAGGCGGCCAACAACAAACAAGGTATATATGATATACATGTTATTGATGTGTACCTTACCAACTCTCGTTGTAGTGCCTGGGTATTTGATACCGGTGCGGTTGCTCATATTTGCAACTCAAAACAGGAACTGCGGAATAGACGGAGGCTGGCAAAGGACGAAGTGACGATGCGCGTGGGAAATGGTTCCAAGGTTGATGTGATCGCCGTCGGCACGCTCGCTCTTCGATTACCGTCGGGATTAGTGATGAACCTAAATAAGTGTTATTTGGTGCCTGCGTTAAGCATGAACATTATATCTGGATCTTTTTTATTGCGAGACGGTTACTCATTTAAATCAGAGAATAATGGTTGTTCTATTTATATGAGTAATATCTTTTATGGTCATGCACCCGATGTGAGGGGTTTATTCTTATTGAATCTCGATAGTAATGATACACATGTTCATAACATTGATGCCAAAAGATGTAGAATTGATAATGATAATACCACTTTCTTGTGGCACTGCCGTTTAGGTCATATTGGCGTAAAACGCATGAGGAAGCTCCATGCTGATGGACTTTTGGAGTCACTTGATTTTGAATCACTTGACACATGTGAGCCATGCCTCATGGGCAAGATGACTAAAACGCCGTTCTCTGGAACAATGGAACGGGCAAGTGACTTATTGGAAATCATACATACTGATGTGTGCGGTCCGATGAGTATTGAGGCGCGCGGTGGTTATCGTTACTTTCTCACCTTCACTGATGACTTAAGTAGATATGGGTATATTTACTTAATGAAACACAAGTCTGAAACATTTGAAAAGTTCAAACAATTTCAGAGTGAAGTTGAGAATCATCGTAACAAGAAGATTAAATTCCTACGATCTGATCGAGGAGGAGAATATCTGAGTTATGAGTTTGGCAGTCACTTAAGACAGTGTGGAATTGTTTCACAATTAACACCGCCTGGAACACCACAGCGTAATGGTGTGTCCGAACGTCGTAATCGAACTTTATTGGATATGGTGCGATCTATGATGTCTCTTGCCGATTTGCCACTATCGTTTTGGGGTTATGCATTAGAGACAGCTGCATTCACTTTAAATAGGGCACCATCGAAATCCGTTGAGACGATGCCATATGAACTTTGGTTTGGCAAGAAGCCAAAACTGTCGTTTCTTAAAGTTTGGGGATGTGATGCTTATGTCAAAAAGCTTCAGCCTGAAAAGCTGAAACCCAAAGCGGAGAAATGCGTCTTCATAGGATACCCAAAAGAGACAGTTGGGTATACCTTCTATCTCAGATCCGAAGGCAAAGTGTTTGTCGCTAAAAACGGAACATTTCTTGAGAAAGAGTTTCTCTCGAAAGAATTGAGTGGGAGGAAGATAGAACTTGATGAGGTTATTGAACCTTTACTTCAACCTGAGAGTAGCGCAGCGCAGAAAGTTGTTTCTGTGGAGCCTACATTAGCTGAAGAGGAAGTTAATGATGATGATCATGAAGCTTTGGATCAAGTTGCTATCGAACCTCGTAGGTCGACAAGGACGCGTACTGCTCCTGAGTGGTACGGCAACCCTGTCTTAAAAGTCATGTTGTTAGACAACGATGAACCTACGAGCTATGGAGAAGCGATGATGGGCCCGGATTCCAAGAAGTGGTTAGAGGCCATGAAATCCGAGATGGGATCCATGTATGAAAACAAAGTATGGACTTTGGAAGTATTACCTGAAGGGCGTAAGGCCATTCAGAACAAATGGATCTTTAAGAGGAAGACGGACGCGGACGGTAATGTCACCGTCTATAAAGCTCGACTTGTGGCAAAGGGTTTTTCACAAGTTCAAGGAGTTGACTACGATGAGACCTTCTCACCCATAGCGATGCTTAAGTCCGTCAGAATCATGTTAGCAATAGCTGCCTTTTTCGATTATGAAATTTGGCAGATGGATGTCAAAACAGCGTTCCTTAACGGTTACCTTAAGGAAGAGTTGTATATGATGCAACCAGAAGGTTTTGTCGATCCAGAGAATGCTGACAAAGTTTGCAAACTCCAGCGATCCATTTATGGACTGGTGCAAGCATCTCGGAGTTGGAATCTTCGTTTTGATGAGGTGATCAAAGCGTTCGAGTTTATACAAGTTTACGGAGAAGCTTGTATTTACAAGAAAGTGAGTGGGAGCTCTATAGCGTTTCTAATATTATATGTGGATGACATATTGCTGATTGGAAACAATATAGAAATGCTGGAAAGCGTAAAGGAATATTTGAACAAGAGTTTTTCAATGAAGGACCTAGGAGAAGCTGCTTTCATATTAGGCATCAAGATCTATAGAGATAGATCAAGACGCTTAATAGGACTTTCACAAAGCACATACCTTGATAAGATTTTGAAGAAGTTCAAAATGGATCAGTCCAAGAAGGGGTTCTTGCCTGTTTTGCAAGGTGTGAAGTTGAGTAAGACTCAATGCCCAGTGACTGCAGAAGATAGAGAAAAGATGAGTGTCATCCCCTATGCTTCGGCCATAGGCTCTATCATGTATGCAATGCTGTGCACAAGACCCGATGTCAGCCTTGCCATAAGTATGGTCGGAAGGTTTCAAAGTGATCCAGGAATGGAACACTGGACGGCGGTCAAGAATATCCTGAAGTACCTAAAAAGGACTAAGGACATGTTTCTCGTTTATGGAGGTGATCAAGAGCTCGTCGTAAAGGGTTACGTCGATGCAAGCTTTGACACTGATCCGGATGACTCTAAGTCGCAAACCGGATACGTATTTATTCTTAATGGGGGTGCGGTTAGCTGGTGCAGTTCCAAGCAAAGCGTGGTAGCAGATTCTACATGCGAAGCGGAGTACATCGCTGCCTCGGAGGCGGCGAAGGAAGGTGTCTGGATGAAGGAGTTCATGACAGATCTTGGAGTAGTGCCTAGTGCGCTTAACCCAATGACTCTGTTTTGTGATAATACTGGTGCCATTGCTCTAGCCAAGGAACCAAGATTTCACAAGAGGACCAGACACATAAAACGACGTTTCAATTCCATCCGCGATTACATCAAGGAGGACGACATAAATATTTGCAAAGTACACACGGATCTAAATGTTGCAGATCCGATGACTAAACCTCTTCCAAGGGCTAAACATGAACAACACCAGAACTGCATGGGTGTTTGATTCATTACAATGTAAATCACATAGTGATGTGAACTAGATTATTGACTCTAGTGCAAGTGGGAGACTGTTGGAAATATGCCCTAGAGGCAATAATAAATTGGTTATTATTATATTTCCTTGTTCATGATAATCGTTTATTGTCCATGCTATAATTGTATTGATTGGAAACTCAAATACATGTGTGGGTACATAGACAACACTGTGTCCCTAGTAAGCCTCTAGTTGACTAGCTCGTTGATCAAAGATGGTTAAGGTTTCCTAGCCATTGACATGAGATGTCATTTGATAACGGGATCACATCATTAGGAGAATGATGTGATGAACAAGACCCAAACTGTAAACGTAGCATTTGATCGTGTCAGTTTATTGCTATTGTTTTCTGCATGTCAAGTATCTGTTCCTTTGACCATGAGATCATGCAACTCACTGACACCGGAGGAATACCTTGTGTGTATCAAACGTCGCAACGTAACTGGGTGACTATAAAGGTGCTCTACAGGTATCTCCGAGGGTGTCTGTTGGGTTGGCATGGATCAAGACTGGGATTTGTTACTCCGTATGACGGAGAGGTATCTCAGGGCCCACTCGGTAATACAACATCACAATGAGCCTTGCAAGCAATGTGACTAAAGTGTTAGCCACGAGATCTTGTATTACGGAACGAGTAAAGAGACTTGCCGGTAACGAGATTGAACTAGGTATAGTGATACCGACGATCGAATCTCGGGCAAGTAACATACCGAAGAACAAAGGGAACAGCATACGGGATTAACTGAATCCTTGACATAGAGGTTCGACCGATAAAGATCTTCGTAGAATATGTAGGAGCCAATATGGGCATCCAGGTCCCGCTATTGGTTATTGGCCGTAGAGGTGTCTCGGTCATGTCTACATAGTTCTCGAACCCGCAGGGTCTACACACTTAACGTTTGGTGACGATTAGTATAATTGAGTTATTATGTTGGTGACCGAAAGTTGTTCGGAGTCCCGGATAAGATCCCGGACATGACGAGGATCTCCGGAATAGTCCGGAGGTAAAGATTGATATATGTGATAATAGTGTTTTGATCTCCGGAAGAGTTCTGAAGTTCACCGGAAGAGGTTCCGGATGTTTACCGAAGTGTTCGGGTGCAGCAACACTTTATATGAGCCAAAGGGATAAAGCCCACAAGGTATTGGAAAGTGCAAAAGTAGTTTTGCTGCCGCGTAAGCGGTACTACCGCTTGGTGAAGCGGTACTACCGCCGGAGCGGTACTACCGCTTGTGTGAAGCGGTACTACCGCCCAAGCGGTACTACCGCTTGTGTGAAGCGGTACTACCGCTTGTGCGCGGCTGTGCACGGTTCGGCAGGGATCCGAGTTGGACTCTTTCCCTGCGGGCCAAACCGACCTTGTGCGGGCAAAACCGACCCGGAGGAGGCTTTTACTCCAAGTTTAGACCCCAAGGCTCAACATATAAATAGAGGGGCAGGGCTAGCACACGGGATACATCAGGATTTCCCAAGCCGTGTGCCGGCAACCCTAGCCCTCTAGTTCCTCCGTCATAATCTCCGTAGTGCTTGGCGAAGCCCTGCAGAGATTGTTCCTCACCACCATCACCACGCCGTCGTGCTGCTGGAACTCAACCACTACTTCACCATCGCTCGCTGGATCGAGGAGGTGAAGGCGTCATCAAGCCGTACGTGTGTTGAACGCGGAGGTGCCGTCCGTTCGGCACTAGATCGGAAGGATCGTGATTGGATCGCGGGACGCTCGGCGATTTGGATCGCGAAGACGTTCGACTACATCAACCGCGTTTATTAACGCTTCCGCTTAGCGATCTACAAGGGTATGTAGATTCACTCTCCCTCTCGTAGATGCTCATCACCATGGATAGATCTTATGTGTGCGTAGGAAAAATTTTGTTTCCCATGCAACGTTCCCCAACACTTCTTACCCTTGCCTTTCTTGAAACTAGTGGTCTTATTCACCATCAACACTTGATGCTCCTTTTTGATCTCGACCTCCGCTGATTTCAGCATCGAGTACAACTCAGGAATGGACTTCTCCATACCCTGCATGTTGTAGTTCATCACAAAGCTCTTGTAGCTAGGTGGAAGCGACTGGAGGATTCTGTCAATGACCGAGTCATCCGGGAGATTAACTCCCAGCTGAGTCAAGCGGTTGTGTAACCCAGACATTTTGAGTATGTGCTCACTGTGAACTATTCTCCTCCATCTTACAGCTGAAGAACTTGTCGGAGACGTCATATCTCTCGACCCGGGCATGAGCCTGGAAAACCAGTTTCAGCTCTTGGAACATCTCATATGCTCCGTGTTGCTCAAAACGCTTTTGGAGCCCCGGTTCTAAACTGTAAAGCATGCCGCACTGAACAAGGGAGTAATCATCGCAGCGTGACTGCCAAGCGATCGTAACATCTTGGTCCGCTGGGAAAATGGGTGGGTCACCTAGCGGTGCATCAAGGACATACAATCTCTTGGAAGCTATGAGGATGATCCTCAAGCTACGGACCCAGTCCGCATAGTTGCTTCCATCATCTTTCAGCTTGGTTTTCTCTAGGAACGCGTTGAAGTTGAGGGTGACATTAGCGTTGGCCATTGGATCTACAATATAGATTGTAAAGACAATTTTAGACTAAGTTCATGATAATTAAGTTCACATAATCAAATTATTTAATGAACTCCCACTTAGATAGACATCTCTCTAGTCATCCAAGTGATACATGATCCATGTCAACTAGCCATCCATGGTGAACATCTCCATGTTGATCGCATGTACCATACGACTCATGTTCGACCTTTCGGTCTTCTGTGTTCCGAGGCCATGTTTGTACATGCTAGGCTCGTCAAGTCAACCTAAGTGTTTCGCGTGTGTAAATCTGGCTTACACCCGTTGTATGCGAACGATAGAACCTATCGCACCCGATCATCACGTGGTGCTTCGGAACAACGATCCTTAGCAACGGTGCACAGTTAGGGTGAACACCTTTCTTGAAATTTTATTTGAGAGATCATCTTATTTACTACCGTCGTTCTAAGCAAATAAGATGTAAACATGATAAACATCACATGCAATCAATATAGTGACATGATATGGCCAATATCATCTTGCTCCTTTGATCTCCATCTTCGGGGCACCATGATCATCACTGTCACCGGCACGACACCATGATCTCCATCATCATGATCTCCATCATCGTGTCTTCATGAAGTTGTCTCGCCAACTATTACTTCTACTACTATGGCTAACGTTTAGCAATAAAGTAAAGTAATTACATGGCGTTTATGATTGACACGCAGGTCATACAATAAAATAAGACAACTCCTATGGCTCCTGCCGGTTGTCATACTCATCGACATGCAAGTCGTGAATCCTATTACAAGAACATGATCAATCTCATACATCACAATGCATCACATCACATCCTTTGGTCATATCACATCACAAGGCATATGCTGCAAAAACAAGTTAGACGTCCTCTAATTTGTAGTTGCAAGTTTTTACGTGGCTGCTATAGGTTTCTAGCAAGAACGTTTCTTACCTACGCCAAAACCACAACGTGATATGCCAATTGCTATTTACCCTTCATAAGGACCCTCTTCATCGAATCCGATCCGACTAAAGTGGGAGAGACAGACACCCGCTAGCCACCTTATGCAACAAGTGCATGTCAGGCGGTGGAACCAGTCTCACGTAAGCATACGTGTAAAGTCGGTCCGGGCCGCTTCATCCCACAATACCGCCGAATCAAGATAAGACTAGTAACGGCAAGCAAATTAACAAGATCGACGCCCACAACAACTTGTGTTCTACTCGTGCATAGATTCTACGCATAGACCTAGCTCTGATACCACTGTTGGGAGACGTAGTAGTAAATCAAAAAAATTCCTACGCGTTCACCAAGATCCATCTATGTAGAAACCAGCAACGAGTAAGGGAAGAGTGCATCTTCATACCTTTGAAGATCACAAAGCGGAAGCGTTACAAGAACGCGGTTGATGGAGTCGTACTCGCAGCGATTCAGATCGCGGATGATTCCGATCTAAGCACCGAACAACGACGCCTCCGCGTTCAACACACGTGCAGCCCGGTGACGTCTCCTATGCCTTGATCCAGCAAGGAGGAAGGAGAGGTTGAGGGAGAGCTCCGGCAGCACGACGGCGTGGTGGCGGTGGAGCTGCGTGGTACTCCGGCAGAGCTTCGCTAAGCACTACGGGGGACGAGGAGAGGGAGAGGTAGGGCTGCACCGAGGGAGGAAGAAAACTTGTGTCTAGCAGCCCCAAAACCCCACATATATATAGGAGGAGGGGAGGAGGGGGCGCAGCCCCTAGGGTTCCCACCCTAGGGCGGCGGCCAGCCCTAGATGGCCCTTTGGGGCGGCGGCCAGAGGGGGAGAGGGAGGGGCGGCGCCCTAGATGGGCCTAGGGCCCATCTGCCTCTAGGGTTTGCCCCCCTCCCACCTTGAGCTGCGCCTTGGGCCCTTGTGGGGGGCGCACCAGCCCACCTAGGGGCTGGTCCCTCCCACTTGCGGCCCATGCAGCCCTCCGGTGCCGGTGGCCCCACTTGGTGGACCCCCGGAACCCTTCCGGTGGTCCCGGTACGTTACCGATAATTCCCGAAACACTTCCGGTGACCAAAACCTCACTTCCTATATATGAATCTTTACCTCCGGACCATTCCGGAACTCCTCGTGACGTCCGGGATCTCATCCGGGACTCCGAACTACCTTCGGTAACCACGTACACTATTTCCCTATAACCCTAGCGTCATCGAACCTTAAGTGTGTAGACCCTACGGGTTCGGGAGACACGTAGACATGACCGAGACACCTCTCCAGCCAATAACCAACAGCGGGATCTGGATACCCATGTTGGCTCCCACATGCTCCACGATGATCTCATCGGATGAACCACGATGTCGGGGATTCAATCAATCCCGTATACAATTCCCTTTGTCTACCGGTATAGTACTTGCCCGAGATTCGATCGTCGGTATCCCCATACCTTGTTCAATCTCGTTACCGGCAAGTCTCTTTACTCGTTCCGTAACACATCATCCCGTGGCTAACTCCTTAGTCACATTGAGCTCATTATGATGATGTCTTACCGAGTGGGCCCAGAGATACCTCTCCGTCACACGGAGTGACAAATCCCAGTCTCGATTCATGCCAACCCAACAGACACTTTCGGAGATACCCGTAGTGTACCTTTATAGCCACCCAGTTACGTTGTGACGTTTGGCACACCCAAAGTATTCCTACGGTATCCGGGAGTTGCACAATCTCATGGTCTAAGGAAACGATACTTGACACTGGAAAAGCTTTAGCATACGAACTACACGATCTTGTGCTATGCTTAGGATTGGGTCTTGTCCATCACATCATTCTCCTAATGATGTGATCTCGTTATCAACGACATCCAATGTCCATGGTCATGAAACCGTGACCATCTATTGATCAACGAGCTAGTCAACTAGAGGCTCACTAGGGACACTCTGTGGTCTATGTATTCACACATGTATTACGGTTTCCGGTTAACACAATTATAGCATGAACAATAGACAATTATTATGAACCAGGAAATACAATAATAACCATTCTATTATTGCCTCTAGGGCATATTTCCAACAACAACGACAACGCACGAGTCAATGCAGCCGCGGGGAGAACCACGAGGCAGCGAGCTGTTGCTCGATCGGTGGTGGGCGCTGATGGAGAGGATCGCGGCAGGCGGGTGATCAATGTGATCGCACACGAGGTCGAGGGTGTTGCTCGATGATCATGACGGCGTCGCAGACGATGAAGCTAGGTGGTCCAGCAGACCAAGGCGACAACGACCGACGGGGAACAGGATGCAAACGACCGTGTCCAGCGCCCAAGCGGCCAACATAGCACCAACGCCCGAGCGGCCAGGCCCGGATGGCCGACACAACGTCGTGCATGAGATGGCCATACAACGGCGGCAAAGATGGTAGGTGATGCGGGAGTCTTGTTCTAAGCGGCGCGACGACGGGCGGGCAGACGCGCGGACGACGACCGTGACGACTGCCGTGTCGCGCGAGGCCGTCGGGTTGAAGAAGAGGCCGCGTGGTCACGCCGCTGTCGGAGTAGAGGCGCGGGGTCAAAGATGACAGCGGGCGACACAAACCGATCTTAGATCAGAAAACAAAAAATAAAAACGCTGATCAAGATGACCGGTGGGAGAGAGGAAAACCTAGATCAAAGGATCGGGAAAAAGGACTCTCTAGGGCAGCTGGTCAACACGACCGGCGGATGAACCCTAGGTACGGGCGGCGCGGCCCTCATTGGCGATCATGGAGACTGATTGCCCCGGGAGTGGCACGGAGCGAAAGCGGCAATGGTGACTAGGGTTTGGATCGGTTAGCTGATACCATGTAGAAGGAGTAAAGAGGGAATTGGTGGAATCGACATTTTATAGCTTGAGCCTCATGAGCATATATATATATAGGAGTACATATCTTCTTGGAAAATATCCTATGTTTCCAATCTAATCACGATACTCAGCTAAAATAATCTCGAGGTCCCTCGGCCGCAATGCTGCCCATGCTCGCCCATCCTGTTCTGCACCGCTTCAGATCTAGAACAGAGCTGGGCCCTTCCCTTCCTCTCCAGCATCAGCATCGTTCGGGGCAGCACTGGGTGCTCATGTCCGTGGTTCCCATGCCCATGCGCATGCTGGAGTCAGAGACTAAGGAGGCCGGGCCATCTTGATAGCGTGCATGGTCCGCCCTCGTGGACGCAGATGATGCGCTCCTCCGCGAGGAGGTGCGGCGCTCTCTGACCAGGGTTGAGTTCGACACAAGAAGACGCCGCCGCAAGAACGCGAAGGCGCTCCGCCCCGGGCTCGAGGCTTCTGAGCACCTCGCGAGGGGGAAGGAGAGCACCAAGGAGAAGGCGGCACGCCACGTGCAGGAGCATAGCGGCGCCATCTGTCGACTATCGAGCTACATTTACTTCGTGTCAGAGAGCGGCATCACCAGCTCAGACGGCGATGACAACGATCCTCCCACCACAGACGCGTAGACGGAGGAGATGGACCGTTGTGCCGCCGACCACAAGGGCAAGGGCCCGGCCAAGAAGTGGTTATCTGGCCCTCCTTGATGTTTCTTTTATTTGTATCTAGTTTAATCCAATGAATTTTGTCTATATTTTGGGTCCGATTAAATCTGTTGGTTGAAATATACATGCCCAAATCTATTTACACTTCTGCTTCGGTACACCCACCTTAAACACATCAAGGGCTGAGATTAGCCCATACCCCTTCGCAGCTAGGGGCACGATCGTCTTATGTAAAAAAGTCTGCCCCCGCGCGTCCCCCGCGCGCCGATGCCGATACCCCCCGTGCGCCCGTGTATACGGGGCTGCGGAGCGAGCCGAGCCGCGCAGCCGCCGACAGCCATCGAGCCGAGCCGCACGCATGGGCCCATAATGTCGGGGTCAATGGCATGGGCCCACAATGTCGGGTCAAGGGGGCGTTGACCAGGCAGTGGTGGACCGGCGTGCGTGTGGGCGTGGCGCGTGCGTGTGGACGTGGCGCATCCATCGTGGGGCAATAACCGCATGTCCGCCTTATATCCGGCGTGCATTCCGGCGCCGCCTCCTCGCGCCAAGCGCCACCGACGGCCGCTGACCGGTCGCCTCTGCCGCGCCTGGCCGCCTGCCGCCCGCCGCCTGCCGCCGCGTCGGGGCGCCCGCGTGATGGCCCTCGTCTCCCACGCCTTCCGCGACCTGGCGCCCGCCGCCGCGTCGGGGCGCCCGCGTGATGCCTCGTCTGCCACGCCTTCCGCTGCCGCGCCTGCGGCGACCAGCCGCCTGCCCCGCGTCGAGCCGCCCGCCTTCCGCCTCGGGCCTGACGCGGCCGCATGGCCACGTGTCGGGTCGCCCGCCTTCCACCGACGCTCCACCGACGCTCCCTCTCCCCGCCGGCTATAAAAGGCCAACCCGTGCCGGCCTTCTCCACCGCATCTTCTCCCCTCCACCGTGCCACTCCATCTTCTCCCCTCCACCGCGGCCGCCATGTCTTCGAGCGACTCCGACGAGGGGGCTTGGCCGGGCGGCGCCTGGCCGTCCAGCCTCACGATCGGCGACACCGAGGACCTCGCGCGGTTCGGCCTGATGGTGCCGCCGGCGACCAAGGTACCGGGGCCATGGAGGATCGGCGCCGACGGCCGACCTACCCTTGGCCCGCCGCCGCCGACGGCGCAGCTCCGCGCTTTCCCTGGCGGCCGGTACAACCGTAGGGCCCGCCGTGGCTTCTGGCGGGGCAAGGATTTCGACGTCGTCCTCGGCGCGTTCAGGGACGCGGCGGCCGGCCGCCTCGTCGGAGACATCACCGCCGAGGTCGGGTCTAGCCGCCGCCGCCGCCACGCCGCACCTGCTCCCGCCCCACGGTCGCCGGCAGAGCAGCCGCCCCCTGCCCCGGCGCTGGTCCCCATCCCGCCGGAGCAGGCCGCCCTCATGCAGGACGGCGACCCTGACGACACGCCAGGGCTGTTTGCGGTGCTGGCCCAGTCGGCAGACGAGGCGGCCGCGGCGGCGGCGCGCGAGGCCGCGGACCGGGAGGCGGCCTTGGCGGCAGTGCAGCTGCAGCAGGCGCGGGAGGAGGCGGACTTGTGGGGGTCGGACGACGAGTCCAGCGGCGACGACGGCGACAACGGCGGCGACGGCGGCATGGCGCTGGTCATCGACCTCACCGGCGGCAGCGACGAGGAGTAGTCTAGGTTTAGGTTTAGGTTTAAGTTAATGTTTAATTTAAGTTTATGTTTAAATTTAAATTCGGTTCTAAGTTATGTAGTCGGAGCGGTTTAAGTTTATGTTTAATTATGAATGAAGTCGGATCGGTTTATCTAAAAAAAATTGTTATGTTTTATTTAATGATGTAATGAATTATCGTGCTATTCGAACATTATCAATATTGTTAAAAATATTATTTAGAATATTGTTGAAAGAACAAAGGAAAGATGCAAAATAAACGAAAAACTGTCCGGACAGACGCCCCGTGTCATTTATATTGTTTTATTTGTTTTTTAATTAATATTCAGAAAATATCTTTTACTAATGTGTTTATTTATACATTATAAAAAATTATGAAATATATAAAAAAACATCACAATTGTTTATACACATGTATGTTTATTTATACTTTATAAATTATGTGTATATACATTAAAAAAATACCCTTCAGAATTACCTCAATGTTTGCAAATGAGTTGATATGCCCACCCCCAACACTCAACTAAAAATTGAACGTATTCGCAGACCAAACGCATGTTGCGGCATGTCCGAAGAGTAGTTTACTGTGTTTTCTTCGTGAAAATCGTACAAAATGATTTGACTGGCAAAAAATCACGAAACTTGAGATGCATAAAATTTGGGTTCATTTCAAAGATGTCGAAAAAAAAACTTCTTTCGGACGGTCTCCGGAGAATGAGGTCAATATTTTTGACATATTCGGAATGACCTCAAATTTTGCAAGTGAGTTGTTATGCCTACCCCCACACTCCATGCAAGTATTGAACGTATTTGGACACCAGAAATATGTTGCGTCACGTTCGAGGGGTGCTACGTGCTGTTTTCACCGCAAAAATTGAAGAAAATTCATAAAGTGGCAAAAAGCCGAAAAACTTGTCATGCATCCTAGTCATATTGGTAGAACACTATGAAAAAAAATTGGGTTCATTTGAAGGATGTCGAAAAAAAAACTTCTTTCGGAAGGGGCCTTCGCTCCCGAACGGCCTCCGGAGAACGAGGTCAATTTTTTGCCATCTTCAGAATTGCTTGAAATTTTGCAAGTGAGTTGGTATGGCCACCCCCACACTAAATCCCAGAATTGAACGTATTTGGACACCAAAAACATGTTGTGTCACGTCCGGTCAGTGTTTTAGGTGTTTTCATCAAAAAAATTGTAGAAAATTCATAAAGTGGCAAAAAGTTACAAAACTTGGCATGCTTAGTAGTCATGATGGTAGAACACTATGAAAAAAATTTGGGTTCATTTGAAGGATGTCGAAAAAAAACTTCTTTCGGACGGGGCCTTCGCTCCTACCCGAACGGCCTCCGGAGAACGAGGTCAATTTTTTGCCATCTTCAGAATGGCTTAACTGAGGTACATAGTACTAATGTAATTTGGGCTCATTTGAAGAATGTCAAAAAAATAATGTATATAGTACTAATGTAATTTGACTGAGGTGAGACTAAATTTGCATAGTGTGGCAAATGATAAAAAATAAGACAGATAATAATGATGTGATTTGAGTTTACACTGCAATTGGCAGCTCTGACGCACTGCCCGGGCAGTATAAAGAGCTTACACTGCCGGGCAGTACGGCAGTGCCGCCCCTGGCAGTGCAAAGTCAAACCAAATTATTACTACAGCAATGTGCACGAACGCGGCTATATAAGCCGGTCGTGGCGTCCCTCGACGCGCGAGGTGGGACTAAAGAAGCGCCCGTCCCACCTCCCCCCGCGCCGTGACGCATAGAAGGCAATAAAATAGTGATGCAAACAAAAAAGCCCAACCGTGGTTGCAGGCCGCAACTGTGCGTAATCGGTCCGGCCCGATCAAGCCGGGCGGCGAAAGGGCCGGCCTTTCAGCCCAGCTACGGCCTGCAGCAGAGTCAAACGGGGCAGTGGCGGGACGGGGCGGGAATCAGAGGAGTTCGAAAGGGTAGTGGGAGGTTGGTATATAAGGCGGTCGCGGCGTCGTTCGGCGGGCGAGGTGGGACTAAACTTTAGTCCTGACCCCCGCCGACCCTGCCCCCGCACCGCGCGCACAGTCAATGGGCCGGCCCACGCGCGCCGTCGCGCACAGTCACGGGGCCGCGCGCGCTGTCGAAGATTTTTTTTGTTTTTTTTAAATAGTATTATGTTTTTTAGTTATTTATGCCTTTCGTTATTGTTTAAAAAAATTTCTATAATTAATAAAAATCCATACGTAATATAGAATTGTTAACTAGATGTATTATAATAATAATGAGTTGTTTATTATAATTTATAGGAAAAAATAATGAGTTTTTTGATAATTAATTGCTAAAACAATATTTACATCAGAATTGTTAATTAAATTTTTAATATTTATGTAATGTTCATTATTTAATTGTTAATTTAGTTTTTTGCTAATGAATATTTTGGTCAGTTATTTGTGTAGATTAGTAATTACATTTTTAATATTTATGTAATGTTGATTAATGGCTAAAAAATACTTAAAATATATTTGTTAATTAGATTCTTAATATTTATGTAATGTTCATTATTTAATTTTTTTATGTCTTACTCATTAATGGATAAAAAAATTCCATAATAATAATGTGTTTTGCATTAATGGCTAATTGTTTTTTCATAATAATAATTTATGCGTGTCCAACTATGAATGGTACTATTTTATGAGACGGAATGTTATAAGTGTGGGCAAGTAATATTTTTGCTGTGCTAAAATGTATCAGTTTGCGGCTGTGATGTTATATGTACTGTTGTTGTTTGTATTCGCGGCGGTCATTTTTTTTTTAAATATCCCCGCCGTCCTGAGTTGGCGCGATGTGGACAAAACGTGCGCAATATCCCAGGGCGATTCTGGTGGCAGCAGCGGCGCTGGATCCGATGAAGATCGGCCTGGCAGCATGATTGGCGCGCCGAGGACGAATATTCCAGCCCAGCCCGTGCGGTGGCCGACAGCCGAGGCAGTGGCGGGCCCGCGCAGTCCAGCTAGTGCGGGCTGGCGCGATTCGCCGTGCTCCACGCGCGCGTCTGGTGGCTCTGCAGCCGACCGAGCGACAGCCGCGGGCCTGGTGGCAGACGTCTCGTCCCGCCCGACCGAGCGGGCACATGCAACGATCCCGAGGAGGATTTATGGCGATCTGTCGGCCCATTAACGACGCGCGTCGGGCGCGTGGGCCGGCCTTTTAATGCCTCTTCGTGTGCGGCTGGGGACGCTGGCGCGTTGTGGCGACTAGGTTTAGTCCCACCTCGCCCGCGGAGAGACGCGACGACCGGTTTATATACCCGCGTCGTCGCCTTCTCACGAGCTCACTACAGAACACTAATGAATGCCCTGTTGTACGCCGTGGCCTCCCCGCTCGCCGGCCGAAAGGCCTCCCCGAAGGCGTTGTAGTATGCTGTCCGTGCGCGCGCCCGGGCACGGCTGGTCCTTTTTTTCAAATATTTTTTTTCACATAGATTAAATTTTTAAAATGTTAAACAGTCGACAAAGTCATGACAGCAGTAACACATTCATACAAATATATCATGTTTCACACATAACAATAAAAATCACATGTCTCATAACGTTGAACAAGGTGGCATAAAGAATAAACTCAAAGTGCCATGTCTCTTATCCTTTAACAAAGTAGGAAAACAAATAAACTGAAAGTGCCATGTCGCATTACAATCGAACAAAGTATCCAAAATAAAGCGACAAATAGTACGACATGCTAATTGAACTCTGTCCCAGTGCCTTCCATTGATTATGAATACTTCATCTTTATGCATAATTGTAAACAAAAAATTGTAAAGAGAGAAACAAATTGTAAACAACTCATCAGACAATTGTAAAGAGAGAAACAAAAAATAATTAAAATAATGTAAAACTTACTTTTCATTCTCTGGGCACGTTTGCCGTCTATGGCCCTCTTTCTTACAAATGCCACAAAGAGGACCGGGTTTTCTCTCAGAAAATGATTTTGTTCTTCCATTTTTTGTAACATTTGGATCTTTCTTTGCCCGCCCTGTCGTGCTCTGTTTAGGGGCGCCCTTCGTGGAAACTTTCACGGGATCACCTATGACATCAACATGTTATTCCGGCTCACGTGGCTCCTCATGCACATTTCTTCTACTACCAACAGCATCATCATCAGGGACCTTTTTCTTCGCTATTATATTCTGCAGACACTGCATCAACTCATCAAAGACGAATGGATCATTTGAAGCAACATGAAAAGCTTCAGCTCCTGTTATACTGAGTTGACTATAGCGAGCACGCTGCTCTGCCCCTGTCCAACCCCAGCCAAACATGTCACTCTTCCGCTGTGCAGGCAGCCCACCTCTCGCAACTTTCGACATCCTCTTAAGGATGCAACACTTAGGTATTTTACATATTTTCAGATGAACCAACACATACAGAATGTGTTTGCAAGGCAACCCTTTCCGAAGCATTCGTCCACAACTGCAGTCTATCGTATTCTCAGAGTTTTCAGCTCGATAATTCACGCTGAACTGAAATTTGCAGTTATTTCTCCATGTCACGATGAAGGTGTGGCAGTCAACTCCCACTAGCGTCTCAAAAATCTCAAGCTCTCCCATCTTCTTCATATCTTGTTGAAGAATATAAAAATTGGAATGAGTGAATACTTCGTCCTTATATTCTGTGACTGATGGTGGCAATGACTGATTTGAAACACAGTCATCATGCGCCTCGTTCTCACGTAGTCGAACTATGCAATTTTCATAATGCACAACTAGATCAACAATAGTCATGCCGCCGTCCAGGTGAAGGTGAAGACAAGAGTTAAGGCTTTCACTCCTCTGATTACTGCGCATACCCAGAAAAAAACATCTGACAGATATGATGCTGCCCACAGACTCCTCTTCCTGTACATCCTACGCAACCACTCTTCTGTTTTATCAGTCTTCCATTTACGGACAAAAGCGTGCCATCTCGCCTCAAAGTTGGCTGGAGAGGTGGAGTAGTACAAGAGTGCCCTGAACTCATTTAGCGATTTGTAATTAAGGTGCTTCTGCATATTTTTTTCCACGTGCCATGAGCAGAGACGGTGCAACACATCAACCAAAACCAACCGAATAGCTCGTATCATTGCAGCGTCTCCATCTGTGATGATTGACCTTGGCTTCTTCTGACAATTGGCCTTCAGGAATGTCTGGAGCAGCCACACGTACGTCGCTTCGGTCTCGTCGGACACAATGGCACAACCAAAAACTGTGGTGCAACGGTGATTATTTACACCAACAAAGGGGATGAACGGCATACCATATCTGTTCATCTTATACGTGCTGTCAAACACAGTCACATCTCCATACAACTGATAGTCCCGCCGCGACTGTGCATCGCACCAGAACATGCTCTTCAAACGGCCCTCCTTATCGAGCACGTACTCAAAGAAAAAGTCTGGATCCTTCTCCTTTCTGCTCCTCATAATCCCGATTGCCGTGTTAGCATCACCCTTCGCAATCAACTTCATTTTTTCTCGGCAACATAGGTTGTAGACGTCTCGTCTCAGAAACCCACACTTATCATACGAGCCATACCTGCTAATGAAGTTGTCGACGATGATATGCTTTCTGATCCCAGCTCCTTCCATCGCCAAGATCTCAGCTATCTGGTGATCTCCCATCACTCGATGTGACCGCAGAAATACCACCTCATCTGCTCTAGCCAACAAATGGTTGTGATCATCCATAAAAGCTGCCACGAACCAAACTCCACGTCCTTTGTCCAACTTCACGACTAAATGTGCGCCACACTCGCAACGAGTCTCAGGTCTTAGCCTGCGGGTACGGCCCTCCGGGTTTAAAAATTTACTAAGACGTTTTCCTGCCCTCGAGCAAACGTATCGCCTATACCGAATAGTGGTTGAAAGTCCTTTTCCTCGTTTCACCTTATCTTTTCTGATACTGAATCCACGGTCTTTGGCGTAGTTATTATAGAACATGTAAGACTCCCATTGTGATGCAAATGTCATACCCATAACCTTCAACTGTGTCTCCAGCGCACGTTGCTGGATTTCAGCCTCCTCAATGTCCATATTAGCTCCATCCTCATGCTCATAGCCATCATCACCACTCCAACCATCGAAGTTAGCCTACAATATTCCACATCTTAAATTAACAAGTTTTTATTAACAAGTTTTCATTATTGTATGACATCTTAAATTTTGGACCGAACCTGGCTTATGTTATCCGCGAAAGATTCAACACCATGATTTTCCTCGTTCTGGATGTCAATATCCTCCTGCACATAAAAAAAATCATATGCACATGTAAGTACCCATATGGTTCTTCATCCGACGAAATGAATGTACACGTCACTTACGTTTTCACTACAAGCACCCTCCTCCTTCTTTTGAAAATCCTCCTCAGGTTAATTATCGTACGACGACCAGGATTCATTGTCGCTGCTATCATCATCATTTTTACTTTCATTACCATTCGTACGATCAACACTATCGCTACCATCCCACTCACTCGTATCCAAAAACAGATCCGTAAATCCAGTTTCTTTATCCATTGAATGACCTCACTACCAACACTGCAACATTATAAATAAAAATTGATCTATCAATTTTAAATCAAATTAAATGTACTACGGTCATACCGATGAGTACTTCATATCTAATAAGTGATTGCAGATAATTATTTACAGGTACAAATTTTTTTTGACAAACTAGACGGCTTACATGGCAGGTACGTGCACTTCGGCCGGCCTGGCCTGGCTGCGGACGGCGAGGACATTCCCGGAGAGGTTGATCACGAAGTTGCGGGCGGCGACGGCGTCCACGTAGGCCACGTCACCGCGACGACCTGCACGGAGGCCAGATCACGTACGGCGGGCGACTCCAACAACGTCCGCGGCGGCCAGATTCCGGGTGAAGACGGGGAGAATGGTCGGCGATCGGCGGGGAAAGGCGGCGATCGGCCGGACGGGGAGACGTTGGAATTGGCAGCGTGATCACGGCTAGATCGGCGGGGAAAGGCGGCGATCGGCGGGTAAGGGCGGCGATCGGCGGGGCGGGGCGGGGCGACGTTGGAATGGGCCGCGTGATCAACGCAGGCCGTGGGTATTTTTTTTTCGCGCGACGGGAGGGGGTAGATGCGAGCCGGCCGTATCGGCTCGAGCCGTGCGCTCGGCTCTACCTGTATGGGCACGCCGCATACGGCGCGGGATACGTTAAGCACAGTATGCCCAAAATGCCCTTATACGTTAAGCGGGGGTGTACCGAAGCAGATCTCATCTATTTATATTTCTCTGTTTGATGAACTCGTTTGTGATGTTGATCTACGTGTTACGCAGCTGCATACGTTATGGATTTGGGTCAGTGCCAGCAGGCATTTCCGGACACGTCCACATGTGTACAGGTGCTTGGATATGCCACCTGTGTTTGTAGACACTCTTAAGAGATGAGTTTTTTTGCGATTACTCCCTCCGTTTTCAAATATAAGTCTTTTTTAAGATTTCAATATCGACTATATAATGATGTATATAGATATATTTTAAAGTGTAGATTCAGTTATCTTGCTCCCTATGCCATATTAAATTCTCTAAAAAAGACTTATACTCCCTCCGTTTAAAAATATATAAGTGTCTCGTTAGTACAAAGTTGAGACACTTATTTTGGAACGGAGGAAGTATTTAGGAATGGTAGGTGTATTATTTTCCAGATTGTGATCCTTTAGAATTGAGTCATAAGAATTGACCCCTATACTGTTTTGCAGTGTGTACTGGCCTGTGTTTTTTTTAGAACAAGCCAGCACCTACATTAATCAAACAACGGATTCAGTACAAACAAGTTGCCGAATACAACTCGGCACCTCGCCTACCCATACAGCGCTAGCTTCATGAACTGCAGAGTGGGCGAGAACATGAGCAACAACATTACAGACTCGGGAAACTTGAATAAAGGAAACAGACCCAAAGAAACGAGCCTTCAACTTGATGTCCTGAACCACCGAAGCAATATGAGATCAGTCAGGAAGTGAAGCATTAATCTTGGATATGAGAGTCTAGAAGCAAGGATCAAACCAAGGATCAAACCATCAAAACCATCAAAACCAGCTTCAAGAGCAAAGGATAGAGCATGCCTCACTGCCATAGCTTCAGCCAGTCCAGGCAAAGTGACTCTATCAAGGCGTGTCTACATGCAGCGAGACAACGACCCTGATGATCACGAATCACAACACCAATACCAATGCGGCCTAAATCAGATCGAACAGCAGCATCAACATTTAGCATAAGCAGACCTTCAAGCGGTGGAGTCCATTGACGAGTAGATGGCGAGGACTCACATCTGATAGAAGTTCTGACTTTAAAAGTGTGTTGCAAAATTAGATCCACATATGCCTTAATCTTTTCCACAATCCTATTGGGATGCATAAACTTTTCACCATTGCGAAACGGCATTACGAGCCTCCCAAATGTGCCAAATAGTGACAGTGAAAACAGTGGTATGCAAATCTGATGCTTCAGATATCCACTGAAGTAGCCATGTACAAATACTATAGAATTCCTTATGTTTCAGCCTAACTCCATACTCCTCCTTAATGGCGCTCCAGATTTCAGTTGCAAATTGACATCGTAGAAAAGTATGCTCCACCGTCTCCTCCCTCGAACAGAAGTAACAATCATACTGTGAAGGGATGGAGCGCTTCTGCAACTGAAAACCTGCTGTTGGAAGACAATCATGGGCAAATCTCCAAAGTACCACCTTCATCTTGCTAGGACACTGGATTTTCCACAATTTCTGGTCGTCTCTGGTCGTCGGATCGCTCGAACATACGTTCCAGATCAATTCTGGTCACCCTCAAAAAAAAAAAAAAGATCAATTCTGGTCGTCCCTGGTCGCTAACGCGCTGCACGCCCCATCTCGCGGGCCACTGCTCCGCAGAGCTAGCTGGGTTTCCTCTTAGTATTCGGGCCGCATAAGGCCCACACTTTTTCATTTCGATTCTAACAGCCCAGGTCATACGCCGCGTTCCAGCATCGCCCTCCCCAAACGAGAACAATTCCTCTGTTCCTTCCGTGCCGCCGGGGAGCTCCTATTCGACGCATTTTGCGTTGAACAGACAGGCGACGCACGCACAGACCCTGTGACTGGGCCGGCCCAATAGTGGGCGCTGTAGCAGAGCAGCTATGTTGGAAAAAAAACAAAGCGTGAAAAAGTGTTTCGAGAAGGATTCGAACATACGACCTCCATCTTGTGTACCCGAGCAGCTAACCAGTGGAGCCAACAAACGTTACTGTACAAATGGGAGCGTGCACGCATAAGAACTAACTCCAAAGCAGAATTTGGACAGCTGTTTTGAATTTTTTGGAACTTTATCTGGAAATTCTGTTTCTTTTTAAAAACGAACAATGTTAGAAAATCTAATAATTTCTTGAACAACTCGGATTTTTTTTTCAAATTTTGAAAAAATAAAATAGAAATGTGAACATTTTTCAACAGAAAGCATTTTGAAATTCCAGAATATTTGATGAAAACGCAAACATTTATTGAAATTTGAGAAACAAAAATTTAATACTCGGAACAATTTTTGAACAGTGCAAACATTTTTTTAAAATTCCAGAATATTTTCAAAAAAACTCGAATATTTATTGAATTTTGAGAACAAAATTTGATAATGGGAACTGTTTTGAATTGCTGAACAGTTCTCAAAATTCTCAAACATATTTTGCAATTCCCGAACATTTTTTGGAAACACGAACATCATTTGAAAACAGGGGCAGTTTTTAATATTCTGAGCTTTTTTGTAAACATGAACATCTTTTGAATTTATGAGCGAAATTTTAAAAGAGGAACAATTTTTTAAATCACGAATATATTTGGAATTGTTAGAACAAATTTTGAAATGGAGAACAATTCAAAAATCCCAACAAAATTGAAACGTGAACAAATTTTGAATACATGACCAAAAATTTGGAAACGAGAACATTTTTTGAATTTGCGATCAAGTTTTGAATATAAGAACATTTTTTGAAATGCCGGTCATTATTTGAAAAGTTCTGATAAATTTGAACAAAAACATTCCGAGAAACAGAAATGCTATAAAATTTTGTATAGCGCGAACTCTAAAGAACAGAAAGTAGCGGCAGATTTGAAACATTTATGATTTTTCTTATATTTCTTTGAAATATTGAACAGTTTTGAGATTCTCATTCTTTCTGAAAACATAAAAAAGTTTCAAAAAACGTGAACAAATTTCGTAATTGCAAACATATTTCGTAAACAGGAAGAAATGCTGAACAAATTTTGAAATCCGGAACTTTTTTCTAAAATGCGAACAATTTTTGAAAATTCTGAACATTTTTCAAAGAACTTGGATTTTTTTTTTGAAATACCAACGTTTTTACAAAAAAAGTGAACAAAAACGAAAAATAATTGAAAAAGTGAACAATTTATGAATGTCGAACATTTTTCGAGCAGGTCAATTTGTGTCAAGTTTTTGAATTGTTTTGAAAAAATGAACAATTTTTAAAATTATGAACTCATTATCAATAACGTGAACATTTTTTGAATTTGAGAACAAATTTTGAAACCATGAACAGTTTTTGAATTTGAGAACAAATTTTGTAATCACGAACATATTTTTAAAATCCGAACAAAATTTCCAAAACCCGAACATTTTTAGAAAAAAGTGTTTTTTGGTTTATACTATTTTGAAAAGAAACGAAAAAGAGAAGAAAAAAGGAAAAAGTAAAAAAGAAAACCAAAAAAGGGAAAAGATGAACATTTTTGAAAAAGGGTACATTTTTAAATCCCAGAATATTTTGTTTAAAATGCAAACATTGTTTGAACTTATGAACAATTTTGGAAAACACAACCATTCTTTTTAAAAATGAACGTTTTTAAAAGTTGAAACTATTTTTTTAAGTTTACAAACAATTTTAAGTTACAAACAATTTTTTCAAGCCCCAACCAAGACACACTTGCCGGGTCTGGGGCACACACCGGTCCGACGCGGTCTCAGAGGCCGTCGCCGCCAACTGCCATCACTCCATCTTTAGAGCTATACTAACGCATCAACCTTGCCCGGTCTAGCTGATGTCGACGCCACCACGGCGCCCAACGGCACCACCTCCCTACGCGCGAACAGCTGAGCACGTCGCGGTCGCATCGGTACACGTCAGCACCATGCCGCCGAGTACCACCAGCCGTCACAGCTTGAAGTCTCTGGAAGATCTATGGTGCGTAGCACCTGGCGACCAGGCATGACAAAGCGTAGCACCTGTCGGTCAAGCATGACTTGACATCTCCACCGAAACTCCGTGCAAGACGAAGCCGCTCCATCTCCTGCCTCTGACTTCCAGCGCTGCTCCACAAACGATGCTCCCAAGAGAAAAACTACACCGCAGTGCCGCCAGCGTCTGATCTGCAAGACCAGATCCTAGGGCTTCCCCTAGATCAGTACGAGTGGGTCGACAGTAGTCACACAACGATGCCTTCATCAAGGGAACGATGCAGAACGCCACCATCGCCCGCCGTCGGCTTGGTTTTCACTGGCAACTATGTCTCCCCGACTTGCAGCTGGTACTAGATGACGGGTCTGGATATCCGAAAACCCAGCCTCAGGTCGACCACCTCTAACGGAAGAGATGACCACCACCGCCGGCTGCACCGGCCAGATTAGATCTGACTGAAGGTGCTGTCAAGACGCCCACCAGGCCCTGCACGCCGCCGCCGATCCGAAGAAGGATGACGCGACGCCACAGCATAAGTCACTGCTTCCCGAGCGAGGCAAGCTGCCGCCCACCGCCGCCCGTGACCGGGCTGCCCGACGTGCCGCAGTCGTCGTCGCCCGTGACAGGGCCAGCCACCGCCGCCACGGCCATCGCCGCCGCCACCAGATCTGCCGCGCCTCTGCACGCACAAGGGTTGCGCACCACCCGTGAGACGTGGGAAAGATTAGGATCCCCGCCACCACCGTCGGCCCCCGGGCGCATCCCTGCGGCGTCCTCCGGCGGCGGCGGGGTGAGGGAAGGTGGATTCGACAGTGGGGGCGGCTAGGGCTGGTGACCCGCCCGAGTCGCCCGAGCGGGAGTGACGCGGGGGGCGGGGAGCGACGCGTACCTCCAAATCAGAATTCTGATCCCTTTTTTCAATTCCGTGCCTTGCAACTTTCGTCCATGGCGGCTGCGGCGGCCGTCCATCGCCAGCTGTCCTCCTCCTACACCCTCCTCCATACCTTGCAGCTGTACCGCGTGTCCCTTCCCATCCCGCAACCGAACCTGAAACTGCTGCGTTAAAGGTCCACTGTCTACCTCATGTGATAATAGTGATGATGTTAATTAGTTTCAGGGGTGGTGATGGTGATTAATTTGCGCTATTGGTGCCTTACCCCAATCTCCCATTCTGCTTCATATATTACTAGTCGTCAACCCGTGCATCCGCATGGCCTAGCTAATTCATATGCATTTCATATTGAAAGAATTATGTGACAACCTATAGTTTATTTATAATGATAGAACTATTTTATTTTATGACACTAGTAGAAAAAGCCCCATTTGTCCCGGTTCATAAGGCCCATCTCTCCCAGTTGCCGAACCGGGACTAAAGTGTCGGTACTAAAGCCCAACACCTTTAGTCCCGGTTCGCCCACGAACCGGGACAGTTGGGGCTCCACGTGGCCGCTGCGGCTTGCCCAGGCCAGGAGGGCCTTTTGTCCCGGTTGGTGGCACCAACGGGACCAAAAGGCATCCACGCGTCAGCAGTTCAGGGGCTGGGGTTTTTGTTTTTTTTTCTGAAGGGGGGGGGGGGGGGGTTGGGTGGTTTTGTAGGGTTAATTTAGGGGTTTCATATATTATGTTAGCTAAATAGAGAGAAGTGTCCTCTTATCTCCGTGCTTGGTCGACGCTACGTACTATACGTATAGAGAGGACTCGACACGCTAGCTAGCTCGTAAGCAAATGATGGAAACCATTAAGTACAGAAGATCGTCATGAACATATACAGAGAGAAGTGATCGACCTCTCCTTCTCCGAGAGATTGGTCGAACACCAAGTTTTCGTATATCTATCCGACGCTACTGGCTACATATATACAATATAAGATCTCTTACAATCCCCTAACATCTGAACTCAAGTTCCACATGGTATTCTCCGTCTTTGTCGATGGCGTGGTCAAGAAAGAATCCCGCCAATTCCTCTTGAATTGCTTGTATGCGATCTTGTGGTAGGAGTTCATCCCGCATCTGCCACATCTAATTTGAAGAAGGTGGTCAATACATATATATGAATGAAACACAACACAAATGATGGTAATAAAATAAAATTGTGAATATTATTGCTTACGCACTTCATATTGTTTTTTAGAGTAGCCCCGCTCACAGGTCGTGTGGCGGATGAACTCGCAAATGTAGTATCCACAGTAACTATTCCCGGGTTCTTGCCACAACCACTTTACAAGAAATAGAGGTCAATCAAACTGATAAGCAAGCATGCTAAATGGTATTGATGAAACTAGCTAGAATCAATGGGAGATGCGCGGAACTAGCTAGTAGTACTTACTTTCGGGTGGTTAAATCGCAGCTCCGCCGGCAGTCCCGGTGCTTCTGCGGTGAACTTTTTCCAAACCCTGCCAGACAAAGAAAACAATAACTTGATATCAGGAAATGAACAAAGTTGCCGATATGGTGCGATAATGATCGATTGAACTTACTTCTCGAGCATTTTAGTCATGGCCGCATACTCCTCGAGATTTTTTCGTTTTGAGTCTATGACGGTTACTAGTCCCTGCTCAAGCTTAATCTCTAGCAGAATAAAGTGGAAGTTGTGCATGCATGCATAACTCAGCAATTACATTACTATAACCTCGAGTAATAAGGGAAACCGAATATGCACAAGACAGTAACACTCACCTGAATTCGTAAGGAAAGAGTATTGTATCTTTGTTTTGATTTTGAAGTAACGATTGTAGCAAGTTGGCCTCGGTTTCTTTGGCATCATGTTTAACATTCCATTCATCCATGAGATTTGTGTTAATGAACCCAATATCACCGATTTGTTTTTTCTTCAATTCGGCGATCTTCAATCTGAATAATATAGTGAGGATAATTATATATACATGCACTGAAAGAGCTGAGCTATATATAGAGACTTAATTACAGAAGTAGTACTTACAGACAATAGCAAGTGATGATTGTTTTATCGAGGGCCTTTTGATTGAAAAACTGGAAGAACTCCTCATAGGGAACAGACAACAGATCAATTCCAACGAGGTCGTGCTCCTCTTTAACTCTCAGCGTCAAAGTATCCGTCCCAGACTTCTTGCAGATGTCCACTTCCCGTGCCGGAATTTGAATGTGTCCACCTCCATTGTATCAAAAAGTGCATCGTCGGGCATGTAATCTCCAGGATTGCTATACCGGGCAGTATCCCCGGAAGATTAGCGACGATATCGCTAGACACCTTGAGCGGGGGCACGATTACTTCGCTTGTTCGCCGAGCTGGGGAATTGTTTTCCCACTTCTTCGTTCTGCTAACCTTCGATCACTTCAAGTACTTCCCGACCGCTCCGCTTCCTTATATGTCCTTTCAATAACGCGGTAATAGTTGGTTTGCGGCGGAGGCGGTGATGCTCGCTGCAGGGCATCCAAAGTGCGCTTCGCTTTCACCGGATCTATCTTCTCCTCCGGAGGTGGATGTTTCTTAGCTTTTACCGCTTCAAAGAAGTCCTTCACTTGGGCTTCCCAGATCTTCTAGTTTTCCTCCTCGCTCCTCTCGTATGGTAACT
This sequence comes from Elymus sibiricus, assembly GCA_039707655.1. Classification (NCBI taxonomy): domain Eukaryota; kingdom Viridiplantae; phylum Streptophyta; class Magnoliopsida; order Poales; family Poaceae; genus Elymus; species Elymus sibiricus. Next base: position 527,767,752 of record CM077669.1, on the reverse strand, counting down.
TCTCTAGAGGCTTGAGAGACGATGGACCGAATCTGTATTGCCTCCCGCCTCTGGCTGTACTGCTAGACGCCGGAGCAGCCGGAGCGGCTGCGTCTGTCTTCTTTCGTTGCTTACGAGGCGAAGAAGAAGGAGGCGGACTGCTACGATGCGCCGGAGCAGCCGGAGCGGCGGCGTTTGTGTTCCGCCGTCGCCGTTGCTTATGAGGCGGCGAAGGAGGAGGCGGGATGCTAGGACGCGCCGGAGTAGGCGGAGAAGGAGGCGGAGTACTGCCGCGCTCACGCGCCTGAGCAGGAGGCGGAGTGCCCTGATCACTCACCGGAGGAGGAGGAGGAGGCAGAGGAGGCGGAGTGCCCAGCTGACTTGCCGGAGGCATGAAGTTCAGAAGCTTGATGTGCTCCTTCCGCCATAGACATGAAGTCTTCAGAGCAAGACCCAGCTGAGTCTCCCCTTCACCTGTAGGTGGTCAAGCTGGAGCTCCTCAAATCCCTCAGTTATTTCATCCACCATCACAACATCATAGCCTTGTGGAATCGGACGGCAGTGAAAAGTTGCTTCGGGTGAAGGAGGGAACACAGAGCCGACAGCCGCCTTGACTTTGAGGTTCTGCCATTGCGTCATAAGGTGGCACTGGTGTATATCCATGATAAAATCCACGGGGTAGCTAGGACCCGTGAAGTCAGGCTGCTGAACGAGCTCGGTGGAATCCACGCTGCTTCTACGCTGAGATGGCGGGGTAGCTTCTGGGGTAGCTTGCGCAGGATCTCGCTGGTTCTCAACAGCTTGTCGTTCCTCTAGCTTTCGTACCCTTGCCTGAAGCTTCTGCAGTTCGCTCGGCTCCACTTTCCTCCTCCTCTTTTGGGTTTTGTAACCGCGTGCGTCGGGAAACCCAACCTTCCACGCAACGAAGCCTAGTGTGCCTCGTGTTCGTCCAGGGTGCTCAGGATTCCCGAGGGCCTTTGTGAGCTCGTCATTCTCTCTGTCGGGAACGAACGTCCCTTCCTGCGCTGCCTTGATTGCTTCCTGAAGCTTTGTGATGGGTGTTGCAAGTTGCTCGTCCGTCCAATAGCACTTCCCTGTTTCAGGGTCCAAAGTTCCCCCAACCCCGAAGAACCAAGTCCTTGAACGGTCTGGCCAGTGCAATGTCTCTGGTTCGACCCCTTTAGCAATCAGGTCCTGCTCAGCCTTGTCCCACAACGGCCGAGCTTTGAGGTAGCCACCTGACCCCGTGCGATGGTGATGCTCCTTCTTTGCAGCATTTATCTTGTTAATCGCTGACATCTTCTTACTCTTCTTCGATGTCTTGTGGGCCACAAATGCGGGCCAGTGATCTCTTATCTTCTCAAATCGGCCGGTGAATTCTAGAGTCTTGTTTTTGTCGGCATACATTGATTTCAACTCATTCTTCCACCTCCTGAATAGATCTGCCATCTTCTTGAGAGCATGAGCCTTGATCAATGGCTCTATAACTGGCTTATCCGGATACTCCTGTGCCGGTAGGGTGAAATTTTCCTTCAGTGCGGTCCAAAGATCATCTTTCTGTCTATCTTCGACAAAAAAAACTTGAGGGTCTTCCTTCTTAGGCTTATACCATTGGTGGATGCTGATCGGGATCATGTCCCTAACAAGAACCCCGCACTGAGCAGAAAATGCTTCCTTGGTCCGGAGGGTTTGAATCGGTTGGCCATCGCGCGCGATTTCTGTGATCGTGAACCTTTCATCCTGGCGCAACTTTTTCTTCGGGCCTCGTCTCATTACCGAAGTTTTGCTCGATCCGGGGGGCTATAAAAGAAGAAAGAAGAGTTAATATATGTACATACAAAAACAATTAATGCATCAATTAGCTAGTTAGCACAGGCTTTATATATATATATATATATATATATATATATATATATATATATATATATATATATATATATATATATATATATATACCTCGCCGGACTTTGCAACAGCTGATCCCGACTCCGTTCGGTCACCGGAGCCAGCATCATGATCATGACTTTCCTCCTCCATTGTTTGATCACCGTAGCCTGCTTCCTCTCCTTCCAGACCATCGGTTTCGTTGAGAAATATCGACAAGACATCACCTCCGTCGCGGATTATGTCCCCCAATATCTCTTCTTGTTCGAAGTCTCTTTGTTGATCCATAGTTTCTGCAAATATTACACCATGGCAATTAATATACAAACATGAGAGATGGATATATTAATAGTGGCAAACATAGACCCCTCAGCGATCCTCGACCCTCGACTCCTCGACAACCCTCGACCCTCATCCCCTCGGCGACCCTTGACCCCCTACCCTAGCTAGTTCCGATCCTTGACCGCTCGGATTCTCTTAACCTTTAAGGGATTTAACAAGATGGCGCCATTCTGGATGTGCAGAAAAAAAATGGTCCCTATTTTTTCTTGATCTCATCTACCCTTCTATATGTCACGTTGTCTAGTGTCAAAGAATTCAATACTTTGACACAAGAGAACATGCACATATAGAATGGTAGATGAAATCAGGAAAAAATAGGGATCAACTTAATTATGCACATCCATAATGGGGGCATTCTTGATAAATCTCTTATAAATCTCGAGAGAGTTTGTCGGGTAGGGGCGGGAGGGGGTATGAGATCGACAACGTTTTTTTCTATGGTTTGGGTGTCCTCGAGAGTTGGTTGAGCGAGAGAGGGTTGATCGACGTCCCCCTGTCGACCCCTCGGCGATCCTCGACCCTTGACCCCTCGACGACCCTTGACCCTCATCCCCACGGCGACCCTTGACCCCCTACCCTAGCTAGTTCCGATCCTCAACCGCTCGGATTCTCTTAACCTTTTAGGGATTTAACAAGATGGCGCCATTCTGGATGTGCAGAAAATGGTCCATATTTTTCCTGATCTCAAGAAAACCATTGCTTCATCATTTGCCGAATGTAACAGGCGCATAACGGTACGAAGCTCTCCAAAATTGTTTTGGAACGGAGTCCCGGATAGGATAATTCGCTTTTTGGTACGAAGTTCAGCAAGAGCCTTCCGAATATCGCTATTTGGAAGGCCTTTGCTGAAATCCGTACCAAAAAGCGAATCATCCTATCAGGAACTCCGTTCCAAAAGAACTTTGAAGAGCTTCGTAGCGTCATACGCCTGTTACTTCCAGCAAATGATGTAGCCATAGATGAGATCAGAAAAAAATGGATCAACTTGTGCACATCCATAATGGGGGCATTCTTGTTAAACGGAGACCCTCGACCCTCGGCGATCCTCGACCCTCGACCCCTCGACCCCTTGACCCTCGACCCCTCGACGACCCTCGACCCTCGATCCCTCGACGACCCTCAACCCTCGACTCTCGACGACCCTCAACCCTCGACGACCCTCGACCCTCGACGACCATCGACCCCTCGATGACCCTCGACCCCTCGACGACCCTCGACCCTCGACGACCCTCGACCCTCGACTCTCGACGACCCTCGACACTCGACCCCTCGATGACCCTCGACCCTCGACCCTCGACGACCCTCGACACTCGACCCCTCGACGACCCTCGACCCCTCGGCGACCCTCGACCCTCTACCCTAGTTTCCGACACCCTAGTTCCCGACACCCTCGTTCCCGATAAAAGATAAGAAGAGGAAGAAGAAGAAAAAAATAGAGGAGAAAAAGAAGAAAAAATAGAAGAAAAAAAAGAAGAAGAAAAAGAGAAGAAGAAGGAATAGAGGAGAAGAAGAAAAAATAGAAAATTTTCTATTTTTTCTTCTTCTCCTCTATTTCTTCTTCTTCTCCTCTTTTTTTCTTCTTCTTCCTCTTCTTATTTTTTTCCCCTCTTCTTCCCTTCTTCTTCTCCTTCTTCCTCTTCTTATTTTCCTTTTTCCTCTCCTTCTTTTTCTTCTTCTTCCTCCTTCCTTCTTCCTCTTTTCTTCTTTTTCCTTATTTTCCTTTTTCCTCTCCACTAACCTAAAATCTATACTAACCTAACAAAAAAAACATCCATCATCTATATATATATATATATATATATATATATATATATATATAAACATACATCATATGAACAAAAAAAATCATACATCAATATACATCAATACATACAACAACAACAAAATCATACAAAAAAAATGGCCGGCGACGCTCATAGCGAGGACAGCGACGACGAGGCAGGGCGACGACGTCGGGGCAGGGGCGGCGCGGGGACGGCGGCGGGGGCAGACGGCGGCGACGACGGCCGCGGGGACGGCGACGGGGCAGGGGCGGCGCGGGGACGACGACGACGACGGGCGCGGGCGACGGCGACAGCGACGGCGGGGCAGCCTGGCGGCGTCGTTGTCGTCGGCGTCGCTGGGGGGGGAAATGAGATGAAAACTGAAAATTTTGATAAGTGTTGCTTATATACCAAGATCATTGGTCCCGGTTCGTGGAACCAACCGGGACGAATGCCCCCCTTTAGTCCCTGTTGGTGCCACCAATAAAGGCCTCTTTTCAGCAGCCCAAAGGGCGGGAAGCATGGACCTTTGGTCCCGGTTGGTGGCACCAACCGGGACTAAAGGGGTGCATTGGTCTCGGTTGGTGCCACTAACCGGGACCAATGCACCCCTTTAGTCCCGGTTGGTGCCACCAACCGGCACCAAAGGCCTTGTGCTGCCCCGCGGCCAACATGTTTAGTCCCACCTCGCTAGTTGAGAGGGGCTCGAAGTGGTTTATAAGCGCGGCTGCGTTCACCACTTCAAGCTCCTCTCCAATGCAGGCTTACGGGCCTAATCTGTCTCTGCTATACCTGCGGGCCTACTGGGCCTTCTGCGGGCCTGAATCCTGGCCCATGGTTGGGTTTCTAGTCATATTCAGGCCGTGGTGGCCCAGTAGGTGGCATTTTTTTTATTTTTTTCCAGTTTTTTGTTTGTTTTTTGCATTATTTATTTTCTTTTGTTTTTTTGCTTTATTTTTTAATTCTTTTTTGCTTTTAGGTAATAAAAATTATAAACTTTCTGTTAGTGCCATTTGTTTTCCAATTTGAATAGTTTAAATTTGAATTTTTTAAAATTTGTGTGAATCACTAGTTTTTTTACTATAAAGATAGATTTTTGAGTGATTCTTTTTCCTGCTGTTTAATATTACTGTGTTTTATCATTATATTCAAAAACAGATTTTATTATTTTAGTTTCTAACAAAAGATTCTTTATGATAATTCTTTTTGCAATTAAAGTTTCTAACAAAAAAATTGTTTATGAAAATTCTTTTTTGCTTTAATGTTTTGAACAGAAAATACTTTGATAATTTTGGTTGCATGAATTTTATATAATTTTAGTTTCAATAATACTAGAGGTTTATAAAAGTTTTTTCAGTTGATTCCTTTTGCTATTGGAGTTTTATAAAAGCTTTTTAGTTGATTCTTTTTGCTATTGAAGGATATTATAGTTTTGTTTTAGTTGATCATAACAGAATATTTTAATTGATTATTTTTAGTTCATTCTTTTTGCTATGAGTTCATTCTTTTTGCTATTAGTTCATTCTTTCAGCTACATGACCCTTAAATTGAAAAGCACTAAAAATGAACTCTGAAAAGGTTGAAAGTTGGCATGGTATCATCATTTCACCCACATAGCATGTGCTAAAAAGACAATCTCTTTGGAAGTATCAGGGTTTTGGACGAAAACTCATCTGTTACAAAGGGATTTCATTTGTTCACATGTAACTGCAGTGATATTCTAGATCAAAGGCATCATCATAATAGTTGTGGATAGAAAGTCTTCACTTTTTCTTCGCTTGTGTCCTTTTCTTATTGCGCCGTAACCATGGATAATCTTCATCGTTTAACAGGGTGCTTGGGTCAGCCTTGACTTTGAAGGGAGGAATTTCATGAAACTTTTCATAATCTTCAGACATGTCTGTCTTGCCCTCCAATCCCACGATGTCTCTTTTTCCTGAAAGAACTATGTGGCGCTTTAGCTCATCGTATGATGTATCCGCTTCCTTATCTTTTCTTTTTCTCGGTTTGGTACACATGTCCTTCACATCGAAAACCTGCGACACATCATTGGCTAGGACGAATGGTTCGTCTGTGTATCACAGATTGTTCAGATCCACTGTTGTCATTCCGTACTGTGGGTCTACCTGTACCCCGCCTCCTGACAGATTGACCCATTTGCACTTAAACAAAGGGACCTTAATATCATGTCCATAGTCAAGTTCCCATATGTCCACTATGTAACCATAATATGTGTCCTTTCCCCTCTTGGTTGCTGCATCAAAGCGGACACCATTGTTTTGGTTGGTGCTCTTTTGATCTTGGGCGATCATGTAAAATGTATTCCAATTTATCTCGTACCCTTTGGTGCACTTAAACAAAGGAATCGACGATGCCCCAGGTACACATTCTTCCTGCATTTGTCCAGGTATATACTTTCGATGTCATCTAAACAGTGCGTGCATGCATGGTATCCCTTGTTTGTCTGTCCTGAAAGGTTACTAAGAGCAGGCCAATCATTGATGGTTACAAACAGCAACGCATGCAGGCCAAATTCCTCCTATTTGTGCTCATCCCACACACGTACACCGTTTCCAATCCACAGCTGGAAAAGTTCTTCAACTAATGGCCTTAGGTACACATCAATGTCGTTGCCGGGTTGCTTAGGGCCTTGGATGAGAACTGGCATCATAATGAACTTCCGCTTCATGCACAGCCAAGGAGGAAGGTTATAGATACATAGAGTCACGGGCCAGGTGCTGTGATTGCTGCTTTGCTCCCCAAAAGGATTAATGCCATCCGCGCTTAAACCAAACCATACGTTCCTTGCGTCACCTGCAAACTCCTCGCAGTACTTTCTCTCGATTTTTCTCCACTGCGACCCGTCAGCGGGTGCTCTCAACTTCCCGTCTTTCTTACGGTCCTCTCTGTGCCATCGCATCAACTTGGCATGCTCTTTGTTTCTGAACAGGCGTTTCAACCGTGGTATTATCGGAGCACACCACATCACCTTGGCAGGAACCCTCTTCCTGGGGCGCTCGCCGTCAACATCACCAGGGTCATCTCGTCTGATCTTATACCGCAATGCACCGCATACCGGGCATGCGTTCAAATCCTCGTACGCACCGCGGTAGAGGATGCAGTCATTAGGGCATGCATGTATCTTCTGCACCTCCAATCCTAGAGGGCATACAACCTTCTTTGCGGCATACGTATTGTCGGGCAATTCGTTATCCTTTGGAAGCTTCTTCTTCAATATTTTCAGTAGCTTCTCAAATCCTTTGTCAGGCACACCATTCTCTGCCTTCCACTGCAGCAATTCCAGTACGGTACCGAGCTTTGTGTTGCCATCTTCGCAATTGGGGTACAACCCTTTTTTGTGATCCTCTAACATGCGATCGAACTTCAACTTCTCCTTTTGACTTTCGAACTGTCTCCTTGCATCAACAATGACCCGGCGGAGATCATCATCGGGCACATCGTCTGGTTCCTCTTGATCTTCAACAGCTTCCCCCATTGCAACATCACCGTATTCAGGGGGCACATAGTTGTCATCGTCCTCTTCTTCTTCGCTGTCTTCCATCATAACCCCTATTTCTCCGTGCTTGGTCCAAACATTATAGTGTGACATGAAACCCTTATAAAGTAGGTGGGTGTGAAGGGTTTTCGAGTCAGAGTAAGACTTCGTATTCCCACATATAGGGCATGGACAACACATAAAACCATTCTGCTTGTTTGCCTCAGCCACTTCGAGAAAGTTATGCACGCCCTTAATGTACTCGGAGGTGTGTCTGTCACCGTACATCCATTGCCGGTTCATCTGCGTGCATTATATATAATTAAGTGTGTCAAAAACCATTACAGAACATCATGAATAGATAAGTGACCAAATTAATAGAAGTTCATCATCACATTAAAACCAAAGTACATACATAGTTCTCATTGAACAACATATAGCTCTCCAGAGCATCTAATTAAACCATACATTGAAACTATGTAAAACATTTCAATGCAACAACAAATGCGATCATAATCCCAACCCAGGTAACAATTGATCCAACGGCATAATGATACCAAGCCTCGGTATGAATGGCATATTTTCTAATCTTTCTAATCTTCAAGCGCATTGCATCCTTCTTGATCTTGTGATCATCGACGACATCCGCAACATGCAACTCCAATATCATCTTCTCCTCCTCAATTCTTTTTATTTTTTCCTTCAAGTAATTGTTTTCTTCTTCAACTAAATTTAACCTCTCGACAATAGGGTCGGTTGGAATTTCCGGTTCACATACCTCCTAGATAAATAAAATCTATGTCACGTTGGTCAGCATAATTGTCATAAACAATAAATGAACCAAATAGTTATAAAAGATAATATATACCACATCTGAATCATAGACAGGACGAGGGCCGACGGGGGCGGATACCAAAACCATCGCACTATATAATAAGAAGCAATAATAAAAGTAAGAAAATTATACAAGTATCTATCTAAACATACAAGTAAGAATTTTTTCCTTTCAGAAAGAAGATAAGAACAAGAGGCTCACCACGGTGGTGCCAGCGACGAGATCGGTACGGGCGATCGACGGCGGTGAAGACGGGGACGGGACGTGACGGACCGCTAAACCTAGACAAATATTGAGGAAAATGGAGTTTGGAGGTCGAGCTTGGAGAGGAGAAAGCTTAAGTAGTGTGGCTCGGGCATTCCATCGAACACCTCATGTGCATAGGAGGTGAGCTAGAGCACCACAAAGCCCTCCCCTCGCCGGCCAGAAAAAACAGAGTAGTGTGGAGTGCTCTGCTCGCCGGCGAGGGGGTATATATAGGCATCACATTGGTCCCGGTTCGTGGCTAGAACTGGGACTAAAGGACACCCTTTGGTCCCGGTTCAGGCCACCACCAATGGTGGTGGGCCAGGAGCGAGGCCCATTGGTCCCGGTTCGTCCCACCAACTGGGACCAAAGGGGCCAGACAAACCGGGACCAATGCCCCCACGAGGCCCGGCAGGCCCCTGGCCTCACGAACCGGGACCAATGCCCCCATGGGTCCCGGTTCTGGGCTGAACCGGGACTAATGGGCTGGCCCGGCCGACCTGAACCAAAGCCCTGTTTTCTACTAGTGTGATACACATTTGAATTATTTTTGGCGATACCCGTTTCAAATATTTGGGGGGATGTAATAGCCTGCAGCGTTTGAACGAATAGGAATCACATTTCTCCACAGAGTTTGCAAAAATATGATTCCCATGTCTTTATGTGTTTCATAATCTTAAAAGAGCATGTGCTTCATAAGTAAACTCAGTACATGGAAAATAATAATCTGTAAACCAAATGCGAAACGTTGCCTGATGAAATTTGCAAAGATCAATAATATTGGACAACATTCTGTTACTAATAGATTATATGTCGGATGTTTAGAAAGTACATCCTAGATGTGTTTTTTATAAAAGTTTTGAGATAAAAATGTTTGTTATATATCTATGAAACATTTGTATATGGCATTTATAGTCCACATGTGCATGAGATCTTTGTGACAGATAATACTCAGCGTAATATTCTCATGGAATTCCTACACTTGATGTTTTAAAAAAACACATCTCTGCTAGTTATAAGTCCAGATAAAGACATTGGTGGCGCTATATTACTTCATAGAATAAATAATTAAGGTACAACCCAATTTTTTAAAAGTCTCGTCATGAAAATTATGATAATTCTAAGAAAATTCTATATCTCAAATTTTAGGCCAAAAAAGTATTTAACTGTAACTCAGTAAAATTTACGATTATCTCTAAGAAACATCTCATGTGCCTTGATTCTTCTCTCTTCGGTTTTCATGCTCCGAGACATATAACTGAGGCATACATCAATCGATTTTGCAATCGGCATGTCTCCTTGATGTTAAAGAACTATGTACGCATGTATTTAGGTTATTTCCTACTTCCCCAGAGGACCACTTATCAGGAGAAGTAGGCAACACTCGAGACGGTGCAAAATCTAAACTTTTACAGAAACTCCCATATATGTTCAATGGATGATGACAATCATGTTTTCCAAGGTTGAAAGAAACATGATCACAGTAGGAGATGAAGGATTGGACTATACCTCCTTTTAGATTGATTCTAGCTGTTGATGGAACACTAAAGGTGGCGCCAATGGCCTGAAGAATAGACGATGCGGCAAGGCTGAGGATTAGGAAGAGCGGCGGTAGGGAGGGATTAGATGATGCGTCATTGGGACGGGCGGCGGACTGAAGACGGATATTTGCAGCAACATGCTGATGTGTTTTTCTTTCCTTGGATTTGAAATCAATCGGCAGAGTGTCTTTTGGAAAGGAAATCAACTGGGAGAGTTGAGGAGACATAAGTGTGCCTTTCAAAAAAGAAAACGTGCTCGTGGAGAATATGATAGGTCATTGTACTCTTTTTTAGGACTCTACGCTGTAGCTTATTTTTGAACTCCGCTATACTTATTTTAAAGGGACGTTGTTAATCTTTTCTTTTGACACATGCGCGTGTGACATTTCAAAAGAAACAGAATGTGCTTGTGGTAGAACATGATAGGACACTGTACATTTTTTTGATGGGACGTTGTAGTTTTATGTTCATGTATGATTTTTCTGTCCATGACATTTGATGTACATTTTTCAAGTAATGTTACAATTACGATGATTTCACATATTAAACAAATAGATTCGGTCTAGTTATAATTAGGTGATTTCACATATTAAAAGAATCGTTTATGAATTTATTTCATAAGGTAGGTTTGATTTGTTTAGGATTGTTTTTTTTCTTTGGATTCACGTGGACTCTTTCCTGATGGTACAAATTGTGGTTGTCACGTGAAGTCTTTTTTTTTTAAACGAACGTGGACTCTTTTCCTTTTTTTTGTTGAAAATGGGACATGGACTCTTTCCAGATGGTACAAATTGTGGTTCTAGGTGTCGTGTCAGGCTGTACTTATTTTTTTCAGCAGTGCAACATAAATCGTAGGGTTGAGATAGATCATTATATAGATTGAATGGTTAAGATATTTTAAATGATGCGGATTAATATGGAGGCTCGTTTGGTGCCTCCAATTAGTAGATATAAGATTCGTTGCGGCATCTCTTCCTTCCTACCTTCAGTGTCCTCTCTCGGCCATGCCTATTTCCTAGGTTTGTTCTTGCCAACTATCCATCTTCCATGGTTGAGCATAAAGCAATCAGAAATCTGCTCATTGCTAGAGGCTTTGGACCTAGGTGGATTATGTGGATGGATATGATTTTCTCATCTGGGTTATCTTCAGTGTTGTTAAATGGGGTTCCTGGCAAACAATTCTTTTGTAAAAGAGAGGTCAGACAAGGTGACCCTCTTTCACCTCTGCTCTTTGTCTTGGCTGCTGATCTGCTGCAAACAATCCTAAATGAATCAATGAAGAATGGTCTTATTGCTGCTCCTCTGAACACTCATCCCAACCAGGACTTCCCAGTCATCCAATATGCTGATGACACTGTCCTAGTCATGCATGCCAATGCTGCTCAAATTAATCAGCTCAAGAATCTTCTCATGCATTTCAGTACCTACACTGTACTAAGAGTCAACTATGATAAATTTGTGATTGTTCCCATTAATACTGCCAATGAGAAAATGTTGGAGTTAGCCCAAGTCATGGGCTGTACTTCCTTTCACTTACTTGGGACTTCCTCTATGTCTTTCCAAACCAAAGATTGAACATTTCATGCCCATTATTAAGAGGATTGAAAGAAGGCTTGCAGGATGTTCCACTCTGCTCTCATATTGAGACAAATTGGTGCTTGTCAAATCTGTTTTCTATAGTCTACCAATTTTCTTTATGTGTACATTATCTCTGCCAACTGGTGTTGTAGAAAAGATCAAAAATTATCTCAAGCATTTCTTCTAGAGAAAATATGGGATGGAATACAAGGGTACTGCTCTAATAGCATGGGACAAAGTATGCCAGCCTAAAGACAGAGGTGGTCTTGGAGTCCTGGACATTGCCAGCCACAACAAATGCTTGCTTATGAAACATATTCATAAGTTTCTTAATCAGCATGATATTCCTTGGGTCAAGCTTATCTGGGATTCATATTACCCTCACAACATGCTTAACACAACACCACAGGGATCATTTTGGTGGAGAAGTATTCTTAATTTGCTCCCTGAATTCGGGCAAGTGGCAATTCCTAAGCTGAGTTCTGGCAGCACTGTTAGATTCTGGATTGACAACTGGCACGATGGCAGACTAAAAGAAAGATTCCCAGAGTTATTCTCTTTCAGTAGGCATGAGCAAATATCAGTTTAGAAACTCAGTGACTTGGATGATCTATTTGAGCATTTTTACACACCTCTCTCCATTCAAGCTCATCAACAGTTTCAGGATATAACTACTCTGCTACAAGACACTCATCTGAATAACTCTCCAGATAGATGGTGCTACCCACGGAATAAGCATACGGATGGATATTCTTCCATCAAAATGTACCAGCGCCTTCAAAAGAAAGAGTTATCGGCACCAATTTTCAAGAAAATAGGGAAAAGTGCTGCAATGCTCAGATACAAGATTTTTGTGTGGCTCATTCTTCATGACAAAGTAAATGTCAGAAATCTTCTTTTGAGAAAAAAATTCCATCTGCCCAGCTATAACTGTGAAATCTGCGACTTTCACTGTGAGGAGACCAGCCTTCATCTATTCTGGGACTGTCCATTCGCGCTATCATGCTGGGATTCCATTGTACCTAACAGGGAGAGAGGTACTAATGCTTTTGATGAGATAACATTCCTTCTAAACCACCTCCCCAGCCAATTTGCCATGAGCATCATCATCATGGGCTGCTGGCATATTTGGATGCAGAGGAACTCCAAAATTTTCAAAGCTCAAAATCCTTCTGTGCAAGCTTGGAGAATTCTGCTCAGGAATGACCTTTAGGTGATTGTTGTGAGAGCTAAAACTAAGCACATAGATGCATTCAAGGACTGGATTGCAGAGCATCTAACATAATTCTTCATGGATATGCCTAGAGCTGGTATTGGTTAGGTGGATTTTGTTTATTTTTTTTCTCTTTTTTCCGCTAAACATAAACTTGTTTTTTTGAATGAAAATTACCGTAGAACAATTGTTCTACAGTCTTCGGTTCAAAAAAATACTATCCATCTTCCTCCCTTTTATTTTCCTCCATGTCTTCGTATCTACGGAAGTGACTTCCTATTTCTCCCTTGCAGTTTTGCAATCCTCATTCCTTAGGATTTGCGTGTTGAAATTGCTTGAGGGTGTGTGCGTTACACCCAACTAGATGATACCCCGCGCGTTGCTGCGGTACTTTTAGTCAATAAGTCGAATAACTTTGTTTACAAAGTAGATATATGATTATAAGATGAAAATATTGCAATAGTCAGTGGACACAATAGGTAATGTGAATTATGTGAGCTGGTCAAATGTTAATGTATATAAACATAGTAAGAATGGTGATTCCAAAATGAAGATGCTATGAAAGGCAACAACCATGTCAGAACACATTGCTTGCCCAAGATATAATGGATTGAAGCTATTAAATGAATAAAGCAGGAAGACGATCTAATTCAAAGGATAATAGGAAAAATGATACACAAACATGCTAGTCCTCTTAGTCTTCCTTCACTTTGTGGTTCTCCCATTTGTTATCTCCATTCCATCTAATATTAATGTGTGTGTTACCTAAAGGAATGTAAAAGAAGGTAAGAAAATATCTAGCATGCAAAGAGGAATTCCAGATTGACCCATACAAAACCTGGTCTGTGCTAAAAAAAGATGAAAAGAAACAACCTGCATGTAATAAAGTTCACCTTTGCGTTTCAAAAAAAGTAAAATTCACCTTGTTGTGATTAGAAACACCCCAAGCTCCTTCCATTACCGACCTTGGTAAGCTACAGATTGACGACTGTATAACTCCAGTATAGTTTACATCCTAAAACACAACATAAGATAATCCATGTTTGAAATTTTCTACATGCAGTAAGTGGATTAAGCTAATCATTGAAGAGCAAATATATCTTACCTTCCATCTGATCCCAACCAATTGAAGCTGAATTTCCTGAGTAATTGACACCTAATTGGCTAACAAACTAAGAGTGAAATTACATAACAGCAAGGCAAAAAGTTAGAGGCTAACACAATCAAGAAACAATACAGTATGCCAAAAAAATGTATTAGGTTTTATTCTGTGACATACAACAAAGCAAACACCAGGAATGAATGAATAATCAGGCATGCATGGATAAACATCACCATTGTTGCTTCACGCTCGGCTGATTTCTACAATAACAATATATGGGCTGCAGTGGCTAGCACCTTAATTAAGTAAAGTGGCACATAGTGTCCGACCTATTTGCTTGCTCAAGACATAATGGATTGAAGCAAATAGGGGTATCTTAATTAACAAATCATCCAAGAAAATCGTAGAGGATAAGAATCTTTTGCTCCACACAAATATATTGTTCATGTGTAATTGAATTTGTGAGTTCACATCTCACATAAGCATACTAAAATAAACTACATGTGAGATCACTTTCTTATATGAGAAACATAATTGAATAAAGAGCACTTGTGAGTTCACATTTAACAGTAGTAATCTAGCAAATACTACTGACCAAGAGAGGATGCCTAAGCCGAGTTGCAATGGCTGCAGATACTGGCGAGCTGGAGGCACGCAGATGCGGACGCAATCAGTGACGATGATCTAGCTGGTAACAACAGCGTATGGTGACCTGGCGATCGGCGGCGCACACGATACTGGTCAGATATATTCAAGGTTAGTTGCAGAATTACCTGGAATTAATCCATGGCACCCGTACTCCGCCGTCGACCAAAGCGAGAACTCCGACGGCTTCATGTCCCTGCTCACAAGATGCTTGTATATGCTGATAGGACCGGTAGTGCAGTGGCATCGATTTGGTTAGGTCGTCACTGTAACTGTCTTCTCCATAAGGAATTAATAGAGGACATTACATCTTATATGTGAGCGTTAATCACCCACAGTTCAGCTAAGAGAAGCAGGGGAGGCAGCGGGCTGCAACCAAACCGGTAAAGGGAGGCATCACCATCCTCAACAACAACATAGATATTTTTCTTTCAGAACAGTACTGCACAATTTCATTACCACATCACCATGAGCGTACAGTAATATAACATACCTGAATTGTCCCCAGGCATGCACATACAGTACATACGGCAAATGTACGAAGAACAATCGGCCAAGCCATCCACACAACAGCACCCTGCAAAATATGCATCGAGCTCATAACCAGGTCCCTAGGAAGCTCTGGCTCAACCAAGTTTGGCCACACCACGCCTGCTCTGCCATCGCCGGTGTGCATATGTCGGAGCAGGGAAAAAACGTCAACAGGACAGCACCATCAGAATATTTGTCGGGCCGCAAGAAGCACCAGAGCAAAGCTGGATGTTTTCTAGTTGACAGCGGGGCACCGCCGCATTCTCCTCTGACCTTGCCGCGCAACCAACTCCAGCGATCGCCGGAAAACAGATGAGAAGCCGCTCGTCGCTTCACCACAATACCTATAGCCGTCCACCCACCTCGAGGCACACATAGGACTCGTGTACATAGTATCCTCCACATACCTGGCAGCACCTGCAGGAAGGAGCACGCCGTCCCTGATTCTGTGGCCTCGTTGTCGAGCAGGGATGACCGCTCCACGGGGAGCCTTCTCACCGGGTCGATGTCGGCGCAGTGGCATCCGCCGTGAGGCGCTCTTCTTCTAGGGCGGGGGCCCCTATGCTGGGGAAGCCGGACGCCGGGTGGGGACGTCCGCCGATCTCGTCGCAAGGGGGGACGCCCCTCGCCATCGCTTGCCCAATCGAATGCGGTCCGGAGTGAAGTGAAATACCAGATCGTCAAGAGCAAACTGAATCGACAGAGTAATTGTGTAGTGGGATTTGATGGAGATTGGAGAAGATGAAGGGGAAGGGGAATCCGCTGCCTTGGAAAACTGGTGAGGCGCTGCGTTTGTGAAGGATGCGATGGGAATCGCCAGAGACGTCCATGGGCAGCCTCTCTCGCCGGTCGTACTGGCAGTAACCGAAGCCAACGTGGCTGTTTTCTATTGTGGTGGGTCCCGCATGTAAGCCTCTAACTAAATGATGATGTGGCAGTGTTGTTGATGTGGATAGGCTGCATGTCAAGAGAAATATGATAGTGGGGATGAACTATTTAGGTATTATAGATTACAACCATGGCTTCTGGACAGGTATATATCATGCTCACAAATATTCTTACATACACGGTTGTCTTTTGATCATCTACTATGTTTTCTTGATTACTGTGATTTTAGTTGTTACATAGGAATTTGTTTGATTTTCACTCCAACCAGCCACATCCATTTTGTTTGCTTCCTTTCCTTTTCTTTGTTTCAGATTTTATATAATCTGTCTATGACACGTACTGGACCTAAGTAGAATAAAAATGCCTAAACGTTTTCGATTACAAGCCCATGGAAGCGATGCGTGCCAAGAACATTGCGCTGCTAGAGGACCAAGTGGAGTCCTGCCGCAATGTAAGCGGACAAGGATTAATGAACCAGTTACTATATACAATTCGATTGGGGAACCAAAAACAAATAGTGTTAATTCACCTCTACTTGTGCTACTTTACGAGATTTCTGTTTCCTTGATAATCGTGTTCTATACTGCCATACAAACCAGGAGATGAATTCTTCCCTCACTACTCCGTGTGACACACAAGGGAAAAGCCTGCATCAAATTGAGGAACCAATTTAAAATGGTTCGGCAAAGGGTCACCATCTGATCCCAAATGGACAGCCCCATCGATACCCTTGAAGGTTTCACTAGGTTACTGACCTCTGCACAAATATTCTGCAACCTGTTTTTCCCGTTTAAATCTGACTTTGCACTCTTGCTGGTAATTTCAGCTACTTACTGTGGCCATCAAATCTTGGTTCACCGTGTTTTAGATGCCAACACTGTGATGCAGCTTTCTGGTCGGAAGAATAATTAAGCGGACAGGTAGGCTCATTAATTCCTCCAACAGGCCAGAAGCCCAAGTTTGATCTATTGTATATCCATGATCACGAGACTGACAAAGAAACTGAAAATAGAATAAGTGCTTTGTGTAATGATAACAGTTTAGAATTGCTAGGGACCGAATAAAGGACTAACCTGACCAGTGCATAGCCATTAGAATATTTGGTCCACAATCAGATGCAGATGTCCAATACAATATACCTGCATCTAACGACATTGCTTTGCTAATTGTTGGTGTTTTTCACGACTGATACATTAATTCAAGAGAGATGTTATAGTGCATGACAAGCAACGTGGCTTGCACTACATCTCCAACTTAAATCATTCCCTTATGCCCTTACAGTACTCAATATTATTCCCACATGGTGATCCCAAATTTCATTTGGGCATTCAATACACTGATGCTCACCTATTACCTCCCAAGGCTCGCAAAATAATTACAATGCTACATTATTACCCATATTGCTGCCATTACAGACCTGGCTAATACAACCCATACACATGATGTGATAGGGCTACATCCCAGCTACAGGTTCACTGTTACACATGCTTAGAACAGAACCGCTGTTTATTGTTCGATAAAATGAGTTCAGATCTGGCCTGACATTGTTGATTGGGTGTACAAAATGAAGCAAGATGAACTAATTAACTGATGATATTAAAAGAGGTCAAGTTTTTGGACATGATGCAGGAGGTTGTTTTCTCTACAAAATTGTTTTTAAATCACATATAATCTTTGTTCATCCTTGTAACGCTTGTTTACACACCTTCATGGCTTCAACTTGCTGATTTCTCAGATATTCAAGCACAAGGATTTCACTTTTTCAATTCCTCCGTCTAGGGCCGGTCCTGAGATTTTGGGGCCCGAGGCGAGACTAAAACTCGGGGCCCTTAATATGGATGCCATAACAACAAAAATGAATATACATATATATAAAATATTTATCAATAACACTTAAATGCATCTAAATCAGTATGCATATCAAATAATTTATACATATTACCTTAAAATTTTCTTCTAACAATCCTCAATGCAAAGTCAATTATGATGGGGTCGATGTCAATATCATTCAATGATTTCTTCTCGATGCATAATGTTGCCAATCATTTAACCTCTCTGAACCATTGTTTACCTCAAATAGTTCTTCAGTAATTTCAACTTTGTAAGCCAGCCACAAGCATAGTAAATAAGATGCGGTAGGCAATGAAGATATTAGGATAACAATCAACTTCTTGGACATGCTCGAAAATCTCCATAGCAGACATTACACCATCTCGCAAAGTTAATCTTATAATCTTCAATTCAAAAATAAGATCATATACCTCAACATCTCGCAAGCGTTGGTGATGAGCTTCGGTATGACAGAATGGGAAACGCCATAGAGAGAACAATCTAGACCTAATTGTAAAACTATTCTATCTCCTAGCACCTCCCATGTCTCGTCTCTGACTATCGCCGACGATGAAGAAAGAACTGGGTTCAGGCTGGGCCCAGAAGTTTCACGGCAACTCTCAACGAGGATCACTCTCGCAACGAGAGTAAAGTTATGATTTTTTTTGAAACTTTGGTAACCTTATTAAATCAAAGGACAGTTACATAATAACGAACCACCTTACTGTAGGGTAACGTAGCAGAAAACAAAAAAAATCCGACCTACGCACCAGCCCAGGACCACTATGGAGACTGCATACACGATTTGATCATTTTTCGTTACCGACTCGTAGCGCAGCGGAAGTAGAGTCGATGACGAACGGCGGTGCAGATCCCCGCAGCTAGGATTTTACAACCTCCCAACCGCGAGGATGTATACCCTCATCTGCCCCGCGGACAGCCCTCCGGGAGGCGGTCGCACAGTCCCCCGGACGGTGTCGCGGACAGCCCTTCGGGAGGACCTCCGAAACTCGGACTGTCACTCGGACAGCCCTTCGGGAGGACCTCCAAAACTCGGACGGTCACACGGACAGCCCTTCGGGAGGCACTCTCGAACTAAGACCGAAACTACGATCTCTCTACAGAGTTGCACACATACGGTGTCATCTATCCGGCAGGGCTTCGCCGTCCAGAACTAGTTCCCACCGGAACCCAGACAGCCTTTCGGCTCTACGAAACTATTTCGTGGGAGGGAGAGAAGAAAGGCAGATCATGCATGCCATGTGTGTGAGAGTTGGAGTGAGGATGGAGAGCTCCTCTCCACCTCCTTATATAGTGGTGGAAGGGGTGAGGGGGGGGCTGAAATTCAGCCCACTAAACATGCACCCACCAAACAAGGAAAACATGTTCCCACCAAACATGGAGAAAACATGTTCCCTTGTCCATGGTGTTCCCCCATGGGGCCCCACCTTCCTCCCAACACTCTCCACCATTTGTGGGGGCTGCCCCCCACCATGGGGGCCCCACCCAACACTTTGTCCAGCCACAAGGGGGCTGTCCCCTAAAGGGGGCGCCCCCCAAAAACAGCCCAAAAACAGCCCCCACGATCCGTGGGATCTTGTCCCCTCTCGCTGGGACAAGATGTTTTCCGAAACTATTTCTTCTGAAAATTCCAGAAGGTCCCAGAACATTTCCGGCACCCTCTAAAATTATCTGGACGCGCTCCGGAACATTTCCGGTATGGTGGTTTAATTTAAAACCATCTTCGTTTACCCGGTAAACAATTCCGGCAGCTCCGAAAACCTTTTTCGTTTTTTTCTCCAGAAAAATTCCAGAAATTACCAGACCAATCTGGCAACCTCCAAAACATTCCCGGTGCTTGCCGAAACCTTTTTGGATCAATGGTTTTATCCGAAACAACTTTTCGGTTTTACCGAAACTTTTCCGGTGTTCTCTCCGGAACTTTTCCATCGTCTCTGAAACCTTTCCAGTGACTTTCTCTCGGACTCCTCGTCTAGTATTCAGCAGATAGATGACCCTTAAGCGTGTGACCCTATAGGTTCGGTGAAGTATAGACATGACCCGGAACCCCTTCCGATCAATGATTAACATCGGAGCCGTGGACACCCATATTGACCCCTATACCCACACGAATGAATATTCGAGTGAACCTCCAGTTGCCGTGTGCTATTCCTGTTGCTTCGCGATATGTTACAAATACCCAAGGTGAGACATGTAGGCATCCCCGTGGATCAACACTTGTCCACAATGCCAGTTACCTCGTTGCCGGTATTGTTCTCTTTTCTCGTTCCCGTGTTCCGGCATCCCTGTGATCAAATCACCCTGTGTCTGGCCAGACGATGATGGATACCGTAACACCGAGAGGGCCCAGAGATATCTCTCCATCGTCGGAGGAGCAAATCCCAATCTCGAGCTATCAAGTTACTTGACACACTTTTCCATGAACCCGTAAGCCGCCGTAATAGCCACCCATTTACGGATGACGTTTAACAAACCCCAAAGTTCATGAAGCAAGCATGAAGAAACTCGATACTCTCATGGTCTAAGGAATTATGCAAACATTAACTTCTCTGTGTTATTAACCATAAACTTATGACGAATGTATCTCATAGCATAACATCAATCGGGTCGATTCAACACAAGTGTTCTACCAACAATTGTGCCCTCAAAATTGCCGGCATAGTCATGCCCATGATCAGGAAAACAGGATCATCATGCAATACTTGAGCCAGTCATAGAGGCTTGACTAGGAATAATTTTACCGTTTATTATCCCACACGTGCACATGAGTTTCCCTCCAAGCCTCGTTTTATTTGTAGACTCGAGAATCATTGCAGTTATAGCATGGAACATAAACATAATTATGAACAGGGAGATAATCAATAACATTTATTATTGCCTCTAGGGCATATCTCCTACACTTACAATATCAACGATGTCGGCAGCTCTCTATCCATGTTGATGGCAACATCAAGGCCGCTAAGCTAGCTAGTTCATGATGGACTACATTTGCGTCCCTTGGAAAGTGAATGAAAGAAACCAATGTATATCCTAGATCACTTCGCTTGGGTGCAACGTTGCATTGCCCCTGAGTTTCACACTACCTTTCGCTAGTTTCATCCATCTCCTTCTTTGGAAACATGTGTTTTTACACTTCTACTTCGGCACACCCTCCCTCCCCCCAAGCACATTGACGGCTGAAATTAACCCATACACCTTCATAATAAAGGGTAGGATACGGACGTGGATTTTTGGCTTTGGGGATCATATAGTCCCTAATAACCAGTAAAATCAAAATAAAAAGTAAATAAATTTTAAAAATTCTGATTTTATTTTGTAGATGTTCATATTAATGTGGCAAATGTGCTTGACAATTTTCATTCCATATGGGATAGCAGTGCTTCATCCGTCGAAGAAAAAATGATATTAAGTGTAACATTTAGGGTTTGACTTGCATGTACCATTTGGGTATGACAATAAACACATCTAATTTTTTTAAGTTTTTTTGACATTTGTAAAATCCATTTTTTGCACGCAGGAGCATGTACTCCCTAGAGCCAAATGGCATATCTGGCAGGATGGTCTTTTTTGAATGTACATCGTATGCGCCGATACGCGACATTTCCACCTTCTCCATGGACCGGCCAATTTACACCCTTTTTACTCTTTTGTTAAAATTCGAAAAATGTGCATCCGATATTATTCGAACTTGAGACCACTAGGTAGCAATCAAACAATGGTAGCCAACATGACACCTTAATTGTTGTGACTTTTATATTTCTTTTCTCTTCTTCAATCTCTCCTATCTAAACAAACACTTTACATGTTCTGCTCTTCCGTCGTCGTTCCGTGTGCCTGGATTTTGTTCCCACATGGACACCCCTATATCTCGTCTTCAGCGAGAGGGTAGGAACCCTCGCTAAATGGGAGACCGAGATGGCCCGGCCTAGGAGCGCGGGAGGCCACAACCTCCTTTTTTTTTATTTTTTTATTTTATGTTTTAGGTTTCGTTTTTCTTTCTTTTTTAATTCTATTGATATATATATACACACACTCCCTCCGTTCCTAAATATTTGTCTTTCTAGACATTTCAAATGGACTACCACGTACGGATGTATATAGACATATTTTAAAGTGTAGATTCACTCATTTTGCTTCGTATGTAGTCACTTGTTGAAATATCTAGAAAGACAAATATTTAGGAACGGAGGTAGTATATATATATATATATATATATATATATATATATATATATATATATGTGTGTGTGTGTGTGTGTGTGTGTGTGTGTGTGTGTGTGTGTGTGTGTGTGTGTGTGTGTGTGTGTGTGTGTGTGTGTGTGTGTGTGTGTGTATTATGAGAAACACTATATAAAAACATTTCGAAAATATTGACCAAGCATTTCAAAAATGTTAAATGTGTATAGAAAAATTGTTTATGACATATACGAAAATGTATAAAAAAATTGATAATATATATAAAAAATGATAATCTAGCATTGATTTTTTTTTGAATAAGTATTGTAAAAATGTTAAATATGTATAGGAAAAATATTTACCTTGTATTAAACAAATGATGAATTTTTTTATCATGTAGGTACAAATGTTTATCAAGCATTTGAAAAAAAAATCATGAAATATTATTTGAAAAATGGTAATCAAGCTTTGAAAAATGTTATGTATAGAAAAATGTTGACCATGTATTAAAAATTGATGAATTATTTTATCATGTATATAAAAATGTTAATGAAGCATTCAAAAAAATGTTGATCAAGTATTTGTAAAATGTTGATCAAGTATTTGACAAATGTTTAGTTTGTATAGAAAAAATGTTGACCATACATTAATAAAATGATGATTTTTATAATGTATATAAAATGTTAATAAAGCATTTTAAAAAAGAACAAGTATTTGAAAAATGTTAATCAAACATTTGAAAAATGTGAACTGTGTATAGGAAAAATGTTGACCATGTGTTCAAAAACAGTAATATTGCATATAGAAAAGTGTTAATCCAGCCATTTGAAAAAATGTTTAAAATGTGTATAAAAATACTGACCATATATTAAAAGAATGTTAGTTTTGTATTGAGAAAATGTTAAATGTATACTTGAAAATTGTTGTTGACATAGACAAAAAATGTAGAAGTGAAAAACAAAAGAAATAAAGAAAACCAAAAAAGAAAAACAAAAAATTAAACAAAAATAAATAAAAATGAAAAAAATCCGGAGATGAAAAAGAAAATAATAGAAAAGAAACAAAAGAAAACAAAAAAGGAGAAAAGTCTAGAGAAAACTGGCTCTACTAGCTACTTAACTCAAACTGTTGCGGGCGCGATGGCTAGTAGTTCTCGCGCACTTTGTAGAGCTGCAAGGTTTGATCCCTCATTCTCCCCCATTTTCTTCTCTCTTTTTCTCAACTGTGCGCGAAATGGGCTGGCCTGACTACTGTAGCCGCTTCAGCGAGGCATCCTACGGTCTCCCTGAAGGTGAGATATACTCGCGCGCGTTGGCACGTGACCCTCCCATCGGAGAGCTCCTATACGCCACCCGTGTGTGTCCGATCATCGCGGCTTCACTGAAGCAATGCCCACACAGGCCGGCCCAATTATCACGCAGTGAGCGAAGAATTGTTAAACAAAAAGAAGCGCACGTGTGGGATCGAAACCCCGACCTCATGCTGGATTCTAGCCAGGCCAGCCAGCAGAGCTAGCGACCTCGGACATTATAAATGCAATGGCAAAGATAAAGTAGAAAGTACGGTGACAAATCCTTTAAAAGAAACATTCGTCATTTTTTTAATATATGTCGAACATTTTTTAAAATACAGTGAAAGTTTTTGCAAAAAAAAAATACCGAACAAATTCTAAATTCACAAATAAACATTTTATAGTATACGTTGAACAATTCCTTAATATTCGATGAACAAAATTTAGAATACACAATGAACATTTTCAAATATCCGTTGAACAATTTAATAATATGTGATGAACATTTTTGTAATACACAATTTTTATAATGCAAGGTGAACTATTTCATAATATACAATGAGTATTTTCTTAATACGATGAAGATTTTTGTAATATGCGCTGAACTTTTTATATAACTTTGTTCCATAATTTAAGGTGTATTGAGTTTCATGCAAGTCAACCATTTAAATGTTTGACCAAGAATATAGAATAAAATAACAACAACTACAATACCTAATAGATAAAATACGAAACTATTCATGATGAATCAAATGATATAAAATTTGTACTATGGATATTGATATATATATTTCTAAAAACTCGGTCAAACATGGCCTTGTTTGACTTTTCAAAAAACAAATGCACCTTACATAAAGGAACGGAGAGTGTATGCAATAAAGAGAAGAAGAATAGAAACAGAAAATAGAAAAGGAAATGTAAAAGAAAAAAATGAAAAGAAAAAGGAACAAAAACCAGAAAAATAAAAAAACAAGACAACTGAAAACCGGCCAAAACAATGAAAAAACCGAAGCAAAAAACCGTAGAAGAAAAACAAAAAAAAACCCGCAAGAAAGAAGGAAACAACAGCGAACCAAATCCGTACGTGTTCTGGCCCAAATGACACTTGCTTCAGCGAAACCTTGACTGTTTGCTTCAGCGAGGCCCTCCCATCGGTCGCCTGGTTTTTCCAAAACAAAAAATGAACAACCCACCAATCAAGCCGTGTTCTGTTCGTACCGGTCACCACCTTAACCGGAAGTGCAGGAACATTCCCAGTTCAGAAAAAGAAGAGTCCATGAGTCAGGAACCAAGGATGTACTATACCTCTATATCTATATACCTACTAATAAAGCAAGATGTGTTTCACCAATCAGTTCATCGCCGAAAAGAATTTTTTTATCCGAGGTGGTACTAAATTCTTATGCGTTCATCTGCTAGAAAAGAAAGGCTTTTCCAGAATTTCGTACATGGGCCACGTGCAGTGGCCAAGCTAAGCCAGCCCATTTATTTTAAAGCCCACGCAGCTGAGAAAATTCTATTTTCCGCACAGTCCGACAAATAATCGGAGCTTCGCACAGGAAAACCAATAATACGCTGGCACATTTTTTCTTTGTTTCTGTGTTTTACTTCAATTTTTATTCTCCTCCCCCTATCTCTTTTTCCCATACAAGTTTATTTTTATTATATATTTATTTAATAAATTCAAAATTCTCAAAACATGTTCAGAGTTTCAAAAAATAATTAAATTATAGAAAGTTCAGAATTCCAAAATTTTATTGCTATTTTGAAAAATATTCGGAACTTGAAAACAGTTTCCCATTTTTACGAAAACTTTATTGTTTTTCAAAATTGTTTGAGATTTCTAAAAACAAAATGGAATTTTTCAAAATTCTCCAAATTCGAAATTTATTCTTATTGTAGTGAAATTATCACAATTCAACATCATGTTAAAATTTACACATTTTCAAAAATTCTATGAATTTTCAACACATATTCCCGTTATAAAATATGTTCATAAATTCAAATAATGTTCATGTTTTTATAAAAAATTTGCTGTTTTCAGAAAATGTTTGTGAATTTGAATAGATGTTCTTATTTCAAAAAAAAATTGCATTTTTCTGAAAGTGTACATAATTTACAAGAAAAAAACTGTTCAGGATATAAAAAATGGTTTAGGTTTCCTACAGTATTTTGAATTGAATAATGCATGGTGTTCTCTGGCGTACAATGACGTAACAAAACTCTTAAATGCACTCGATCAATGAATCGAAAAATAGCTGATTGATTACTTCACACCCGGGGAAACCAAGAAGCTAAATGTTGTTTTTTCACTTGCACACAGGGTTTTGCGTGCACATATAATTCCCACTAACTTTAAATGGATACTATTTTTTTCTACCATTGGAATGCACGGGCATATGTGCTATCTATATCTATATCTATACGTGCTAGTAAAGCAAGGTGTGTTTCACCAATTTTTTCATCCGTTCACCACCGAAAAAATATATTATCCGAGGTGGTACTAAATTCTTATGCGTTCATCTGCTAGAAAAGAAAGGCTTTTCCATAATTTCGTACGTGGGCCGCCCGTAGTGGCAAAGCGAAGCCAGCTCACTTTTTCGGGCCACGCAGCTTAGAAAATTCTATTTTCCGCACAGGTCGACAAATAGTCGGAGCTTCGCATAGGACAACCAATAATACGCTGGCCCATTTTTCTTTGTTTCTGTATTTTATTTCAATTTTTATTCTCCTTCCCCTATCTCTTTTTCCCTTACAAGTTTATTTTTCTTATATAATTTAATTAATAAATTAAAAATTCTGAAAACATGTTCAGAATTTCAAAAAAGTTAAATTATACAAATGTTCAGAATTCCAAAATTGTGTTGCTATTTTGAAAAATATTCGGAAATTGAAAACAGTTTCCCATTTTTCCAAAAACTTTATTTTTTTCGAAATTGTTCGAGATTTCTAAAAACAAAATGGAATTTTTTAAAATTATCCAAATTCAAAATTTATTCTTATGCTAGTGAAATTATCACAATTCAACATCATGTTAGAATTTACACATTGTCGACAATTCTATAAATTTTCAATGCATATTCCTGTTATAAAAAAATGTGCATAAATTCAAATAATGTTCATGTTTTTATAATAAAAGTTTCTGTTTTTAGAAAATGTTTGTGAATTTGAAAAGATGTTCCTATTTCAAATTTTGTTCGCATTTTTTTCTGAAAGTGTACATAATTTTCAAAAAAAACTGTTCAGGATTTAGAAAATGGTTCAGGTTTCCTACAATATTTAGAATTGAATAATTTATGGGTCTTCTCAGGCGTATGATGACGTAACAAATCTCTTAAATGCACTCAATCAATGAATGGGAAAATAGCGGATTGATTACTTCACACCCGGCGAAACCAAGAAGCGAAATGTTGTTTTTTCACGTGCACACAGGGTTTTGCTTGAACTTATAATTCCCACTAACTTTAAATGCATACTATTTTTTCTCCCATTGAAACGCACGGGCATATGTGCGGTATATTGCAAGAGACGTATAGTGTGTCGGAGTAGGATTCTTTTTTTAGGGTGTGTCTGAGTAGGATTCAAGTACATGCCGAGTAGGCTAGGGAGTTTTGGTGACCGGGGTTCATCTTTATTTTTTTCAAATTCAAATTTCAAAATTTCAGGTTTCAACAAAATCTGAAAAAAATGCAAGTATACAGGGATGAAGGTATATGTGTAAAAATTCAGGATGAAATACCATGAGATTCGACCTGTACAAAAAAGACAAATTTATGGACTTTGTGGATGAATAGTATCATGTGTTGAAAAGCTTCATATTTGTTTTTCTTGCACAACCCTCATTTGAACTTATTTTTTCTTGAAAATTTACACATGTACATTATGCCGCCATGAATATCTATATTTTCTAAGAATTTTTGAAATGTAACAATTTGAATTTTGAATTTTGCAAAAGGAAGCCTCCATGGAGCTCAATATCAAAACTGATGATTTTTTTAAATCGATGAACCTTTTTTCAATTTTGCCATTTAAGGGATGTCGAGAAACGAGGTGCTCCCAAACAAATCGGTCTGGGTTATAAATATGGGGTAGGCCCATCTATCGAATGATCCACATGAGGCCCACGACCCATATAAAATACGGTCTAGAAGGCTATGGGCAAAGGGGCTTCGTCATCAGCCCATCAAAGACAAGGGCCAGCCGACTAATGAGTGTGAGCAGTCGGCCGAAAACGAAGGGAGCAGTAGGCCAAATCAATAGTCGGTAGCTACCTAGGATACCTCTCGCCCACGATGTGTGGCCGTTACACAACAAAGGTATAATCCAATTAAATACAACAGTTACCAGTAGTAAATGCAATGGAACCATTGGCCACACCTCAGGCCATGCATAGCATTATTACTAGCCCATTATGTACCCCTACCTGACGCACTTTACGTAAACAGGAGTGAAGTCTCGAGCTGAGAGTTGAACCTCCACACATTGTACCTTGCGCCAAGAGCTAACAGCACCACGGGAGTAGGGTATTGCCTCCACTGGAGAGGGCCCGAACCTATATAAATCCTTGAGCGTACTCTCAACTACATCGTTCGCTATATACGATTGCCTCTACATTCCTACCCCCTAGTACTGTTAGGATTATATCCATGCCAGTTGGCGCCAACCGTGGGGCAAGCATCTAACGATGATATGGTGTGTTTGGCTTCATCATTGGTTCCGGTTGGCAGCATCCTCTTCGGAGAACTCGAGTTTCCCATCGATGGGTTATGACATCATGATGCCCCGAACAGCGTTGACCTACCGGCTCATGGGAGCATCCAATACCGGGCCAACAGCTCGGGGGTGTTGAGCTTACAGCTCCCATCACCATATCAGCTGACGTAGCTGGCGCAGAGTTTTGGTTTTCGGTTTACTATTTTTCGCCACTCAGCGAAATGACCATATTTCAGGCATTTCAAATTTTTGGCAAAATCTTGGATGAAAATATGAAATCATAATTTGAATTTTGAACAAAATTTAAACAAAATTTGGCCAAAATTTTATGGAAATTTGAGATCAAGCAAAACCAACACAACACCATGCTGCAGCATTCAAGAACCAACAGAAAGGAAATGGTTTGTTGAACCAACAGAAAGGAAATGGTTTGTTAATTGCATCGGTAAAAAGGCCACACAAACATTTCTCACAAAGAAGATATGCAGTTAGGGCATCTCCAACGCCAACCCGCAAATTTCCTCCTCCATTCGTACATGGATAGGGCAGGACTAGTCCGCGGACAAAGGTGTTAAGATGGGATGCAACATGTTCATTAGGACTTCCAGCAAATTGTTCTTTCATAACAAAATTTAGCAATGCGACATTAATATCACAAGTCTTCGCACTAGTGGCAGGAGGAGCAATTGAAGTACTAATAAAATCATTATTATTAGTATTTGAAAAATCACACGATTTAGTATTTTCTTGAGACATCGTGACTAAACAAGCAAACAAGCAAAGTAACAAAGTAAAATATTTTTTGTATTTTTAATTTTTTAGCAAGACGAATAAAAATTAAATAATAAAAAGAACAAGATATTGATAATTTGAGCGAAGCTATTTGTAGTGATTTGGTGATGTCTCCCCGGCAACGTTGCCCGAAATTCTTCCTGCTACTTGTGAGCTGCTTTGGGTTTTTCCGTGAAGAGGAGGGGAGATGCAGTACAATATAGATAACTATTTCCCTCAATTAAGAACCAAGGTTATCTATCCAGTAGGAGAACCACAAACACCAGTGAACAAAACCTACACACACAGAACAAAACACTTCCACCTATCGTGAACAAGAGGGTTGTCAATCCCCGTTAACTCACTACTTGCAAGGATTAAAGCTCATAGTGATAGATAGATAAATTGCAAAATAAAAATAAAGTAAGTAAATTGCAGCAAGGTAGTTTTTGATTTTATATATGATTTAGGTAGACAAGGGGCCATAGTTTTCACTAGAGGCTTCTCTCTCGAACACATAGCATATGTGGGTAAACAAATTACTGTTAGACAACTGGTAGAAAAGCGCATAGTTATGATGTTATTCATGGAAATGATCACACAAATAGGCATCACGTCCATGACAAGTATTCCGACTCCTGCCTGCATCTACTATTACTACTTCACCAATCCACCGCTATCCAACATGCATCTATGGTATTAAATTCATAACAAACGGAGTAACGCCTTAAGCAAGATGACATGATGCAGACAAAGTAAACCCAATCAATATGAATAAAACCCGTAATTTTATCCTTAATGGCAACAATACAAATATGTGTCTTGTCCCCTTCTGTCACTAGGATATAGAGCACCCCAAGATTGAACCCATTACAAAGCACCTCTCTCACTGAAGATAAATCGATCTAGTTTGTCAAACCAAGCAGATAGATCAAAGAGAAATACAAAACTATCATAATCATGCATAATAAATTTCAGAAAAGACTCAATTACTTCTTATGAATAATCTGATCATAAACCCACAATTCATCATATCCCAACTAACACACCGCGAAAGATGATTACAACGGATATAACTCTAAGAAGATCGAGGAGCACATGGTATTGAAGGTCAAAGAGAGAGAAGCCATATAGCTACTAGCTATGGACCAATAGGTCTGTGGTAAACTACTCACGCGTCATTGGAAGGGCAACAAGGTTGATGAAGAAGCCCTCCGTGATCGATTCCACCTCCGACAGAGTACCGGAAAAGGCCTCCAGATTGGATCGCGGAAGAACAGAAACTTGCAGCGGCGAAAAAAGGGTTTCAGGTGTCTCTTTGTTGGTTTCCCAATATTTGAGAATTTATAGAAGCGAAATTAGGTCAGAAGGAGCCACAAGGGGCCCACAAGGTAATAGGACGCCCCCCAAGGCGCGCCCTGTTGCCTTGCCATCTCCTCGTGTGGTCTCTTGTCTCCTCTCGAAGCTTATAGGGTCCCTTTTGTCTAGAAAAAAATCCTCAAAAAGTTTCGTAGCATTTGGACTTCGTTTGGTACTGATTTCCTGGAAAACCAAAAACAAGCATAAAACAGCATCTGGCACTATGCACTGGGTTAAATGGTTAGTTCCAAAAAATGGTATAAATAGCATAAAAATTCATATAAAGTATCCAAGATTGATAATATAGTATAATGAAACAATCAAAAATTATAGATACGTTGGAGACGTATCAATAGGCCATTCGCAGAGGGAAGCGGAGGTTGTCATGCGCTTTTAATTTTTGAATGTGCAAGCTGTTAATACAAGGGAATGTCACTTTATATTGCCCCTTGTGATAGCAACCTTTATTATGCAGTCTGTCGCTTTTATTTCTTTCCCATCACAAGTTCGTACAAAGCTTATTTTCCCTTGTAATAAAATATCATACATATTTAGGAGAAATTTTTATTGCCTTTTTGCACCGACGACAACTTACTTGAAAGATCCTATTCAATCCATAGGTAGATATGCTGGACTCCCTTGACAAGAACATGGTTTAAGGGTTTTTGGATGCACATGTAGTTTCTCTATTTAGTACAAAGTTTTGAGCTAGCAAAGTATTAGAAGAAAGAATCACATGTTATAGGATCCATGACAGTATAACTTCTATGTGAATATAAGAAAACATAACTCATTACGCTGTCTTCGTTGTCCAACATCAACTATTTGATCAAGCATGGAAATAATTATGGGGACTCACAATCATAACGGATGTCCAAGATGGAGTATTTATATGTGAAAGCTCTCTTCCTTTATTATCTTTCATGAATTGCACAATGACCAATGCTATGTTTGTTAATCTCTAAAATTTTTTATCAATTAAACCACTTCTATGTGAAACTATTACTCCCTATGGGATTAACATATGATCTTTTCTTATTTTTCATCACATGTTTGATGCAAGGAAGTAAAACATAGAACTCAAACTACTCTTTATGAAATTACTCTCACACACGATTACATAGATAGATAGGACATGAACTAACACTCAAAAACTATTTCAAACTAATATTTTATTCTTCTAGATCACGAAATAACTAAGGATCGAACTAAGATAGATAATGATGATAAAAGTGGTGGTGATACGATACCGGGGCACCTCCCCCAAGCTTGGAACAAGCCAAGGGTGGTGCCCATACCCGTGTACTCAAGTCTCCTTCGGTGATGGTGGTGCAATGTTCTTGGCAATGATCCCTTTGAGGATACAATTCTCCTCCTCAAGTTTATTGACTTGGTGTTTGAGGTCCAAGTTTTCTTTGCGAAGCTTGCTCGTAACGGTAAGAGCACCATCAACCAACAGATGGACCTTAGCTGAAATAGTTGAAGCAATACCTTCCTCCATACAACGATAAGGGTTAAACCGAACATAAGAAGATTTCACCATATCAGGCAGACTTGACTTCTTGAATTCAATTTCCTCCATATCTTCTAACGGTGGTGGTGGTGCATCTTACTCCTCCTTGCTGGAGTGCTCTAGCCTTTTCAACCCAGTGTCTTCTTCTTCATTTGTGCCCCAATCATACTATTTAGTTTCATCATAAGGCTTGGAGGTGTCTTTTACATAAGCAACATAACTCTACCCATCGGAATCTTGTGAGGACATGGTGGCTAGGCTTCAAAAATCCTTATAGAAAAACAGCCTGAAATAAGAATAGAGGAGAAACTTGTGATGCGGAGGTCAAAACAGTGAAACATATATATATAATGATTGTTTGCCTTGCAGAACAAGTCTTCCAGAAGAAATTAGAGTTGGGAAGGTCCACGAGGGCCCCACAAGCCTGGGTGGCGCTCCCCAGAGGGCTCCACCTGAGCTTGTGGCCCCCTCGTGCACTTTCCTAGCCATTTCTTATTTTTCCTATTTTTTATATATTTCTTAATGAAAAATATTATGATATTTTTTGAGTCGGTTCACTTACCGTATCACATACCTATTCCTTTTTAAGGGTTCTGGAGTGCTTCAGAAGGCTTCTTTTAGATGTTCTTCTGGTGTAATTATTTGAATAATATTGGTTTCAACGTTAATGGGAGTACCTCCAATATAATGTTTAATTCTTTTCCCATTAACAACCTTTGGATTCATGCCTTCAGCATTGTTGATCTTAATGGCTCCGGAGCAATAAAATTCCTCGATAGTACAAGGGTCTTCCCACTTGGAGAGAAGTTTTACCTTCAAAAAATATAAAACAAAGTTTTACAACAGAACTTTATCCCCTACATTAAATTCTCTCTTTTGGATTCTTATATCGTGCCATCTTTTAACCTTCTCCTTAAATAACTTAGCATTTTCATAAGCTTGTGTTCTCCACTCACCCAGAGAGCTAATATCAAATAATCTCTTTTAACCGGCAAGTTTGAAATCATAATTAAGTTCTTTAATTGCCCAATAAGCCGTATGCTCTAACTCGAGAGGTAAATGACATGCTTTTCCATAGACCATTTTATATGGGGCCATACCCATCGGGTTTTTATAAGCAGTTCTGCATGCCCACAATGCATCATCAAGTTTCTTAGACCAATTCTTCCTAGATTGGTTAAAGGTCTTTTGCAATATTAACTTTATTTCTATAATACTCAACTCAACTTGACCACTAGACTGAGGGTGATAAGGTGATGCAATTCTATGGTTGACATCATATTTATCTAGAATTTTATGAAACGCACCATGAATAAAATGTGAACCACCATCAGTCATTAAATATCTAGGGACTCGAAACCTCGAAAAGATAACTTCCTTAATCATTTAGATAGATGTGTTGTGATCAACACTGCTAGTTGGAATAACTTCTACCCATTTAGTAACGTAATCAACATCAATTAAGATACGTGTGTATTGACTGGAGAACCGGGGTCACATAACCCAAAATAAGACTTGCATCTGAAGGAACTTGATAAAATTTGTTTTCCTGCATTTCTACCTTCGGTACACCCCTTAAGATATGAAGTAGTGTCTTTATCCAGATAGACTTCTTTATTCACCACTGGTATAAGGGTAGCAAGTTCTTTTACTATGTCAACATATGGCGGGGTCCCATATTGTTCTACCTTGATGTTCTTCTTCCCCTTAGTCAGGAGTGTTCCTTTGGGATTTTTGCCACTCGGTTTACGATAAGCTTCTCTGCGGTTCTCAGGTGGAGTAATCTTTCTTGTTATTGCTTCTACCATTCAGACCGCCTTAGATCCCTGCTATATTTCAGGTATCTTCCTCTGGCAAATTGAAAAACTTAGAAAAATCTTTTAGAACATGCAACATGGGGCCAGTTCCAATATTCAGTTCACAGCGCAAGTCTTTCACTTTCTTAGTTCTAAGGAAAGATTTAATACTATCATAAACAGGATCAACCTTAATCTTTTCCTTTGAACAAAGGTACCAATTTTCAGCATTGCTCATCATCCTATCAAGTAAACTCCAAGCCTCTGATATCTCGGATCCCAGAAAAGAACCTTTAGAAGCAAGATCTAAAGCTTGTTTACTTTGTAAGTCAAGTCCACCATAAAAGAAATTAACCACTAAATAATCCGGATAATGGTGTTCAGGACATGCCAGGAGTATTTCATGATACCTTATATATGCATCTACCAGTTTCTCACCTTGTCGGTGCCTAAAGCTACTAATCTTCCTTCTTATCTTATATAATTTCCCTTGAGGGTAATAATAAGCATATAATGCAGCTAACAAGTTTTTCCAGCTTCTTAAGACGTTCATGGGCTGGCGTTTTAACCATCCGATAGCTCCTCCCTCTAATGAGTAGGGAAGTATCTCTGCCTTTATTTCTTCATTAGTCAAATCCTGCAACTGAAAAGTTCCACACGAAAGAATAAAATGTTAATATGTTCATAAGGGAATTCAGTTGCTCACCTCGGAATATATTCTCTTTCACCATAGTAATTAACGGAGGTTTTATCTCATATACTTTACCAGGTAGGCCAGGACCAGTAATTATAAAATTCTCGCCTTGCGGTGGTCCTGATACTAATTCCACTCCTACCTGACAAAGTTGTTCTTGAAAGACCATGGCTGCTTTCTATCTGCAAAAATTGTTAGGACACAAAATAATTCAGAACTTACGGCAAGGCCCAAAAGCGCTCAACTCCCCGACAATGGCACTAGAAAAAGCTTGATAGCCTGCAAGTGCAGAGGGTTTAGTTGTAGCCTTTTTGAAGTAAGAGTATCGATCCCACATGGATCACATGAATCATACTTTTGCCTCTTGTAAAAAATTAAATATTTTTGTGCATGCAAATAATTGTAGGCGTAAAGCAGAGTGAGAGTGAATAAAAAGGATAATTGGGCGATGTAACGACTTGTAGCAAAATAGCATAAAAGTAAATAAAGAGCGAGGGTCGTAATGACTGGTGGAACAACAGAAAGGGAAAGACGTTCTCAGGGAGTCTGGAATCCACATTGGTATGTTTCTAGCGTACTTATGCATAAGCATAATATGAGATGGATACTTGAGCCACTGTTGACGATTATGCTGGGTGGAGCCGGGTACAGTACATGTTCTACTCGAAGTAGACTTCGTGCCACATACGCCACCATCATATTCTCCCCCATAGAGTTGCAACTCATGATAATTAAGGGTTACCTCGTGGACGCGACCTCTCTAAGGGTTCTCCGTTATTCCCAGGTCAATTACAACGGCTAGGAGCAGTAGGCTTTTACTGTCACCTCAAATTACCTCCACATCCTAACCCTTTTATAACGATAGTGATATGCTTCGTGGCCATAAGGCACAAATGCCGAGTGGGACCCCTTGAAAACATTCACGAAGTTATTAAACTAAGCATTCAACAGAGGATCTCATATCCAAAATAAAATTTCAGATCCTACACATACCAAGGTTCATCCATATCCCCGAGAACTAGGGGTTTACTCACACATAAGGGCGACAAACATCGTAGCACCGGTAATGGCACACATGGATGAATGATTCAAATGATACACCAAAGGATCCACTAGGGTTCTTGATGTTAAAGATGACAAGGATGTGGATGATGATGGTGATGATGGAGTGGATGTTGATGATGATGATGATTATGATGAGAGTGGTGATGATGTTGTATCTCCCCCGTTCGCGGTGAGGACGAACCCCTCCTTCTCCTTGTCAATCCCTCCTCCAGATGATCTTCAGAGGCTAGGGTTCTGCCTTCTGGATGAGTTTCTGGTGTCTCCGGGTGTCTGATCCACGATCCGATTCGACGAGGTGAAAATAGTTGATCTGGCGGTGGTGGTGGCGTGCCATATGACCGCTCATATGGGTGGGTGCGGTCGTATGGGACATCGTCTTTCGCTCTGGTTGCGCGCTGACGCATGTTTCTTCAGCCTTCTATCTTGGTTCTTTTATGGTAGGGGATTATCACTTTAAATACATGATTCCACTATCAGTTCTGAGGATTTATTCTATTAAATGATAATTGACCAAAGGGATTACCACAGTGGCAAATGTGTAATTACATGATGGGAATAACAACAGTGTTATCATTCCTAACATAGACATGTTAGAACAAAAGTAATAAATGCTTCGCTAGGTGTCATGACGTGTTGGATGCCGGCAAGGATTCCCTAGGCCACCTATACTGTCAGCCTAGCTATCTCTTATTACAGCGCCATGCCTGCGGACGGGTGTTAATAAAGCTACTCCACAAAGTGGTTGATCGCCACGTGCCCAGACAGACTCTACCTAACCACCTGCGTACCAGTCACCTTGGCAGACTCCTGACAGGTAGGTGCAGTGAAGCGGTGGAAGGGAGCTGGGCCTTGCTGGTGAAGTGAGGCACGGCTTGCCGGCAAGGCCTGCTTCCCGGCAA
This sequence comes from Elymus sibiricus, assembly GCA_039707655.1. NCBI lineage: Eukaryota > Viridiplantae > Streptophyta > Magnoliopsida > Poales > Poaceae > Elymus > Elymus sibiricus. The sequence goes on along the minus strand of CM077669.1, from coordinate 527,731,582 downwards.
CTGGAATCTTGATCTCTAGTACTTCTCGATCACCAGCCTCGAGGTCTTCTTCGCAGTATTTTCTCACCATGTGTTGTGTATTTTGGAGATGTGCCTGTCCTCCACCAAGTCCTTCCCGGTGTAGAGGCCGCAACTGTCTGTGCATAGTCAAGGGTATGAACACCCACTGTTCACTACACCGACACCGCAACCCATTTGTTCTCCTCCGCAGTGGCCACCTCTCTACGGCTCGCGCGATTGGCGACTACTTAGTCATGCCCAGAGCAACCAGATCCGCCCGCAATGCGGCACCCATCCAAGCTCCCGGCCGGATCCATGGCGACGTTGGATGTACACTACTAGGGAAAACCCTAGTAGTAGCGCGGGACACCGCGCTACTAGTAAGGCGCTACAACTATTACTTAGCAGTAGCGCGCTCGACACAAGCTACTGCTAAGACATATAGCCGCAGCGTGTGTTCACTCCCGCGCTACTGCTAATCTAGATAGTAACAGCGTGTTTACACTCCATCGCTACTAGTATTCTTTTTTTTCTTTTTTTCTTTTTAGTGTATTTATACGCCGTTATACAAATTTTGGTACAACACCAATTATGAGGTTTATATCATTATGTCCATAACAGTGTGTCAAATGAAGGTGGATTAGGTTCAAGTGGAGGCAACATGTGGTGCATGTCAAAAGTATACTACTGATCCAAACTTGATCTAGTTTGGACTAGTAGTACTTTCGATGTGCACCACATGTTGCCTCCACTTGAATCTAATCCGCCAACACAAGCTATTTAATCATCATCATAGTCATTACCACCAACAGTAGCTATTTAATCATCATAGTCATAGTGTAGCACATCATCATCTTCAAACTCATTCTAGCTAGCTAATCACCACCGACACTAGCTGCGGTAGCTATCTAATCACCACCAACACTAGCTAATAATAATCATCATAGTCATTACCACCAACACTAGCTATTTAATCATCATAGTCATAGTGTAGAACATCATCATCTTCAAACTCATTCTAGCTAGCTAATCACCACCGACACTAGCTGCTTTTAGCTATCTAATCACCACCAACACTAGCTAATAATAATCATCATAGTCATTACCACCAACACTAGCTATTTAATCATCATAGTCATAGTGTAGCACATCATCATCTTCAAACTCATTTCTAGCTAGCTAATCACTCCTGGTGCTCTCTCTCAGGTAAAATAGCATAAAACATGTGTAGCACTCCTGCTTCATCATGTTGGAGCATGCAGATGAACCTGTCTCCTAATCGTGGGCTGCGCTTCTGATTGCTGCCCCCTAGTACTTCTCTGCGATCCTTCACAATTTTGCTCCAGTCTTTCACTATTAAGCATTCCTCGCTTTTAGAAATACTGAATGCACTAAAGTGCATTGTAGGATGTCTTGGCCGTAAGCTAACCATTCTCATGCGACCTTTAGTCTCGATCCAATGAGGCACAACATTCATTGGGAGTCCCTGTTGAAGAACATCGTATAGTAACATACTTAGCAATAAAGTTTAGCTTAAAAAATAATGTATGCAAAAGATGCACTGAGGACAAATAGTAAATTTTTTACCATCTTTCCTAAATGGATGTGACTATAGTTCAATACGAACACTATTGGTCGCACGTTTTGAGTACTAAGATTTTTAAGTCCAGGAAAATAATTTGTCTTGACAGTATGAAGATCCTCAAGCCATGAAACATAATGACCTATCTCCTCGCAGGTTAGTTCAGCCCCGGGACAGTGGACGGTCATGTCTACCAAGCACCGGACATGTTTGCTTGAATGGAAATAAGCTGTCAATAGAAATTAGTTGTCAACTATTTTTGAATAAACAATATCGAAGACATAAATATGGTTGAGAAACTCACATAATGGTATAACTGGAGGCGTCTGCACATCGACCCAGATGTCGATATTACCTTCAATATCATCTTCCGGACGAATATCAAAGGTGATAACCATATCAGGCTCAAATGCATAAGTCTTGCATAGTGCTTGCCAAGTTTTGCATTCAAAATAGGTGTAGGTGTCTGCGTTGTATAATTTTGCGTGGAAAGTATAACCATGCTCGGTCTTCAAGTAAACTCTCTTTACCTCCATACTAGTTTTCATAGGACTGAAACCTATCTTATCCAAGACAAAAACTCTTGCTTGGCAGGGGATACGCTAGTAGAATAGTAAAAAAATTAAATTATAAGTTGAAGCAAATGAAGCAGATGTCATGCTTAATTACGAAAAAAGACTTGTCGTTGTGACTTACTGTATCCACTTCGAAGTTCTCGTCCAGCTTGATGCTGAAGCGCCTATCATCATCAAGGAAGATTCTGTCGCACAGGCCACGCTCGTCTTCGCGGTATTTGCAAATACCGAAATCCTTTTCGTCGTCAGACATTTCCTATGTTCATAGTTGAAACATTAATTGAAAATCGATCGAAGGCAACTACCAGGATACTCAACACACAAATCTGGGGCACTCGATATTTCCTACATATTCTGGCACAAGTCATGCCAAAATTCACGAAAAAATCCGGCATGACCTTTGCTAAAATAGGACATATCGAGCGCCTGAAATTTGCCGGAACGGAAATGAATCAACACTCCGGCAAAACATAGGCCACTCAGAGGTGTAACCTGCAAACATGACCGGCCACTTGGGCAAGCACATATCCTATTTGAGCAACACAAGATATACATTTCAAAATATCTTATAGGACTCATATTGACATGAGCATTCAATAAGCAAAACCAAATCGTAAAATAAATAAGTATTCAAATTAGCATGCATTCAATAAGCAAAAGTAAATCATCTCTTGCGTCCGTACATCGTCGAATATTATCACTAATACATCCCGAATAGTATCATACATATAACATCACTAATACAACTAAAACCCTAGCGAACGACGGGTATCGGCGCGGGCGGTGGACACCCAAAGAGAAGGAACCATCACAGGATCATAGCTCCAGTGAGATCCCTGGAGAACCTGCCAGGTATTGGAGAACCTGTGCTCCAACGCAACCAAGTAGCGACGGACGTGCGCGCCCTCCTCGCTGACACGGTGACGTACCACCTCCGCGGGGTCCTCAGGCCTCTGGACCGTCACTGGCCCATGCGACCGCCACCAAAGAAGGTTCGGGTCAACGACGGGCTGACTCGTCACCAAGCTACACCCCCCGGTAGGTAGCGCCTCCCAGTACCAGCCTGGCGGAGCCCAGTCCCAGACATGGCCCATCTGGTCAAGCAGGTGTCCTCTGCCGAGTCGACGACGAGGATGCGGGATAGGCATCGTCGACGTCGATGCGGGAATAATTGCTTTAACTAAAAAAATAACAACAAATGTGACATGTTCAACTAGTTCTATTAATTCAACTAGTTCTTACTAAAAATTAACTTACTATAAATAAAAATAAACTAGTACCTAATTAGTACCTCGTTCTTACTAACTAATTAGTACTTACACTACTAGAAAAAAGGCTGTTAGTGGCGCACCTATTTTCGCTATTAATGGCGCACTATAGGTGCGCCACTATTATCACGCCACTACTAATAAATAGTAATGGCGCACGCCTGGTGTGCCATTACTATCTCAGGTAGTAATGGCGCACCACATGTGCGCCATTACTACCTTTTCAGGTGCGCCACTGGTAACTTTTATTATTATTTTTTGTAGATTTTTTTTTGAATTTGGAAGCGGGAAAATAGTAATGGCGCACATTCTAACCCCCACGGTGCGCCATTACTATTTTGAATTTTGAATCTGGATCTGGATCGCGATTTTTTTGCCCTTTTTTTTGCTCGTTTTTTTTGCTCGTTTTTTTGCACGATATTTTTTCAAATTTTGTTCTCGTTTTTGGATCTTGTACGTTCTTTTGCCGGAGAGGAGTTCGCCGGAGAGGAGGGCCGAGGAGAGACCATGAGGAGGAGAGGAGGGAGGAGGAGGAGGTCACCGGAGAGGAGGAGGAGGAGGTGGTCACCGGAAAGGAGCTCGCCTACATCGCCGGAGAGGAGGAGGAGGTTGCCGGAGAGGAGTTCACCAGAGAGGAGGGAGGAGAAACTGTGAGGGGAGGGGAGGAGAGGAGGGAGGAGGAGCTCACCGAAGAGGAGGGAGGAGGAGATCACCGGAGAGGAGGGAGGAGGAGCTCACCGGAGAGGAGGGAGGAGAAACCGTGAGGGGAGGGGACGAGAGGAGGGAGGAGGAGATTGCCGGAGAGGAGGAGGAGGTCGCCGGAGAGGAGTGGGAGGAGGTCACAGGAGAGGAGGAGGAGGAGGTCGCCGGAGAGGAGGAGGGGAGTATGGTGGAGGAGAGGAGGGGAGATGGAGTGGAGGAGAGGAGGAGATGGAGTGGAGGAGAGGAGGAGATGGAGTGGAGGAGAAGAGGTAAGGAGGAGAGGACCCCGCCCAGCCATATATACGGCATAGTAATGGCGCACCGTGGGCAGGTGCGCCATTACTAACTTTTTTTTTGATTTATTTTGAATTTTGAAGGCGGGAAGATAGTAATGGCGCACCATGGGCAGGTGCGCCATTACTGAGTTTGAATTTTTTTTGAATTTTTTTGCCTCTCCAGATCTTGAAAGCCCCGTAACTTTTTTTCTGTTAGGTTTTTGAGGATTCTAAAAATCTTCAACGGGGTTCCCCCTGTTGAATTCATATAAAAAACTTTTTCATCGGAGTTCGTATGCAAAAGTTATGCCCATTTTACAAATTCTCGAGAGATTTTGCAAAAAAGTCGAAAATTCATGTTTGTAAATTTTGCTAACAACTAGACCACATATCACATGGGAATCTTATTTTCTTTTATTTTTTTGACATTTCTATCATTTACTTTTATTTTTTTTGAAACTGAAAAGGCGGTCCCGGGGGGGGGGGGGGGTGTGCATTTGGTGAATTTTTTGGCCACCTCAGAAAGTTAGTAATGGCGCACCTCCTAATAATGCGCCATTGGTAACCAGGGTTACTAATGGCGCACCTGGTGTGTGGTGCGCCATTACTAGTTTTGAAAAAAAAATTGAAAAAAAAATTGTTAGTAGTGGCGCACCGTGGGTGTGGTGCGCCATTACTAGTTAAAACTAGTAATGGCGCACTTTCCGCTGGTGCGCCACTGCTAAATCTGGGAAGGGGTGTGGGGCCAGGACAAAACTAGTAATGGCGCACCACACACCAGGTGCGCCATTAGTAATATGGCCATTAATGGCGCACCCATATCTGGTGCGCCACTGCTATATAGCAGTGGCGCACCACATACATGGTGCGCCATTAATGTCCATATTAGCTATAACCGTTTTTGTAGTAGTGTTAGGAACTACTGCCCTAATTACCATCTAATTTGATGAACCTAGGGGTGGAAAGTGGTAGCGGATAATCCGAAATTTGATGCAATAGATGAACCCTAACTAATTTGATGCAATTAAAATTTGAAGAACCCTAGGCAGAGGTAGGGGAGGGGGAGGAGCAGGCGTGCTCACCTCGGGTGCCTGCGGCGAGGGAGGGGCAGGCGGCGTCGAGGTCGGGGTCGGGGCTCGGGCGTGCGGCGGAGGGCGGCGTCGAGGTCGGGGTCGGGGCGACGTCGAATCCGGGGTCGGGGGCGGCATCAAGGGTGTGCGGAGAGCGACGGGAGAGCGTGCGGCGGCCGACGGGCGACGGCAGTGGCGACAGCGGAGGAGTTGGGATTTGGGGGAAGTGGCCGTGGGGAAGAACGAACCGCGCGGTTAAGTCAAAAGTAGCAGTAGCGCTTTCCGGGAAGTGCGCTACTGCTAAGTTAGCTATAGCGCGTTCCTGGATATGCGCTACTGCTATTCCTTTCTCTTTTTTTCCCTTTTTCATTTATTTTTCTTTACATTTTATTTTTTTTCCATTCTCCTTTTTCTATTTCTTTCATTTTCATTTACTTTTCTATTTGCTTTCCATTTAATTTTGTTTCCTTTATCAGTAGCGCCTTTCTGCGTAAACGCGCTGCTACAAAGCATGTAGCGGTAGCGCTGTTCACCGTAGATCGCTACTACTATGTGTAGCCTATCGGCTAAGCAGTGGGAATTTTAGTAGTAGCGCTTTTATCTTCAGGCGCGCTACTGCTACAATTGTATCTGTAGCGCGGTTTACGCCAACGCGCTACTGCTACTTAGCACTAGCGTGGTTTTTTAACACGCGCTACTGCTAAAGTTCTGTGTATAAGCTTTTCCCTAGTAGTGGTCGCACGGCCGCGGCAAGAATAGGCGCCCCCGTGAGCTCTAATCTTGGTTGAGCAGTTGTGGGTGAGGACGGCCGAAGCTCTCCAAGGTGCGGGGCTGCAGAGAAAGCAAAGTCACCGGAGAATTGGGGAGGGGGCGGCGGCGAAACAGCGGACGCGCGCGAAAATTTCCCTCCCACCAAGATGCATGTGGGATAGTGATACGTCCATTTTGCATCATGTTTTCCTACTGTTATTTATGTTGTTTTATTGTATAATAATGCTTTTTGGAGTAATTCTAATGCCTTTTCTCTCATAATATGCAAGGTATGCACCAAGGGGGAGAATTCTGGCAGCTAGAAATCTGGACCTGAAAAAGCTACGTCAAGCTACCTATTCTGCACAACTCCAAATGAGCTGAAACTCCCCGAGGATTTTTTATGGAATATTTAAGGAATATTGGAGCAAATAAGTACCAGAGGAGGGCCACCAGGTGGGCACAACCCACCTGGGCGCGCCAGGAGGCCCAGGCGCGCCCTGGTGGGTGCTGCCCTCCTCGGCCCACCTCCGGTGCCCATCTTCTGGTATATAAGTCATTTTGACCTAGAAAAAAAAATAAGGGGAGGACATTCGGGACGAAGCGCCGCCGCCTCGAGGCGGAACTTGGGCAGGAGCACTTTTGCCCTCCGGCGGAGCGATTCCGCCGGGGGAACTTCCCTCCCGGAGGGGGAAATCATCGTCATCATCATCACCAAAAACTCTCCCATCTTGGGGAGGGCTATCTTCATCAACATATTCACAGCACCAACTCCTCTCAAACCCTAGTTCATCTCTTGTGTTCAATCTTTGTACCAAAACTATAGATTGGTGCCCATGGGTGACTAGTAGTGTTGATTACATCTTGTAGTTGATTACTATATGGTTTATTTGGTGGAAGATTATATGTTCAGATCCATTATGCTATAAAATACCCCTCTGATCTTGAGCATGTTTATCATTTGTGAGTAGTTACTTTCATTCTTGAGGTCATGGGAGAAATCATGTTGCAAGTAATCATGTGAACTTGATATGTGTTCGATATTTTGATGGTATGTATGTTGCCATTCTCTTAGTGGTGTCATGTGAACGTCGACTACATGACACTTCACCATATTTGGGCATAAGGGAATGCATTGTGGAGTAGTTATTAGATGGTGGGTTGCGAGAGTGACAGAAGCTTAAACCCCAGTTTATGCGCTATTCCGTAAGGGACCGATTGGATCCAAAAGTTTAATGCTATGGTTAGAATTTATTCTTAATACTTTTCTTGTAGTTGCGGATGCTTGTCGGAGGGTTAATCATAAGTAGGAGGTTTGTTCAAGTAAGAACAGCACCTAAGCACCGGTCCATCCACATATCAAATTATCAAAGTACCGAACACGAATTAAACCAACATGATGAAAGTGACTAGATGAAATTCCCGTGTACCCTCAAGAACACTTTGCTTATCATAAGAAACCGTTTTGGCCTGTCCTTTGCCTCAAAAGGATTAGGCTATCTTGCTGCACTTTTGTTACTACTATTGTTACTTGCTCATTACAAATTATCTTGCTACCAAACTACTCCGCTACTTACAATTTTAGCACTTGCAGACATTACCTTGCTGAAAACTACTTGTCATTTCCTTCTGCTCCTCGTTGGGTTCGACACTCTTACTTATCGAAAAGAGCTACAATTGACCCCATATACTTGTGGGTCATCAAGGCTATTTTTTGGCGCCGTTGCCCGGGAGTGAAGCGCTCTTGGTAAGTGGAAATTGGTAAGGAAACATTATTACTACGTGCTGAAATTTATTGTCACTTGCTACTATGGAAAACAATCCTTTGAGGGGTTTGTTCGGGGTATCTTCACCTCGACTGGAACCACAATTAGTTACCCCTCAACCTACTGCACCTACTGAAAATATTGAATATGAAATTCCTTCGGGTATGTTAGAACAACTGCTAGCTAATCCTTATGCAGGAGATGGAACCGAACATCCTGATATGCACTTGATATATGTGGATGAAATTTGTGGATTATTTAAGCTTGCAGGTTTGCCCAGAGATGAAGCTAAGAAGAAGGTTTTCCCTTTACCTTTGAATGGAAAAGCATTGACATGGTATAGGCTATGCGATGATATTGGATCTTGGAACTGGAACCGTTTGAAATTGGAATTTCATTAGAAATTTTATCCTATGCATCTAGTTCATCGTGATCGGAATTATATATATAATTTTTGGCCTCGTGAAGGAGAAAGTATCGCTCTAGCTTGGGGGAGGCTTAAGTTATTGTTATATCCATGCCCCAATCATGAGCTCTCGAGATAAATTATTACCCAGAACTTTTATGCCCGGCTTTCTCGTAATGATCAAACCATGCTCGATATTTCTTGTACTGGTTCTTTTATGAAGAAGACTATTGAATTCCGGTGGGATCTATTAGAAAGAATTAAACGTAACTCTGAAGATTGGGAACTCGACGAAGGTAAAGAGTCAGGTATTGAACCTAAGTTTGATTGTGTTAAATCTTTTATGAATACTGATGCCTTTCAAAAGTTTAGCACTAAATATAGACTTGACTCTGAGATAGTAGCTTCCTTTTGTGAATCTTTTGCTACTCCTGTTGATCTCCCTAAGGAGAAGTGGTTTAAATACCACCCACCAATTAAAAAATAAATTAAAGAATCGGTAAAAGCTAAAGAAGAAACTATTATTTACAATGTTGATCCAGTTGTTCCCACTGCTTATATTGAAAAACCACCTTTTCCTGTTAGGATGAAGGAACATGCTAAAGCTTCAACTATGGTTAATAAAAGTTATGTTAGAACATTCAAACCTTCTGAAAAAATCAAAGTTGAACCTAGTGTTGCTATGGTTAAAGATCTCTTAGTTGTTAATATTGATGGGCATGTTATTTACTTCTGTGATGAAGCCTCTAGAATTAATAAACCTGAAGGAACAGATAAACATAGACCAGTTGTTGGCATGCCTGTTGTCTCAGTTAAGATAGGAGATCACTGTTATCATGGGTTATGTGACGTAGGTGCTAGTGTGAGTGCTATTCCCTTCTCCTTATATGAAGAAATTAGATATGAAATAGCACTTGCTGAAATAGAAGACATAGATGTCACTATTAAACTTGCTAATAGAGATACTATATCACCAATTGGGATTCTTAGAGATGTTGAAGTCTTGTGTGGGAAGATAAAATACCCTACTGATTTTCTTGTTCTTACCACCCCACAAGATGAATTTTGTCCCAGTATATTTGGTAGACCTTTCTTTAACACCGTCAATGCTAAAATAGATTGTAAGAAACAAACTGTTGGTGTTAGCTTTGGTGATGAATCTCATGAGTTTAATTTTTCCAAGTTTAGTAAACAACCAGAAAGATTTGCCTAGTAAGGATGAAATTATAGGTCTTGCCTCTATTGCTGTGCCTCCTACTGATCCTTTGGAACAATATTTGCTAGACCATGAAAATGATTTGCATATGCGTAAAAGAAATGAAATAGATAGAATCTTTTTTGAACAACAACCTCTGCTTAAACACAATTTACCTATTGAAACTCTAGGAGGTCCTCCTCCACCTAAAGGTGACCCTGTGCTCGAATTAAAACAATTGCCAGACACCTTGAAATATGCTTATCTTGATGAAAATAAGATATATCCTGTTATTATTAGTGCTAACCTTTTAGAACATGAAGAAGAAAGATTATTGAAAGTTCTAAGGAAGCACAGAGCTGCTATTGGATATACTCTTGATGATCTTAAGGGCATTAGTCCCACTCTATGTCAGCACAAGATTAATATGGAACCTGATGCTAAACCCGTTGTTGATCACCAACGTCGGTTAAATCCGAAAATGAAAGAAGTAGTAAGAACGGAAATATTGAAACTTCTGGAAGCAGGTATAATCTATCCTATAGCTCATTGTAGATGGGCAAGTCCTGTTCATTATGTCCCTAAGAAGGGAGGTATTACTGTTGTTCCTAATGATAAGAAGGAGCTTATTCCACAAAGAATTGTCACGGGCTATAGAATGGTAATTGATTATAGAAAATTAAATAAAGCTACTAGAAAAGATCATTACCCTCTGCCTTTTATTGATCAAATGTTAGAAAGACTATCTAAGCACACACATTTTTGCTTCCTTGATGGATACTCTGGCTTTTCACAAATACCTATTTTACAATCTGATCAAGAAAAGACCACTTTTACTTGTCCTTTTGGAACATTTGCTTATAGACGCATGCCTTTCGGTTTATGTAATGCACCTGCTACCTTTCAAAGATGTATGACTGCTATATTCTCTGATTTTTGTCAAAAGATTGTTGAGGTTTTCATGGATGACTTTTCTGTTTATGGGAAATCTTTTGATGATTGTTTAAGCAATCTTGATCGAGTTTTGCAGAGATGTGAACAAACAAATCTTGTCTTTAATCGGGAAAAGTGCCAATTTATGGTCAATGAAGGTATTGTCTTGGGCCACAAAATTTCTGAAAGAGGCATTGAGGTGGACAAAGCCAAGGTTGATGCAATTGAGAAAATGCCATGTCCTAAAGATATCAAAGGTATTCGTAGCTTCCTTGGTCATGCTGGTTTCTATAGAAGGTTTATCAAAGACTTCTCTAAAATTTCTAGGCCTCTTACTAATCTTTTGCAAAAGGATATTCCCTTTGTGTTTGATGATGATTGTATGGAAGCCTTTGAAACACTAAAGAAAGCCTTAATCACTGCACCTATTGTTCAACCACCTGATTGGAACTTGCCTTTTGAGATTATGTGTGATGCTAGTGATTATGCTGTTGGTGCTGTTCTAGGACAAAGAGTTGATAAGAAACTAAATGTTATTCATTATGCTAGTAAAACTCTAGACAGTGCTCAACAAAACTATGCTACTACTGAAAAAGAATTCTTAGCAGTGGTGTTTGCTTGTGATAAATTCTGATCTTACATTGTTGATTCTAAAGTAATTGTTCACACCGATCATGCTGCTATAAAATATCTTATGGAAAAGAAAGATGCTAAACCTAGACTCATTAGTTGGGTTCTTCTGCTACAAGAATTTCATTTGCATATTACTGATAGGAAAGGAGCAGAGAACCCCGTAGCTGATAACTTGTCTAGACTTGAAAATATTCTTGATGACCCACAACCTATTAGTGATAGCTTCCCTGATGAACAACTAGCTGCAATAAATGTTTCTTATAGTACACCATGGTATGCTGACTATGCTAATTATATTGTTGCTAAATACATACCACCTAGCTTCACATACCAACAAAAGAAAAAAATATTCTATGACTTAAGACATTACTTTTGGGATGACCCACATCTTTATAAAGAAGGAGTAGATGGTATTATTAGACGTTGTGTACCTGAGCATGAACAGGAACAAATCCTACGGAAATGTCACTCCGAAGCTTATGGAGGACATCACGCGGGAGACAGAACCGCTCATAAGGTATTGCATCTGGTTTTTATTGGCCTACTCTCTTCAAAGATGCCCGTAAGTTTGTCTCATCTTGTGATGAATGCCAAAGAATAGGTAATATCGGTAAGCGTCAAGAAATGCCTATTAACTATTCACTTGCTGTTGAACCATTTGATGTTTGGGGATTTGACTTTATGGGACCTTTTCCTTCCTCTAATGGGTATACACATATTTTGGTTGATGTTGATTATGTTACTAAATGGGTAGAAGCTATTCCAACCAGTAGTGCTGATCACAACACCTCTATTAAAATGCTTAAGGAAGTTATGTTTCCAAGGTTTAGAGTCCCTAGATATTTAATGACTGATGGTGGTTCACATTTTATTCATGGTGCTTTCCGTAAGATGCTTGCTAAGTATGATGTTAATCATAGAATTGCGTCACCTTATCATCCTCAGTCTAGTGGGAAAGTTGAACTTAGCAATAGAGAAATAAAATTAATCTTACAAAAGACTGTTAATAGGTCCCAGAAGAATTGGTCTAAGAAATTAGATGATGCACTTTGGGCTTATAGAACAGCCTACAAAAATCCTATGGGTATGTCTCCATATAAAATGGTATATGGAAAAGCTTGTCATTTAACTCTTGAGTTAGAACACAAAGCATTTTGGGCAATAAAAGAACTCAATTATGATTTCAAACTTGCTGGAGAAAAGAGGTTATTTGATATTAGCTCATTAGATGAATGGAGAACCCAGGCTTATGAAAATGCTAAGTTATTCAAAAAAAATGTTAAAAGATGGCATAACAAAAGAATCCAAAAGCGTGAGTTCAAAGTAGGAGAATATGTTCTTTTGTACAACTCTCGTTTCAGGTTCTTTGCAGGAAAACTCCTCTCCAAATGAGAAGGACCATATGTCATCGAGGAGGTCTATTGATCTGGACCTATCAAAATAAATAATGCCGAAGGGACTAACCCGAAGGTTGTCAATGGGCAACGAATAAAACACTATATCTCAGGTACTCCCATTATAATGTAGAAAGCAATGTTATTCAAACTTTGACACCGGAAGAACACATAAAAGAGTCCTTCCGGAACACTCCAGAATCATGAAAATAAGGAGGTACGTGATACGGTAAGTAAACGAACTCCAAAAAATCCACAAAAATATTTTTTGTCAGTTTTGGAATATTTAGAAAATTAGGAAAATAAGAAACTTCCAGGAAAGTGACCCTGGTGGGCACGATACACCAGCCCGGCGCGCCCAGGTGGGTTGTGCTCACCTCGGGTACTTTCCGATCTCCGTTTTTCTTTCGTTCTGCTTGTTCCCCAAGATAAAAAAATCTATATATACCTCCCGAACCTGTTAACCTCCGTATCACGGAGAAATCTCCTATTTTCTTTTCTTGCTGTTTTCTGTCAGATCCAATCCACCATGGCCTCTTCAAGCTCCTCCAAGGACAAGTTCTTCGACAACGTCATCAACCCATATCCGCGGGACGTGATGCAGCACCCTCAAGCTATCCAGATGCGCGATGGGGTGCTACACATCCGCGATGTGCAAGGACCCAGGGGGACTGGATCCGTGGAGGCCAGGCTTGGAGCCATGGAGCAGGACATCTTCAAGTGCAAAGGGATGGTGGAGCGTGGACTCAATGCCAATCACCTCATGATCGCGGACTATACCCGTGATCTCAAGGTGGATGGCAAGCCCATAAAGGATATCATCTTCTCCCTCAACAAGCAAATCAACTTCCTCCATAGCCAGATCCACGATCTTCAAAGCCAGGTCTTTGAATATGAGGCCAGGTTTAAAGGTATGAGTTTGGCTGCCAGTTGAAAGATCCGGGAGACTCACTCCTCCTCTTATGATGGTGAACCTCTGCCATGGAAATCCGAGGACAAGAAACCTTCTACTTCATCACCACCATCTTCTTCATCACCACCAAAAGAAAACTGAGTATTGGGTATGGGCACTCCCCTTGGCTTTCACCAAGCTTGGGGGTGGTGCCCCGGTATCGTATCAATCTCCACTATCTTTTGCCTTTATTTTCTTAGTTCGATCAATGGTTATCTTTTGCTATTAGATGAATAAAAGTTTAGTTCAATCCTTTCTTTGTGTGAGTTTGCTTAGTGATCAATCCTTGTAATCGTGTGCGAGATATAATAAAGTTTAGTTTGAGTTTTGCCTTCTTTACTTTCTTGCTGCAATAAAAAGAAAGATCATATGCTAATCTTATGGTAAGTGATGACATTACATAAGGAAAAGTATAAGTAGGAAATTTTATTGTAGATTGACAAACATAGCATTGGTCAATGATGCAACACATGAAAGAATTAATAAGGGAAGAGAAGATTCACATATAAATACACTATCATGGAAATCTTTTGTGATTGTGAGCACCCATCAAAATATTATATGCCAAAATTGTTGGACAAGGAAGACAACTTAATGATTTATGTTTGTTCATATTCACATAGAAGTCATATTGTCATAGATCCTTCAACATGTGGTGCTTGCCCCTATCTTTGCTAGCCAAAAATTCCGCACTAAGTAGAGATACTACTTGTGCATCCAAAACCCTTAAACCCTATCTTGTTTGAGAGTCCACCATACCTACCTATGGATTGAGTAAGATCCTTCAAGTAAGTTGTCATCGGTGCAAATAGGGCAATAAAAATTGCTTATAAAATGTGAGATCATTTAGTGTAAGGGAAAATTGAGCATTGTACGAACTTGTGATGGTGAAGAATAAAAGCGACAGACTGCATAATAAAGGTTGCCATCACAAAGGGCAATATAACGTGATGTTCTCTTGCACTAAGGGGTTGAGCATACAAACAAAAAGCGCATGGCAACCTCTGCTTCCCTCTGCGAAGGGCCTATCTTTTACTTTCATGTATTTACTTTTATGCAAGAGTCAAAGTTTTCCTCTCTATTCCTTTTATTTTTCTCCTTTGGGAAGCATCATGTGGTGAGGAAAGATCTAGGCACATATGTGCAGTTGAATATGGGTAGCATAAGTTATTATTGTTGACATCACCCTTGAGGTGAGTGTGTTGGGAGGCGAAACTATAAGCCCTTATCTTTCTTCGTGTCCAGTTGAAACGTTTTGCTCATGTGTACGTGGTGAGTGTTAGCGATCATACAAGACTAAATGATGGTTGAGTATGTGGACTTGCCTAATGGCTCCGATACGTGACCCTTCCTGAAAAGATGATGAATTGTAGTTGCAAAGTTGACTGAGAACATAGTTTGTTGGTTTACAATAGAGTTTATGCTTTATACTTCAATGTCGTGATGAATTGTCACTTGTTCAAAAGAAGTCTATGACAAAAAGTTTTATATTAAAGTTTGTTGTTGTTATAATAAGTCACATGATGCTGCTATGTCCGTATTTTTGTTTTTATCGACACCTCTCTCTCAAAGCATGTGGACATGTTTTTCCATTTCGTTTTTCGCTTGAGGACAAGCGAGGTCTAAGCTTGGGGGAGTTGATACATCCATTTGGCATCATGTTTTCCTAATGTTATTTATGTTGTTTTATTGTATAATAATGCTTTTTGGAGTAATTCTAATGCCTTTTCTCTCATAATATGCAAGGTATGCACCAAGGGGGAGAATTCTGGCAGCTAGAAATCTGGACCTCAAAAAGCTACGTCAAGCTACCTATTCTGCACAACTCCAAATGAGCTGAAACTCCCCGAGGATTTTTTATGGAATATTTAAGGAATATTGGAGCAAATAAGTGCCAGAGGAGGGCCACCAGGTGGGCACAACCCACCTGGGCGCGCCAGGAGGCCCAGGCGCGCCCTGGTGGGTGCTGCCCTCCTCGGCCCACCTCCGGTGCCCATCTTCTGGTATATAAGTCATTTTGACCTAGAAAAAATAAGGGGAGGACATTCGGGACGAAGCGCCGCCGCCTCGAGGCGGAACTTGGGCAAGAGCACTTTTGCCCTCCGGCGGAGCGATTCCGCCGGGGGAACTTCTCTCCCGGAGGAGGAAATCATCGTCATCATCATCACCAACAACTCTCCCATCTTGGGGAGGGCTATCTTCATCAACATCTTCACAGCATTAACTCCTCTCAAACCCTAGTTCATCTCTTGCGTTCAATCTTTGTACCAAAACTATAGATTGGTGCCCGTGGGTGACTAGTAGTGTTGATTACATCTTGTAGTTGATTACTATATGGTTTATTTGGTGGAAGATTATATGTTCAGATCCATTATGCTATTCAATACCCCTCTGATCTTGAGCATGTTTATCATTTGTGAGTAGTTACTTTCGTTCTTGAGGTCACGGGAGAAATCATGTTGCAAGTAATCATGTGAACTTGATATGTGTTCTATATTTTGATGGTATATATGTTGCCATTCTCTTAGTGGTGTAATGTGAACGTCGACTACATGACACTTCACCATATTTGGGCCTAAGGGAATGCATTGTGGAGTAGTTATTAGATGGTGGGTTGTGAGAGTGACAGAAGCTAAAACCCCAGTTTATGCGCTATTCCGTAAGGGACCGATTGGATCCAAAAGTTTAATGCTATGGTTAGAATTTATTCTTAATACTTTTCTTGTAGTTGCGGATGCTTGCGGGAGGGTTAATCATAAGTAGGAGGTTTGTTCAAGTAAGAACAACACCTAAGCACCGGTCCACCCACATATCAAATTATCAAAGTACCGAACACGAATTAAGCCAACATGATGAAAGTGACTAGATGAAATTCCCTTGTACCCTTAAGAACACTTTGCTTATCATAAGAAACCATTTTGGCCTGTCCTTTGCCTCAAAAGGATTGGGCTATCTTGCTGCACTTTTGTTACTACTATTGTTACTTGCTCATTACAAATTATCTTGCTACCAAACTACTCCGCTACTTACAATTTTGGCACTTGCAGACATTACCTTGCTGAAAACCACTTTTCATTTCCTTCTACTCCTCGTTGGGTTCAACACTCTTACTTATCAAAAAGATCTAAAATTGGCCCCATATACTTGTGGGTCATCAAGGCTATTTTCTGGCGCCGTTGCCGGGGAGTGAAGCGCTCTTGGTAATTGGAAATTGGTAAGGAAACATTATTACTACGTGCTGAAATTTATTGTCACTTGCTACTATGGAAAACAATCCTTTGAGGGGTTTGTTCGGGGTATCTTCACCTCGACCGGAACCACAATTAGTTACCCCTCAACCTACTGCACCTACTGAAAATATTGAATATGAAATTCCTTCGGGTATGTTAGAACAACTGCTAGCTAATCCTTATGCAGGAGATGGAACCGAACATCCTGATATGCACTTGATATCTTTGGATGAAATTTGTGGATTATTTAAGCTTGCAGGTTTGCCTGGAGATGAAGCTAAGAAGAAGGTTTTCCCTTTATCTTTGAAGGGAAAAGCATTGACATGGTATAGGCTATGCGATGATATTGGATCTTGGAACTGGAACCGTTTGAAATTGGAATTTCATCAGAAATTTTATCCTATGCATCTAGTTCATCGTGATCAGAATTATATATATAATTTTTGGCCTCGTGAAGGAGAAAGTATCGCTCTAGCTTGGGGGAGGCTTAAGTCAATGTTACATTCATGCCCCAATCATGAGCTCTCGAGAGAAATTATTATCCGTAACTTTTATGCTTTGGGGAAGATATAGCGGCTCTGCTAGAGTTGATCTAAGATATACAGATGTAGAGGCTCTACTAGAGTTGATCTTAGAGCAAGTCCAATGGGGCGACCCATTTCGTCCACCGCTGTCCGTTTTGGTCGGCGCGGACAAAAGTGGAGGCCCAATGCGCCGACCCAAACCCAAATCGTGTCCGCTTCGCGTCCGCGCCGATACATTTGCGGCCCAAATTTGTGCCCAAAATGTGTCGGCGCGGACGCGGAACGGACGCCACGCGCGCCTTCTCGGTGTCCGACGCGTCCCCACCTGGCGGTCGTCCAACTGCCCGCGGCCAACCTGGTCAGCTTAATTTATGACCCCGGGCCCACGTGTCAGCGATGGCGGTCGTCCTTTTTTAAGCCGACCGTGCGGCGGGGCCGTCCTCATCCACTTCCCAGTCCACATCCAGCCCGCTCTGCTCCCCTGTCGCCGGCAAACCCTAGCCGCCACCACCACAACGAGATGGGGCTCTTCTCCGGCGCTAGCAGCAGCAAGGCCAAGGGCAAGGTGTCGATGTCAAAACCGGCAGATCTCGGGTATGGGGGCCCAAGCTGTGCGTCTGAGGATCAGTAGTAACAATGGAGAAGGCACACGATGTTTACCCAGGTCCGGACCCTCTTAATGGAGGTAAAACCCTACTCCTACTTGATTATATTCGAGGGTACACTACAAAAAAAATACACTTCCGTGATGATACGTGTTTGTCACAGTAGGTCACGTTTTCTGTCATGCATGTACATCCATGACGATTTTATGACAGAATCAAGATAGTCATACCTGTGCTGTCGTAGAAGTGTTCCATGACATTACCAAAATTATCATCACGGAAGTGTCCACTTCCATGACGATAAATCGCGCATCACAGAAGTGCTTTCGTCAAGGGTGACTGACACGTGGCATCCACCGTAACGGAACGCCGTTAAGCTATCGGGTCCGGTTTTGGATCCGATAACCCGTTAACAGCCCCGACCAATGGGTATTTTCCATGTGTAAAATCATCATTGGCTGGAGGAAACACGTGTCGGCTCACCGTTGGGACAGATGTCATCCACTCATTGGACCGAAGGTGCCTATGATACGTTGACACGTGGCATGGCCCAACAGAGGCCCATTCCTGTGAAAAGGTCGGCCCGTTTGACTTGGTCAAAAGGTGGCGGGCCGGCCCATGGAAAGCCTGTTAACGGCCTATTCGCATATAGCCCATTTACAGCCCGCTAACCCAGGGCCCGTTACGACCTATCCGAATTAGGCCCAGTAGCGTCATCTGGGCCGTCCAATATGATTCCAGCCCGTTTTAACTTCTGGCCCATGTATGGCCCATGACGTCTTTCGGCCCATATGAGGCCCTTTGTAACTCTTGGCCCATTAACCACCCATGGTGAAACTGGCCCGTAATGAATAGTGTATCACTTTATACCCATTAACGGCCCGTTGTGAAACTGGCCCGTAATGAACAGTGTATCACTTTATACCCATTAACGGCCCGTTATTCCGTTGGGCCGTTTCCAGCCCATGTTATCTTTCGGCCTTTTCAGGGCCCATTTATTCTTGGGCTCATTTCCAGCATTCGTTTACTTACGGCCCGTTACTGTCATTTTCTGCTTGTGGGCCAAATTCGGCCCAAGGTTACAGTCGGCCCGTTTGTGGACCGTTAATACGTTGGGCCGTTTTCATAGCGTCATCAAATACGGCCGATTAACGACGTCCCGTTATGGTCGGCCCATGAACGGACGATTCCAACTCTAGCCCGTTTACGGCCATAATGCGGTCTGTTATTGGCCCATGTTTGGCCAACCGATCATACGGCCCGTAGAAGGCCCATTAATGATACGGCCCATAGAAGGCCCATTGTGTCTACGACCCGTATAAGGCCCATTGTTTCTACGACCCGTAGAAGGCCCATTGTTTCTACGGCCCGTAGGAGGGAAATGGTAACTACAGTAAATATGTAGCCCATGGTTATTGTGGCCTAGTTTTAAAAAATAGGTTATTGCGGCCAGTAGCAAACCGCGTGAAAAGAACTGCACTGACTACAAGCAAAGAAATAAACAAGACAATAAGGAAATAAATAAGGAAGCAACTTACGCTAGGCTATCACGGCTATTACACATATTACATCCACTGGGCATCAAAGTTCGCCACCAGTGCAAATATAGGGAACACAGCAGCATATAAACGCCGCAGCAAAACAAGTCCAGAACTGAAACCACTTCAGAAGAGCTCAAGAAACAATATCCTGGGTACCCATAATGCTGGCAAGATGCTTAGCAATCTTATTAACTTTCTCTTGTTTGGCGCTTAAATCCTCCAGCACTTGCTGTTGCACCAGAAAGTATGCATCTGAATTCTGCAGGGACTTCCTCAGTCCTTTGGCTTCCTGTCGTATAACATCTGATCGATGTCTTTCAACTTGAAGTTGAGACTCAAGAAGCCGAACTGATTCAGGCAACGAGTTCGAAGAGTTGGTGCCAGCAGTAGTAGCCAGTAACTCGAACACTACATCAAGATAGGACTTTGGGGTTGTCTCAGTGTCTTCAATATAGTTTTTATCAGCTTTCTTGGAGACCAACAGGGATGTCTCACTATCTTGAACCTTATCTGCATTACTTCCTTTACCATTGCATAACGGGGTACTCTTCTCCAATATTTTATCCGCGTTCTAAAAGAGAAACAAACAAACACATCACAGGTTTACAATGTAGTATATGAAACTCATTTTGGTAAACCAGCTCAGTAGTAAGGTGGACAGGATAACAGCATGAAACAAACATATATCTTTGTAGTATGGTCACTGTATGGTCTATATCATTCTAGTTTATGTTGCCAAATCAAGATAGATACAGTTCGAATCATATCTATTTAAGACAAAGCAGCATAGACAGAATATAAGTGTGGGAAACTACACAGCAATAACAACACTTGTAATGTGCATGGCATGAGAACATAACTGTTTATTCAATTGAAACTGAAATCAACATAGAGCAAGTTACAACAGCAAACACGTTAAAGAAACAGGTTTAAAACATACCTGTTGCGCCATTGGAGTTTCAATTGCATCCTTCAAATTTGAAATTAGTTGGTATGAGTAAATACAGTGATGCAAGAGCAAAGTAGTATGAACCATAGCTACGGAACCTGACCAGAGAACAATTCTTCTTCTGCTTTAAGCGTTGACTTGGGGTTCGGAGTGGTGGTCCTCGTGCTTTGGGCACTGCAGTTGCCTTACTAACTGCTCGTGTTTGGGTGCTCTGTGGTGGAGACGGTGCTGTGTCAACGAGAACTGGGTTACTATCTGCTGGGGTTGGGGTTAGAAGGGGTGTAGCTGGTTCTCTGTCCAACTGGGTAGGGGTACAATCTGCGTGAGTCTGGGTTATCTGTGGTGGGGCTGATTCTTGGGCAAGTACAACCGTGGTTCTATCTGCATCGACAGGTAGCACGATCTTTTCTGAAGACCGTGTTTTTACTCCCACAGATACTGCCATCACCCCCTCCAATTGAAATGGCTGATAAACAAGAAAAGTAATTGAATGTACAGACATTGTAAGATAGACAGGTGCAATGGATAGTAGGGAAGAAAACAGGGCATGAAATAATTCACATTTATGTTGTCTAACCAAACAGAATAGCAGGACATAATTTCACATATATGATGGCTAATTAAACAGGATAGCATGACACAATTTCACATGTATGATGGCTAACTAAACAGGATAGAATGACATACTTCAAAATATGATGACTATGTAAACAGGATGACATGATATAACTATACGATGTGTCTATTAAAGTGGTTGGCATGCCATAAATCACAAACATGCCGTCGATGGAAACATGATGGCATGATATAATTCACGGATAGAATGAGATAATTTAAAATATGATGACTATGTAAACAGGATGAGATGATATAACTATATTATGTCTTTAGAAAATGGGTTGGCATGCCATAATTTAGATACATGTTGTCTATGTAAACATCATGGCATGATATAATTCAAATATATGATTTATATACTAAGGAAGTGAGCAGAGGGCAATCGCATATATGATGTGTCAACTAAGGAGATGGAATTCAATATTGTGTATATGATGTAAAAACTAAGCAATGCAATACAACATATGCATGATAGGAGTAATATAACCCTGCCAAGTTTGAGCATACACCTCAGGGGGATAATAGGACTGGTCATCTGCCTCTGAATCCTCCTCTGAAGAGCTATCTGTAACCAGCAAGATATCAGCTTCAGCAGGTAGCATTGTCTGCTCTGAAGACCTTGTTTTCACTACAGATTTCTCCATCACCAATTCAAATGGCTGATGCACAGGAAGAGCAGTTGAATATACAAACATTGTCGACAAAGGCAATGAGAAATACAAAAAAAAGGACGGCATGATATAATTCACATATATGACGCTTGCCTAAACAACATGGCATTGCATAATTCACATATATAATGCCTTGCAACAAGATAACATTGCATAATTCACATATATAATGTCTTGCAACAAGATGGCATTGCATAAGTCACATATATGGTAATTAGACACTAAACAGGTGGCATTCACACAAAGCATGTCTAAACTAAGCAAATGACATAGCAATGCAAGATAACATACGCACGATATGAGCAACATAACCCTACCAAGTTAGAGCATGCACCTCGGGGGGGAAATAGGACTGGTCATCTGTCTCTGAATCCTCCTCTGAGGAGCTATCTGTAACCAGCAAGACATGCGCTTCGTCAGATAGCATTGTCTGCTCTGAAGACCTTGTTTCCACTCCAGATTTTTCCATGACCATGCCGAATGGCTGATGCACAGGAAGAGTAATTGAATGTACTAAAATTGTTGACAAATTTAACACGTAATAAAAAAAGATGGCATGATATAATTCACATATAAGATGACTGGCTAACCAGGGTGGCATTGCAAAATTCACATATATGATGCCTGGCTAAACAAGATGGCATTGCATGATTCACATATACGATAAAGAAACTAAACATATGGCATTGACACAAAGCATGTCTAAACTAAGCAGATGACATCTTTGATGTATACAGTAAGCAATGCAAGGCACCATATGCATGATATTACCAACATCATCATGCCAAGTTAGAGCGAAGACCTCATGGGGTAAATAGGAGTGGTCTTCTCCTTCTGAATCCCCCTCAGAACAGTTATCTTCCTCTTGATTACGATCCGAAATGGGTGGAGGGGGGGCTGCCTTTGCGCCCACCATGGAGCGACGTCTGCATGAAATTTTATTGCCACGCAAGGCTCGTCTCTTTTGCTCTACATGATCAGTTCCATTGTGTACAATAATTGGCATGCATAGGAATAAAACATAGTGAGATTATGTAAGGAGTGCATGCACAAATCCAGAGTGATGGTAGCAAACTGTGGATAGACCCAAAACCAATGATAGCAGGCAGATAATAGCTTTAGTTAAAAAATACAGATGATGGCTCCTTTAATGTTTGTTTGCACCCAAGATGAAACTCATAGTAGACACCCGAGATTAACCAGATAGTACTGATTGCTGCCCCAATATGTACCCCACAACCATTTAAAAACTCAAGTTTCAGCATTAGTTTGGACCTGACTCGGAGTCTAATAGGTGAACACGATGATAATGTAGTATGTCATCATATTAAGCGATGCATAACGTAAGCAGACACGGAAGAGTGCGAGCTCTCTTGTGGACCCGTGTAGTCCTCAAGGTCATCTGCTCAGTTGATGATGGTAATGCAGTTGTCGTAGCTGCCAGCGGCGGGGAAGAAGATCTGAGGCGGCGAAAGACACTCTGGAGAGCGGATCCCTGCTGTGGCGAACCCTTTCGTCGTTGGAGCAGCTGAGCTGGGGTGGAACACAGCGCCGCAGGAGCAGGACAAACCACACAAGGTTTTCTTTGACACATATCTGTAACAGAAGTAATTGTGTAAGGGCTTGGTTGAATTTGAGGATTCTAACAATGCAGGGATAGGAAATAGACAGGAATAGGATAGGAATGCACGTGCAAAACTGAGAATTTAAAAACACAGGATTTCTGCCAATCTGGGTGTTTGATTCACAAGAATTGGAAGATCACAGGATGCAAAGAAGCATGGTGAGATTAAGTTAAACCACAAGAAAATGTACGGTTATAATGCTATTATGCTACTATCTCTTAGTCTTGTGCTTCATGAATAGGAATATGAAAAGGAGGACAAGTGGAAATTAGAATTCCTACGGTTTTTCTTTCAAGGAGACACTAAAGGAACAAATCCTACAGTTTTCCTTTGCTCCATTCCTTTGCACCAAATTCATGAAAAGTAGTACCATAGGAAACTTTCCAATTCCTATGTTTTTCATTCACTTTTCCTTTCAAGCACTGGCGATTCTAGTAGGCAGGCTTGAGCAAGGAAAATCCTACACTAAAAAAATGTTTTTGTGCTACTTCTATTACTTTGGACCCAGGCCACTGCCCTACTAGCTCAACTCCCAGGCCCATCGACAAATGCACAGCTCAAACGTGCAGAGATAAATAATGATGGCATTCAAGAGAGTCCATCACAGATAGCTAAGTTGCCTGGTACCTCACTGCTTGTCATATAGTAGGATAAAATAATCGTATTTTGATAACCCACAAGTATAGGGGATCGCAACAGTTTTCGAGGGTAGAGTATTCAACCCAAATTTATTGATTCGACACAAGGGGAGCCAAAGAATATTCTCAAGTATTAGCAGCTGAGTGTCAATTCAACCACACCTGGATAACTTAATATCTGCAGCAAAGTATTTAGTAGCAAAGTAATATGGAAGTAACGGTAACGGTAGCAAAGTAATATTGTTGGGTTTTGTAGTGATTGTAACAGTAGCAACGGAAATGTAAATAAGCAAGAACAATATGTGAAAAGCTCGTAGGCATTGGATCGGTGATGGAGAATTATGCCGGATGTGGTTCATCATGTAACAATCATAACATAGGGTGACACAGAACTAGCTCCAATTCATCAATGTAATGTAGGCATGTATTCCGAATATAGTCATACGTGCTTATGGAAAAGAACTTGCATGACATCTTTTCTCCTACCCTCCCGTGGCAGCGGGGTCCTAGTGGAAACTAAGGGATATTAAGGCCTCCTTTTAATAGAGTACCGGACCAAAGCATTAGCACATAGTGAATACATGAACTCCTCAAACTACGGTCATCACCGGGAGTGGTCCCGATTATTGTCACTTCGGGGTTGCCGGATCATAACACATAGTAGGTGACTATAGACTTGCAAGATAGGATCAAGAACTCACATATATTCATGAAAACATAATAGGTTCAGATCTGAAATCAAGGCACTCGGGCCCTAGTGACAAGCATTAAGCATAGCAAAGTCATAGCAACATCAATCTCAGAACATAGTGGATACTAGGGATCAAACCCTAACAAAACTAACTCGATTACATGATAAATCTCATCCAACCCATCACCGTCCAGCAAGCCTACGATGGAATTACTCACGCACGGCGGTGAGCATCATGAAATTGGTGATAGAGGATGGTGGATGATGACGATGGCGACGGATTCCCCTCTCCGGAGCCCCGAACGGACTCCAGATCAGCCCTCCCGAGAGAGTTTAGGGCTTGGCGGCGGCTCCGTATCGTAAAACGCGATGAATCCTTCTCTCTGATTTTTTTTCTCCCCGAACACGAATATATGGAGTTGGAGTTGAGGTCGGTGGAGCTCCAGGGGGCCCACGAGGCAGGGGGGCGCGCCCAGGGGGGCAGGCGCGCCCCCACCCTCGTGGAAAGGGTGTGGCCCCCCTGGCTTTGATTCTTTCGCTAGTATTTTTTATTATTTCCAAAAATAATCTCCGTGGAGTTTCAGGTCATTCCGAGAACTTTCGTTTCTGCACAAAGATAACACCATGGCAATTCTGCTGAAAACAGCGTGAGTCCGGGTTAGTTCCATTCAAATCATGCAAGTTAGAGTCCAATACAAGGGCAAAAGTGTTTGGAAAAGTAGATACGACGGAGACGTATCAACTCCCCCAAGCTTAAACCTTTGCTTGTCCTCAGGCAATTCAGTTGATAAACTGAAAGTGATAAAGAAAAACTTTTACAAACTCTGTTTGCTCTTGTTGTTGTAAATATGTAAAGCCAGCATTCAAGTTTTCAGCAAAGATTATGAACTAACCATATTCACAATAACACTTAGGTCTCATGTTTACTCATATCAATGGCATAATCAACTAGCGAGCAATAATAATAAATCTCGGATGACAACACTTCTCAAAACAATCATAATATGATATAACAAAATGGTATCTCGCTAGCCCTTTCTGAGACCGCAAAACATAAATGCAGAGCACCTTTAAAGATCAAGGACCGACTAGACATTGTAATTCATGGTAAAAGAGATCCAATCATAGTCATACCCAATATAAATTAATAGTAATGGATGCAAATGACAGCAGTGCTCTCCAGCTGGTGCTTTTTAATAAGAGGGTGATGACTCACCATAAAAGTAAATAGATAGGCCCTTCGCAGAGGGAAGCAGGGATTTGTAGAGGTGCCAGAGCTCGGTTTTGAAATAGAGATAAATAATATTTTGAGCGGCATACTTTCATTGTCAACATAACAACCAAGAGATGGCGATATCTTCCATGCTACACACATTATAGGCAGTTCCCAAACAGAATGGTAAAGTTTATACTCCCCCTCCACCACAAGCATCAATCCATGGCTTGCTCGAAACAACGAGTGCCTCCAACTAACAAGAGTCCCGGGGGAGTTTTGTTTGCAATTATTTCGATTTGATTTGCTTAAAGCATGGGACTGGGCATCCCGATGACCAACCATTTTCTCGTGAGTGAGGAGCGGAGTCCACTCCTCTTGAGAATAACCCGCCTAACATGGAAGATACGGACAGCCCTAGTTGATACATGAGCTATTCGAGCATACAAAACAGAATTTCATTTGAAGGTTTAGAGTGTGGCACATACAAATTTACTTGGAACGGCAGGTAGATACCGCATATAGGAAGGTATGGTGGACTCATATGGAATAACTTTGGGGTTTAAGGGATTGGATGCACAAGCAGTATTCCCGCTTAGTACAAGTGAAGGCTAGCAAAAGACTGCGAAGCGACCAACTAGAGAGCGACAACAGTCATGAACATGCATTAAAATTAATGAACATTGAGTGTAAGCATGAGTAGGATATAATCTACCATGAACATAAATATCATGAAGGCTATGTTGATTTTGTTTCAACTACATGTGTGAACATGTGCCAAGTCAAGTCACTTAAATCATTCAAAGGAGGATACCACCCCATCATACCACATCACAACCATTTTAATAGCATTTTGGCACGCAAGATAGACAATTATAAACTCCTAGCTAATTAAGCATGGCACGAGCAACTATGATCTCTAATTGTCATTGCAAACATGTTTATTCATAATAAGCTGAATCAGGAACGATGAACTAATCATATTTACAAAAACAAGAGAGGTCGAGTTCATACCAGCTCCTCTTATCTCAATCATTTCACCATATATCGTCATAATTGCCTTTCATTTGCACGACTGAATGATGTGAATAATAATAATAGTGCACGTGCATTGGACTAAGCTGGAATCTGCAAGCATTCAATAAACAGGAGAAGACAAGGCAATATGGGCTCATGGTTAAATCAACAATAATGCATATAAGAGCCACTTCGACATTTTCATCACGGTCTTCTCCTATCGACCCCCAAAGAAAAGAAAAGAAATAAAACTATTTACACGGGAAAGCTCCCAACAAGCAAAAGAAGAATAAGAAATATTTTTGGGTTTTCTTTTAATTATTACTACTATAGCATGAAAAGTAAACTAGCTAAAAGCTATTACTAATTTTTTTTGGTTTTCTTAAGGTTTTTCAAACACACAAGAAGAAAGCATAAAAAGAAAAATAAACTAGCATGGATATTACAATGAAAAAGTATGAGCACCGACATCTAGCTATGAGTGTGTGGACATAAATGTAATGTCGGTGAGAAATACGTACTCCCCGAAGCTTAAGCTTTTGGCCTAAGTTGGTCTATTGCCACGGCTGGCCTGGCGGATATCCAAAGTTGTAGTTGGGGTCGTACTGAGAAGAAGAAGCCTCGGATTGCCACTGATTGGCAATCACCTCCGGATCCCAATGGTAATCAGACTGTCGTGGAGGATCAAATTGTTGTTCCGGCTCCGGCTCTGTAGCTGATGTAGGGTTCCGGTAGGCGTGGATGTTCGCCAGCGGAACGAGATACTGGCCTGCAGATAAATCAAACAAGGAAGGAGCAGGCAAGGTAATAGTCTCAGGGTGATTTTTATCAAATAACAGTTTGTATTTAAGCGCCCCTTCCCTATTCTTAACAATAAAATCATGCGCTACCATACTCTTATAGTCTAGGAAAACAGTAGGCAGCAATTTTTCTTCTTTCTCATAGTGCCTAAAAGGTATGTTATAGTATGCAGCGAGGCGCGAGGCGAAGATGCCTCCCAAGATGGGGCCCTTAGTGCGATTAAGATTTAACCGCTTTGCAACAATAGCGCCCATACTAAATGTGTCATCACGAAACAAGGCATGGCACAAAATAATAATATCAGGGACACTCAGGTTTCCACAGTTTCCGCGACCAATTAAGCACCTACTACCAAATATAGCAAAGTAACGTAAAACAGGAAAATTGTATGCAAGTAATTCGTGCGTCGGAAACCTTCCTCGTTTCCCCTACAACAATTTTATCAATAAACCCCTCCACATCGTTACGACGTGGTTCCTCTATGAAACCCGGAAAAGGTAACTTGCAAACCTCACAGAATTCACGAAGGGTCATCTCCTTATACTCATCATATAAATAAAAATCCACCGTAGGTGGTGACCTCCTAGAATGGAAATGAAAATTTTGCACAAAGATATTGGTGAGTAAGAGATACTGTTCGCGTTGGTCGCGAAGGAAGTCGGTGAGGCCTGCATTCTCAGCCAACTCATAAAAATCATCATAAATCCCGGCTGCTCTCAAGAAATCATCGCAAGGCCATTCACACGGCCGAACCTCTGCGGTGCGAGGCAGATTATATTTGGGCCTCTCTTCTTCTTTGCTTTGTTTATCCTTCGAGCTTCGGCTCGAAGAGCCCCTCAAAAATCTCTTCATCATTTTCTGAAAATTTCTGAAATTTTTAGTAACTTCAAATAAAAGTGAACCAAACTCAACAAAATTGATAGCAACTACTCCTACATGTGCCTAGAGACTATATCATGCATTAGAACTACTTGGAACCATATAAATTTGACATGCAAGCTCAAGAACCTGGTCACCTAAGCAGCACAAATTTGCAATGAATAAAGCACTAGAACAAAAACTAATTGGACCATTGAAGGAGTCACATACCAAGGAACAATCCCCCAAAGCAGTTTTGTGAGAGGTGCTTTGAGCAAGGAGATCGAAAATTGCAGCAAAATGAGCAAGAACTCATGCTTGAGCTGGTTGGTGATTTTTTTGGGAGGAAGAAGGAGTGTGTGGTTGCTGGAATAAGTGGAGGGGAGCCACCGTGGGCCCACGAGGCAGGGGGGCGCGCCTAGGGGGGTGGGCGCGCCCTGGACCCTCGTGGCCAGGTGCCAGCTCCCCCTGATGTGTTCTCAGTGCCAAATATTCTCAAATATTCCAGAAAAAATCATATTTAAATTTCAGGGCATTTGGAGAACTTTTATTTTCGGGGTATTTTTTATTGCACGGATAAATCAGAAAACAGACAAAAAATACTAATTTTACTTTATTTCAACTAAATAACAGAAAGTAAAAGGAGGGTACAGAAGATTGTGCTTTCTAACTTCATCCATCTCATGCTCATCAAAAGGAATCCACTAACAAGGTTGATCAAGTCTTGTTAACAAACTCATTTCGAGTAACATGAAACCGGAGAAATTTCGAATAACACTATGTTAACTCAACGGGGATATGCACATCCCAAATAATAAGAATATCATATCTCTTTTTGACAGTAGGAAGAGTAAATTCAAAACCTCCAATGGTAATCGATGGAATTTTTCCAATAGAATTTATACTATGAACTTGAGGTTGTTTCCTCGGAAAGTGTACCGTATGCTCATTGCCATTAACATGAAAAGTGACATTGCCTTTGTTGCAATCAATAATAGCCCCTGCAGTATTCAAAAAGGGTCTTCCAAGAATAATAGACATACTATCATCCTCGGGAATATCAAGAATAACAAAGTCCGTTAAAATAGTAACGTTTGCAACCACAACAGGCACATCCTCACAAATACCGACAGGTATAGCAGTTGATTTATTGGCCATTTGCAAGGATATTTCAGTAGGTGTCAACTTATTCAAATCAAGTCTACGATATAAAGAGAGAGGCATAACACTAACACTGGCTCCAAGATCACATAAAGCAGTTCTAACATAATTTCTTTTAATGGAGCATGGTATAGTGGGTACTCCAGGATCTCCTAGTTTCTTTGGTATTCCACCCTTAAAAGTGTAATTAGCAAGCATGGTGGAAATTTCAGCTTCCGGTATCTTTCTTTTATTAGTAACAATTTCTTTCATATACTTAGCATAGGGATTCGTTTTAAGCATATCAGTCAAACGCATACGCAAAAAGATAGGTCTAATCATTTCAGCAAAGCGCTCAAAATCCTCATCATCCTTTTTCTTGGATGATTTAGGAGGAAAAGGCATGGGTTTCTGAACCCATGGCTCTCTTTCTTTACCGTGCTTCCTAGCAACAAAGTCTCTCTTATCATAACGTTGATTCTTTGATTGTGGGTTATCAAGATCAACAGCAGGTTCAATCTCTACATCATTAGTATTGCTAGGTTGATCTTCAACATGAACATCATCATTAACACTATCACTAGGTTCATGTTCATTACCAAATTGTGTTTCAGCATCAGAAATAGAAATATCATTGGGATTCTCAGGTGTGTCTACAACAGGTTCACTAGAAGCATGCAAAGTCCTATCATTTTTCTTTTTCTTCTTTTTAGAAGGACTAGGTGCATCTAAATTATTTCTCTGAGAATCCTGCTCAATTCTCTTAGGGTGGCCCTCAGGATACAAAGGTTCCTGAGTCACTTTACCTCCCCTAGTTGCAACTCTAACAGCAAAATCATTGTTCTTACTATTCATTTCATTGAGCAAATCATTTTGAGCTTTAAGTACTTGTTCTACTTGAGTGGTGACCATAGAAGCATGTTTACTAATGAGTTTAAGTTCACCTTTAACTCTAGACATATAATCACTCAAGTGTTCAAGCATACCGGAATTGTGTTTCAATTGTCTACCAACATAGGCGTTGAAGTTTTCTTGTTTGACAATAAAATTATCAAACTCATCTAAGCATTGGCTAGCAGACTTATAACAAGGAATATCACCTTCATCAAATCTATAGAGAGAATTTACCTTTACTACCTGTGTCAGGTTACCAAGACCATGTGTTTCCTCAATAGGTGATGAATTAAGACCATGTATTTCTTCAATAGGAGGTAAATTCTTAACATCTTCAGCTTTAATACCTTTTTCCTTCATAGATTTCTTTGCCTCTTGCATATCTTCAGGACTGAGGAATAGAACACCCCTTTTCTTCGGAGTTAGTTTAGGAATAGGCTCAGGAGTTGGCTCAGGAAGTGTCCAATTATTTTCATTGGTCAACATATTATTTAATAGAATTTTAGCTTCATCCGGTGTTCTTTCCCTAAAAACAGAACCATCACAACTATCCAGGTAATCTCTGGAAGCATCGGTTAGTCCATTATAAAAGATATCAAGTATTTCACTTTTCTTAAGAGGATGATCAGGCAAAGCATTAAGTAATTGGAGAAGCCTCCCCCAAGCTTGTGGGAGACTCTCTTCTTCAATTTGCACAAAATTATATATTTCCCTTAAGGCAGCTTGTTTCTTATGAGCGGGGAAATATTTAGCAGAGAAGTAATAAATCATATCCTAGGGACTACGCACACAACCAGGATCAAGAGAATTAAACCATATCTTAGCATCACCCTTTAACGAGAACGGGAATATTTTAAGGATATAAAAGTAGTGAGTTCTCTCAT
Source organism: Elymus sibiricus (assembly GCA_039707655.1). Classification (NCBI taxonomy): domain Eukaryota; kingdom Viridiplantae; phylum Streptophyta; class Magnoliopsida; order Poales; family Poaceae; genus Elymus; species Elymus sibiricus. Next base: position 527,700,182 of record CM077669.1, on the reverse strand, counting down.
CATTAGTGAACGGGGTGGCTATATCATTTAATTTAGTAAGATGTGCCACAACAGTTTCAGATTCATAGCCATAGAAAGGATCAGATTCAACCAAAGTAATTATATCAGGATCAATGGAGAATTCATAATCCTTATCAGTAACAAAGATAGGTGAAGTAGCATAAGCAGGATCATATTTCATTCTAGCATTCAGAGTTTTTTGTTTAAGCTTAGCTAATAATTTCTTAAGATCGCTTCTATCATTGCAAGCAAGAAAGTCTCTAGCAGTTTCTTCATCCATAACATAGCCCTCAGGCACAACAGGCAATTCATATTTAGGGGGAGAATCTTCATCATCACTTTCATCAATATTATCAGTTTCAATAATTTCATTCTCTCTAGCCCTAGCAAGTTGTTCATCAAGAAATTTACCAAGTGGCACAGTAGTATCAAGCATAGAAGTAGTTTCATCATAAGTATCATGCATAGCAGAAGTGGCATCATCAATAACATGCGACATATCAGAATTAATAGCAGAAGCAGGTTTAGGTGTCGCTAGCTTACTTAAAACAGAAGGTGAATCAAGTGCAGAGCTAGATGGCAGTTCCTTACCTCCCCTCGTAGTTGAGGGATAGATTTTTGTTTTCTCGTCTTTCAAGTTCTTCATAGTGACCAGCAGATATAAATCCCAAGTGACTCAAAGAATAGAGCTATGCTCCCCGGCAACGGCGCCAAAATATAGTCTTGATAACCCACAAGTATAGGGGATCGCAACAGTTTTCGAGGGTAGAGTATTCAACCCAAATTTATTGATTCGACACAAGGGGAGCCAAAGAATATTCTCAAGTATTAGCAGCTGAGTTGTCAATTCAACCACACCTAGATAACTTAATATCTGCAGCAAAGTATTTAGTAGCAAAGTAATATGGAAGTAACGGTAACGGTAGCAAAGTAATATTTTTGGGTTTTGTAGTGATTGTAACAGTAGCAACGGAAAAGTAAATAAGCAAGAACAATATGTGAAAAGCTCGTAGGCATTGGATCGGTGATGGAGAATTATGCCGGATGTGGTTCATCATGTAACAATCATAACATAGGGTGACACAGAACTAGCTCCAATTCATCAATGTAATGTAGGCATGTATTCCGAATATAGTCATACGTGCTTATGGAAAAGAACTTGCATGACATCTTTTGTCCTACCCTCCCGTGGCAGTGGGGTCCTAGCGGAAACTAAGGGATATTAAGGCCTCCTTTTAATAGAGTACCGGACCAAAGCATTAGCACATAGTGAATACATGAACTCCTCAAACTACGGTCATCACCGGGAGTGGTCCCGATTATTGTCACTTCGGGGTTGCCGGATCATAACACATAGTAGGTGACTATAGACTTGCAAGATAGGATCAAGAACTCACATATATTCATGAAAACATAATAGGTTCAGATCTGAAATCATGGCACTCGGGCCCTGGTGACAAGCATTAAGCATAGGAAAGTCATAGCAACATCAATCTCAGAACATAGTGGATACTAGGGATCAAACCCTAACAAAACTAACTCGATTACATGATAAATCTCATCCAACCCATCACCGTCCAGCAAGCCTACGATGGAATTACTCACGCACGGCGGTGAGCATCATGAAATTGGTGATGGAGGATTGTTGATGATGACGATGGCGACGGATTCCCCTCTCCGGAGCCCCGAACGGACTCCAGATCAGCCCTCCCGAGAGAGTTTAGGGCTTGGCGGCGGCTCCGTATCGTAAAACGCGATGAATCCTTCTCTCTGATTTTTTTCTCCCCGAACACGAATATATGGAGTTGGAGTTGAGGTCGGTGGAGCTCCAGGGGGCCCACGAGGCAGGGGGGCACGCCCAGGGGGGGCAGGCGCGCCCCCCACCCTCGTGGAAAGGATGTGGGCCCCCTGGCCTTGATTCTTTCGCCAGTATTTTTTATTATTTCCAAAAATAATCTCCGTGGAGTTTTAGGTCATTCCGAGAACTTTTGTTTCTGCACAAAGATAACACCATGGCAATTCTGCTGAAAACAGCGTCAGTCCGGGTTAGTTCCATTCAAATCATGCAAGTTAGAGTCCAAAACAAGGGCAAAAGTGTTTGGAAAAGTAGATACGACGGAGACGTATCATATTTCACGTTACTACGTGTGCTCAGTGGACAATATATATAACATGTAGAGTAAAAAAGAGATGCAACAAGTGTCCAGCCTCTTTGGCGAAGCCATGTCGATCTCAGCGTGATTGGGTTGGCCGGTGAGGATGCTCCGGCTGACTTGGCTGTCGGAGGAGGGGAAGAAGATCTTAGGCGTCTGGAGATGGAGCCCGAGGTACTGCTCTGCTGTGATGGAGGGTTTCGTCGTTGGAGCAGCTCCGGTGAGTTGTACGACGCCGAGGCTGAAGCAGGACAAGAGAGACAACGTTAACCTGAGTGGAATTCTAATAGCATCTCCAATAGATGACGTAAAATACATAACCACAAAGTGCTAGATGTAAAATACATCAGCCGCTCATCTCTGAACTTAACTGTCGAAACTGAATTTAACTGTCAAAACTGAACTTAACTGTCGAAACTGAATTTTGCTGTCGAAACTGAATTTTACTGTCAAAACTGAACGCACTAGAGGTGAGGCTACACGTCAGTCGACTTACTTTTTCATCTCTAGTCATTCGATTTCGCAGCCGTTGGATACGAAATCATGGGCCTGCAGTTCATCTTCAACCCCCACCTCCCTGAGCCGCCAGCCACCACCGGCCAAACAGCCGCCCCCCGCCGCCCCGAAAACACTCCCCACCGCCGGTCCGCCGCCGCCCCGGCCATCCCTCTAGGCCCCCCCCGTGCCGAGCTTTTTCTCCGGCGATCCCCACGCCACCGCCCCACCACCGCCGGCGACCACCGCCCCCACCCTGAACCCTAAGATAGATAGTGGGGTACCTCTCCGGCGAGCCCCCCTCCCCGCTGCGGCTGGTTCTTCCTTAACTCCGGCGAGCCCCCCACCCCCTGAAAATCGACTGACCCAAAAGTCGATTCAGTCGACTGAAGTGTAGCTAAATCGGAGCAGCATCGCAAGCAAGAGCAAGAGCGAGAGCAGCAGCGCGAGCAAGAGCAATAGCAAGAGCAGACCAGGCAGGGGACCGAGAGCAAGAGCAGAGCAGCAGCGCGAGCGAGAGCTAAAGCAGCAGCAGCTCCTACTGATGTGGACGTCGCCGCCGAGGGAGCGACGCCGTGGAGGAAGTGGCCGGCGACGCCGCCGTGGATGGAGCCGCGCCGTGTCGGCTCGGGACCGAGCGCCGGCAGCACCGTGAGATCGAATCAAGAAGAAAATGCAGTGATTAGTGTACAACCTCTTTGGTGGCGCCGATTAGGCTGCAGCTTCATCCGAGGAAACGGTGATGATGATGCTCTTCCGGTGATGCAGGTGAAGACGGCGGTGTGGGAATGGAGGTGGCGCGAAAGACGAGGGGAACGTCGGGGCAGCTCCTTGGAGGTGGAGGACGGGGTGGCTGAACCGGCGAGACGACGAGATCGACGACGGATCCTCATCCGGTACGGTGGATGAGGGACGTCGAGGTGTTGCTGTCGTCGACGTCGTCGGGGAAGAGGCTCCGACTGTGTGGCGGACGGAGGAGGGTGTGGGGCTTCGCGGGTTTTCCCGGCCTCGGTGTACGAATGGGTGGGCGGATGGGATGGGAGTGGGGAACCATGGCTTAGGGACGCGCTTGTCCGAAATGTGGGGTAAGTTACGAAAGTACCCCCACCGATTTGAGGCGGTTCTTTCGGTTCAGGGGTACCACGGGCATTTCGCGTGTCGGGATTTCACAGGAGGTGGGAGTTTTCGCGCGCGTTGTAATTTTGGAATAGCAAGGCGCGGGTTGAGATGGAGGGAGTAGTCGGAGCACAACGAGACAAAGATATATCTTAAATATTTCGGGCTAACAAGGTGCGGGTTGAAGAGGCGGGAGTTTCGCAGCACGATAGACAGAGACGCTAGCTTGAAATTTCGGCATAACAAGGCGCGGCTTGAAATTTCGGGAGAACAAGCTTAACGTGTACCAAAAAAAAGACAATTTGCACCTCAACACGCACAACACACACACAAACACCATTTAGACTAGTAATGTACACGTGCATTGCACGCATGAGATTTGGCAACCAAATTATGAATAAATACCACATTATAGCATGTAAGCTTTGAGTCATATATGCATGATGTAGATGTTCATTTAATTCTTATAGTTCATTTCATTCAAAATCATCTAGTTTTTATAAGAAAGCTAATCTATTTTGAGATTCATGGAATTGTGCGTTGTAAGACATAAAGTAAAAACAAATAATGGCAAATCATGTAGAAAAGCATTTGGGCAATTCTGATACGGAAGATTCTAGAACAAAGAAGAAGTGCTTGTGTTTTGAGGTTTGTGCATTATGCTTAAGTTCAACCATGGAGTCTTCTAGATTGTACATGTGGCAAAATCTGGTGGAATCTAGATGATATCCAACGGCCAGTAGTGCTCAAATTTGCCATCTCTGCACCATCGGATTCGCCTCATCCAACGACCATCTTTCAAAGTTAAAGTTACCCGCACACAATATAAAAAATAAAAAATATAATATATATATATAGGGGTATAGATATAGATATGTGATGCGAAAGCCACCCATCATCTCCAATTAGAATAGTGTGTCCATGCACGGATGCAATGTGGCCAAACGATGTCTGCCATCGGTATCTCAAATTCAAATCAGTCTGACCTTGTTCAATGTGTATACATTACAACATGCTCGTTTCCAAACCACACCGCGCAGATCTCCATTATATTCATGCATGCATGGGTTTCAAACATCATGATCTCTTATTCAAATATTTGAATTCAACTTTACATTGATTATGACCTCACCTAGTCTTTTACACCCACACAGTCGTCTTCTCTTTATAATTGTACCACTAACTTTCTCTCGTGCATGCATGCACACACACTACCATTCGGCATTATCCGTCGCACACATGCAATCTTTTTCTTCAGGTCGGCCTCCCATGAAGGCACACACCCACACACATCCCCCTCTCCATCATATCGGGCATTCTTTATCTCTCACACGTGCCTGCGCAACGATCGATGTTCCTCTATGTGTGTATGTATATAGCTAGGTCTTTCATAGTTTTCCACAGAAACCGATCAATCTATATATCTAGTGAGGTCTCACCCTCTTTCCCACGTCCATATCGATCAATCTATACCTCTCTATATAAGATTACGGGGTTGTTTGGTTTGAGACTAAGTTTGCCAAAGCTTGCCACACCTAAGGTTAGGCAAATTTGACCAACTTAGGTGTGTGTTTGGTTCAAGCCACATCTTAGGCAAGCCACACTATGGTCCCACATCACATACACACAACAAGTGTGGCAAGATTCCCTTAGGCTTGCCAACTTGTGGCTCTCATTTTGAAGAACTAACCTTAGGCAAGTTTGGCAACATTGTATGGCAAAGTGTGACACTCCTAGGCCTAGAACCAAACAACCCCTACATATATAGCTAATACACCCACATTAATTATATATCCAACTTCCCCCTCTCATCATCCATGCCTTCCGCTTCATCTCTCAGACGCGCGCACAATGGCGAAGACAGGGGGCAGCAAGGGCCCTGCCCCCCCTAACATCACTATATATCGAGGCTAATATGAATGTGATCATTAGACAATTGCTGGTAAAAATGGTTTAAGTTCATGAATTGGCCCTCCTCGTAAAGGATTAGCAATGCTTGGCCCCCTAGCTCATTTATTTTTCATTGCTCCGCCACTGCACGCAACAACGCACATTCTTGCCCCCTCTCTCTAAATATCGATCTCGCACTTGTGCACTCCTTCATAGTCTCCCTCCACTCGGCCCCTCGCACCATCTTCTAGCCCCCCACCGGATTTTGCCACATGTACAATCTAGCAGACTCCATGGTTGAACTTAAGCATAATGCACAAACCTCAAAACAACAGTGGTTCTCCTTTGTTCTAGAATCTTCCGTATCATAACTGCCCAAACTTTTTTTCTAGTTGAATTGCCATTATTTGTTTTTACTTTATGCTTTACAACGCACAATTCCATGAATCATAAAATAGATTAAGGGCTTCTTTGATTCAAAGGATTCTCAAAGGAATTTTGGAGGATTCTAATCCTTAGGAATTTTTCCTATCTTGGTTGTTTGATTCGTAGGATTGTAAACCATAGGAATTTTTCCATATGATTCATTTGCACTAGATTTCATAGGAAACATCCCATCCACTCAAACCTCTTTGAAAGAATTCTGCGTTTTTCCTATGCACAATCAAACACTCGTACAATCCTGTAGGATTCAAGACGACATTCCACTATAATCCCATGTTTTTCCTATTCCCGCGTTTTGGAAATCCTACGAATCCAAGAGGCCCTAGCTTTTTTATAAAAACTAATTGATTTTGAATGAGATGAACTATAAGAATTAAACGAAGGTCTACATCAGGCATATATGACTCAGAGCTTACATGCTATAGTGTGGTATTTATTCATAATTTGGTTGCAAAATCTGACGCGTCCAATGCACGTGTACCTTACTAGTACTTCGAGTATGTGCAAAACACGTAAATTAGAATTCCAATGGCACGCTACACAGTGTCTCTCTTACAGTTCATGAAACCACGTGGCACATGTGGAGGCGTTGTCGCGACCTCCTTGTGTGGATTGATCACAGTGACATGCTGCTGGTTCGAGAAGAATGTACTCGTCCTCCCTGAGCCACACTGGCGGTACATGCACGAAGCGAAGATGTGCACGCACGCCACGCACGCACTCATTCCCTCGCACGCACACGCGGGTACACGGGCGGACGCAATTTTGTACCAAGATCCACCCCATGTGATAATTTGACGCGTGTAAAGTCCTTCACTTCATTGATGGTCAATTAATACAGCGCATGCAAATTGAGTGGACGTGAGGGCGGAAGAAAGACATTACTACTCCACTGCGTGCATGCGAGTAGTTAAATCATGGGTTGCTAGTAGTACTTCCATTGGTCTCCTTCGTATTTTGTGCCAATTTTTGACAGTAACATAGTAATATTTACGCATTTGAGCAGTGTAGTCTACTTGAAATTTATGTTCCACTAAACTCATCAGGAGCCGTTTCGGGCCTCGAAACCAAAACCATCAATTAATCTTTACCTTGTTCCCATCACATTCGAAAGCCTGCTCACACCTACTAGTACGTACCAAACCTGAACGTGTTCCCATTATGCAGGTATTAGTACTAGTGCTAGTACTTAGGTTATAAAAAGGGGAACTACGTAACCGAAAATTACTCTACCTTTCCTCCTCATAAGTGCTTCTTCTTTGTCCGTCCTTGCCCTGGCCGGTGAGCAGAGCTTTAGGTCGAGAACTACTCGTAACAAGGGAGCGGCAACCAAGGCTGCGGAAAAAAAGAGAGGGCTCGCCGCCACGCAGAGACCTCGAAAGATCTCTCACGGGCAGGCGATGGCTCCCAGGAGCGCCCTAGCCGCGGAGGCGAACAAGCCGAGCCGGCGGCGCTGGAGTCGTTATCCCTCGACGGCATGCCCGATCAGCTCAATAAGCACCTCAATAAGCAGAAGGAGTTCATCCACGGCTTGGTGGAGCTGCTGAAGGAGAGCCTCGACGACATGCTCGCTGAGCTCAATAAGCAGGGGGAGTTGACCGCCGGCTTGGTGATGCTGCTGAAGAAGAGCATTGCCTCGGAGAAGAAGGCGACCGGCGAAATCCTGCAACTTCAGGAGGACAAGGCGAAGCTCTGCCACGAGCTCGACCTGTTGAAGGAGAAGAACGCCGGCTGGAAGAAGCTGCATGAGAATAGTAGTTCCTCGATGAAGATGCTGCAGGCCCTCGTCATGGAACAGAAGGAGGAGTTGGCGAAGCTCCGCATCGAGCACCCGGCTGCTGTCAAGGTACGTAATGCGGCCGTGGAACAGATGATGAAGGCTCGTGTCGAGAAATCCCGCGTCATGGACAGAATGAAGAAGATGGCAGAGGAGACGCGCAAGGAGATGGAGGTCGTGGAGGCGATGAAGAAGCAGTTACGACTCCGCGGCGAATTAGATCATTTGGGGTGATAATCTTCCTTCTTCTTTTGCTCCTGTGTTTCATCTTTTGCTTCGGGTGTTTCGCCGCACGTGTCACGTTCTCTGCGAGGCATGAATAGAACAATGCTAACAATGAGATGACTAGCAAATTAGATCATTTTTTATCGCCATATGGCACTGGGCTGCCGTGTTTCGTGCTCCTCCGCCGTAGTACTACTCCAGTGGAAAACTTGAGTATACCGCACGGTTCTTTGCTCCTCCTCAGGTCGTCGGCACATTTATACGAGCAGTCAAATCACAAGGCCCCGCCTTCCAGCAGTAATGAGCCGTCAAATCATAAAGGCCCTCGCCTCTCGTGAAACCGACCAAGCTAGACTGCCTCGCCCTCTAGCCTTTTAAAAAATGTATACTTTTATACAGTAGTTCAGGGTGGGCATATAAACCGAAAACCGATAGCCCGAACCGAACTAACCGGCACCGAAGCCGAATTCACCGAAACCGAGAACTTCGGTTGTATCTTCGGTTGGCAGTTGTTGAAAACCGAACTTTGTCCGGTCAATTCGGGTTTATCCCTTGGATACCCGAACAGACTGAAAACCCAGTAAGCACAGGAGGTCAGACCTACGCGCCTGTTACTGCTCTTTCATGTGAACATAGACTGCTTATTTTCTATTCGCTATCTTCCCAAGTGCACAAGTCCCACATACACATCGGGAAGAGGTGAAGCTGACCCAATCCGACCGAGTGAGCCGCAGTGTGTAGTAGTACTACTGTAGCAATAATAGTATAATAAAATACTGAGCTTTCCTTAAAAAAAAGTACTAGTACTGAGCTGCCCCCGCTAATTTACAGAGTGGAGAATCAATAGGAGGGAGTAGGCAACGAGGCTAGCTACAAGCACTGTAGGAGTACGTGAGAATAAAGTAGCGCTTGCTCCCAGAACAGTACTGTTTACAGATTAAAGGAGTAGTATTAAATATATCTCGGTGTTGTTCGGTAGGATCGAGGGCCGAACCGAAATTTCGGTGCAGAGAGTATTCGGTTAGCTAGTTTTGTATTGACCGATCGGTCAGCATTTTTACGAAACCGAAATTACAAATAGACCGAAGGACCGACCCGATCGGTTCGGGGGAACCGAACGCCCAGCCTGAACAGTAGTAGTATCGATGGATTGCGCCATGGAGCAAAACTTGAAATTAAAAAAAAGGTGGTACATATAGAGAGCGCTCGTCGCCAAATTATGCATATAGTACTATTAAAAAAGATAGTCACAATAATGGTGTCCAGCACAACCCACCCCTCAAATAAAACTAAGCACCCTGGAATTCTTTGACAAAACTAAGCACCCTGAAATTCTTTGACAACTAAATTGCTGGCTATATGATGTTGGCCATATATATTGTACGTATATAATGTGAAGAAACGAGTGGTAGTACTATACCAACTAAAAGATGAAATGTAAGAAATACTAGTATGTACGTACTGAAGAGTTAAAGTAACGAGAAGAAACATAACATAGTTCTGCTGGGGCTCAGCACAACACACCCCTCAAATTAAACTAAGCACACCTGAAATTAAACTATGCAATAGAACCACCATGAGCAACGACACTGCCACCTTACTCGGAGTCCTCGTCCACGTCCTCGACTTCGTCCTTGTCCCTCTTCCTCTTGGCCGATACTTCTTTGCTTGAACCGCACATTTGGCTCTTGCTCTTCATCCAACCCTTGTAGATATTGAAACAAAGGTAGCCATCCATTGCAGCGTAGTGGATGTGGTCTATATCTAGTACATTCCGCTGCCATACATTACGATGAAACGTGTAATGAGGTTTCTCCAGTTTACCGTACGAAGGATGAACCATGGCTCCTGCCAGGGTCAACATTGAAGGCTGACCACTGGAGGGCAGCAGCCGATTCTTCTGGAGGTCGAAGGGGTTGCCTACAACGAGGCCTATCCGACCCAGGACTCTTTTGTCGTTCGTAAAGTCTACAGTAACGAATTTGACTAGGTCGCTCTTGAGGAAGTTCTTAAAATCCTGGCATTCAACGTCGGCATGGCATATGTGGTAGACCAAGCATAAGTCATGCACGCAAACCTGGATCACGGCGGGGTTCTTCCTCTCTTCCTCCTTTAGATCCTTCTCTCGTCCTAGGACTGTGGTGTACTCAACATCTAGCCCAGCGACCCACTCATCATCTGAGTTTTCGAACATGCGTCTGAAGCGAGCAAGGCATCCTTTCACCGTCGCGGAAGAACGGGTGTAGATGACGTCGAACTCATCGCCGGTGATGGTTCTAACCTTGTACTCACCGCCGATCATGGAGATTTGGGACGCCATGGATTTGGGAGGAGGGTTAGGATTAGTGGAACTGCCGTAATGTGAAAGGACGGGACGACTAGGAGCAAACCGCCGTAATATCACTAGTACATAAGAGGGCTTTGGTCCAGGCCGGGCCAGCCCATTAGTCCCAGTTCACTCACGAACCGGGACCAATGGGGGCATTGGTCCCGGTTCGTGAGGCCAGGGGGCCGGCCGGGCCTCGTGGGGCATTGGTCCCGGATCGTATGACCCCTTTGGTCCCGGTTCCAGACACGAACCGGGACCAATGGGCCTCGCTCCTGGCCCACAACCATTGGTCCCGGTTCGTGGCTGGAACCGGGACCAAAGGGGATCCTTTAGTCCCGGTTCCAGCCACGAACCGGGACTAATGAGATGCCTATATATACCCCCTCGCCAGCGAGCAGAGCACTCCACACTGCTCTGTTTTTCTGGCCGGCGAGGGGAGAGCTTTGTGGTGCTCTAGCTCACCTCCTATGCACATGAGGTGTTCGATGAAATGCCCGAGCCACACTTAAGCTTTCTGCTCTCGAAGCTCCTTGTCCAAGCTCCATTTTTCTCAAGATTTGTTTAGGTTTGGCGGTCCGTCCTGTCCCGTCCCCGTCCTCACCGCCGTCGATCGCCCGCGTCCATCTCGGCGCCGGCACCACCGTGGTTAGCCTCTTCTTCTTATCTTCTTTCTAAAAGAAAAAAGTTCTTACTTGTATCATTTAGATAGATACTTGTGTAATTTTCTTACTTTTATTATTGTTTGTTATTATATAGTGCCATGGTCATGGTATCCGCCCACGTCGGCCCTCGTCCGGTCTATGATTCGGATGTGGTATATATTATCTTTTATAACTATTTGATTTATTTAGTGTTTATGACAATTATGCCGACCAACATGACATAGATGTGTTTATCTAGGAGGTATGTGAACCGGAAATTCCAACCGACCCTCTTGTCGAGAGGTTAAATTTAGTTGAAAAAGAAAACGAGGATTTGAAAGAAAAATTGAAAAGAATTGAGGAGGAGAAGATGAAATTGGAGTTGCATGTTGCCGATGTCGTCGATGACCACAAGATCAAGATGGATGCAATGCGCTTGAAGATTAGAAAGATAAGAAAATATGCCATTGATAATGAGGCTTGGTATCATTATGCTGTTGGATCAATTGTTACCTTAGTTGCCATTATGATCGCATTTGTTGTTGCATTTAAATGTTTTACATAGTTGTATGTTAGTTTCAATTTATGTTTTAATTAGATGCTCTAGAGAGTTGTATGTTGTTCTATGAGAACTATGTGTGAACTTTATGTATTTATTTTTTCAATAATAACATTTGATCACTTCTCTATTCACTTCTCTATTCATTTGCCCTCGTCCGGTCTATGATTCGGATGTGGTATATATTATCTTTTATAACTATTTGTTTTATTTAGTGTTTATGACAATTATGCCGACCAACGTGACATAGATTTTTTAATCTAGGAGGTATGTGAACCGGAAATTCCAACCGACATAGAAATTCTTGTCGAGAAGTTAAATTTGGTTGAAAAAGAAAACAATTACTTGAAAGAAAAATTACAAAGAGTTGAAGAGGAGAAGATGAAGTTGGAGTTGCATGTTGCCGATGTCGTCGACGATCACAAGATCAAGATGGATGCAATGCGCTTGAAGATTAGAAAGATTAGAAAATATGCCATTCATACTGAGGCTTGGTATCATTATGCCGTTGGATCAATTGGTACCTTAGTTGCGGTTATGATCGCATTTGTTGTTGCATTTAAATTTTCTAGTTTCAATGTATGTTTTAATTAGATGCTCTAGAGAGCTATATGTTGTTCAATAATGAGAACTATGTATGAACGTTATGTATTTATTTTGGTCACTACTGTACTTTGGCTTTAATGTGATGATGAATTTCTATTAATTTGGTCACTTCTCTATTCATGATATGCACGCAGATGAACCGGCAATGGATGTACGGTGACCGACGCACCTCCGAGTATATTGAGGGCCTGCATAATTTTCTCGAAGCGGCTGAGGCAAACAAGCAGAATGGTTTTATGCATTGTCCATGTACTGTCTGTGAGAATACGAAGGCTTTCTCCAACTCTAAAACCCTTCACTTCCACCTGCTTGAGAAGGGTTTTATGCCACACTATAATGTTTGGACCAAGAACGGAGAAAGAGGGGTTATGATGGAAGACAACGAAGAAGAAGAGGATGACGACAACTACCCGCCCCCTGAATATGGTGATGCTGCAATGGGGGAAGCTGAAGATCAAGAGGAACCAGACGATGTGCCCAATGATGATCTTCGCCGGGTCATTGTTGATGCACAGAGAGAATGCGAAAGTGAAAGGGAGAAGTTGAAGTTCGATCGCATGTTAGAGGATCACAAAAAAGGGTTGTACCCAAATTGCGAAGATGACAACAGAAAGCTCGGTACCACACTGGAATTGCTGCAATGGAAGGCAGACAATGGTGTATCTGACAAGGGATTTAGTTCGCTACTGAAAATAATGAAGAAGAAGCTTCCAAAGGATAACGAATTGCCCGGCAGTACGTACGAAGGAAAGAAGGTTCTATGCCCTCTAGGACTGGAGGTGCAGAAGATACATGCATGCCCTAATGACTGCATCCTCTACCGCGGTGCGTACGAGGATTTGAACGCATGCTCGGTATGCGGTGCATTGCGGTATAAGATCAGAAGAGATGACCCTGGTGATGTTGAGGGCCAGCGCACCGGGAAGAGGGTTCCTGCCAAGGTGATGTGGTATGCTCCTATAATACCACGGTTGAAACGTCTGTTCAGAAACAAAAAGCATGCCGAGTTGATGCAATGGCACAAAAAAGACCGTAAGAAAGACGGGAAGTTGAGAGCACCCGCTGACGGGTCGCAGTGGAGAAAGATCGAGAGAAAGTGGAGAGACTTTACAGGTGACCCGAGGAACGTATGGTTTGGTTTAAGTGCAGATGGCGTTAATCCTTTTGGGGAGCAGAGCAGCAAGCATAGCACATGGCCTGTGACTCTATGTATGTATAACCTTCCTCCTTGGTTGTGCATGAAGCGTAAGTTCATTATGATGCCAGTGCTCATCCAAGGCCCTAAGTAACCCGGCAATGACATTGATGTGTACCTAAGGCCATTAGTTGATGAACTTTTACAGCTATGGAATGGAAGAGGTGTACGTGTGTGGGATGAGAACGAACAGGAGGAATTTGACCTACATGCGTTGCTGTTTGTAACCATCAACGATTGGCCTGCTCTCAGTAACCTTTCAGGACAAACAAACAAGGGATACCACGCATGCACACACTGTTTAGATGACACCGACAGTATATATTTGGACAAATGCAGGAAGAATGTGTACCTGGGGCATCGTCGATTTCTTCCGACCAACCATCAATGTCGAAAGAAAGGAAAGCATTTCAAAGGTGAGGCAGATCACCGGAAGAAGCCCACCCTCCGTACTGGTGATCACATACTTGATATGGTCAATGATTTACAAGTAATATTTGGAAAGGGTCCTGGCGGACTATCTGTTCCGACTGGCGATGCGGGACGCGCACCCATGTGGAAGAAGAAATCTATATTTTGGGACCTACCCTATTGGAAAGACCTAGAGGTCCGCTCTGCAATCGACGTGATGCACGTGACGAAGAATCTTTGCGTGAACCTGCTAGGCTTCTTGGGAGTGTATGGGAAGACAAAAGATACACCGGAGGCACGGGAGGAACAACAACGTGTGCATGAGAAAGACGGCATGCATCCAAAGCAGTATGAATGTCCTGCCAGCTACGCTCTTACCAAAGAAGAGAAGGAAATCTTCTTTGAATGCCTGCTCAGTATGAAGGTCCCGTCTGGCTTCTCGTCGAATATAAAGGGAATAATAAATATGGCAGAGAAAAAGTTCCAGAACCTAAAGTCTCATGACTGTCACGTGATTATGACGCAACTGCTTCCGGTTGCATTGAGGGGGCTTCTACCGGAAAACGTTCGATTAGCCATTGTGAAGCTATGTGCATTCCTCAATGCAATCTCTCAGAAGGTGATCGATCCAGAAATCCTACCAAGGTTAAGGAGTGATTTGGTGCAATGTCTTGTTAGTTTCGAGTTGGTGTTCCCACCGTCCTTCTTTAATATCATGACGCACGTCCTAGTTCATCTAGTCGACGAGATTGTCGTTCCGGGCCCTGTATTTCTACACAATATGTTCCCCTTTGAGAGGTTCATGGGAGTCTTAAAGAAATATGTTTGTAACCGCGCTAGGCCAGAAGCAAGCATCTCCATGGGCCATCAAACAGAGGATGTCATTGGGTTTTGTGTCGACTTCATTCCTGACCTTAAGAAGATTGGTCTCCCTCAATCACGGTATGAGGGGAGACTGAATGGAAAAGGCACACTAGGAGCGCACTCAATAATATGTAGGGACGGGCATTCTTGGTCTGAAGCACACTACACAGTTCTACAGAATTCTACCTTGGTGACCCCGTATGTCGATGAACACAAGAATATTCTGCGCTCCAAACACCCGGAGCAGTGTGACGACTGGATTACATATGAACACATCAGGACTTTCAGCAGTTGGTTGCAAACACGTCTCATGGGTGACAACACTGTTTCTGATGAGTTGTACTCGTTGGCCAGGGGACCATCTTCGACTGTATTGACTTACAAAGGGTACGAGATAAATGGGAATACATTTTACACGATCGCCCAAGATCAAAAGAGCACCAACCAAAACAGCGGTGTCCGCTTTGATGCAGCAACCAATAGGGGAAATGACACATATTATGGTTACATAGTGGACATATGGGAACTTGACTATGGACATGATTTCAAGGTCCCTTTGTTTAAGTGCAAATGGGTCAATCTGTCGGGAGGCGGGGTACAGGAAGACCCACAGTACGGAATGACAACAGTGGATCTGAACAATCATGGGTACACAGACGAACCATTCGTCCTAGCCAATGATGTGGCGCAGGTTTTCTATGTGAAGGACATGTCTACCAAACCGAGAAAAAGAAAAGATAAGGAAGCGAATACATCATACGATGAGCCAAAGCGCCACATAGTTCTTTCAGGGAAAAGAGACATCGTGGGATTGGAGGGCAAGACAGACATGTCTGAAGATTATGAAAAGTTTCATGAAATTCCTCCCTTCAAAGTCAAGGCTGACCCAAGCACCCTCTTAAACGATGAAGATTATCCATGGTTACGGCGCAATAAGCAAAGGACACAAGCGAAGAAAAAGTGAAGACTTTCTCTCCACAACTATATCATTGCAGTTACATGTGAAGAAATGAAATGCCTTTTGTAACAGATGAGTTTTCGTATGAAATCCTAATTAATACTTCGAAAGAGATTGTCCGTTTTGTCCGCCAATTGAGCATCATCCTTTCTATTTGTCTTTTGTTTCTTTCTAAGTGTCTTTGTAAAAATGGAGTTGGAAAAATGAAATATACCGTCGGAAAATGAAAGGATTTCTAGATAGATCAACAAAACACACGGTTTCCCCTGCATACAGCCCGACGGTGGCTCGTGAGTGCCCGCATATGAAATGCACCGTCGGACCGTATGCAGGGAATCCGAATGATTTGCATTCGGTCGATGAACTGCAGGATTTCTAGATAGATCAACAAAACACACGGTTTCCCCTGCATACAGCCCGACGGTGGCTCGTGAGTGCCCGCATATGAAATTCACCGTCGGACCGTATGCAGGGAATCCGAATGATTTGCATTCGGTCGATGAACTGCAGGATTTCTAGATAGATCAACAAAACACACGGTTTCCCCTGCATACAACCCGACGGTGGCTCGTGAGTGCCCGCATATGAAATGCACCGTCGGACCGTATGCAGGGAATCCGAATGATTTGAATCCGAATGAGTACACACACTAAGTGTCCGAGAGGTGGGCTATATATAGGGTCGTGTGCCTCTTTAGTCCCGGTTGCTAGCACGAACCGGGACTAGTCGTTATAGTGCTGATCCAACAGCTCACAAGCGCTTGAAAGAAACACACGATCCGTGTGCTTCTTCCTGAATGGTGCATTTTGAACACACAAAAAGTCTGGAGTTCAAATAAGTTCATAAAAATGAAATCCCTTTGTAACAGATGAGTTTTCGTCCGAAACCCTGATACTTCGAAAGAGATTGTCCATTTTGTACACGAGGTGCATCCAGTTTTTGCCGTAACCCACTCAACTTTTTAGCACATGCTATGTGGGTGAAATGATGATACCATGCCAACTTTCAACCTGTTCAGAGTTCATTTGGAGTGCTTTTCAATTTCAAGGTCATTTAGCTTAAAAAAATCAGTAAATGCATTAAAAATAGGAAATGAAGTCAGAAAGGGTTGAAAATTGATTTTATAAACCTCTAGTATTTATGAAACTAAAATTATATAAATTTTATGCAACTAAAGTTATCAAAGTATTTTTTGTTCAAAACATTAATAGCAAAAAGAATTTTCATAAAGATTTTTTTTAGAAACTTTAATAGCAAACTAAAATAACAAAATCTGTTTTTGGTTAAAACAGACATTTAAAATAACCTAAAAATTACCAAATTGAATATAATGATAAAACACAGTAATATTAAATAGCAGGAAAAAGAATCACTCAAAAATCTATTTTTATAGTAAAGTTATTCACAAACTAGTTATTCACACCAATTTAAAAGAATTCAAATTTAAACTATTCAAATTTGGAAACTAATGGCACTAACAGAAAGTTTATAATTTTTGTGACCTAAAAGCAAAAAGAATCACTGAAAAACTGTAAGTAGAAACAAAAGAAAATAAATAAAGCAAAAAAGAAAACAAAAAAAGTAGAAAAAAATTAAAGCCTTCCAAATAGCGATATTCGCTTTTTGGTACGAATTTCAGCAAAGGCCTTCCAAATAGCGATATTCGGAAGGCTCTTGCTGAACTTCGTACCAAAAAGCTAATTAATTATCCTATCCCGGACTCCGTTCCAAAACAATTTTGGAGAGCTTCGTACCATTATGCGCCTATTACTTCCGGCTAATGATGAAGCCTTGGTTTTCTTCAATCCTTTGACAGTACTAGACAACGTGACATATAGAAGGGTAGATGAGATCAGGAAAAACATGGACCATTTTCTGCACATTCAGAATGGCGACATTTTGTTAAATCCCTTAAAGGTTAAGAGAATCCCTTGTTTGACATTCATGAGAGAGGCGGTCCGGACGTCGGACATTCATGTTTGTATATTAATTGCCATGTTGTAATATTTGCAGAAACTATGGATCAAAGAGACTTGGAACAAGAACAGTTGTTGGGGGATATAATCCGCGACGGACGTGATGTCTTGTCGTATATCAACGACACCGATGGTCTGGAAGGAGAGGATGACGGCTCCGGTGATCGAACAATGGAGGAGGAAGGACATGATCATGATGGCTCCGGTGACCGAATGCCGGAGGACGGAGCTGTTGCAAAGTCCGGCGAGGTATATATATTAATTAAGCCTGTGCTGACTAGCTAATTGATGCATTAATTGTTTTGATATATTAACTCTTCTTTCTTCTTTTCTAGCCCTCCGGATTGAGCCAAACTTCGGTAACGAGACGAGGCCCGAAGAAGAGGTTGCAGAAGGATGAAAAGTTCACGATCACAGCACTCGCGCACGATGGCCATCCGATTGAACCCAAGCGGACCAAGGACGCATTTTCTGCTCAGTGCGGAGCTATTGTTAGGGACGACATCCCGATCAGCATCAAGCAATGGAATAAGCCTAAGGACGGCGCCCCTGAAGGTGATTATGTCACCGATAGACAGAAAGATGATCTTTGGACCGCGCTGAAGGCAAATTTCACCCTACCGCCAGAGGAGGATCCGAACAAGCCAGTTATAGAGCCACTGGTCAAGGCGTGTGCTCTTAAGAAGATGGCAGATCTATTCGGGAGGTGGAAGAAGGAGTTGAAATCAAAGTTTGTCGACAAAGGGGAGACTCCAGAATTCAGGGGCCGATATGAGAAGATAAGAGATCACTGGCCCGCATTTGTGGCCTACAAGACATCGGACAAGAGTAAGAAAATGTCAGAGACAAACAAGATTAATGCTGCAAAGAAGCAGTATCACCATCACACGGGGTCAGGTGGCTACCTCAGAGCCCGGCCGTTGTGGGACAAAGCTGAGAATGACCTGATTGCTAAAGGGGTCGTACCACAGACATTGAACTGGCCAGACCGTTCAAGGACTTGGTTCTTCGGGGTTGGGGGAACTTTGGACCCTAAAACAGGGAAGTGCCGCTGGACAGACGAGCAACTTGCAATACCCGTCACGAAGCTTCAGGAGTATATCACCGCAGCGCAGCAAGGGACGTTCATTCCCGACAGAGAGAAGGACGAGCTGACTCAGGCCCTAGGGAATGATGAGCACCCTGGACGAACACGAGGCACACCAGGCTCCGTTCCGTGGAAGGTTGGGTTTCCCGGCGCAGGCGGTTACAGAAGCCGGGAGAGAAAGAGGAAAGCGGAGCTGAGCAAAATGCAGAAGCTCAATGCAAGACTACAAAAGCTAGAGGAAGCTGAGAGCCAGCGAGCTGCCGGCCAACCATCTCAGCGGCACGAAGCTACCCCAGAAGCTACCCCGCCATCTCAGCGGAGAAGCAGCGTGGCTTCCACGGAGCCCGTTCAGCCTGACTTCACGGCTCCTAGCTACCCCGTGGATACTATCACGGAGGCTCAACATTGCGAGCTTATGACGAAACATCGGAACCTCACTTTGAACGCGGCTGTCGGCTCTGTTGCACCTCCTCAACCCAACGGAACTTTTCACTGCTCACCGATTCCACATGGCTATGCTGTTGTGACGGTGGATGAAGTAATGGAGGGATTTGAGGAGCTCGAGCTTGAACACTCTACAGGTGAAGGGGAGAATCATCTGGTTCATGCTCTGAGGAGTACATGTCTATGGCAGAAGGAGTACATCAAGCTTCCAAACTGGACGCCTCCGCCTCCTCCTCCTCCTCCGGCGAGACAGGGCACTCCGCCTCCTCCTCCTCCTCCTCCGGCGAGTGATCAGGGCACCCCGCCTCCTTCTTCGGCTCCTCCGACGCGTGAGGGCACTCCGCCTCCTCCTCCTCCTCCGGCGAGTGATCAGGGCACCCCGCCTCCTTCTCCGGCACGTCGGAGCAGTACGCCTCCTCCTCAGCAACGGCGGAAGACAGACGCCGCCGCTCCGGCTCCTTCGGCGCGTCGGAGCACTCCGCCTCCTTCTCCGCCTCGTAAGCAACGACGGAAGGGAGACGCCGCCGCTCCAGCGGCTAGCAGTACAAGCAGAGGCAGGAGGGAATACAGATACGGTCCCCGATCTCTCAAGCCTCTGGAAAAGTTACCATATGAGAGGACCGAGTTTGAAAACGAGGAGATATGTCAGGAGCAATTGAGGGCCCATTTTGCAAAGAAAACTCCACCTCCGAAGGAGAAGCTAGATCCGGTGAAAGTGAAGCGCACTATCGATGCCCTGAAGCGACCACCACCGCCTCCGCCGGATTCCAACTATGTCCGGATTATTAAAAAGACATATGAAGAAGTGCGGCAGTCGGGAAGTACTTCTAGTGATGCAAGGTTAGCAGAACGAAGAAGTGGGAAAACAATTCCCCAGCTCGGCGAACAGGAGAAGCAATCGTGCCCCCCGCTCAAGGTGTCTAGCGATATCGTCGCTAATCATCCGGGGATGGTGCCCGGTACCAATCCTGGTGATTACTTGGGGGATGATGTAATTTTTCAAACGGCTGAGGTAACAGAAGAATATGAATACTTGCACGGGAAGCCTCTCGTCAAACCTGATCATCCTCCTCTAACAACGATGATGTACAAATTGCATGAGTGGTACATGAAAACCTGCAGGGAGTCTGGGAGAGACACTATGTATCTGGCAGTGAAACCAGAGCACGAATTCATTGGACTTTCCGTGATGCCTCTTGAATTTGTGGAGTTATTTCAGTTATACAATCAACGGGCCCTCGACAAACAGCTCATGACTGCCTACTGTCTGTAAGTATTACTTCTATAGTTAAGTCTCTAGCTCAGCTTGTTCATTGCATGTATATATAATTATCCCCACTATATTATGCAGATTGAAGATCGTCGAATGCAAAAAACTAGGAATCTTCGATGTTGGGTTCATTAGCCCAGATGCAGTAAATGAATGGACTGTACGAAACTCAATCAAAGAGACCGAGAAAAACTTGCTAAAGTCGTTCCTTATACATCAAAACAAAAGGGAAATACTCTTTCCTTACAACTTCAAGTGAGTGTTGCTGTCTTCTCTGTATACTCGGTTTCGCTTACTCGAGGTTAAGTAATGTAATTGATGAGTTATATATGCGTGCGCAGGTACCACTTTATTCTGCTATCCATTAAGCTTGACGGGGCATTAGTAACTGTCTTAGACTCAAGACGTAAAGATCCCGAGATTTATGCGGACATGACTGCAATGCTCAAGAAGTAAGTTCAGTCAATACCGAGACCATATCGGCATGCAAGTTTCGTTAATTTCCTGATATCAAGTAATCATTTTCTTTGCCTGGCAGGGTTTGGAAGAAGTTCACCCGAAAGGTTCCCGGTCTAAACTCGGAGTTGCGATTTACGCACCCCAAAGTAAGTAGTACTAGCTAGTTCCGCGCATCTCTAATTGATTCAAATTTTCATCAATATATCATTACCATGCTTGCTTATCCGTTTGATTGAACTCTATTCTCGTAAAGTGCTTGTACCAGAAAGAAGGGACTTCTTTATGTGCATAATGCGTATGCGAGTTCATTCGCCACTCGACCTCTGAGCAGGGCTTCTCTGACAAACAATTTGAAGTACGTAAATAATATTCACAATTTTATTTTATATATTACCATCAATTGTGTTGAGTTTTATTCATATATATGCATGTATTGACCCCCTTCTTTAAATTAGATCTGGCAGATGCGGGATGAACTCCTACCACATGATCGCATACGAGCAATTCAAGAGGAATTGGCGGGATTCTTTCTTGACCACGTCATATCTAAAGACGGAGAATACCATTCGAATATATGATGTTAGGGATTGTAAAAGATGTTAGGGATTGTAAAAGATGTTATATTGTATATATGTAGTAGCGTCGGATAGATATACGATAACTTGTTGTTCGACCAATCTCTCCGGAGAAAGAGAGGTCGATCACTTCTCTCTATATATGTTCATGACGATCTTATGTACTTACTGGTTCCTTCATTTGCTTACTACCTAGCGTGTCGAGTTCTCTCTATACGTATAGTACGTAGCGTCGACCAAGCACGGAGATAAGAGAGGTCACTTCTCTCCAGGTAGCTATTAGCTAGCTAACACAATATATGAAACCCCCAAATTAACCCTCCAAAACCCCCAACCCCCCCCCCCCTTTCAAAAAAAAAACCCAGCTCCTGAGCTGCTGACGCGTGGATGCTTATTGGTCCCGGTTGGTATTACCAACCGGGACTAAAGGCCCTCCTGCCTGGGCTCGCCGCAGCGGCCACGTGGAGCACCATCTGTCCCGGTTCGTAAGCGAACCGGGACTAAAGGTATTGGGCTTTAGTCCCGACCCTTTAGTCCCGGTTCCAGAACCAGGACAAATGGGCCTCTGGAACCGGGACAAAGGGCCTTTTTCCACTAGTGTATTAAAGGACGTGTGGGGACGAGTAGGAGCGAACTGCCAGCGTGCGAACGGCAGGGTAGTGGCTTTCCATTTTCCCATGATACGGGCTTCCGAGAGCCCTTGGATCTGAGATCGAACGGTTGCATGGCGTGATTCTAGACCTATGGGTGAATATCCTATCCTGGAGGGTTATTCTGCAAATTTTCAGCAACTTAGCATGCGACCGTTCGATCTCAGATCCAAGGGCTGCCAGCAGCCCGTATCATGGTCGCGCCTACCACGACCGTTGCGTCGCTCGCGCGGTCGCACCCTTGGAGATTTAACACGGTGCGTTAGGCTATCTGATGTGGGCATGTCATACATAGTCATCACTTAGTCACTCATACTACAACAAGGTTAGCTATAAGGTTGGCTATAAGTGTATTTTTTTTACTTCTCTCAATCTCTTTCTTCGTACTCCCTCCGTCCCATAATATAAGAACGTTTTTGACACTAGTGTAGTGCCAAAAACGTTCTTATATTATGGGACAGAGGGAGTAGTATTTATTGCATTTGCCAAGGAGTGACCTCTTCCAATGAAATGGTGCTTAGATGAGGTGCTAAGGGCATTAAATGGCTTAGCAATCAAGTCCCCAATGCATAGGTGCTTATTAGTTTTTTGTTGCTAAGTTTGCTTCATTTAATTAGCTATAGACTCAAAATTGTCTTTTCACCTAGGTACACGCGCTTAGCACCGTTTCTTCCTTGGGTCACCAAACTAGTCTCTCTCTTCTTAATTAACTTGCCACATCAGACTTTATGCCTATGTGGCAAGCTTAGCACCTGTAGGAGCAAGTAAGTACAATAGTGGGCTATAAGCCCGCTTTACATGGCATTTTTGCATATGTGGAGGAAAGAGGCAAGGAAAAAGTGGAGAAGTGGGCTGTCATGCAAGAGCCAGCCTCTACTACATGGTGGAGCATTGGGAGAGGCACCTGTATGGAGGTGGTCAGGAATCGGGAGACTCACGCCGTTCGTAGCGCCGCAGTTAAAATGATAATGGCAAGTCAAATCACGGGGCCCCACCTGTCCAGCAGTAAGTCGCTGTCAAATCACACAGCCCTACATTTGCAGCAGCCTACTCCCTCATCTTCTCGCGTCTCTGTTGAACCGACTAGGCGGAACTGCCCCACCTACCGCGCGCAGGAAAAGCCCCGCCCTCGACTTTTAAATAGTACTCCCTCCGTCCGAAAATACTTGTCCTCGAAATGGTTGTATCTAGACTTATTATAGTTATAGATACATTCATTTTATCCATTTTGAGGACAAGTATTTCCGGACGGAGGCAGTATACTACTAATTTTGTATCCATGGATTGCGCCATGGAGCAAAGCCTCAAGAAAACGGCGGTACACATGTATGGAGTATACAGCACGCCCGTCGCGTTCGCGTCGCACCCCAGACGGTCGGTCGGTCTGGCACGCTGCTCTCCGAATGGAACACGCGTCACTGCGAGGGTTAAACAGCGACAACTGAGTTGGGCTAGTCATTGGGGGCACATGCACGAAGACTACTCGGCTGCCATCTAGGTCAAGCCGGCTATGTTAATTAGGACATCTATCGATGGACCCCTTTTCTACGAGTTTATCTTTAATTTGAGCTTTGATCCTCGTCTAGTTTGTCCGTCGGGATTCATGTTGTCTCCTTTGGGCAGTGAGGTTATGATTTCTTGTCATGTGGTATTTTTTCGTGTTATATGTTATAATCCGGTGCTTCAGATCAAAATGACGACAACTGCGCCTCCGGGCCATGTGCATGAAGACTTCTCGACAGTCATTGACGAGGTCAAGCCGGCTCCGGTAGACAAAAGAAAACTAGTACTCCACTATATAGGCAGGAGCCTCCGCGCTTGCTTGCTAGTGTTGCTCTCTTCACACTGTCTCGTCCTCTCCACATCTAAACACGACAGCGGTGGCCACACTCTCTCTCTCTGCTCACCGCTGGTCACAGATCCAGCCGGATCCTCTCCGCCGGGGAAGGTGAGAAGGTGCAACGTTCACGCGGTCGTCCTCGGCGACGGCTCTTACCCACTGCCAACGCGTCCCGATCAGCGTGCCTTGCCGTTCTCTCCCAAGCACCGCTGGCGAGGGAGGGCCTCCGACCCCTTCTTCCTCGCTGCCGTAGTGTGGGCAGATCCGGCCTCCCGCCGCCCACCTAGCGACATCCCGGCGACCCTCAGGTATAACTTCCTTCGAAACCGGCCTTGCTCTACTTCCCGAGCTCCTGACGTCGCTGCATTTGTATCTTTTACTATTTCTCAGGCCCCCTCGTAGATAGGATCGATCGGCTGTTCGAAAACCACCTAATTTTTTACGGTTAAGAGGTAAAACTAGTTCATGCACTCGAATCTAGTACTACTTGGTTCAAACAAGGAAGAAAGGGGGTGGGGGTGGGGGAAGATTTGTTACCTGAATCTAGGACTTGGTCGAAAGAGGAAATAATGGGGGCGAAAAGTAGTAGAGACTGGCTATCCAACTGGTCTCTAGGTCTAATAGGGAAATAAAGGGAAACGCAGTACAAACTCAATATAAACCCGATCTATTGGTTGAAAAAGGAAAGAAAGTGGGGACTGGGGGACAAGTCAACAGAGTAAGTCCAGCACTAGATTTGCTAGCCTCACACAGTATAAGGTGGCTATACCGAACAAAAATGGGACCAACCCAGATATCCTGTTCTGATGTTTGTTGCTCCGAGCCACTCTTATGTAATGCCACTGGTAAAATGTAGCAGTCGCACTGTTAAAAGTAAGGACACGTTAAACCAATGTTGTTTTCAATGTAATGCCTCCAGTAATATGAATCAATGGCACTTTTTTACATGTCCTGCTAAATTTCCCATTAAGATAAGTTGCTTCTTTTCGTTAGAAATGCAACTGTCCTGGTCCGCCTACTCTCCCGTGCCCAAATACCGACTCTGTAGCAGCTGTTAATGTAATGTTGCTGGTAAAATGAAGCAATGGCACCATTAAAGTAATGTCGTATTTAACGGTTGTCATAGTTAATCCTAATGCCCACACTAATATCTAGCAATGCTGCTGCTTTAGAAATTGCTACTGTCCTTGTAGGATTGCCATTCAGATAAGGAACATGCTTCTTTTCATTTGATGCATGTTTCATCACTTGTTAGTCACCCTCCTTTCCACCTTTTTTGTGCAAACAGAGATATACATTTCACGCTCGATCTTAGTTGAACTGCACAAATGATATCCAAATTATAGTTGAACATTCCAGGAGCTTCACAACCAACCGTGATGTTGCTCAATTTTATTGCAACTAATGAAGAAGAAGCTCTGTGGGTTTCATTTTCTGATGGAAATGGAACCGGGGCTGGAGCCCTTTTCTTAAAACAAATGAAGAAGAAGCTGCTAGCTCACGGGACATTGCTTCATTTTAGGTGAACTGCACCAAAAGGTCCCATGAATTGAATCATCCATGTTGGTGACTGAAAGAGCCAGCTTCAGCATCCCAGTCTAAGCACCCCCGGCCTCCATCCTTGCGACGCACGGTACACCTCGTTTGCCACCTGCTCGACCCTAGTGTCACTGATAAAATGAAGTAATAATACAGTTAAAATAGAGCGAGTGTCCTCTCTATCATTTCATTTCCAATGTAGATAAAGAAAGTGCTTCTCTTTGTTAATGTATGTTTCATCAACTAGTCCAATTGTTAATGTTTAAGCGTTTCTGCAAACTGGGGTGCTTAATTTTAGTTGATCTGCACAAAAATAGAGATTTGAATGTCTCAAGGCGCCTCCTTGTACTACCGCTGTACACTGATGTTCATCACTAGCAGAAGGTGTATCTGGGAGACTTGGGATGATTTCCAGTATGAGGCGTACCGCATGAGGCATCGCAGGGCCCATCTCGCCCTCGCAGTATGGCATACTATGATACTATCGCAATATTTTCTTCTATTTATTTTGTGTGTTTCATCAACAAGTGCCACTATAATGTAATCACGCTTTTTCATTATTTGTGCAAACAGGGTTATTCAGCTGCATTTTGGTGGAACTGCACAAATGTACGTATGGAACCGGCATATATGCAGAGTGCGAGGTGTGCCAAGTAAAAATTACCGACACCAACCATGCTCCATGCACGCATTGGCATCCACCACCACCAGTGGGATGTGTGGCGCTCTCTGTGGATGGATCTTTCTCGGCAGCAAATCCTCTAACCAAATACTAGTAGCTTATATTGGCAGTTTTCTAGGGAGTACTCTTTTCTGAAAGAAGCACCAATCTATTTTTCTTTATTTGTACACTGTGTCACAACTTTGACCCAAAGGTCCAGAGCTATTTTAGGGCGATTGGCGTAGTACTCGGAGACTGATTGTAAGCATGATTTTCATTAGCTGCCACACTGATTGTAAGCATGAGCAGGTGGAAGATTAGGTTAGTGCGAAGCTTACCTTAAACCCTACCGCCGCCATTGAAACGAGGCGAGCATCGAGGGAACCATGGAGAACGGCGGGGAAGCGACGTCGCGCCATCCGGACTCCTCTTGCGGTGGGAGAACGAATACTCCGGTGGCTCCGGCTGGCTCTGCACCCTCACGAACGGCACACCATACTCGATCGATTCGTTATCCTCTGGGTGCTCGACCTTCGACCTGTACGCCCACCACCTCCGCCTGACTGTCGCCTCGGGCGAATCTGTCTGCTCCATCGCCCAGAGGAGATACTCGATGAACTCGGAGGACGGCGGCGTGACTGCCGCCGAGGAGTACATGTACATCGCCGCCCTCATCACCGTCGTCTCGCTCTTTCGCATACATTGCCACATGGCCCTCACCGTCCTCGAAATCTCCCACTCATTGTCAAACCAAGTAAGGATCTCCTTCAACCTGGCTAACTTTGCCTGGTCGCCGCTGGTGATCTGCCTGATTCGCTGCTGCATCCTCTCCATAGATGTCCTTCTGAGTGGTCCGGTGCTAGCTTTGGAAGATGGGAGGAGAGACGGTGGTCTTGCAATAGAGAAGAGGGAGAGGCGAGACGGTGGCTTTGGAATGGAGATGATGGAGAGGAGAGGAGGTGGTTTTGCAATGGAGAAGAGGGAGAGGCGAGACGGTGGTTTTGGAATGGAGATGATGGAGAGGAGAGGAGGTGGTTTTGCAATGGAGAAGAGGGAGAGGAGCGTGCGGCAGCGATTTAGGATTGGACGAGAGGGCCGGCGCGCTGTGACTGGATCAAAATGAAAATCAATTTACCCTTCAATTAAGAAAGTGACCCCACATTTACTAGTCTCCCTTTTATTCTGGGTCATAATTGACCATGATTTTCGCAAATAAAATATATGTTATACGTTGCAAAAATAATATAATTTGAAAGTACATTCAGATACGAACCAAACGATACAATTATTGGTGACATGCATTCACATTTTGCTTGTCAAATACAGTACGTGGTCAAACTTTGACCCAAAATACGCAAAACAAAAAATACTTCCAAGACCAGCGCCGCTCTTCTCCTCTTAAACCACCGCCGCTCCTCTCCTGTTCCAATCTAAATCCAGCGCCGCTCCTCTCCTCTTCCATTTCAAAACCACCGCCCCTCCTCTCCTGTTCCAATCCAAAACCAGCGTCGCTCATCTCCCGTTCTAATCCAAAACCAGCGCTGCTCCTCTCCTCTTCCATTCAAAAACCACCGATGGCGAGTGAATGTGCTGTCGAGAAGTAGATCGATGGAGGAGTACAACCGATACGTGAGGATCGCAGACGGCGACCCTGTGAAGCTAGCTAGGATGTTGGAGATACAGTCTTGGTTTGACAACAAGGACCAACTAGCGGCGACGGCGACATCCATGGCCAAATATCTGCAACAGAGCGAAAAGGCGGCGATACTCCCGTAGGGAGTCGCGTGGGAGTACATAGAGCTGCTCCTCTGGGCCATGGAGCAAACAGATTCACCAAATCCGATCGTGAGGGAGCGGTGGTGGGAGTATCGATCCCAGATGGAGCATCCACCAGAGATTGAAGGATCGAGCATCTACAGGGTGCTGTTTGTGAGGGTGTCGTGCCAGAGCGAGCCGGTGGAGTCTTCGTCGACCGAACCCAACTACAAGAGGAGAAAAGCAGTTGGCCCGACGATGCTTCCCCGCCATCCTCTCCCTCGCCGTTCACATCGTCTCACGGGGCGGCTGTCTGCCGCCGAGGAATAGGAGGGGACTGCCCCCCAGCCCAATAGTCGAGCAGGTTGTGAATTGTCAGGAGGAGCTTAGGGTTGTCAGTATTTGCAAGTTGTGAATTATGTTTTGTGTTGTGTATTTTGAGAGTACTTTCAGATATGAATGTCTTTTGAATTTCAGATTTGCAGTATTGAGCATATGAAGTATTATGAATTCTAGAGATCTATTTTTAGCACTTAATTTTTTTTAGTTTCATAGGAGTATAAAAGTGCAGACAATGTGATTCTCAGAGAAGAAACTGCAAGTTTCAGTTTCAGATAAGAAACTGCAAGTTCAGTTTCAGATAAGAAACTGCAACTTTCAGAGGCAGAGCATTTATATTAACACGGCCTTTTCAAACAGGGTTAACATCATGTTGGAAGTTTTATTCATGGTCGAAAATGGAACTACCAGCCAGTTAACATCATGCTGATCAACATTCATGCATAGCACATCTTCATATGATGCACAGTCAAAAAGATATGCTATTTTCAAAATGCCCACAAAATGTCGAGTGTGCGAAACACAGAGAAAACGAGGGACGAAGTTTTGTCAAGTGTTGGACGTGGTGTGCGTACATGACAATGGGGACCCACATGTCAATAAAGGCAGAGGCAAAAAATTTGGAGATATTTTCCCTGCACAGGTGGAATCGAACCTGGGCGGAACAGCTGTCGGGTAGTGTCACTTGGCCACTAGGCTAGTTCAGTACTTTCGTTAATAATAAGGCACTTCCTCAGGTGGTCGGATCCCCTCCTGCGCCTTTGTGCGCTCGCCGCGACGCCGCTGTCTGCCGTTGTGAACATGCTGAACAAACGAGAGGAATCTGGAGAGGACTGTACGTGGAGAGGCGGACAGTCGGGACCCACCAGGTCTATGGCCGTACGCAAGCAAGTGCCTCATCGAAAAAATACTTCCTCCTAATGCTATACTGACGTTGGGGCCCACGGGTTTGTCAACATAGTTACATTTTTTTAGGTGCTTCAACGTAGTTACTATAGGAGATAAATTCACAACGAAGCCGGGGAGCTGGCAGGTATCATTTATTATCACTGGGGCAGCAAGTATCAGCTAGGTTTTGGGCTGCCCCGTCTAGGCTTTCTTTTTTAACATGCGCAGCCCACGACCTCGGATGGGAGGTCCATAGGCCTGTTTGTATTTTCTTGAGGGCCGTCATGTATCGACCGGCCTATAGACCTCCCATCCGAGGTTTTATTTTTCCTGAAACATCGGCAGCCCAATTTATTTATTTTTTTGAAGAAAACGCAGAGGTCTGTTCTATTTTTCTATATAAGAATAGGAACGCCTGGTCCAACTTATGTTTCCCTTCTAACTATATTATATATATTTAAATTATTTTATATGTTATTATATATTATTTTTATTGTCATCATATATTTAATAGATACTTACATATGTAAGAAAACAATATCCCACATCTTATTAACTTATAAAAATAATTTCTTAACAATAAAATCCTGGATTGTTTTGGCACGAAAATCCTAGTGATTGTGTACAAAAGCTTGGTAAGATTTAAGGACGAATGTAATAATAAATCACTTATTATTTAAATATATTTATAACAAAATGCTCAGCCCATGTTTATTTTTTGATAACATTGCTGGCCCAACCCAACATTATAATTAGAATCAGCCCAGCAAAATCATGTATTTCAAGAAAGTGCAAATGGCCTGTAATTTTTTAGGAAAAAAAATAAATGGGCCGCATGGACGCTACATTATTTGTTCACCCAGCCCAGCTAATGGACTGTAATTCAAAATAATAATATCAAATTGACTGTAAATTCTGGGCCAATAGGTCGAAGCCAACGCAAGTCGTTGTCAACTTAGTCAACAAATGATTCTGACATCGTTAGCCGTTGGATTTACATCCAACGACCGGCATCCATCTTCAATCTCTCGTCTTCTTCCTCCAGCGCCGCCGGGACCACCTCCCGCCTCCTGCTGCTAGCAGTTCTGCTTAGCACGCTTCACTGTGAAGCGCTACTCCACCGTTGGCCAGGCCATCCCTCCACCCCTCCACACCTCCTGTTCTTCTCCACCGACTGCCGAACCACACCGCACCAGAACCAGTTAACCCTCGTACACCTCTCCGTCTGTGACTCTACTCCTGCGTCTTCCCATCTCCGGCTCGTTGCTGTCCGGGGCCTCGCCGTCGTCCACCACCTTGGATGCGCTCGACGCGGCATGGTCAACATGGTCAACAAACGATACCATCGGAAGTAAACTGTGCGTGGAGAGGCTGACAGCTGGGTCCATGGCCGCACACAAGGAAATGCCTCCTTATTACGCGCAAAATAATGATTCCTCCACCTGACCTCTGGGACCCACCGGAAGGGCCTCTGTATTTCGCGAAAAAAACATGCCCCCCGCTGCCAGGTCGGACCCACCAGCTATCTTCGCACGCAAGGAAGTGCCTCCTTATTACGCACAAAAAATTGAATACTCCCCCTGCCAGCTGGGACCCTCCTTGGTGGGTGCTACCTCTTGAGCACTGCGTTGGTTTTCCCTTGAAGAGGAAAGGGTGATGCAGCAAAGTAGCGTAAGTATTTCCCTCAGTTTTTGAGAACCAAGGTATCAATCCAGTAGGAGGCTCCACGCAAGTCCCTCGTACCTACACAAACAAACAAGAACCTTGCAACCAACGCGATAAAGGGGTTGTCAATCCCTTCACGGTAACTTGCGAAAGTGAGATCTGATAGAGATAATAAGATAAAATAAATATTTTTGGTATTTTTATGATATAGATTGGAAAGTAAAGATTGCAAATAAAGATAGATCGGAAACTTATATGATAAAAGATAGACCCGGGGGCTATAGGTTTCACTAGTGGCTTCTCTCAAGATAGCATAAGTATTACGGTGGGTGAAAAAATTACTGTCGAGCAATTGATAGAAAAGTGCATAGTTATGAGAATATCTAGGCATGATCATGTATATAGGCATCACGTCCGCGACAAGTAGACCGACTCCTGCCTGCATCTACTACTATTACTCCACACATCGACCGCTATCCAGCATGCATCTAGAGTATTAAGTTCATAAGAACAGAGTAACGCATTAAGAAAGATGACATGATGTAGAGGGATAAACTCAAGCAATATGATATAAACCCCATCTTTTTATCCTCGATGGCAACAATACAATACGTGCCTTGATGCCCCTACTGTCACTGGGAAAGGACACAGCAAGATTGAACCCAAAGCTAAGCACTTCTCCCATTGCAAGAAAGATCAATCTAGTAGGCCAAACCAAACTGATAATTCGAAGAGACTTGCAAAGATAACCAATCATACATAAAAGAATTCAGAGGAGATTCAAATATTTCTCATAGATGAACTTGATCATAAACCCACAATTCATCGGATCTCGACAAACCCACCGCAAAAAGAGTTACATCGAATAGATCTCCAAGAAGATCGAGGAGAACATTGTATTGAGATTCAAAGAGAGAGAAGAAGCCATCTAGCTAATAACTATGGACCCAAAGGTCTGTGGTAAACTACTCACAACTCATCAGAGAGGCTATGGTGTTGATGTAGAAGCCCACCGTGGTCGATTCCCGCTCCGGCGGAGCGCCGGCGAAGGCTCCAAGATGGGATCTCGCGGATACAGAAGGTTGCGGCGGTGGAAATAGGGTTTCGTGGTGCTCCTGGATGTTTTCGGGGTACATAGATATATATAGGCGAAGGAGGTCGGTCAGGGGAGCCACGAGGGGCCCACGAGGGTGGGGGCGCGCCCACCCCCCTAGGGCGCGCCCTCCTGCCTCGTGGCCACCTCGGCTGCTTCTTGACGTCCACTCCAAGTCTCCTGGATTGCGTTTGTTCCAAAAAGATCGCTCCCGAAGGTTTCATTCCGTTTGGACTCCGTTTGATATTCCTTTTCTTCGAAACACTGAAATAGGCAAAAAAACAACAATTCGGGCTGGGCCTCCGGTTTGTAGGTTAGTCCCAAAAATGATATAAAAGTGTAAAGTAAAGCTCATAAACATCCAAAATAGGTAATATAATAGCATGGAACAATAAAAAATTATAGATACATTGGAGACGTATCAGTGGGAGGCTGACTTGTGGGCCTACTAAGTTGACGGGGACGGAGGGCTTTGTCAACTTAATCAATATGAACGATTCTAGCTCTAGTGACCGTACGATGTCCATCCAACGGCCGTAGTGCTTCTTCAACCTCTGGTCTTCTTGCTCCAGCCGCCCAAAGCAGCGCCGGTCGTGCCGCATGCTCCTGCCTCCCGTGGTCGGCTGTGCTGCCGCGGAGGCCTCACCGCCCCCTACTATTCCCATCGCTGGCCAGGCCCTTCGGCGACGGCAGCCTCACACCGCAGCCGAACCAGTGAACCCTCGTACTCCTCTCCGCGCGGGCTCTTCCACTGTCGCGTCTTCCCCGGCTCCGCGTCATCCCCTTCCTAGGCCTCGCCATCGTCCACCGCCCTGGTGCTCTCGGCGCGGCGTGGTCAACGTGGTCAAGGAACGACTTCCATCGGAAGAGTACTGTACGTGGAGAGGCTGACAGCTGGGTCCACGGCGGCCGCAAGGAAGTGCCTCCTTATTACGCGCAAAATAATTATTCCTCCACCTGACAGCGGGGACCCACCGGTCGGGCCACCGTATTTCGCGAAAAAAACATTTCCCCCCTGACTGCTGGGACCCACCAGCTACATCTTCGCATGCAAGGAAGTGCGTCCGGGCAAAAAAAAAACGATTCGCCCCCCTGACTGCTGGGACCCACCAGCTACATCTTCGCACGCAAGGAAGTGCCTGACAGTCGGGACCCACCTGGTCGAAGCGTACGTAGTGTTGTCATTCTGGTCGCGAACGTGTACGTACGTACTGGTCGATGTAGAGGCGCGCACGTGTCGTAGTAGAGGCGTGCACGTAGCATGTACACGTACGTACAACGGCCAGGGTGCAAGAAAGAAAATACGGCCACGTACGTACATACGGGCGGGGTCTCGAACGCCTACTCGCGCATACGTACGGCCAGGGCTCGTGTACATGGCTGGGTCGGAACGGAGAAACTGCGTCGTCGTCGTGTTCATGTTGAGGCAACGGAATGCGTCGTGTTCATTGGGAGGCAATGGAATGCGTCGTGTTCATCGGGAGGCAACGGAATGCGTCGTGTTCATGGGGAGGCAACGGAACGCGTGGGAGCCAACCGGCTTGGACGGAACAGCCGATGGAAACAAGGCCTGGCGTACCACAGAACGGAGGAAACGGCCTTGTGTTCGACCGGCCACGTTCGAAACGGGATCCTGTTCATCGGGAGGGGTCTGGCGTACCGCAAAACGGAGGAAACAGACTTGTGTTGGACCTCCTACGGTCGAAACGGGGTCCTGTTGATCGGGAGGGGTGTGGCGTACCGCAAAACGGAGGAAACGGACTTGTGTTGGAGCGCTACGGTCGAAACGGGGGTCCTGTTCATCGGGAGGGGTGTGGCGTACCGCAAAACGGGACTCCACGGGATACTGTTCATCTCCACTGTCGACCTCCTCCAGCCTCCACGGGCTACTGTTCATCCACCGTCGACCTCCTCCAGCCTCCACCTGCGACTGTTCATCCACGGGCTCCTGTTCATCCAGCTTCCACTGCGCGCTACTCCACCGGCTCCTGTTCAACCAGCCCTCTCCACGGGCTCCTGTTCAACCACCCCTCCACAGGCTACTGTTCATCCACCCCTCCACCGTCTACTGTTCATCCAGCCCTCCACGGGGTCGTCCTGTTCATCCAGCCCTCCATGGGGTCCTGTTCATCCAGCCCCAACCGGCTCGATCGATCGGGGTCCTGTTCATCCAGAGGCAACACCACGGGGTCCTGTTCATCCACCCCCACCGGGAACTGTTCATCCAAACCCCCCCAGCAATGCTCACTGTTCATCCAGAGGCAGCATCGATCGGCTTCAGTTAGCAGCAGTAGCGAAGGAATCGCTCGATCGCTCGGGTTCAGTAACGCGTAGCCTGCAGTGCAATCGCTCGGGTTCAGTTAGGCGATGCCTCGCTCGGGTTCAGTTAGAGACCAACGCCTCGCACCCACGCGCGTACGGTACGAGAGAAACGCGCATTGCTCGGCCCCCGACCACCCACCGTAACCGGGAATTCCCCGATATTTTCCTCGCCCTCGCTTCTACCACGGTTTTTTCCGTCATGGATGGCCCAAAGAATGTCATGCAGCTGCGTCTCCGGCCCGCCCAGGACGAAAAGCCCATTTTCTGTCATGATTTTTTGTCATAGAAGTAGGAGCCCACCACATCTATGATGATACCGGGTTTTATCACAATTATCATCATAGAAGTGTCATAAGTATGACAGAAAAAAAAATTGTTCGGCCCAAAATGTCACGGATGTGTCTTTTTTTTGTAGTGGTATAGGGGTTACAAGAGTTGATCTACCACGAGATCGATTCGGCTAACCCTAGATAGCTAGCCTAGCAATGTTATGATCCTGCCTCCGATCTACCCTCCGGTTTATATAGACACCGGAGGGGCTTAGGGTTGTACAAAGTCGGTTTTACAGAAAGGAATAATATATCCGGACACCTATACTTGCCATCCACGCATGTGAGAGTCCCCACCGGACACGAGGGATAATATTCCATCTTGTATCTTGACGGCCCATCAGTCCGGCCCACATCAATAGACCGGACGCCCGAGGACCCCCTAATCCAGGTCTCCCACAGTAGCCCCTGAACATGTCTTCAATGATGATATATTCGGCGCTCAGATTGTCTTCGACATTGCAAGGCGGGTTCCATAGAGAATACAAACCGGCTTTCCTATGTAAAAAGAATTGTATCCGGCTTTTCGCAACAAACACAACCCTTAGCCCCGAAGGCAGGATATATATGTAATAAAAAAGGAGAACAGTGTCTTTTACTGACATTTTTTCCGGCGAAGCGTCAGACTTGTCCTTTCGGCATTTCGAACCGTTTTCACACCCCGCGTTCCGTGTTTCGAGGCCACACCTCATTGGCACGTCTCGTCAAAAACAGAGATCATGCCCACTTAATACGGGATTGCATATCAATGATATCTGGGTAATCCAACCGACTGCGGCGCATACCCACATCGGGAACAGACGAGGTTTTAAGGCTAGGGAGGCGGGCGCTTGGTTTTCATGGCTTATATAAACGGGGTAAGATTCATCACTTCCATCCCACGCCTCCTTCCTTCCTCTACCTCCCCATCTCCGAGCTCTAGCGCCCGATCCTCGAAACCTCCCACTGCCATCAACCTCTCCAATCATGTCCAAATCCGGCTTCCAGGGCAAGTGGGCAGCCTCCTTCGTGAGGGAGAAGGACATCAAGGAGCTCCAGGATGCAGGATACCTGAGTACGGACATCGCGTACAGGGTCCCTGCCAAGAAGCAAGTCATCCCCACCCCGGAGCCCGGCGAAAGGGTGGTATTTATCCCCCACTTCCTCCGTGTACTAGGGTTTCCACTTCACCCCTTCGTCCGCGGCCTAATGTTCTATTATTGGCTAGATTTCCATGATCTAGCCACAAACTCATTTCTCCACATCTCGGCATTTATAGTCGTGTGCGAGGCGCTCCTCCGCATTCTCCCCCCCCCCCATTTCGGCCTCTGGCTCAAAGTCTTCAACATAAAGCCAAAGGTGGTGGATGGGGAGCACGCAGAGTGCGGAGGCGCGATGGTGAGCAAGCTTCCCAACGTCACCTGGCCCAAAGGGGCTTTTGTGGAAACTGTGAAACTATGGCAACAGGAGTGGTTCTATATCACCGAACCCCGCGGCGCCAACTGGGTTGCCACTCCTGAGTTTAGATCCAGACCCCCAATGCGGCTAGCATCATTGATCAACAAAGGTTTGGACTGGGGGTCAACTGACGAGGTGTCGATGCTGCAAAATCGCATCAAAAATATCATAAAAAGGAACACCGACCTCACCGACGTGGTTCAGGTGATGCTATTCCGACGGACCCTTCCCAGCCAGCTCCGGCCTCTCCATATGTGAGAGTTTAATCCGGAAGGGCCGCGGACCTTGCAACGGTTCTTCGGCACGACGCGCAAAGATATCTGGAGGCTGCTTTTCAAGGCCCAGAAGCAGAAGTCGTGGCCGGAGACGACCGATGACATCGGTCTCGACTGTGCTCATCCAGCCACTCCGGTAAGTTTTTAGTTTCTGAACATAACTTAGTCCGGAAATCACAGGGGTGTATTGACACATGGCTGGACGAAGAAGGCGGAGCGGATCAAATGCCCGGCTCCGCTGCCCGAAAGCCACGCCGATCCTCTGCTGACAAGGATGCTGGTTCCGCCGCCGTACCAGGCGCCGGAAAAGAAGACCAAGAAGAAGGGCAAGGAGGCCAAAGACGGCCCCTGCCGAAAAGGTCCCTCGGACACTATGTTCGGGGAATCCGAAGCCCTCTTCTCCCATGAGGGAGATGAAGATGAAAAGGAGGAGGAGTAGGAGGATGACAACTCTCCCCCTAAGGGGAGGAGGAACAAAAGGGCGGCTTCCGCAGACCCAGAAGCGGAGGCGTCCAAAAGGGGGAGAGTATCTCTCATGGACGACTCGGACTCGGATGCCGAAGTCATCCCCGAGCACTGCCCCAGGTCGAAGCCCCCAGCCGAATCGTGAGTGTCTTCAGATGCCTTACATACATCGGCGTCTATAGTTTTTAACATATTGCATTGTGCGTTTTAGCCCGGCCCGCGATCTCCCTCAAATATCGTCTCCGAAAAATTCGTTGGAGCCAGGGATGGTGGAGAGTGAGACGCCTCCGCGGGCTTCCCCGCCTATCCCTACGGATGACACCGAAGTCGTGTCCCGAAGAGCCTCTCCAGGTCATGAAGAGGTGCAGGAGGCCGTCAGGACGGCGCCAGAGGGTAATACCTCGGCTACCGAAGACAGGGGGGCAACCCCCATGGAGACTGAGGAAGGGGGCCATGACCAATCCGGCCCCCAGCCGCACACTGTTCCGGAAACCCATACGGTTCCGGAATCCAGCGAGCAACCCCCTTTGAAGGAGGGGCGAGCGTCGACTCCACCGACGACCTCTATGAATCCGGAAGCGCCAGATAATTTGACAGAAGCGCTTCGTTGTGCTTCCGTCGTGGAGGGGCACCGCACCCTTATGGGTGTGGTGGCTAAGAAGATTCAGTCCGCCAAAAGCAGGCTGAACGAAGCCTTTACCAGCCTGTTAACGGGACTCGAGGTATGCGATGTACTTTTCTAACTGATTTCAATAAAGAGATATACCTGTGTGTAGATAGTAGCCCCTGAGACTCTGTCCGGTTTTGAAGAAGCCGGACAGAGGATCACATAGTGTTCGGAAGAGGTGACATTCTATTATACAACAGGCTTCCCTGCTGGCGGCGAGCGCCCAGTCCGCCGAAGTTTCCGAACTCACTTGGAAGCTGCCGCTGGCCGATGAAGAGGTTGTCCACATCAATAAGCGGTTTGAGGACACGCAAGGTATGCGTACATTCAGTATAAGTCCCCAAGCGTAGATATTTTGATCTTTTGATGACGGACTAAGAAATGTTTTAACTGTGCTCGCAGTTGGCGCCGATAAGGTCGAGTCCCTCAAACGCGCCCTTGCCGAAGCCAAGAAGGAGGCAGAGGCGAGCAAGGCAGCCGCCGACAAGGCGACCGAAAGCTTAGAGGAGGAGAAGACCACCCGCCAACGACATGAGGCGCGAGTGGGTGAGGTTGAAAAAGAGCTCAAGGACTCCTTTGCTAGATGCGAGTCCTTGGAGCAGACGAGCTCGGAACAGGCCTCCGAGCTCGTCAAAGCCCGTGAGATCCTGAAGGAAGCCCGGACTAATGCCCAGTATGCTCGCCAGGAGATCCAGGAGGCGAGGCGTATTGCGGCTGGTAAGACTTTTATTATGCAGAGTAGGTATACCATTAGAAGATATATTTTACTAACCCGAGTTCGTAGTTCTCCAGGCGCCTTTGCCGACCTGCCAAGAAGCATTGCAGACGCCACCGCATTCTTCCGAGCCGAAGAGGGCAGCTCCACGGAAAAACTGTTCTGGTCGCAGTACCTAGCGCCGGAGCTTCCAGTGTTCCTGAGCGACCAGATGAAGCAGTTGTCCGAGCTGCATAGGATGGTTGGCCTGGCCATGAAGGACGTGATAGTCCGTCTGTGGCCAGCCGAAGCCGTACCCAGCAGCCATTTCGGGCTCGTGAAGAAGCTGGTGGAGGTGCTCCCTCGGATTGATGCCCTTAAGCGGTCATCCTGTATTGAGGGTGCTCGATTGGCCTTTGCCCGCGTGAAGGTTCAGTGGGCGAAGATGAAAGCCACCGAGGTTGCCACCGCAGGGCCACCTGAGGGCAAGGAGCACTGTCGACCGGGGAGGTACTTCGACGAGGTCCTCGACGGAGCCCGTATTGTAGAGGGCCAGTGCTCCAAGGACATAATGTTTGAGTAGTTGTGTCCGGTTTGTAAGGGCGATGTAATGAACTCGTAATGTATGATAAGTATGATTACGCTTTATTATCAGTTTATCCTCCTATTAGCTGTTTATATGTCTGAAAGTTTACCAATCGTCGGCTTCAGCCTCCACGTAGATGCTACAGGGGTGTTCGGGACCGCATGACCGCACTTTATCCAACGTCTTGGTCCAACGTAGGATGCATTTTGCGAAGTGAACCAGGCAATCAGACTAACTGTTTTAGTACTTTCATTTTAGCCATAAGAGTCCATTGGTGGCGCTAATTACTTAGCCCCTCGTTGCATGATCGGCAATCCGGAGTGCGGTGCCTTTGCAACGTGGCTGTTCAAAAACCCAGCCCCTCGTATAACACGGCATAAATCGCGAACGATTCGTAGTATAACACTAATTCACCGGATCGCTGATCCGCTCTCGCTTATCATGACAATCAGTTTTCGGCTTTCTCTACTGAGGTACTTGACCGGACGAACCGGAAATACAATCGCAGCAGTTCTCCCTTTACTACCTTAGCCGAACTTGCGGAACGTAAGGTGGCAAACATAGGAGCCGGGCAACCCAACTATAGACCAAAGACATGATTCGGAGCAGATGCATATAATGCAATATTCGGGACGCCAAAGAGTTCCCTGTGGGAGTTCGGACTTAAGAATTAGGGCCGAAGACAGCCCCTTGTATGAAGACCGTGTCAAGCCACGTATGCCCGTCGACCGTAAGGGGAACACAGATAACAAGGAGAAAATCCAAAGAAACCAACCAAGAAGGTGATAAGCATCTGTGCCCTTTGTATCTTTATTGATATGTCGACTACAGGCAATGTCAGTCCAAGATGAGGGTCATGTTACATGCCCAGAAAAAAAGGAAAAGATTTTACATAAGGGAAAGTGAAAGTGCTAGTATTCGACTAGAGGGGGGGTGAATAGGCGATTTTTATGAAAGTCTTCAAAACACGAATGCTTTGAAGACAAACAATAGAAATGAACCTATTGATATGCAGCGGAAGGTAGACTACACTAGACAAGCCATAGTCAAGTAAGCAATGAAGTGAAAGCACGAAGACTATCAGCAGCTAGGTAGTAAGGATCAGGATGGAAGATAGTATGAAGCCAAATAGTAAACAGTCTTCACTCAGTGAAGTCAATCAGATCAGACAAATGGGCAATGACTTCACGAAGACAAACTGTAAGTAAAGAGCGGTGAAAGATGGAACCAGTTGCTCGGAGAGGACAGGGGTTTGTTGGACCAGT
Organism: Elymus sibiricus; assembly: GCA_039707655.1. NCBI lineage: Eukaryota > Viridiplantae > Streptophyta > Magnoliopsida > Poales > Poaceae > Elymus > Elymus sibiricus. The sequence continues at coordinate 527,660,238 of CM077669.1, read as the reverse complement.
TCCAGTTGCTGTGACAACTGTACGTCTGGTTAGGGAGGCTGAGATTCAACTCAGAAGACCGCGTCTTCACCTTATTCCGCTTGAGCTAAGAACACTTAGTCCTCGCCCAATCACTCTGGTAAGTCTTCAAGGGAGACTTCCAAACCTTCACAAACTTCGTTCACCGGCAATCCACAATGACTCTTGGATGCTCAGAACACGACGCCTAACCGGCTGGAGGATTCACAGTCCTCAAGTGTAATAAATCTTCAGATCACGCGGACAGAAAGACTTCAGTGATGCCTAACACTCTTTGGCTCTGGGTGTTTTGGGCTTTGTCCTCGCAAGGATTACTCTCTCAAAGGCTTCGGAGGTGGGTTGCTCTCAAATGACAAAAGCCGTGCACTAACTCTGAGCAGCCACCAATTTATGGTGTAGGGGGTGGGCTATTTATAGCCAGGAGGCAACCCGACCTGATTTGTCCAAAATGACCCTGGGTCACTAAGGAACTGACACGTGTCCAACGGTCCGATTTCAAACACACGCGGCAGCTTGACTTGGGCTACAAGTAAAGCTGACTCATCCAGCTCTGGATAAGATTTGCTCTCATTGTCTTCGCTCGAAGACATAGGATTTGGTTGAGCATCACTTCAGTCACTCTGACTTTGTTCACTTGGACCCCACTTAACAGTACGGTTGTTCCTATGTCTCAACAAAGGAGAAAAGGAAACTACAAAACAACTATGTCTTCGTACTCCATAGTCTTCATGCGATGTCTTCTCATGTGAAAATCTTCAATGTGAATATCTTCACAGACCACCATTGTCTTCAATGTCTTCACACATTTTTAGGGGTCATCTCTGGTAGGTAAACCGAATCAATATGGGACTACTACCTGTGTTATCCTGCAATTCTCACAAACACATTAGTCCCTCAACCAAGTTTGTCGTCAATACTCCAAAACCAACTAGGGGTGGCACTAGATGCACTTACAATCTCCCCCTTTTTGGTGATTGATGACAAACTGGTTGAAGTTTTCAACGGGGATAAAAGTATGTGAAAGTTCAGTGTTGTGAGTATTGTCTTCATACATATGACGAGGCTCCCCCTGAAGATGTGATATAACTGATTTGCTTTTGAATACAAATGCACATGGCAGGTTTTGCTTTGTGGAGGCCATCTTCAAAGTGTGAAGACAATACATTATGCATAAAGAAAGATAATGAAGATAATGATATGCATAAAGGAAAATGGACGTCTGCAGAATGACTTCATGCGGAATTTTTCATCGCAACACAGAGTAGCAGAAAAAGTAGCAGACGACCATCGAGTTTAAGTGTTACAACTCAAAGAGCCAAATGTATCAAGAAACGAGAGTTGTAAATACTTGTCAAAAATAATGCAACCACCCATAAGGACCCGCTTGAAGACTATCAACTCATATGCTTCTCCCCCTTTTGTTAGTAATGACCAAAAAGGTTTGAAGACATAGAGCATCTACTCGTTCCCAGAAGGAGCAGATGGAGGAGCAGGGTCGACATTGGAGTTTGGTGGTGCAGAAGGGCCTGATGCAGTGTCGAGGTGCAGTGTAGCCATGGTCGGTGAAGTGGCGTCCTCTTCTTCATCGACGACATTCGTAACAACAGTTGCAACCGAAGATGAATATTCAGAATCTTCAAGTGAGGGAGTGCGGCGCCAGCTTGCATTTTGTGGAGGCCTGGAATCAAACTTGAAGCCCTTGGTGAAGCCATCTTCGCAAAGATCGTCTTCAGAACATAGTAGGGTGAGGCTCTTCCAGGACCGCCGAGAGGTTTCATGGGCAACAAATGAGTTCTTGGTGGCTAGGTTGCGAATGCGATTGACATCCACCAAGAGACTATGCATCTGACGCTTTAGCCAGTCGTGATGCTTGTCCTGCTTCTGATGTAAGGCCACAAGCAGCTCTCGGTCATTGAGTACACGAGAACGCTTCTGAGGACTTTGGGCAATCGTACTAGCAGTGGCTTCGGTATTTCCACGATGAGGCATACGCACATTGCCAGCCAGAGGATAAGCAGGAATAGCAGCGTTGGGGACATGAACTCCTTCTATTGGTTGCGTGAAGCTTTGATGATCAACATTGTGAAGATATAGAAGCTCCTTGGCAAGCTCGGGGTAGATGGCTTCAACTGATAGATCAACCTCAGGTAGAAAGACAAGATGATTGCGTGCTGAGGGCTGATAGTCGACAGAAGAATGGAGTTTGATCAGGCGCATCACCCATGGAGCATAGAACTTCAGGCCAAATAGATCAATCCCAGATGCAGCAAGTTGTCTGATGAGGAAATCCTAGGAGTTGAATCTGATGCCATTGACAATATAAAATACCAAAGTCTTCATTGTTCCTTCAAGTTTGGCTTTGGAAGAATGTCCCTTGATTAGCCATAGAGTACACCTCAGTATATGCTAGACTGTGCGGGGCAAGTACTCGAGGTCCTTGACGAAGAATTCCTTGGGATATTTTGCATCTTGAGGCAATGGCTTCATCATACTGAGCATCTGACTCATATTTGGTTCAGGCCTGTTAAAGATACTCTGCAGTTCTTCTCTGTGACGCTGACAACCAGGTTCATACAATTCACCTAGAGTGGGCAGGGAGGTAAGCTCGATGATGTCTCGAGCTTTGGCTTCATGGTGCACATCTCCTGTCATCCACTCGAGGATCCATGTCTTTGGATCCCTATTGTAGCCACGAATGTGAAGAGTAGCATAGAACTGCAGTAGAAGCTCTTCATTCCAGTGCTCTTTGGCAGTGACAAATTGCAGAAGACCAGCATCCCGAAAGCAGTCAAGAGCTTCTTCAAGGCAGGGCAGCCCAGCAACAGCTTCACAATCAAGACGCATGTGAGGAAAGATTCGTTCTTGGTTGCAGAGGATACAAGAGTAGTAGCTGCGCTGTTGATGGCTCCAAAAGCGATCTGAAGAGATCTTTGGCTTCGAGTACGGGTTCTTGGCTTTGTCAAAGAAGGTATTGTGCGCTCTGAAGCTGTTTACGCTGAATGATCCTGGCGATGTAGCGACACCTGGAAGCCTTGGCAGCATCAGCTTTGGCTTCTGAACTTGTGGTCGCTGCTCCACATGATAGTCATATTGTGGTCTGGGAGCAGTAGGAGGAACCATGATTGGCCAGCGAACTGTGACCAACTCCCCATCACGATTGTAGGCCGTTTCCATAGTGTGAGGCCTTGGGGAGGAATAGCGCCGTAAGTGGGGACCGGCGTCACAGAAGCTTCAGGATTCACATTGGCTTCAGGCACAACATTAGCTTCAGGCTCCACATGGTCTTCAGCCAAGACAGGGTCATTGGCTTCAGCAGTGTTTGTGGCAGCCTCATTGTTCTCAACCTCCATTTGGTCAACGACCGGAGGGTCTGGCGTAATCACATTCTCCTCGAGAATGAATTGGTCTGTGGCAGGGGGTGTGGCAACTCTCTCTTCTCTTCTTTCTTCTTCTTCGGCTGATGCAGTCGGAATGTCTTCAGCAGCTTTAGCTTCAGACTCTAGAACCGTCACAGAAGGATTCTCTTCAGGGAACACTTGACGTGCCACTGAGCTAGATTGTTGTGAATCTTCTTCTGGGATGGTTGACATGGAGACTGATGGCCTGAGACCTTTGCGAAGCCGTTGAAACACGGGCGACGCCTTTGGTGATGGAGTGGTCTCCATGTAGTTGTCGTCATTCAGTACCGGATTGGTAACTTGCGCTGGTGGAGTATGGGGTGTTTCATCTTGAACAGGTGTTTCTTCTTGAGGGCGCTCAGCCCAGGAATCATCTTGAGCGATTGGCATCAATGGACGACCAATGCTAATGTATTCACTGCTCGTTGGAGCAAGCGATGATACCAAGTGGTGCTCGAGTTGAGGAAGGACTTCATCATCAACAACATTGTCTTCATGACCAATGTCTTCAGCTGCGTTGGGGTCAACAGCTGGAACTTGTTCATCTTCATGAGCCTCTGTGGAAGCAGGCTGGTGGATCACAACACATCGATCTTGGTTGGTGGCAGCAGGAGGAGCGATAGAGATGGGTTCAACAATGAGAGGCTGAGAGGCCGCAGCACGCTCTTTCTTTGAAGACTTAGTTCCCTTAGTCTTCAGCTTTTTCTTGGAAGGGGCATCGTCAGATGCGTCCTTGTGCTTGCGCTTCTTGGCTTCGGCTTCAGCTGCCCTTGTCTTCTTCAGCTCTGAAGCTGCTGAGGTGACCTTAGGCTTTGAGCCTGTCATGCTGGCAGGGAAGACAATGCGAGGTTCTTCCTGCCTTGGTGCTTCAGTTTGGGTCTCAGCAGGCTTCTTTTGTTTGGCAGCCATCCTGGGATCTGATAATCCCCAAGTGCAGGGAATCATCGTAGCAATTCCCAAAGGTGGAAGTGATAAGTATGGAGTGTCAAACCCACAAGGAGTTAAAGGTAAGATCAATATTCTCTCAAGTCCTATCTGCCACTAATACGACTCTACGTACACCGAACGTTTGCTTCCAACTAGAAACGAGAAATAAAACTACGTTGTGGGTAAGAGGATAACTTTGCATGATATCAGAGAGCTAAAACATAAAAGTAGGTGCTGTTATCATAAAGTTAGAATATATTAATAAATATTATAAATAGCGAGTGTGGAATAATGATGTGACGGTGTGCGGAATTATCCTAGGCAATTGTTAACAAGACCGGTGGTCGTCACTGCAATTTCATATGAGGGAGAGGCATAAGCTAACATACTTTCTCTTCTTGGATCATATGCACTTATGATTGGAACTCTAGCAAGCATCCGCAACTACTAAAGATCATTAAGGTAAAACCCAACCATAGCATTAAAGCATCAAGTCCCCTTTATCCCATACGCAACAACCCCCTTACTCGGGTTTATGCTTCTGTCACTCAAACAACCCACTATAAGCGAATCATGAACGTATTGCAACACCCTACAGCGGGAATCCCTCACGCTTGCGCGACACGGAGGGCACAATAGGACAACACCAAAATAAAATAGACAACTCATACCAATCTAGATCATCAATCAACCCAAAGACAAAGGATATCTACTCAAAACATCATAGGATGGCAACACATCATTGGATCATAATATGTGGCATAAAGCACCATGTTCAAGTAGGGATTACAACGGGGTGCGGGAGAGTGGACCGCGTAAAAGAGATGAGGATGGTGATGATGATGGTGATGTTGATGAAGACGATCACCGCGGCGATGATTCCCCTCCCGATGGCACTCCGGCACCACCGAGAGAGAGGAGGAGAGGTTCTCCCCCTTGTGCTTCCTCCTCCATGGCCTCCCCCCTAGATGGGGAGAGGTTCTCCCTCTGGTCCTTGGCCTTCATGGCGATGATGGCCCCTCCGGGATCCTCCTCCATGGCCTCCGGTGATGATGGACCCCTCCGGCAGGGTGCCAGAGAGGGCCTAGATTGATTTCTCGTGGCTACAGAGGGTTGCGGTGGCGGAACTTCTGATCTAGCTTTCTTTCTGGGGGTTTCTGTATTTATAGGAATTTTTGGCGTCGGTTTCACGCCAGGGGGGGGTCTCCGAGTCGTCCACGAGATAAGGGGGCGCGCCCAGGGGGTAGGGCGCGCCCTCCACTCTCGTGGACGGCTCGGGACTCTTCTGGTCCATCTCCAATCCTCCGTGGGCTTCTTCTGGCCCATAATAAATCGTCAAAAATTGGCACGTCAATTGGACTCCGTTTGGTATTCCTTTTCTAAAAAACTCAAAAACGAGGAAAAAACAGAAACTGGCACTGGGCTCTAGGTTAATAGGTTAGTCCCAAAAATCATATAAAATATTATATAAATGCGTATAAAACATCTAAGATGGATAATATAAAAGCATGAATACTTCATAAATTATAGATACGTTGGAGACGTATCAAGCATCCCCAAGCTTAATTCCTGCTCGTCCTCGAGTAGGTAAATGATAAAAGAAATAATTTATGAAGTGTGAATGGTAGAAGGTGCACAAGTTTGATCAATGATAATTTCAATCACCTTTTCTAGCAGCATTATATGTCATAACAGTAGCTCATCTCATAAAACTTCTCATGATCAAGTAACAAGCTATTCACATGTTAAAGCATAGACCATAAACTTTGTTGAAAACTAACAAACTATGTTCTCAGTCATCAAACAATTGCAATTCATCATATTTTCAGGAAGGGTCTATGTAAGAGCTTTGATTTAGCAAATCCCACATACTCAACTATCATATAGTCTTTCACAATTGCTAACACTCACGTGATATTTATGGGTTCAAAGTTTTAATCGGACACAGAGAAAAATAGGGGCTTATAGTTTCGCCTCCCAACCTTTTACCTCAAGGGTAATGTCAACAATAATACTTTATGAAAACCTACATCCAAGTGGATATATATATCCGGATCGCTCCAACACAAAGTGCTTGCCAAAGGAAAAAGTGTAAAAAGGAAAGGTGAAAATCACCATGACTCTTGTATAAGGGTAGAAGATAAAAGTAAAAGATAGGCCCTTCACAGAGGAAGCAGAGGTTGTCATGCGCTTTTATGGTTGGATGCACAAAATCTTAATGCAAAAGAACGTCACTTTATATTTGCCGCTTGTGATAAAGACCTTTATTATGCAGTCCGTCGCTTTTATTTCTTCCCTATCACAAGTTCATATAAAGCTTATTTTCTTCACACTAATAGATCATACATATTTAAGGAGCAATTTTTATTGCATGCACCGATGACAACTTACTTGAAGGATCTTACTCAATCCATAGGTAGGTATGGTGGACTCTCATGGCAAAACTGGGTTAAGGAATGTTTGGAAGCACAAGTAGTATCTCTACTTGGTGCAAAGAATTTGGCTAGCATGAGAGGGAAAGGCAAGCTCAACATGTTGGGTGATCCAAGAAAATATAACTTTTCGGATATAGGAAAACATAACCCATTAAGTTGTCTTCCTTGTCCAACATCAACTTTTTAGCATGTCATATTTTAATGAGTGCTCACAATTACAAAAGATGTCCAAGATAGTATATTTATATGTGAAATCTCTCTTCCTTCAATATTATTTCATGAATTGTTCAAGTGACCAATTCTGCGTTTGCTAACTTTCAATAAGTTAACTACCTATACTTATTATGTGTGAAGTCATTACTCCCCATGTTATAAGCATATGAAACGTATATAAATCAGATTTATGATATTCAATTCATTCAACCATTTACTCATAGGATATACGTGAAGCACGTGAGTAAATGACAAACTACTCCAGAAAGATATAAGTGAAGAACACTGAGTAGTCAAATAATTAACTAGCCATGGGAGGATTCTTTTTCAAGCAAGATTTTAGATCCAATGATTTTATTCAAAAAACAAGTAAAATTGAAAATACGCTCCAAGCAAAACACATATCATGTGACGAATAAAAATATAGCTCCGAGTAAGGTATACCGATAGTTTTGAAGACGAAAGAGGGGATGCCTTCCGGGGCATCCCCAAGCTTAGGCGCTTGAGTCTTCCTTGAATATTACCTTGGGGTGCCTTGGGCATCCCCAAGCTTTGGGTCTTTCCACTCCTTATTCTCCTCATATCGATATCTCACCCAAAGCTTGAAAACTTCAATCACACAAAACTTAACGGAACTTCGTGAGATGGGTTAGTATGATAAAGAGTAAACCATTCACTTTGGTACTGTCAAAGACAAGGTTCGTAATTGTTATCACACAATGCCTACTTTACCATATCATTTCTACAATTTATATTGATAAATATAAGCCATAGAAACTAGAAAACAAGCAAACTATGCAAGGAAAACAGAATCTGTCAGAAACAGAACAGTCTGTAATGATCTGAACAGCAACCATACTTCTGCTAGTCCAAAAATTATGAAATAAGTTGGTGGACGTGAGGAATTTGTCAATTAATCTTCTGCTAAAAGAATCAACCCAAAATCACTCTTCTGTAAAACATGACAGCTAATCTTGTGAGCGCAAAGTTTCTGTTTTTTACAGCAAGATCACATTAACTTTCACCCAAGTCTGCCCAAAGGTCTTACTTGGCACTTTATTGAAACAAAAGCTATAAAACATGATTACTACAGTAGCTTAATCATGTAAACACACAAAAACAGAAAGGTAAATATTGGGTTGTCTCCCAACAAGCGCTTTTCTTTAATGCCTTTTAGCTAGGCATGATGATTTCAATGATGCTCACATAAAAGATAAGAATTGAAACATAAAGAGGGCATCATGAAGAATATGACTAGCACATTTAAATCTAACGCACTTCCTATGCCTAGGGATTTTGTGAGAACACAATTTATAGGAACAAGAATCAACTAGCATTGGAAGGCAAAACAAGTATAACTTCAAAACTTTAAGCACATAGAGAGAAAACTTGATATTATTGCAACTCCTACAAGCATGTATTCCTCCCTCATAATAATTTTCAGTAAAATCATGAATGAGTTCAACAATATAACCATCACATACAGCATTCTTTTCATGATCTACAAGCATAGAAATTTTACTACTCTCCACATAAGCAAAATTCTTCTCATTCGGAATAGTAGGAGCAAACTCAACAAAATAACTGTCATGTGAGGCATAATCCAATTGAAAATTAAAATCATGATGACAAGTTTCATGGTTAACATTATTCTTTATAGCATACATGTCATCACAATAGTAATCATAGATAGCAACTTTGTTCTCATAATCAATTGGAACCTCTTCCGAAATAGTGGAATCATTACTAACTAAAGTTGACACTCTTCCAAATCCACTTTCATAAATATCACACTAAGATTCAACACCCTCCAAAATAGTGGGATCACTAATTCCTAAAGTTGACACTCTTCCAAACCCACTTTAGATGATATTATTATTCATACTCCAAAAGATATAAGTGAAGTTCATGGAGCATTCTACAATTAATATAGACTAACCAATATCCAAGCTCAAAATATATAAGTGAAGCACACGAAGCATTCTATAAAACCATACTCAAAAGATTTAAGTGAAGCACAAAGAGCATTCTATAAGATCATTGAAGGGCTATCTCATACTAGCATGGTTCCTAAAGAAAAATAAAAACACAAAGGACACAAATCATGCGAACAAAACAAAAACTGAGGTATACCGATAATTGTTGAAGAAGAAAGATGGGATGCCAACCGGGGCATCCCCAAGCTTAGATGCTTGAGTATACTTGAAATATTTACTTGGGGTACCTTGGCATCCCCAATCTTGAACTCTTGCCTCTCTTTATTCTTCTCACATTGGTAACTTCTCGTTCTTCGAACACTTCATCCACACAAAAACTTAACAAAAACTTTGTGAGATCCGTTAGTATAATAAAGCAAATCACTACCTTTAGCTACTGTTGAAAACTCATTCCAATTTCATATTAGCACTTTATCTACTGTATTCCAACTTCACCATGGTTCATACCCCCCGATACTGCCCATGGATTCATCAAAATAAGCAAACAACACATAGAAAACAGAATCTGTCAAAAACAGGACAGTCTGTAGTAATCTGGAAATTTAGTAAACTTATGTAACTTCAAAAAATTCAAAAAAACTATGAAACTTTAAAAAATTTGTACATAATTAATGTGCAAAAAGTTTCAGACCCATTTGACATTCCAGTAAAAAATGTAAATTCACGCGCTACAGCCAAAGTTTCTGTTTTTGTACTGCACATAGTAAACAAGCAATCTAATCATCCTAAAACCAAAGCTTGGCACATTATTTTTATAATAAAATGGATATATACAACGGGATAATTATTTTCAACGAAGATTCCATGAAATGTTTTACATTGTTTCCATGAGCATGAACACAAGTGCTCAAGGTCGACCCTCACTTCTTCAATGCATAACCTTCCAATCACTTCTCTTATTGAAAAACTTTTTAGGTCTGAGAGGCAAGTAATTTTTTTTTGTATTTTCATTCTTTAAATTTTTTTTGTATGTTTCACCCACAACTAAACAGAAATGAAATCTACTTAGTGAAGAAAGCAAACAAGCACACACGAGAATATCAACCCCACGCTATTGCTCCCCGGCAACGGCGCCAGAAAAGAGCTTGATAATCCCCAAGTGCAGGGAATCATCGTAGTAATTCCCAAAGGTGGAAGTGATAAGTATGGAGTGTCGAACCCACAAGGAGCTAAAGGTAAGATCAATATTCTCTCAAGTCCTATCTGCCACTGATACGACTCTACGTACACCGAATGTTTGCTTCCAAATAGAAACGAGAAATAAAACTACGTTGTGGGTATGAAGAGGATAACTTTGCATGATATCGGAGAGCTAAAACATAAAAGTAGGTGCTGTTATCATAAAGTTAGAATATATTACTATATATTATAAATAGCGAGTGTGGAATAATGATGTGTCGGTGTGCGGAATTATCCTAGGCAATTGTTAACAAGACCGGTGGTCGTCATTGCAATTTCATATGAGGGAGAGGCATAAGCTAACATACTTTCTCTTCTTGGATCATATGCACTTATGATTGGAACTCTAGCAAGCATCCGCAACTACTAAAGATCATTAAGGTAAAACCCAACCATAGCATTAAAGCATCAAGTCCCCTTTATCCCATACGCAACAACCCCCTTACTCGGGTTTATGCTTCTGTCACTCAAACAACACACTATAAGCGAATCATGAACGTATTGCAACACCCTACAGCAGGAATCCCTCACGCTTGCGCGACACGGAGGGCACAATAGGACAGCGCCAAAATAAAACATACAACTCATACCAATCTAGATCATCAATCAACCCAAAGACAAAGGATATCTACTCAAAACATCATAGGATGGCAACACGTCATTGGATCATAATATGTGGCATAAAGCACCATGTTCAAGTAGGGATTACAGTGGGGTGCGGGAGAGTGGACCGCATAAAAGAGATGAGGATGGTGATGATGATGGTGATGTTGATGAAGACGATCACCGCGGCGATCATTCCCCTCCCGATGGCACTCCGGCGCCACCGAGAGAGAGGAGGAGAGGTTCTCCCCCTTGTGCTTCCTCCTCCATGGCCTCCCCCTAGATGGGGAGAGGTTCTCCCTCTGGTCCTTGGCCTTCATGGCGATGATGGCCCCTTCGGGATCCTCCTCCATGGCTTCCGGTGATGATGGCCCCCTCTGACAGGGTGCCAGAGAGGGCCTAGATTGATTTCTCATGCCTACAGAGGCTTGCGGCAGCGGAACTTCCGATCTAGGTTTCTTTCTGGGGGTTTCTGTATTTATAGGAATTTGTGGCGTCGGTTTCACGTCAGGTGGGTCTCCGAGTCGTCCACAAGATGGGGGGCGCGCCCAGGGGGGTAGGGCGTGCTCTCCACCCTCGTGGATGGCTCGGGACTCTTCTGGTCCATCTCCGATGCTCCGTGGGCTTCTTCTGGTCCATAAAAAATCATCAAAAATTGGCACGTCAATTGGACTCCGTTTGGTATTCCTTTTCTGTAAAACTCAAAAACAAGGAAAAAACAGAAACTGGCACTGGGCTCTAGGTTAATAGGTTAGTCCCAAAAATCATATAAAATAGCATATAAATGCATATAAAACATCTAAGATGGATAATATAAAAGCATGAATACTTCATAAATTATAGATACGTTGGAGACGTATCAGGATCGATGCCAGGGCGCCCAAGAGCTTTGCGCTTCTCAGCTTCATTATGTGCTTGAACGCATTTCTGAGCGAAGTACTTCATGCGCTCTCGAGAACCTTTAGCTTCATTGCGCTTCTTGTGGAACTCTTCCTTGAGGTCATGCAACATCTTCTTGAAGATTTGAACATCTGCCACGCTGAGCTTGGCCATGTTCTTCTTGAAGTGAGCCTTCTCATAATCGATTTTGTTTATGAGCTCGACATCTTCTGAGCCAAGGCCAACTCACTAGCAGTGGCTCCGTGGAATGTGACGCTGATGTCCACCGGAAGCTGAAGATCATCAATACAGATGCGCTGGTCGTCGAACCACTCATCAATGAAGTTTTTCATAATGTCAACATCAAAGAGGGGCAGATCGTTGAAGATTTCTGCCTCTTGCTTGCTCTTGATAAGCATCTCAAGAGCATCATCACCAAGATCTTCATCGCTGGACAGATCAATGGTGTCATCTTCGTTGCGTAGAACAGCAAACGGAGTCAGGGGTTGCCCAGTGGCTTTCTTGGGCAATGGCTTCTTGGTCCTTTTGGACACGCGAGATAAATCTTCAGACTGCACACTGGATTCAGGCGGTGCAGACTTCAAAGTCTTCCTGGTTGAAGCTTTTGGTGAAGCAGATGGCCTTGAAGCTTTTGCCTTCTTCTTCTTTTTCTCCTTTGGAGGTGAGGGAGCATCTTCAGAATCAGCTTCTCCAGCGGATTGCTCCACAGCTGCTCTCTGGGCAGCAATGTGAGATAGAAGCCCATCAAAATTGGCGAAGGGGCCAATTATGTTCTCATTAGCTTCACGAGTCCCATCAGATCTTGGAGCGGAGGGACCAGGGTTGAAGTTGAGGCCAAATTCCTTTTGGTTCTTGACAGCTGAATCTTTTGCAAACTGATAGTTGCGCCTGAAAAGATTGTCTTCACAACACCATAACAGAGAAGATGGGTCGGCGTTTTCAGGCTGTGGTCCTCTGACCAAACAATGATAGAACTTTCGCTCAATGTGTCGGAGTAATGGGCCACGGGTAGCCTAACCCGAGTCCCTGAACCTTTCAAGACATCGGGGCCGGCTGCGCCCCTCAGGACACCAAGATGAAGCGCCGCCTTCTGATGGCCGGCTGGCCCAAGCAGCCGGCTGCCAGGAGGCGGCCAAGCTCTAGAAGGCGGCATCAAGACGGGCCGACTCCTCGCAGGCGGCCTCCAGAGAGGACGGCTCCCAGCAGGCGGCCCACGGAGCCCTCAGAGTCTTCGCCCCCATTAAGAAGACAAGACAGAGAAGGCTACAGTGTAGCCCATCCCCCCGTATCCGGGGCCGGGCGTGGCCACAGTGCTCCGTAGAGGCGGAGATCTCCGCCCGGCGCGGCACTGTTGCCACTCCACCCTTGACGTCATTCCTGACAGGCGGAGCCCTGTTCCCACGACGGCCTGTCGGTACGGCCTGCAGGCGGCGGGCCCTAACAGGCAGCGAGAGCCCGGAAGACGGCGGAAGCCAGAACAGCCGAACTTGAGGGAGGCCGGCTTCCAGCAGGCGGCCTGTTCCTCCCTCGGGGCCCGTGCACCATTAACCAGATGAGACACGGTGTGGCTACAGTGATCTCCCACCAGGCGGCGGGACTGTAGCCATGCTACCCTGACCAAGCCTGCGTCATTAGCATCACGGCTACAGTAATCAGCAGCCGGCAAGACCCATGAGCGGCGGGAGCGGCCTGTCGGCTCCGTACCAGACCAGTCGGCGGGGCCCACCAGGCGGTGGGCCCCAGCAGCCGGCGGAGAAGCCGGCGACCAGAGACACTGACAGCCGGGTCCTACACCCGGCCAGATTACCATTGTACCCCTGGGGGGTAGGCCTATATAAACCCCCCAGGGCACCCATGCAAAGGGTTCCCAACCTGTTAGAACTAGACTCATACCTAGAGGAAGGAGAGAACGTGCCTGCCTTCTTCTACCTCTAGCATACAGCTCAAGGAGCACCATTGTATCACTAGTGCCTTAGTGATCATGCGGAGACCACGCAGAGCAGGACTAGGGGTGTTATCTCCTAGGAGAGCCCCGAACCTGGGTAAAGTCCGCCGGCGTTCGTGTCTACGCCTCATCCCGCTTCCAGGAACCGGCGACGTTCTACTCGCTCCCACCATGATAAGCCATCCATTGGCATATGTCGCACCCAACCCCCGACATTTGGCACCCACCGTGGGGCGAGGTGCACCGTCTCCCGGAGACCTGTTCTGGACGGGAACCCTGTTCCTTCCCAGCGAGCGCAGCCAGCCCGGCACGCCGGATGGCGCCTGCGCCGACGCACTGCATGGCGCGGAGCTCGCCTACCCGGCGAGCTGCCTCGCCGATCTTGTTGGCGAGATTCGCCTCTCCGACGAGCCCGCATCCGACGCAGGCACAGACGACCCCGAGAACCGCCTCGTCAGCCTCCTCGACCAGCTCCACGTCGCCAGCGAGCCTGCTGTGGACTTGGAGTCAGTCGGTTCCACCGACCCGATGCTCGTCGACTCCGACACGGCGTCGCTTGACGCGTTCCCCACCAACATGGTGGTCTACGACGAGCCGCTTCCTCACCAGGACAGCAGCGGAAGCACCGTCACAGAAGTGCTTGTCATCAGCCATGGCGAGCACTCGGGCGGGAACGGTGCCCGAGACCCGCTCGAAGCAGCACTGCAAGACCTGGCGGCGCCCATTCCAGAAGACGCCGACGCCGAGACACTGGAATCGCGCCGCGCCCAGCTCGTCGAAAGCGCCAAGAAGCTAGCCAGCATGAGATGCCTTTCGGAGGCCTACCAGCGCGAGATGGACCGTGCCGTCGGCGGCACGCCGGCTCCTGGCGGGCCTAGCCGCATCAGCACGGTTCGGCAGCGTGGCGCTACCATCGCCAGCATATTCGGGGCAGACCGCCCTGTCTATGCCACGCCCGCGGAGAACATACGAGCTGCTTAGGCGGCAGCAGATGAGCTAGACAAGCTCGACGGTGACGAGCGTCGCCACATGACGGAGAGCTGATAACCCACAAGTATAGGGGATCGCAACAGTTTTCGATAAGTAAGAGTGTCGAACCCAACGAGGAGCTAAAGGTAGAATAAATATTCCCTCAAGTTCTATCGACCACCGATACAACTCTACGCACGCTTATCGTTCGCTTTACCTAGAACAAGTATGAAACTAGAAGTACTTCGTAGGTGTTTTTGGATAGGTTAGCAAGATAATAAAGAGCGCGAGAATAAAAACTAGGGGCTGTTGAGATAAAGACACAATAAAGTAAATATAGCGAGTGTGGAAAAGTGGTGGTATGAGTTGCGAAATTGTCCCTAAGCAATTGACTACTTTACTAGACCGATAGCAAGTTTTATGTGAGAGAGGCCACTGCTAACATGTCATCCCTGACTTGGAATTCTATGCACTTATGATTGGAACTATTAGCAAGCATCTGCAACTACTAACGTTCATTAAGGTAAAACCCAACCATAGCATTAAGATATATTGGTCCCCCTTCAATCCCGTATGCATCAATTTCTATGCTAGGTTGAAGCTTCTGTCACTCTTGCCCTCCAATACATAGTCCTATCAACATACAACTAACCCTATGGTGTGATCCACGCGCGTGCTCATATGATGGGCACCAAAGGACAGCAACATAACCACAAGCAAATTAAATCAATCATAGCAATTCATCAACCACCGATAGGACAACGAAAATCTACTCAGACATCATAGGATGGCAACACATCATTGGATAATAATATGAAGCATAAAGCACCATGTTCAAGTAGAGGGTACAGTGGGTTGCGGGAGAGTGGACCGCCGTAGATAGAGGGGGGAAGGTGATGGAGATGTTGGTGAAGATGGCGGAGGTGTTGATGAAGATCGCGGTGATGATGATGGTGGCCACGGCAGCGTTCCGGCGCCACCGGAAGAGAGGGGGAGAGGGGCCCCCTTCTTATTCTTCTTCCTTGACCTCCTCCCTAGATGGGAGAAGGGTTTCCCCTCTGGTCCTTGGCCTCCATGGTGTGGGAGGGGCGAGAACCCCTCCGAGATTGGATCTGTCTCTCTGTCTCTCTCTGTTTCTGCGTTCCTGATTCTGGCCCTTCACCGTTTCTTAAATTCCCGGAGATCCGTAACTCCGATTGGGCTGAATTTTGGACACAATCTCTATCCGGAAATTAGATTTCTTGCGGAGAAAGAAGGGCACCAACCGCCTTACGGGGTGGCCACGAGGTCCCAGGGCGCCCCTGACCCCCTGGGGCGTGCCCCCTGCCTCGTGGCCCCCTCGGGCATCGTCTCGCGTTGATTCTTCTTCCCAAAAATCATAAATATTCCAAAAAAAATCTCCGTCAGTTTTTATCCCGTTTGGACTCCGTTTGATATGGATTTTCTGCGAAACAAAAAACATGCAACAAACAGGAACTGGCACTGGGCACTGGATCAATATGTTAGTCCCAAAAATAGTATAAAAAGTTGCCAAAGGGTATGAAAGTTGTAGAATATTGGCATGGAACAATCAAAAATTATAGATACGATGCAGACGTATCAGCATCCCCAAGCTTAATTCCTGCTTGTCCTCGAGTAGGTAAATGATAAAAAAGATAATTTTTGATGTGGAATGCTACCTAGCATAATCTTGATCATGTATCTAATCATGGCATGAATATTAAGACACGAGTGATTCAAAGCAATAGTCTATCATTTGACATAAAAACAATAATATTTCAAGCATACTAACCAAGCAATTATGTCTTATCAAAATAACATAGCCAAAGAAAGCTCATCCCTACAAAATCATATAGTCTGGCTATGCTCCATCTTCACCACACAATGCATTCAAATCATGCACAACCCCGGTTTCAGCCAAGCAATTGGTTCATACTTTTTAACGCGCTTCATCTTTTTCAACCCTCACGCAATACATGAGCGCAAGCCATGGACATAGCACTATGGGTGGAATAGAGCATGGTGGTTGTGGAGAAGACAAAAAGGAGGAAGATAGTCTCACATCAACTAGGCGTATCAACGGGCTATGGAGATGCCCATCAATAGATATCAATGCGAGGAGTAGGGATTGCCATGCAACGGATGCACTAGAGCTATAAGTATATGAAAGCTCAAACTGGAAACTAAGTGGGTGTGCATCCAACTTGCTTGCTCATGAAGACCTCGGGCATTTGAGGAAGCCCATCATCGGAATATACAAGCCAAGTTCTATAATGAAAATTCCCACTAGTATATGAAAGTGATAACTCAAGAGACTCTCTATATGAAGAACATGGTGCTATTTGAAGCACAAGTGTGGTAAAAGGATAGTAACATTGTCCCTTTTTCTTTTTTTTTCTTTTTTTTTGCGGGCTTCTTTGGCCCCCTTTTTTTTATTTAGGCTTCTTTGGCCTCTCTTTTTTTTGGGGACAATGCTCTAATAATGATGATCATCACACTTCTATTTACTTACAACTCAATATTACAACTCGATACTAGAACAAAGATATGACTCTATATGAATGCCTCCGGCGGTGTACCGGGATGGGCAATGATCTAGCGTAGCAATGACATCAAAAAACGGACAAGCCATGAAAACATCATGCTAGCTATCTTACGATCATGCAAAGCAATATGACAATAAATGCTCAAGTCATGTATATGATGATGATGGAAGTTGCATGGCAATATATCTCGGAATGGCTATGGAAATGCCATGATAGGTAGGTATGGTGGCTGTTTTGAGGAAGATATAAGGAGGTTTATGTGTGATAGAGCGTATCGTATCACAGGGGTTTGGATGCACCGGCGAAGTTTGCACCAACTCTCGAGGTGAGAAAGGGCAATGCACGGTACCGAAGAGGCTAGCAATGATGTAAGGGTGAGAGTGCGTATAATCCATGGACTCACATTAGTCATAAAGAACTCATATACTTATTGCAAAAGTTTATTAGCCCTCAAAGCAAAGTACTACTACGCATGCCCCTAGGGGGAGGTTGGTAGGAGTTAACCATCGTGCGCCCCCGACCTCCACACAAAGGAAGACAATCAATAAATACCTCATGCTCCAACTTCGTTACATAACGGTTCACCATACGTGCATGCTACGGGACTTGCAAACCTCAACACAAGTATTTCTCAATTTCACAATTACTCAACTAGCACGACTCTAATATCACCACCTTTATATCGCAAAACTATTGCAAGGAATCAAACATATCATATTCAGTGATCTACAAGTTTTATGTAGGATTTTATGACTAACCATGTGAATGACCAATTCCTGTCATCTCTCTAAATAGATATAAGTGAAGAAAGAGAGTTTAATTCTTTCTACAAAAGATATGCCCACGCTCTAACAAATATAAGTGAAGCAAAAGAGCATTCTACAAATGGCGGTTTCCTATGTGAAGATAAACAGGCAATCCAAACTTCAAATGATATAAGTGAAGTACATGAAGCATTCTATAAAGCCATACTCAAAGAATATAAGTGAGGTGCAATGAGCATTCTATAAATCAACCAAGGACTATCTCATACCAGCATGGTGCATAAAAGAAAAATGAAAACTAAATGCAAAAGACGCTCCAAGATTGCACATATTGTATGAACGAAACGAATCCGAAAACATACCGATACTTGTCGAAGAAAGAGGGGATGCCTTCCGGGGCATCCCCAAGCTTAGACGCTTGAGTCTCCTTGAATATTTACTTGGGGTGCCTTGGGAATCCCCAAGCTTGAGCTCTTGCCTCTCCTTCTTCTCCTCACATCGAGACCTTCTCGATCATCGAACACTTCATCCACACAAAACTTCAACAGAAAACTCGGTAAGATCCGTTAGTATAATAAAGCAAATCACTACTCTAAGTACTGTTGTAAACCAGTTCATATTTTGTTTTTGCATTGTGTCTACTGTAATATAGCTTTTCCATGGCTTAATGCACTGATATAAATTGATAGTTTCATCAAAACAAGCAAACTATGCATCAAAAACACAATCTGTCTAAAACAGAACAGTCTGTAACAATCTGAACATCCACCATACTTCCGGTACATCAAAAATTCTGCCAAAATTAGGAAACATAAACAATTTGTATAGAAATACAGTGCAAGAAGAATCAGAACCGTTTGATGTCCCAGTAAAAAATTAAAAATCGCGCACTACAGCCAAAGTTTCTGTCCTGCAAAGTACAAACCAACAAGCATTGTAAACATCCTAAAGGCAAACCTTGGCACATTATTTTTATAATACAATGGAATTGTACAAGGGGATAATTATTTTTATTGAAAAGTTTCTGTAATCAAGATTCACAAAGTTTCCGTGAGCATGAACAAAGTTCAAGGCTAGCTCCCACTTCAACAATGCTTGTCTCTCTCACTTTCACTTTCCTTTTTGAAAAAGTTTTAGGTTCCCCTCTTTATTTTATTTTGTTTTTAAACTATATAAAAGCACTCAACAGAAATAAATGACTCTCTAAAACTTCCGGGTTGTCTCCCTAGCAGCGCTTTCTTTAAATCCATTAAGCTAAGCATATAGTGCTCAAGTAATGAATCCACCCGGATCCCAAGGTATATCAAAGCCAATTTTAATTAACAATGATTTGGTATTTAGTAATGAGCACAAAGTAACATATATCATGCAAAAACGAAGTCTAACTCTCTTCCTATGCATCGGCATGTCATAGAAGAACAGTTCATGCACACATGGTAAAGGCCAATGCATAGTATAAGCAGTTTCTTGCAATTCTATCGTGTTGGAAACATAAAGAGGCGGAGATATAGTTCCTCTCTCATAATAATTGCAAGTAGGAGCAGCAAGCACATGCATATTATTTTCATCAAAATTATCATGTGCAACGGTAAAAGGCAACCCATCAATATAATCCTTAATAAGGGCAAACTTCTCCGATATAGTGTAGTCGGGAGAATTCAAAAAGATAATAGGACTATCATGCATGGGTGCAATAGCAACAATTTCATGTTTAACATAAGGAACTATAGCAAGTTCATCTCCATAAGCATAATTCATATTGGCATCTTGGCCACAAGCATAGCAAGCATCATCAAAAAGGGATATTTCAAGAGAATCAACGGGATCATAACAATCATCATAGCAATCATCCTTCGGTAAGCACGAAGGGAAATTAAACAATGTATGAGTTGAAGAGTTACTCTCATTAGAAGGTGGGCACGGGTAGCTAATCCGCTCTTCCTCCTTTTGTTCTTCGCTCTCCTCATCATCTTTTTCATCCAATGAGCTCACAGTGTCATCAATTTCTTCTTCCATAGATTCCTGCAAAATATTAGTCTCTTCTTGGACAGCGGAGACTTTCTCAATAAATGCATCAATATCGGAATTGAATTCATAATTCTCATAGCAATATTTAAGGATAGCTAAATTTTCAGGTCTATAAACAGCATCATGAAGATTTTCAAATTCTTTGAACATAGATTCAATTTCATAAGCACCCATAAAAGCAACCAATTCTTCTATTTGTTCCACATCATAGTAATCATATATACCATTAGCATAAGAAGCTAAGGTTTTATTATCATTAAATTTGCATGAAAAGGGAAGGTGTGGAGCCTTCATCCTAGAGAAACAAGTATAATCATATCTCAAACATACTTGCCTAGCATACCACTTCAACATATAAATTTGATCCCATAATAGTTTCCCTTTTTGAGTCAAGCGATAATCCCTAAAGTATTCACGTTGGTCCAACGTGTCTCCCATTACATAATTGAATGAGGTTTTCTCAGGATTATCAAAGTGGTACATAATATTTTTCACATATTGAGCATCGAGGGTTTTAGGAGGTTCCCCATCTCCATGAGCAGCAAGTACACCTATTTTTTTTGGCATTTCGTGTTCCATATCCATAACTAAAGATAAAGAACAACTAAGAACAGCAAATAAAAATTACTTAGTGATAAAGCAAACAAGCACACACGAGAATATTCACCCCACGCTATTGCTCCCCGGCAACGGCGCCAGAAAAAGGTCTTGATAACCCACAAGTATAGGGGATCGCAACAGTTTTCGATAAGTAAGAGTGTCGAATCCAACGAGGAGCTAAAGATAGAATAAATATTCCATCAAGTTCTATCGACCACCGATACAACTCTACGCACGCTTAAAGTTCGCATTACCTAGAACAAGTATGAAACTAGAAGTACTTTGTAGGTGTTTTTGGATAGGTTTGCAAGATAATAAAGAGCACGAGAATAAAAACTAGGGGCTGTTTAGATAAAGACACAATAAAGTAAATATAGCGAGTGTGGAAAAGTGGTGGTATGAGTTGCGAAATTGTCCCTAAGCAATTGACTACTTTACTAGACCGATAGCAAGTTTTATGTGGGAGAGGCCACTGCTAACATGTCATCCTTGACTTGGAATTCTATGCACTTATGATTGGAACTATTAGCAAGCATCCGCAACTACTAACGTTCATTAAGGTAAAACCTAACCATAGCATTAAGATATATTGGTCCCCCTTCAATCCCGTATGCATCAATTTCTATGCTAGGTTGAAGCTTCTGTCACTCTTGCCCTCCAATACATAGTCCTATCAACATACAACTAACCCTATGGTGTGATCTACGCGCGCGCTCATATGATGGGCACCAAAGGACAGCAACATAACCACAAGCAAATTAAATCAATCATAGCAATTCATCAACCACCGATAGGACAACGAAAATCTACTCAGACATCATAGGATGGCAACACATCATTGGATAATAATATGAAGCATAAAGCACCATGTTCAAGTAGAGGGTACAGCGGGTTGCGGGAGAGTGGACCGCTGTAGATAGAGGGGGGAAGGTGATGGAGATGTTGGTGAAGATGGCGGAGGTGTTGATGAAGATCGCGGTGATGATGATGGTGGCCACGGCAGCGTTCCGGCGCCACCGAAAGAGAGGGGGAGAGGGGCCCCCTTCTTCTTCTTCTTCCTTGACCTCCTCCCTAGATGGGAGAAGGGTTTCCCCTCTGGTCCTTGGCCTCCATGGCGTGGGAGGGGTGAGAGCCCCTCCGAGATTGGATTTGTCTCTCTGTCTCTCTCTGTTTCTGCGTTCCTGATTCTGGCCCTTCACCGTTTCTTAAATTCCCGGAGATCCGTAACTCCGATTGGGATGAATTTTGGACACGATCTCTATCCGGAAATTAGTTTTGTTACGGCGAAAGAAGGGCACCAACAGCCTTACGGGGTGGCCACGAGGGCTCAGGGCGCGCCTGACCCCCTGGGGGGCGCCCCCCTACCTCGTGGCCCCCTCGGGCATCGTCTCGCGTTGATTCTCCTTCCCAAAAATCATAAATATTCCAAAAAAAATCTCCGTCAGTTTTTATCCCGTTTGGACTCCATTTTGTATGGATTTTCTGCGAAACAAAAAACATGCAACAAACAGGAACTGGCACTGGGAACGGGATCAATATGTTAGTCCCAAAAATAGTATAAAAAGTTGCCAAAAGTGTATAAAAGTTGTAGAATATTGGCATGAAACAATCAAAAATTATAGATACGACGGAGACGTATCAAGCGCGTCCAGCAGCTCCTTGACGCGGCTGCTGAGCAGCAAGGGGCCGGCTGCCGCGCTGAAGCGCCCAGCCGGCGAGGCGATGATCCGCCCCCTCGCCGAGATCAAGCCGCGACATCCCGGACGCCGACTGGTGGTGTCCGCGACGAAAGAGACAAGGAACCGACTGCCAGCCGCAGCCAGACTCGCATCACCATCGAGCGCGACCAAGACGGCCGCCCAAGAGCAGTGGAACGGCGGGACGACTGTCCGCCTCCTCCACCTCCCCGCAGGGAGAGGCGCGCTTCCCCACCGCCTGTTGAACACCCGACACTCGGCGACCGCCTTGGCCGTCGGGAAGTAGTCGGAGAGAACGACGCCCGCCACCGGATCGACCGCCTCAACCGATCACTGGCGCTAGGAGAAGAAGACACTTTGGGTCCGCCTTGCTTTGGCCCCCGCATCCGAGACGAGCCCTTCCCCAAAGGGTTCACGCTTCCAAGAGATACGCCCAAGTACACCGGCTCCGTGAAGCCGGAAGACTGGCTGGTCGACTACTCCACAACCGTCAGCATCGCGAACGACAACAAGCGCGTTGCCGTGAAGTACGTTCTGCTCATGCTCCAGGGCATGGCCCGGACATGGCTGAACAGCCTAAAGCCCCACAGCATCAACAGCTGGGTTGATTTCACCGAAGCCTTCATCCGCAACTTCACCAGCACGTACAAGCGGCCGCCCAAGCCCCGCCAGCTCTCCTTGTGTGTCCAAGGCCCCAGCGAATCGACTCGCGACTACCTCACGCGTTGGGCCGACCTGCGCAACTCTTGCGAGGGCGTGCACGAGGTGCAGGCTATCGAATACTTCACTGCCGGGTGGCGAGAGGGCACCCTCCTCATGCACCGACTTCTCTGCGATGAGCCGGCAACCCTCGACGAGCTGCTGGTCATAGCAGACAAGTACACCACGGCCGACTCCTCCATGAAGGCGGAGATACAAGTTGACGCATCTGGCAAAGTAGCACCTCAAGCTCCTCGGACTCCGGCTGGAGACACCAGCCGGCATCAGCAGCAGAACGACAACAAGCGCAAGGCCAGGCAGCCGGCTTCTACAAGCCGGCAGGTGGCGAGAGTTGAAGACCAACAGCCGGAAGGGCAACCTCTTCCCAAGCGTCAGAAGGGCGGCAAACCCAACTGGTTACCGGCCTTCTCGTACGAGCAGACTCTCGATGCACCCTGCAAGTTTCACAGCGGCGCGAAGCCGTCCAACCACACCACTCGAAAGTGCCACTGGCTCACCAGGATCGCAAAGGGTGATGGACTCCTGCCTCCCCCGCCTGCCGGCCCGCCGCCTCCTCCTCCCCAGTAGCCGGCGGCCCGGCCAGTCGGCGCAATACAAGAAGAGTACCCTGAGGAGCATGGAGCTTATGTCGTGTTCACCAGCGTGGCCGACGACAAGCACAACAGACGACAACGGCAACAAGAAGTAAATGCAGTAGCATCAGAAACTCACGAGTTCATGCATTGGTCCGAGAAGCCTATCAGTTGGAGCAGAGCTGACCACCCGGAAGTGATGCCCTCTCCTGGTTCTTATGCCTTGGTCTTAGATGCCACCTTCGCCACGGAGAGGCGGGTGATACGTCTCCATCGTATCTACTTTTCCAAACACTTTTGCCCTTGTTTTGGACTCTAACTTGTATGATTTGAATGGAACTAACCCGGACTGACGCTGTTTTCAGCAGAATTTCCATGGTGTTATCTTTGTGCAGAAACAAAAGTTCTCGGAATGACCTGAAACTCCACGGAGATTATTTTTGGAAAATATAAAAAATACTGGCGAAAGAATCAAGGCCAGGGGGCCCACACCCTTTCCACGAGGGTGGGGGGCGCGGCTGCCCCCCCTGGGCATGCCCCCTGCCTCGTGGGCCCCCTGGAGCTCCACCGACCTCAACTCCAACTCCATATATTCGTGTTCGGGTAGAAAAAAATGAGAGAGAAGGATTCATCGCGTTTTACGATACGGAGCCGCCGCCAAGCCCTAATCTCTCTCAGGAGGGCTGATCTGGAGTCCGTTCGGGGCTCCGGAGAGGGGAATCCGTCGCCGTCGTCATCATCAACCATCCTCCATCACCAATTTCATGATGCTCACCGCCGTGCGTGAGTAATTCCATCGTAGGCTTGCTGGACGGTGATGGGTTGGATGAGATCTATCATGTAATCGAGTTAGTTTTGTTAGGGTTTGATCCCTAGTATCCACTATGTTCTGAGATTGATGTTGCTATGACTTTGCTATGCTTAATGCTTGTCACTAGGGCCCGAGTGCCATGATTTCAGATCTGAACCTATTATGTTTTCATGAATATATGTGAGTTCTTGATCCTATCTTGCAAGTCTATAGTCACCTACTATGTGTTATGATCCGGCAACCCCGAAGTGACAATAATCGGGACCACTCCCGGTGATGACCATAGTTTGAGGAGTTCATGTATTCACTATGTGTTAATGCTTTGTTCCGGTACTCTATTAAAAGGAGGCCTTAATATCCCTTAGTTTCCAATAGGACCCCGCTGCCACGGGAGGGTAGGACAAAAGATGTCATGCAAGTTCTTTTCCATAAGCACGTATGACTATATTCGGAATACATGCCTACATTACATTGATGAATTGGAGCTAGTTCTGTGTCACCCTATGTTATAACTGTTACATGATGAACCGCATCCGACATAATTATCCATCACCGATCCAATGCCTACGAGCTTTTCACATATTGTTCTTCGTTTATTTACTTTACCGTTGCTATTGTTACAATCACTACAAAACCCAAAAATATTACTTTTGCTACCGTTACCGTTACTATCATATTACTTTGCTACTAAACACTTTGCTGCTGATATTAAGTTATCCAGGTGTGGTTGAATTGACAACTCAACTGCTAATACTTGAGAATATTCTTTGGCTCCCCTTGTGTCGAATCAATAAATTTGGGTTGAATACTCTACCCTCGAAAACTGTTGCGATCCCCTATACTTGTGGGTTATCAAGACTATTTTCTGGCGCCGTTGCCGGGGAGCATAGCTCTATTCCTTGAGTCACTTGGGATTTATATCTGCTGGTCACTATGAAGAACTTGAAAGATGAGAAAACCAAAATTTATCCCTCAACTACGAGGGGAGGTAAGGAACTGCCATCTAGCTCTGCACTTGATTCTCCTTCTATTTTGAGTAAGCTTGCGACCCCTAAACCTGCTTCTGCTATTAATTCTGATATGTCGCATGTTATTCATGATGCCACTTCAGCTATGCATGACACTTATGATGAAACTACTTCTATGCTTGATAATACTGTGCCACTAGGTGAATTTCTTGATGAACAACTTGCTAGGGCTAGAGAGAATGAAATTATTGAAACTGATAATATTGATGACAGTGATGATGAAGATTCTCCCCCTAAGTATGAATTACCTGTTGTTCCTGAAGGCTATGTTATGGATGAAGAAACTGATAGAGATTTTCTTGCTTGCAATGATAGATCTGATCTTAAGAAATTATAAGTTAAGCTGAAACAAAAATCTCTGAATGGTAGAATGAAATATGATCCTGCTTATGCTACTTCACCTATCTTTGTTACTGATAAGGATTATGAATTCTCTGTCGATCCTGAGATAATTACCTTGGTTGAATCTGATCCTTTTTATGGCTGTGAATCTGAAACTGTTGTGGCACATCTTACTAAATTAAATGATATAGCCACCCTATTCACTAATGATGAGAGAACTCGCTACTTTTATATCCTTAAATTATTTCCGTTCTCATTAAAGGGTGATGCTAAGACATGGTTTAATTCTCTTGATCCTGGTTGTGTGCGTAGTCCCCAGGATATGATTTATTACTTCTCTGCTAAATATTTCCCCGCTCATAAGAAACAAGCTGCCTTAAGGGAAATATATAATTTTGTGCAAATTGAAGAAGAGAGTCTCCCACAAGCTTGGGGGAGGCTTCTCCAATTACTTAATGCTTTGCCTGATCATCCTCTTAAGAAAAATGAAATACTTGATATCTTTTATAATGGACTAACCGATGCTTCCAAGGACCACTTGGATAGTTGTGCTGTTGTGTTTTCAGGGAAAGAACAGCTGATGAAGCTGAAATTCTATTGAATAATGTGTTGACTAATGAAAATAATTGGACACTTCCTGAGTCAACTCCTGAGCCAGTTCCTGAGCCTATTCCTAAGCCAACTCCGAAGAAAAGGGGGGTTCTTTCTCAGTCCTGAAGATATGCAGGAGGCAAAGAAATCTATGGAAGAAAAAGGTATTAAAGCTGAAGATGTTAAGAATTTACCTCCTGTTGAAGAAATACATGGTCTTACTTTACCGCCTGTGGAAGAAATACATTGTTTTAATCCATCACCTATTGAAGAAACACATGGTCTTGATAACCCGACACAGGTAGTAAAGGTAAATTCTCTCTATAGATTTGATGAAGGTGATATTCCTCGTTATAAGTCTGCTAGCCAATGCTTAGATGAGTTTGATGATTTTATGGTTAAACAAGAAAACTTCAATGCTTATGTTGGTAGAGAATTAAAACGCAATGCTTATATGATTGAACACTTGAGTGATTATATGTCTAGAGTTAAAGGTGAACTTAAACTTATTAGTAAACATGCCTTTATGGTCACCACTCAAGTAGAACAAGTACTTAAAGCTCAGAATGATTTGCTCAATGAATTGAATAGTAAGAATAATGATTTTGCTGTTAGAGTGGCTACTAGAACTGGTAAAAGGACTCAGGAACCTTTGTATCCTGAAGGCCACCCTAAGATAATTGAGCAAGATTCTCAGAGAAATAATGTAGATGCACCTAGTCCTTCTAAAAAGAAGAAAAAGAAAAATGATAGGACTTTGCATGCTTCTAGTGAACCTATTGCTGACACACCTGAGAATCCCAATGATATTTCTATTTCTGATGCTCAAACACAATCTGGTAATGAACATGAACCTAGTGATAATGTTAATGATGATGTTCGTGTTGATGCTCAACCTAGCAATGATAATGATGTAGAAATTGAACCTGCTGTTGATCTTGATAACCCACAATCAAAGAATCAACGTTATGATAAGAGAGACTTTGTTGCTAGGAAGCACGGTAAAGAAAGAGAACCATGGGTTCAGAAACCCATGCCCTTTCCTCCTAAACCATCCAAGAAAAAGGATGATGAGGATTTTGAGCGCTTTGCTGAAATGATTAGACCTATCTTTTTGCGTATGTGTTTCACTGATATGCTTAAAATGAATCCTTATGCTAAATACATGAAAGAAATTGTTACAAATAAAAGAAAGATACCTGATGCTGAAATTTCCACCATCCTTGCTAATTATACTTTTAAAGGTGGAATACCAAAGAATCTAGGAGATCCAGGAGTACCAACTATACCATGCTCCATTAAAAGAAACTATGTTAAAACTGCTTTATGTGATCTTGGAGCCGGTGTTAGTGTTATGCCTCTCTCTTTATATCGTAGACTTGATTTGAATAAGTTGACACCTACTGAAATATCTTTGCAAATGGCCGATAAATCAACTGCTATACCTGTCGGTATTTGTGAGGATGTGCCTGTTGTGGTTGCAAACGTTACTATTTTAACAGACTTTGTTATTCTTGATATTCCCGAGGATGATAGTATGTCTATTATTCTTGGAAGACCCTTTTTGAATACTGCAGGGGCTGTTATTGATTGCAACAAAGGCAATGTCACTTTTCATGTTAATGGTAATGAGCATACGGTACACTTTCCGAGGAAACAACCTCAAGTTCATAGTATAAATTCTATTGGAAAAATTCCATCGATTATTATTGGAGGCTTTGAATTTCCTCTTCCTACTGTCAAGAAGAAATATGATATTCTTATTATTGGGGATGTGCATATCTCCGTTGAGGTAACATAGTGTTATTCAAAATTTCTCCGGTTCCATGCAATTCGGAATGAGTTTGTTAACAAGACCTGATCAACCTTGTTAGTCGATTCCTTTTGATGAGCATGAGATGGATGAAGTTAGAACGCACAACCTTCTGTACCCTCTTTTTACTTTCTGTTATTTAGTTGAAATAAAGTAAAATTAGTATTTTCTGTCTGTTTTCTGAATTATCCGTGCAATATAAAAATACCCCGAAAATAAAAGTTCTCCAAATGCCCCGAAAATGAAATATGATTTTTTCTAGAATATTTGAGAATATCTGGCACTGAGAACACATCAGGGGGAGCAACCACCTAGCCACGAGGGTCCAGGGCGCGCCCACCCCCCTGGGGCGCGCCCCCCTGCCTCGTAGGCCCACGGTGGCTCCCCTCCACTTATTCCTGCACCCACACACTTCTTCTTCCTCCCAAAAAAAATCACCAACCAGCTCAAGCACGAGTTCTAGCTCATTTTGCTATGATTTTCGATCTCCTTGCTCAAAGCCTCATTCGCAAAACTGCTTTGGGGGATTGTTCCTTGGTATGTGACTCCTCCAATGGTCCAATTAATTTTTGTTCTAGTGCTTTATTCATTGCATATTTTTGCTGCTTAGGTGACCCTGTTCTTGAGCTTGCATGTCAAATTTATTTGGTCCCAAGTAGTTCTAATGCATGATATAGTCTCTAGGCACTAGTGGGAGTAGTTGCTATCAATTTTATTGAGTTTGGTTCACTTTTATTTGAAGTTACTAAAATTTCAGAAATTTTTCAGAGGAAGAAATATGTTTAGGAAAATGTACCAAGGTGGCCCTTCAAGGAAGCAAGGACCCAGGCTCGCAATACGCGATGCTGACGATGAACCACCGAGAGAAGCTCAAGTGCGGGCTTGTGAATGGCCTTCAGAAGACTTTATGGATCGAGCTGGAATCAAGGAAGAATTTAACGCATATGTGCGTAACGCCGATCTTGTGAGCTTCGAGGCACATAAGTGTCGTCAGCATTATTTTCTCACTGATTCCTTTGTGAGGAGGTTTGAATTTTCATCATCACGCAATTCTCAAACTGTCCTGTTTGATCTTTATGAAAATTCTTATACCATGGACTTAGAGGATTTTAATACTGCTTGCAAACTTCCACAATGGGGTAGTCCTAGTGAACCTCGCAAATCTGAATTTAGAGATTTTCTTGCTAGCATAACTGTGGGGGAATCTAGAGACATAGCACAAGCTACCATAGGGAGCATTCATTTTCCTGCTATACATTATTTTGCTCTCTTCATAGGTAGGTGCATAAATGGTAAGGATGAAGCATGTCACATGTGTGTCCCTGACCTCAGTGTTCTCAGGAGTGCTGTATTAGGAGATAAACATTATAATTTGGGAGCCATTGTTGCACGTAGGTTGCATAATAATAGATATAATGGAGATTTCTTTGGTGGAATTTATGCAACCCGTTTAGCTAATTTTCTTGGTGTAGCCATACGTGAGGATGATATTGAGTTACCTCCTGCTTATTTAGATTATGAGGCTATGGTTCGTCATCGTTTTGTTGAGAGGAACGATCAGTTCCTCCAGTACCGACTAATCTTTGACAGACGACGCACCTATCACGTCGCTCTCCCTGCTTCTACTTTCTTTGACTTTCAGGCAAAGGGGAGATATTTCATAACCAGGGAGGAGGCAAATGAGTACGAGAGGAGGGCTGAGATAGCTCGCCTCCAAGCTGCAGCCCACGATGCAATAACCACTGCATCTCAGTACGACCCCAACTACAACTTTGGATATCCGCCAGGCCAACCGTGGCCATAGACCAACTTAGGCCAAAAGCCTAAGCTTGGGGGAGTACGTATTTCTCACCGACATTACATTCATGTTCACACACTCATTCCAAATGTCGGTGCTCATATTCTTTCATGGTACTATCCATGCTAGTTTATTTTCCTTTTTATGCTTTCTTCTTGTGTGTTTGAAAAACCTTAAGAAAAACAAAAAAATTAGTTGTAGCTTTTAGCTAGTTTACTTTTCATGCTTGTAGTTGAAATAATTAAAAAGAAAACCCAAAAAGATTTCCCGTTCTTCTTTTTGCTTGTTGGGAGCTTTCCCGTGTAAATAGTTTTATTTCTTTTCTTTTCTTTGGGGGTCGATAGGAGAAGACCATGATGAAAATGTTGAAGTGGCTCTTATATGCATTATTGTTGATTTAACCAAGAGCCCATATTACCTTTTCTTCTCCCTTGAATAAAATGCTTGCAGATTCCAGCTTAGTCCAATGCACGTGCACTATTATTATTTTACACACCGTTCGGTCGTGCAAGTGAAAGGCAATAATGACGATATGTGATGGACTGATTGAGATAAGAAAAGTTGGTATGAACTCGACCTCTCTTGTTTTTGTAAATATGATTAGTTCATCGTTCCTGATTCAGCCTATTATGAATGAACATGTTTGCAATGACAATTAGAGATTATAGTTGCTTATGCCATGCTTAATTAGCTAGGAGTTTATAATGGTTTACCTTGCGTGCCAACATGCTATTAAAATGGTTGTGATGTGGTATAGTGGGGTGGTATCCTCCTTTGAATGATTTAAGTGACTTGACTTGGCACATGTTCACGCATGTAGTTGAAACAAAATCAACATAGCCTCCATGATATTTATGTTCATGGTGGATTATATCCTACTCATGCTTGCACTCAATGTTTATTAATTTTAATGCATGTTCATGACTGTTGTTGCTCTCTAGCTGGTCGCTTCCCAGTCTTTTGCTAGCCTTCACTTGTACTAAGCGGGAATACTGCTTGTGCATCCAATCCCTTAAACCCCAAAGTTATTCCATATGAGTCCACCATACCTTCCAATATTCCAAGTAAATTTGTATGTGCCAAACTCCAAACCTTCAAATGAAATTCTGTTTTGTATGCTCGAATAGCTCATGTATCAACTAGGGCTGTCTGTATCTTCCATGCTAGGTGGGTTATTCTCAAGAGGAGTGGACTCCGCTCCTCACTCACAAGAACATGGCTGGTCACCGGGATGCCCAGTCCCATGCTTTAAGCAAAATCAAATCAAAATAATTGCAAACAAAACTCCCCCAGGGCTGTTGTTAGTTGGACGGTACCCCGTTGTTTCGGATGGCCGTGGAGTGTGCTTGTTGGTGGCGGGGGAGTATAAACTTTACCATTCTGTTTGGGAACTGCCTATAATGTGTGTAGCATGGAAGATATCGCCATCTCTCGGTTGTTATGTTGACAATGAAAGTATGCCGCTCAAAATATTATTTATCTCTATTTCAAAATCGAGCTCTGGCACCTCTACAAATCCCTGCTTCCCTCTACGAAGGGCCTATCTATTTACTTTTATGTTGAGTCATCACCCTCTTATTAAAAAAGCACCAGTTGGAGAGCACCGCTGTCATTTGCATCCATTACTATTAATTTATATTGGGTATGACTATGACTGGATCTCTTTTACCATGAATTACAATGTCTAGTCAGTCCTTGATCTTTAAAGGTGCTCTACATTTATGTTTTGCGGTCTCAGAAAGGGCTAGAGAGATACCATCTTATTATATCATATCATGATTGTTTTGAGAAAGTGTTGTCATCCGAGATTTATTATTATTGCTCGCTAGTTGATTATGCCATTGATATGAGTAAACATGAGACCTAAGTGTTATTGTGAATATGGTTAGTTCATAATCTTTGCTGAAACCTTGAATGCTAGCTTTACATATTTACAACAACAAGAGCAAACAGAGTTTGTAAAAGTTTTTTCTTTATCACTTTCAGTTTATCAACTGAATTGCTTGAGGACAAGCAAAGGTTTAAGCTTGGGGGAATTGATATGTCTCCGTCGTATCTACTTTTCCAAACACTTTTGCCCTTGTTTTGGACTCTAACTTGTATGATTTGAATGGAACTAACCCGGACTGACGCTGTTTTCAGCAGAATTTCCATGGTGTTATCTTTGTGCAGAAACAAAAGTTCTCGGAATGACCTGAAACTCCACGGAGATTATTTTTGGAAAATATAGAAAATACTGGCGAAAGAATCAAGGCCAGGGGACCCACACCCTTTCCACGAGGGTGGGGGGCGCGCCTGCCCCCCCCTGGGCGCGCCCCCCTGCCTCGTGGGCCCCCTGGAGCTCCACCGACCTCAACTCCAACTCCATATATTCGTGTTCGGGTAGAAAAAAATGAGAGAGAAGGATTCATCACGTTTTACGATACGGAGCCGCTGCCAAGCCCTAATCTCTCTCGGGAGGGCTGATCTGGAGTCCGTTCGGGGCTCCGGAGAGGGGAATCCGTCGCCGTCGTCATCATCAACCATCCTCCATCACCAATTTCATGATGCTCACCGCCGTGCGTGAGTAATTCCATCGTAGGCTTGCTGGACGGTGATGGGTTGGATGAGATCTATCATGTAATCGAGTTAGTTTTGTTAGGGTTTGATCCCTAGTATCCACTATGTTCTGAGATTGATGTTGCTATGACTTTGCTATGCTTAATGCTTGTCACTAGGGCCCGAGTGCCATGATTTCAGATCTGAACCTATTATGTTTTCATGAATATATGTGAGTTCTTGATCCTATCTTGCAAGTCTATAGTCACCTACTATGTGTTATGATCCGGCAACCCCGAAGTGACAATAATCGGGACCACTCCCGGTGATGACCATAGTTTGAGGAGTTCATGTATTCACTATGTGTTAATGCTTTGTTCCGGTACTCTATTAAAAGGAGGCCTTAATATCCCTTAGTTTCCAATAGGACCCCGCTGCCACGGGAGGGTAGGACAAAAGATGTCATGCAAGTTCTTTTCCATAAGCACGTATGACTATATTCGGAATACATGCCTACATTACATTGATGAATTGGAGCTAGTTCTGTGTCACCCTATGTTATAACTGTTACATGATGAACCGCATCCGACATAATTATCCATCACCGATCCAATGCCTACGAGCTTTTCACATATTGTTCTTCGCTTATTTACTTTACCGTTGCTATTGTTACAATCACTACAAAACCCAAAAATATTACTTTTGCTACCGTTACCGTTACTATCATATTACTTTGCTGCAGATATTAAGTTATCCAGGTGTGGTTGAATTGACAACTCAACTGCTAATACTTGAGAATATTCTTTGGCTCCCCTTGTGTCGAATCAATAAATTTGGGTTGAATACTCTACCCTCAAAAACTGTTGCGATCCCCTATACTTGTGGGTTATCAGCGGGCAACTCGCTTCTCCCGAGTTCTGATAGATGGCGGCAGCAGCATCAATATCCTGTACCGAGACACTATGGAGAAGTTGGGAATCAAACAGAGGCAGCTTCAGCCCAGTCGGACTGTATTCCATGGCATAGTCCCTGGCCTTTCCTACTCACCAATCGGCAATATCGAGATAGATGTACTCTTCGGAGACAAAGATCACTTCCGCCGAGAGCCAGTCTGGTTTGAGGTGGTGGACCTTGAGAGCCCCTATCATGCGCTACTTGGCCGGCCTGCTCTGGCCAAGTTCATGGCGGTCCCCCACTATGCTTACCTCAAGATGAAGATGCCGAGTACCAAGGGAATCCTAACCATAACCAGAGACTACAAGAAATCGTCCGCCTGTGCAGCAGACAGCAGCCAGCTAGCCGAGTCCCTTGTGATTGCAGCAGAGAAGCGGCTCCTTGACCGGGTTGTGGCGATGGCAGGCAAGCAGCCGGAAATGTCACCCAACCCCAAGGAGTCGGAAGCTGAGGGCTCGTTCAAGCCGGCAAAAGAAACAAAGAAGATACCCTTGGACCCGGAGCACCCGGAGAGGCACGCTGTCATAGGTGCAAACCTTGACAGCAAATAGGAAAGCGAGCTCGTTGATTTCCTCCGTGAGAATCGGGACATCTTTGCATGGTCTCCCAAGGACATGCCGGGTGTTCCGACGGATTTTGCCGAGCACAAATTGCATGTCCGACCTGATGCCAAGCCAGTCAGACAGCCCTTGCGCCGCCTGTCAGAAGAAAACAGAAGAGTCGTTGGAGAAGAGATAGCCCGGCTTCTAGCAGCCGGCTTCATCATGGAAGTGTTCTTTCCAGAGTGGTTGGCCAACCCAGTCCTTGTGCTGAAGAAGAATAAGCAGTGGCGCATGTGTATTGATTATACCAGTCTCAACAAAGCTTGTCCCAAAGACCCATTTGCCTTGCCCAGAATTGACCAAGTGATAGACTCCACAGCCGGATGCGAGTTGTTGAGCTTTTTGGATGCATATTCAGGGTATCATCAGATCAAGCTGAACCCGGCCGACAGGCTGAAAACCGCCTTCATCACACCATTCGGAGCCTTCTGTTACCTGACCATGACGTTCGGCTTGAGGAATGCCGGCGCCACGTTTCAGCGTTGCATGCAGAAGTGTCTCCTCAAGCAACTCGGTAGAAACGCCCATGTCTATGTGGACGACGTTGTGGTGAAGGCGGAGAAGCGGGGCACGCTGCTAGAAGACCTCAAGGAAACCTTTGAGAACTTGCGCCGATTTCAAATCAAGCTCAACCAGGAGAAATGCGTCTTTGGAGTACCAGTCGGCCAGCTTCTTGGCTTCCTGGTCTCAGAGCGCGGCATAGAGTGCAACCCCGTGAAGATCAACGTCATCGAGAGGATGGAGGTGCCCACCCGACTGCTGGACGTGCAGAAATTCACCGGCTGCTTGGCATCCATCAGTCGTTTCATCAGTCGGCTGGGCGAGAAGGCTCTTTTCCTGTACCATCTCATGAAGACCACTTTTTTCGAGTGGAACGACAAGGCGGATGAAGCTTTTCTCCAGCTCAAAAAGATGTTGACCACTCCGCCTGTCCTGGCGGCTCCGACTCCTAAGGAGCCCATGCTTCTCTACATCGCCGCCACCAGCCGGGTGGTCAGCACAGTCATAGTGGTGGAGCGCAAGGAAGAAGGCAAAGCACTACCAGTCCAGAGGCCGGTGTATTACCTGAGTGAAGTGTTGTCCACCTCCAAGCAGAACTACCCCCATTACCAGAAGATGTGCTACGGCGTGCATTTCGTTGCCAAGAAGCTGAAGCCATACTTTCAAGAGCACCCAGTCACTGTGGTCTGCACTGCTCCACTTGCCGAGATCATTGGAAGCCGAGATGCTTCAGGACGAGTGGCCAAATGGGCCATAGATTTGGCCCCCTACACCATCTACTACCAGCCTCGCACCGCCATCAAGTCCCAAGCACTGGCCGACTTCCTCGTCGACTGGGCCGAGACCCAGTACCTGCCGCCAGCACCGGATTCCACCCATTGGCGGATGCACTTTGATGGTTCCAAGATGTGCACCGGTTTGGGAGCCGGCATCGTCCTCACCTCAGATATGTGCTGCAAATTCACTTTGCCGCCTCCAACAACGTAGCTGAATACGAAGCGCTCATACACGGGCTCCGGCTTGCCAAGGAACTCGGCATTCGCCGGATCCTGTGCTATGGAGACTCCGACTTGGTGGTCCAGCTGTCGTCTGGCGACTGGGACGCCAAGGATATACCCGGACGGCCGCTCGCGACTCTAAGAACGCGTTGTTGCAATGCTTAAGAGCGTCGGCCTCAGCTCGAAGCTTGGCCTAGACGTCTAGGATCGCCCGGTTCAAAGGGCCCGTCCCGCCTCCCCGCACCCAATCAGCGGGCGCGGCGCTGGACGCCTCGGCGTCCGGGATCGAAGAGCTCGTGGCACCGGCTTCCAGCGGACGTGGCGCCGAAGCCGCCTTTGCAGACCGGTGGCGGGATGGTGTGCGGACCTCGGGAGTCGGGCCCGTCACCATCTCGTCTCCGGCTGGCGGCATCGGCGGGTCCGCCGGCTGTTTGTCTCGCGCATCTCCAGATGGTGGTGGCGGAGGTACGGCCACGTCCGGCATGACGACATCGCCGCCATCCCTCTCCATGATCGGGTGCTCGTCGCCGGCTCCCCCAGTCGGCGCCACGAACTCTGGTGGTGGCGGCGCGGAGTTTAGGGGGACGACGAATAACGCCGACTGACGGCGCGCGGCTTCTTCGGCCTGCTCCTTTGCCGCGGCAGCAGCTTCGGCCTCCGCCAGCTTCTTCAAAGCGGCGGCCTCTGCCTTGTCCGCCTCCGCCTTCTCCAGACGGGCGGCTTCCTGCTCCTCGCGCACCTCCCGCGCGTTTCGCTCCCGCACCTCCCGGAGGTCGGTGGCCGGATCGATTCGCCGGGTGGTGGTGGAGGTCTCCGCCGACCCAATGACGGAGGCGGCGGCCGACTTCTCAAGAGAGAGCGGGGCCCTAAGTCAAGAAAAGTAAAGCGAAGAAAGGAAGCTCAGAAAGAATCAACAAGAAAAGAAGAAAAGCACAAGAAAAGATACTCACGCCGACACCATGGGAGGCGCCTTCGGGAGCTTCTGAAATTTGGCCGCCTTCACGGCGGCCTCCTTCCGCCTGGTCGCGGCGGTCGGATTCTTGGCCTTCTTCGGCGCGCTGCCGAACAAGGCGGCGCCCTGTTTACGCTTTCGTGTGCCGCCTCGAGCAGTCGGTTCGGCGGAGGGGCCCGCGTCTGCTCTGCCGGCGCCTCGTGCAGGGCGCGGCTCGTCTTCCTCATCGTCGTCGTCAGGCCAAGTCTCGATGCCGCCTTCTTCGGAGCCGCCAACTCCGTAGACGCCGCCTGTGGCGTCGTCCTCCAAGGTGGCCGCCCCCAGGTCGGGGTCGTCCACGTCGCTCACAGCTCAGTCTAGTGCATAGGGGCCACCCGCCCCCACGATGGCGGTTGTCGCCTCAGACATGTAGATCTGTTTCAAAGGGCAAGAGGCCGACTGTTCAAGACCGCAAGACGGAATCAAGACGAAGTATTGAAGAAGGGAAAGGTCGAAGAACTTACGGCTGGTGGCGGGTCTGCGCGGGAGTACGGCTGCTTGCCGAACCGCCAGGGCACCTCCAGCTTGAGGTCGGAGATCTCGTTCACCAGGTTCGCCACCTCAGCAGCCGGCATCTCCTTGGTACTCAGACGGCATGGGTCGCGGTGCCCGCTCATCAGGCTGATAAAGTGAGGCCGGCCTTGGAGCGGGAGGACCCGGCGCGCGACGAAGGCGACCAACAAGTCGGACGCCTTGAGGCCTTTCGCGTCGGTCAGCACCCGGAGTCGGTCGATGGCGGCGGCGCCGTCTGCTGACACAGGCTTCGGCTTGTAGCCCCAGTTGGCCCGAGGCTCAGCCGGCGGGCCGGCTTCGTAGGCCAGCAGGTTGATGAAGTCGACTGCCGGGTCGACGTTCTCCACGTAGAAGTAAGATTGCTGCCACATCTTGACCGACTGTGGCAGCTTGATGGCGGGGAAGGCGTTCCTCGGCGACGGCCGGTGCACCGCGACGAAGGCGCCGCACTGGGCTGCCACCTCCCAGACGGAGGTGCCCAGCTTGGTGTAGAAGAACGCTCCCCATAGCTCGATCGTGGGGAGGATGCCGAGGTAGCCTTCACACATCGTGACGAAGGCGGACAGCAACATCACGGTGTTGGGCGTGATATGATGAGGTTAGAGATGGTAGAACTCGAGGAACGAGCGGAAAAAGCCGCTCGCCGGCAAGCCGAAGCCGCGGATGAAGTGCGAGCGGAAGACGACCCGCTCACCCTCCGCCGGTGCCGGCGAGATCTCCCCCGCAGGAGGCACGCGCGCCTTCACGTAGCCTGCGCCGGGAAAGCACCGCGTGTCGCGGAGAAAGGCGATGTGGTCTTCATTAACGTTCGATCCATCCCAGTCTCCTCCCCGCTCGCGCGCCATGGAAAGCTCGACGAGGTGAATGGCGCGGCATGGGAGCGGAGGATTGGTGCGGGGCCAAGAGGGCTCGGGACGGAGGAGCTCGACGAAGACGAGCAGCGGCGGCACTCCGGCGTAGCTCGGGGGCGCTGCGATGAGAGGAGGAAGAAGGAGATGAGAATGGGGCAGGAGGGCGCGCGTGCTCCGCCGCTTCCCCTCCTCCCCCTACTTATAGCCCCTGGGCTATGAAGCCGAGGGGGCGGGGCGTGGGATCGTGGGATTAACTGTGCCCACGACCCCACGTCCCCGTGTTTACCGCGCGAGTTCCTGCGCGCAGTAACTCCGCGAAGAAGCTCAACCGGCCGCCTCGGCCACAGCGGATCCGCTCGCGCGCCGAGGCCCGGTAGTGGCCGGTCCAGCCTGCTGTCGCGTCCCATCGCGCGTGTGGGCTGGCTGGCTGGCCCGGCTGTTTGACGCCACGTGGCATGCCCGTGACGGGCGGCGGGCCTGGAAGCTTAGCTAGCACACCACCTAGTTCCCGCCGTTGCGTTCGAAGTTTTGGACGAGTCCGTCTGGATGAGGCCGACTCCCACCAGGCGGCTTGGCAGGAGTCGGATGAAGCTTCCACCCAAAGCACTCGGAGGAGGAAACTGCTGAGGCTCCTCGGCACCTCGGCCGCGGCGCCTCACTAGCTTCGGGGACTACTGTCGGAGTAATGGGCCACGGGTAGCCTAACCCGAGTCCCTGAACCTTTCAAGACATCGGGGCCTGCTGCGCCCCTCAGGACACCAAGATGAAGCGCCGCCTTCTGATGGCCGGCTGGCCCAAGCAGCCGGCTGCCAGGAGGCGGCCAAGCTCCAGAAGGCGGCATCAAGACGGGCCGACTCCTCGCAGGCGGCCTCCAGAGAGGCCGGCTCCCAGCAGGCGGCCCACGGAGCCCTCAGAGTCTGTGCCCCAATTAAGAAGACAAGACAGAGTAAGGCTACAGTGTAGCCCATCCCCCCCGTATCCGGGGCCGGGCGTGGCCACAGTGCTCCGTACAGGCGGAGATCTCCGCCCGGCGCGACACTGTTGCCACTCCACCCTTGACGTCATTCCTGACAGGCGGAGCCCTGTTCCCACGACGGCCTGTCGGTACGGCCTGCAGGCGGCGGGCCCTACCAGGCAGCGAGAGCCCGGAAGACGGCGGAAGCTAGACCAGCCGGACTTGAGGGAGGCCGGCTTCCAGCAGGCGGCCTGTTCCTCCCTCGGGGCCCGTGCACCATTAACCAGATGAGACACGGTGTGGCTACAGTGATCTCCCACCAGGTGGCGGGACTGTAGCCACGCTACCCTGACCAAGCCTGCGTCATTAGCATCACGGCTACAGTAATCAGCAGCCGGCAAGACCCGCGAGCGGCGGGAGCGGCCTGTCGGGTCCGTACCAGACCAGTCGGCGGGGCGGTGGGCCCCAGCAGCCGGCGGAGAAGCCGGCGACCAGAGACACTGACAGCCGGGTCCTACACCCGGCCAGATTACCATTGTACCCCTGGGGGGTAGGCCTATATAAACCCCCCAGGGCACCCATGCAAAGGGTTCCCAACCTGTTAGAACTAGACTCATACCTAGAGGAAGGAGAGAACGTGCCTGCCTACTTCTACCTCTAGCATACAGCTCAAGGAGCACCATTGTATCACTAGTGCCTTAGTGATTATGCGGAGACCCTGCAGAGCAGGACTAGGGGTGTTATCTCCTAGGAGAGCCCCGAACCTGGGTAAAGTCCGCCGGCGTTCATGTCTACGCCTCATCCCGCTTCCAGGCACCGGCGACGTTCTACTCGCTCCCACCATGATAAGCCATCCATTGGCATATGTCGCACCCAACCCCAGTTCTATCCAACCCCAGCACCAGCTCACTTAACAGGCACTTGTTGATATATCTATCATATCAATCCTATTAAACCTTGTTGATGTCTAGGACTTTGTTCATGTTCATGAGTGTGATGAAATTTTGAAAAAATATTTCAAACTTCCCGATCATATTACGTATCATATTTTGAACTTTTTTTCCAAAAAAAAAATTCGAAACCAATTTTTTTTTCTGTTACTAGTAGCGCACCTAGCAAATGGTGCGCCAT
Source organism: Elymus sibiricus (assembly GCA_039707655.1). Lineage (NCBI taxonomy): Eukaryota > Viridiplantae > Streptophyta > Magnoliopsida > Poales > Poaceae > Elymus > Elymus sibiricus. The sequence goes on along the minus strand of CM077669.1, from coordinate 527,620,310 downwards.
TACTAAGTTTAAAATTTTTCCATTTTTCCCCCCTCTAGATCTTAAAAGCCCCGTATCTTTTATTCTGTTAGGTTTTTGGGGATTCTAAAAATCTTCAACGGGGTTCCAGCAGTTGAATTCGGATGTAACTTTTCAAGTAGATAATTTTTCATATAAAAAACTTTTTAATCCGAGTTCGTATGCAAAAGTTATGCCCATTTTACTAAATTCCAGAGAGCTTTTGCAAATAAAGTCGAAATTCATATTTGTAAATTTTCCCAATAACTTGACCACATATCACATGGGAAACTTATTTTCTTTTATTTTTTTGACATTTCCATCATTTTCTTTTATTTTTTTTAAAACTAAAAAGGCGGTCCACAGGGGGGGGTGCAAAGAAAGTTAGTAATGGCGCACCTTCACAAAGTGCGCCATTACTATGTGTATGACTTGGTCAAACCTTGGTCAAAGTTAGTAATGGCGCACTTTGTATAGGTGCGCCATTACTAAGTGCAGTGTTGCCATGGCGTTGCCTGCCACCTTTCCATGCAGACTTTTCTGAAGCCATAATATTCAGACTGATTGGCTTCAACACAGTTAAAGGCTACCGTCTGCTGGCCAGACAAGAACTGGCTTCAGGAGATTCAATGTGACGCTGTAAGTATTCTGCAAATGAATGCAGACTATGAGAACCAAGGGATTCTCCCACGGACATGTACCTGTGACAGCATTAGAGATGCGAGGGAAGGGGAAGAGGTCATATGCATTCTCAGAAGATTTTGAAGATACATCAGTTTAGAAGACATTGACCTCATAGTGCGAAGACATTCACTTATTTGAAGAGAGTTGGTTCCAGATTTGTACGAATCCATGAATAAGTACAAGTGAGGAATCTAACTAGTTATGAAGCATAAGTGAACATACTTGGCATAATATGAGATGCAGGAGAAGATATATCCAGATTTGGAAGTGAAGAAACCACTTTTGGTTGAAGTGGACGGATTTGACGGATCAAAAAGGCAGTAAAAAGTAAGATTTAATTACCGCTGACGAACTGCTAGATGAGGTTGGAAGAGAGGCCGAGTAGTTCAATCTCCCGCGCCCTAACTTGGCGGCGGAAGACACCTACGGCGGCGGCGGACAGGAGTCGGCGTGAGGACGGCGTCGAAGAAGTCGCGGTACCTAAGCGCTTCGTCTCCGGCGTCATTCCGAGCTAGCGGAGGCGCTAGGGTTTGTGCGAGGTGGCGAGGTGGAAGAACAGATATTGACCGCGTGGGTGAGTATTTATAGGAAGAAGGAGGGCGGCGCAGCGCAATTACTTAGGTGTCCCTGGCGGTTCACATCTGAGGGACACGTGGCATGCATGCAACTCATTGAACGTTGCTCCATGTTCCCACGCACGCCTGGATTGTCGGGTGGTCGTTCCGACTTCTCCGGTATTCAGGCAATAAGGATACAACATTAAAAGCAGAGTTAAATGTTCGTCACATTATCTTCTGCTGACAAGGACTCAGAGAAGACAATTGACAGGTTTCAATAGAATGCATATGATTCGGACAGATAGAATTTGAGGAAGAAGCACAGAATAGGCTAGGGTCCGATCACATTCACTTAGATCAATAAAGATTCAAGAATGAAGACATAGCTATAAGTGAATGCTGTAGAGGACAGAACACAACATATATATATATATATATATATATATATATATATATATATATATATATATATATATATATATATAGAGAGAGAGAGAGAGAGAGAGAGAGAGACCAACTCAGCATTGCGAAGATAAACCTTGAAGTCAAATCAATGTTGAAGACAAACCAAATGTGAAGACTATGCAACCATAATGCCAAGAGAAACACTTCAATAAGAATTTTGGTGGTGGCGTTACCCACCGTATAGGAAGTATTAGACCCAAACATGGCACACAATTATCATGGCGCTCTGTCAGGACCGGTTTTCCAATAAAAACATTTATTGAAAAATCGCCCCTTTAGTCAGACCAGTACAGAAAATCCTTCTTACTGGTAGACAACTCCTTGATACAGAAATCCAGTAGTACTAAATATTATACAAGGTTGAGCTGAGGCTGCTCAACAAATTATTACAAGCACGCCAATATTACACATAAAGGCGGATATGGCACAATGGATGTGGTGGCATACTACTGACTCGCAATAAAAAAACGGCGGTGGATATGTCACAGAGAAGTGGGTGACATGACTCCAGTATCTTACACTCATCAAGCGTCGGAGTGAGGCTCGATGATTTATTTGGGGTAGCGGAAGCGTATATAATACAAGTGACCAAATCCAGGATCGCAAGAGACTGACTGGGACTCCTCTAGGCGTCAGATTCGCTATCAAACTCTTCATCCATAAGATCGCCCTCATCAACATCTGGCCAAATTAACAAGCCAGGTGAGTACTTTGAATGTACTCGCAAGACAGTCAGAACAAGAGATATGACAAATGCAATCATGATGCACAAGAGCAGAAAAGTAATACACACACACAGGCATTAACTCTGCGTAGTAAAAGGTAAATAAAAGGAAGTCGGGCGGTAGTGTTGGAAATATGCCCTAGAGGCAATAATAAATTGGTTATTATTATATTTCCTTGTTCATGATAATCGTTTATTATCCATGCTATAATTGTATTGATTGGAAACTCAAATACATGTGTGGGTACATAGACAACACTGTGTCCCTAGTAAGCCTCTAGTTGACTAGCTCGTTAATCAAAGATGGTTAAGGTTTCCTAGCCATTGACATGAGATGTCATTTGATGACGGGATCACATCATTAGGAGAATGATGTGATGGACAAGACCCAAACTAAGAACGTAGCATTTGATCGTGTCAGTTTATTGCTATTGTTTTCTGCATGTCAAGTATCTGTTCCTATGACCATGAGATCATGCAACTCCCTGACATCGGAGGAGTACCTTGTGTGTATCAAACGTCGCAACGTAACTGGGTGACTATAAAGGTGCTCTATAGGTATCTCCGAGGGTGTCTGTTGGGTTGGCATGGATCAAGACTGGGATTTGTTACTCCGTGTGACGGAGAGGTATCTCAGGGCCCACTCAGTAATACAACATCACAATGAGCCTTGCAAGCAATGTGACTAAAGTGTTAGCCACGAGATCTTGTATTACGGAACGAGTAAAGAGACTTGCCGGTAACGAGATTGAACTAGGTATAGAGATACCGACGATCGAATCTCGGGCAAGTAACATACCGAAGAACAAAGGGAACAGCATACGGGATTAACTGAATCCTTGACATAGAGGTTCGACCGATAAAAGATCTTCATAGAATATGTAGGAGCCAATATGGGCATCCAGGTCCCGCTATTGGTTATTGGCCGTAGAGGTGTCTCGGTCATGTCTACATAGTTCTCGAACCCGCAGGGTCTACACACTTAACGTTTGATGACGATTAGTATAGTTGAGTTATTTTGTTGGTGACCGAAGGCTGTTCGGAGTCCCGGATAAGATCCCGGACATGACGAGGATCTCCGGAATAGTCCGGAGGTAAAGATTGATATATGTGATAATAGTGTTTTGATCTCCGGAAGAGTTCCGGAGTTCACCGGAATGGGTTCCGGATGTTTACCGAAGTGTTCGGGTGCAGCAACACTTTATATGGGCCAAAGGGATAAAGCCCACGAGGTATTGGGAAGTGCAAAAGTAGTTTTGCTGCCGCGTAAGCGGTACTACCGCTTGTATGAAGCGGTACTACCGCCCGAGCGGTACTACCGCTTGTGTGAAGCGGTACTACCGCCCAAGCGGTACTACCGCTTGTGAGCGGTACTACCGCTTGTGCGCGGCTGTGCACGGTTCGGCAGGGATCCGAGTTGGACTCTTTTCCTGCGGGCCAAACCGACCTTGTGCGGGCAAAACCGACCTGGAGGAGGCTTTTACTCCAAGTTTAGACCCCAAGGCTCAACATATAAATAGAGGGGCAGGGCTAGCACACGAGAGACATCAGGATTTCCCAAGCCGTGTGCCGGCAACCCTAGCCCTCTAGTTCCTCCGTCATAATCTCCGTAGCGCTTGGCGAAGCCCTGCAGAGATTGTTCCTCACCACCATCACCACGCCGTCGTGCTGCTGGAACTCAACCACTACTTCACCATCGCTCGCTGGATCGAGGAGGTGAAGGCGTCATCAAGCCGTACGTGTGTTGAACGCGGAGGTGCCGTCCGTTCGGCGCTAGTTCGTGATCGGATCGAGGGACGACTTGCGATTTGGATCGCGGAGACGTTCGACTACATCAACCGCGTTTCTTAAACGCTTCCGCTTAGCGATCTACAAGGGTATGTAGATTTACTCTCCCTCTCGTAGATGCTCATCACCATGGATAGATCTTGTGTGTGCGTAGGAAATTTTTTGTTTCCCATGCAACGTTCCCCAACAGTGGCATCTGAGCTAGGTCTATGCGTAGATGAGATCTCGAGTAGAACACAAACGAGTTGTGGGCGTGGGTGTATACATATTGCTTGCCGTTACTAGTTGATATTTGATTCGGCAGTACTGTGAGATGAAGCGGCCCGGACCGACATTACGCGTACACTTACGCGAGACAGGTTCCTTCAACTAACATGTAACTTCGTTGCATAAAGATGGCTAGCAGGTGTCTGTCTCTCTCACTTTAGTTGAATCGATTTCAATGAAGAGGGTTCTTTTAGAAGATCAAAAAGCAATCACTACACCACGTTGTGGTTTTGCGTAGGTAAGAACGGTTCTTGCAAACCCGTAGCAGCCACGTAAAATTTGCAACAACAATTAGAGGACGTCTAACTTGTTTTTGCAGGGTATGTTGTGATGTGATATGGCCAATTACATGATGAGATATATGTGATGTATGAGATGATCATGTGATGTATAGAATATCACGACTTGCATGTCGATGAGTACGGCAACTGGCAGGAGCCATAGAGTTGTCTTTAATTATTGTATGACCTGCGTGTCAATCTTTAAGCGCTATGTAATGCTTTACTTTATCGCTAAACGTTAGCAATAGTCGTGGAAGCAACAGTCGGCGCGACAACCTTATGGCGACACGTTGATGGAGATCAAGATGATGGAGATCATGGTGTCATGCCGGTGACGATGGAGATCATGCCGGTGCTTTGGAGATGGAGATCAAAAGCACAAGTTCATGGCCATATCATGTCACTTATGATTTGCATGTGATGTTAATCCTTTTATGCATCTTATTTTGCTTAGGACGACGCTAAAATTATAAGGTGATCCCTCACTTAAATTTCAAGATAAATTGTGTTCTCCCTGAGTGTGCACCGTTGCGAAAGTTTGTCGTTTCGAGACACGCCGTGATGATCGGGTGTGATAGACTCCACGTTCACATACAACGGGTGCAAGCCATGTTGCACACGCGGAACACTCGGGTTAAACTTGACGAGCCTAGCATGTACAGACATGGCCTCGGAACACAAGAGACCGAAAGGTCGAACATGAGTCATATAGTAGATATGATCAACATGAAGATGTTCACCATTGAAACCACCTCGACTCACGTGATGATCGGACTTGAGTTGGTGGATTTGGATCATGTTACACTCGAATGACCGGAGGGATGTCAATTTGAGTGGGAGTTTTTTAAGTAATATGATTAACTAAACTCATTATCTAGAACAATAGTCTAAGTTGTCTTTGCTATATTTATGTTGTAGATCATGGCTCGCGCAGTAGCACCCCTGAATTTTAATGCGTTCCTAGAGAAAGCTAAGTTGAAAGATGATGGAAGTAACTTTGTGGACTGGGCCCGTAATCTAAGGATTATCCTTACGGCTTCCCAGAAGGCTTATGTCCTTGATGCACCCCTTGGTGATCCGCCCGCTCCAGTTGAGTCTCTAGACGTTGTGAACGCCTGGCAGGCTCGTTCTAATGATTACTCAATAGTTCAATGTGCAATGTTGTATGGCTTAGAACCGGGACTTCAAAGACGTTTTGAACGTCATGGAGCATATGAGATGTTCCAGGAGTTGAAGTTTATCTTTCAGAAGAATGCCCGGATTGAGAGATATGAGATCTCCGATAAGTTCTATACTTGCAAGATGGAGGAGAACGGGTCTATCAGTGATCACGTGCTCAGAATGTCTGGGTACTCTACCCGTCTGGCTGAATTGGGGATGCCCCTTCCGCCAGAGGCTATCACTGACAGAGTTCTTCAATCATTGCCACCTAGCTACAAGAGCTTCGTGTTGAACTATAACATGCATGGGATGAACAAGTCAGTCGCCGAGCTGTTTGCGATGCTGAAAGCCGCTGAGTCTGAAATTCAGAAGGAGCATCAAGTGTTGATGGTCAATAAAACCACTAGTTTCAAGAAAAATGGCACGGGTAAGAAGGGTAACTCCAAGAAGAGTGGCAAAGCAGTTGCTCCTCTCGTGAAGAAACCCAAGGCTGGACCCAAACCAGAAACTGTGTGTTTTCATTGCAAGGGAACTGGACACTGGAAGCGGAACTGCCCCAAGTATTTGGCTGACAAGAAGGCGGCCAACAAACAAGGTATATATGATATACATGTTATTGATGTGTACCTTACCAACTCTCGTTGTAGTGCCTGGGTATTTGATACCGGTGCGGTTGCTCATATTTGCAACTCAAAACAGGAACTGCGGAATAGACGGAGGCTGGCAAAGGACGAAGTGACGATGCGCGTGGGAAATGGTTCCAAGGTTGATGTGATCGCCGTCGGCACGCTCGCTCTTCGATTACCATCGGGATTAGTGATGAACCTGAATAATTGTTATTTAGTGCCTGCGTTAAGCATGAACATTATATCTGGATCTTGTTTATTGCGAGACGGTTACTCATTTAAATCAGAGAATAATGGTTGTTCTATTTACATGAGTAATATCTTTTATGGTCATGCACCCAATGTGAGGGGTTTATTCTTATTGAATCTCGATAGTAATGATACACATGTTCATAACATTGATGCCAAAAGATGTAGAATTGATAATGATAATACCACTTTCTTGTGGCACTGCCGTTTAGGTCATATTGGCATAAAACGCATGAGGAAGCTCCATGCTGATGGACTTTTGGAGTCACTTGATTTTGAATCACTTGACACATGTGAGCCATGCCTCATGGGCAAGATGACTAAAACGCCGTTCTCTGGAACAATGGAACGGGCAAGTGACTTATTGGAAATCATACATACTGATGTGTGCGGTCCGATGAGCATTGAGGCGCGCGGTGGTTATCGTTACTTTCTCACCTTCACTGATGACTTAAGTAGATATGGGTATATTTACTTAATGAAACACAAGTCTGAAACATTTGAAAAGTTCAAACAATTTCAGAGTGAAGTTGAGAATCATCGTAACAAGAAGATTAAATTCCTACGATCTGATCGAGGAGGAGAATATCTGAGTTATGAGTTTGGCAGTCACTTAAGACAGTGTGGAATTGTTTCACAATTGACACCGCCTGGAACACCACAGCGTAATGGTGTGTCCGAACGTCGTAATCGAACCTTATTGGATATGGTGCGATCTATGATGTCTCTTGCCGATTTGCCACTATCGTTTTGGGGTTATGCATTAGAGACAGCTGCATTCACTTTAAATAGGGCACCATCGAAATCCGTTGAGACGACGCCATATGAACTTTGGTTTGGCAAGAAGCCAAAGCTGTCGTTTCTTAAAGTTTGGGGATGTGATGCTTATGTCAAAAAGCTTCAGCCTGAAAAGCTGGAACCCAAAGCGGAGAAATGCGTCTTCATAGGATACCCAAAAGAGACAATTGGGTATACCTTCTACCTCAGATCCGAGGGCAAAGTGTTTGTCACTAAAAATGGAACATTTCTTGAGAAAGAGTTTCTCTCGAAAGAATTGAGTGGGAGGAAGATAGAACTTGATGAGGTTGTTGAACCTTTACTTCAACCTGAGAGTAGCGCAGCGCAGAAAGTTGTTTCTGTGGAGCCTACATTAGCTGAAGAGGAAGTTAATGATGATGATCATGAAGCTTTGGATCAAGTTGCTATCGAACCTCGTAGGTCGACAAGGACGCGTACTGCTCCCGAGTGGTACGGCAACCCTGTCTTAGAGGTCATGTTGTTAGACAACGATGAACCTACGAGCTATGGAGAAGCGATGATGGGCCCGGATTCCGAGAAGTGGTTAGAGGCCATGAAATCCGAGATGGGATCCATGTATGAAAACAAAGTATGGACTTTGGAAGTATTACCTGAAGGGCATAAAGCCATTCAGAACAAATGGATCTTTAAGAGGAAGACGGACGCGGACGGTAATGTCACCGTCTATAAAGCTCGACTTGTGGCAAAGGGTTTTTCACAAGTTCAAGGAGTTGACTACGATGAGACCTTCTCACCCGTAGCGATGCTTAAGTCCGTTAGAATCATGTTAGCAATAGCTGCCTTTTTCGATTATGAAATTTGGCAGATGGATGTCAAAACAGCGTTCCTTAACGGTTACCTTAAGGAAGAGTTGTATATGATGCAACCAAAAGGTTTTGTCGATCCAGAGAATGCTGACAAAGTTTGCAAACTCCAGCGATCCATATATGGACTGGTGCAAGCATCTCGGAGTTGGAATCTTCGTTTTGATGAGGTGATCAAAGCGTTCGAGTTTATACAAGTTTACGGAGAAGCTTGTATTTACAAGAAAGTGAGTGGGAGCTCTATAGCGTTTCTAATATTATATGTGGATGACATATTACTGATTGGAAACAATATAGAAATGCTGGAAAGCGTAAAGGAATATTTGAACAAGAGTTTTTCAATGAAGGACCTAGGAGAAGCTGCTTTCATATTAGGCATCAAGATCTATAGAGATAGATCGAGACGCTTAATAGGACTTTCACAAAGCACATACCTTGACAAAGTTTTGAAGAAGTTCAAAATGGATCAGTCCAAGAAGGGGTTCTTGCATGTATTGCAAGGTGTGAAGTTGAGTAAGACTCAATGCCCAGTGACTGCAGAAGATAGAGAAAAGATGAGTGTCATCCCCTATGCTTCGGCCATAGGCTCTATCATGTATGCAATGCTGTGCACAAGACCCGATGTCAGCCTTGCCATAAGTATGGTCGGAAGGTTTCAAAGTGATCCAGGAATGGAACACTGGACGGCGGTCAAGAATATCCTGAAGTACCTGAAAAGGACTAAGGACATGTTTCTCGTTTATGGAGGTGATCAAGAGCTCGTCGTAAAGGGTTACGTCGATGCAAGCTTTGACACTGATCCGGATGACTCTAAGTCGCAAACCGGATACGTATTTATTCTTAATGGGGGTGCGGTTAGCTGGTGCAGTTCCAAGCAAAGCGTGGTAGCTGATTCTACATGCGAAGCGGAGTACATCGCTGCCTCGGAGGCGGCGAAGGAAGGTGTCTGGATGAAGGAGTTCATGACAGATCTTGGAGTAGTGCCTAGTGCACTTAACCCAATGACTCTGTTTTGTGATAATACTGGTGCCATTGCTCTAGCCAAGGAACCAAGATTTCACAAGAGGACCAGACACATAAAGCGACGTTTCAATTCCATCCGCGATTACATCAAGGAGGACGACATAAATATTTGCAAAGTACACACGGATCTAAATGTTGCAGATCCGATGACTAAACCTCTTCCAAGGGCTAAACATGAACAACACCAGAACTGCATGGGTGTTCGATTCATTACAATGTAAATCACATAGTGATGTGAACTAGATTATTGACTCTAGTGCAAGTGGGAGACTGTTGGAAATATGCCCTAGAGGCAATAATAAATTGGTTATTATTATATTTCCTTGTTCATGATAATCGTTTATTATCCATGCTATAATTGTATTGATTGGAAACTCAAATACATGTGTGGGTACATAGACAACACTGTGTCCCTAGTAAGCCTCTAGTTGACTAGCTCGTTGATCAAAGATGATTAAGGTTTCCTAGCCATTGACATGAGATGTCATTTGATGACGGGATCACATCATTAGGAGAATGATGTGATGGACAAGACCCAAACTAAGAACGTAGCATTTGATCGTGTCAGTTTATTGCTATTGGTTTCTGCATGTCAAGTATCTGTTCCTATGACCATGAGATCATGCAACTCCCTGACATCGGAGGAGTACCTTGTGTGTATCAAACGTCGCAACGTAACTGGGTGACTATAAAGGTGCTCTACAGGTATCTCCGAGGGTGTCTGTTGGGTTGGCATGGATCAAGACTGGGATTTGTTACTCCGTGTGACGGAGAGGTATCTCAGGGCCCACTCGGTAATACAACATCACAATGAGCCTTGCAAGCAATGTGACTAAAGTGTTAGCCACGAGATCTTGTATTACGGAACGAGTAAAGAGACTTGCCGGTAACGAGATTGAACTAGGTATAGAGATACCGACGATCGAATCTCGGGCAAGTAACATACCGAAGAACAAAGGGAACAGCATACGGGATTAACTGAATCCTTGACATAGAGGTTCGACCGATAAAAGATCTTCGTAGAATATGTAGGAGCCAATATGGGCATCCAGGTCCCGCTATTGGTTATTGGCCGTAGAGGTGTCTCGGTCATGTCTACATAGTTCTCGAACCCGCAGGGTCTACACACTTAACGTTTGATGACAATTAGTATAGTTGAGTTATTATGTTGGTGACCGAAGGCTGTTCGGAGTCCCGGATAAGATCCCGGACATGACGAGGATCTCCGGAATAGTCCGGAGGTAAAGATTGATATATGTGATAATAGTGTTTTGATCTCCGGAAGAGTTCCGGAGTTCACCGGAATGGGTTCCGGATGTTTACCGAAGTGTTCGGGTGCAGCAACACTTTATATGGGCCAAAGGGATAAAGCCCACGAGGTATTGGGAAGTGCAAAAGTAGTTTTGCTGCCGCGTAAGCGGTACTACCGCTTGTATGAAGCGGTACTACCGCCCAAGCGGTACTACCGCTTGTGAGCGGTACTACCGCTTGTGCGCGGCTGTGCACGGTTCGGCAGGGATCCGAGTTGGACTCTTTTCCTGCGGGCCAAACCGACCTTGTGCGGGCAAAACCGACCTGGAGGAGGCTTTTACTCCAAGTTTAGACCCCAAGGCTCAACATATAAATAGAGGGGCAGGGCTAGCACACGAGAGACATCAGGATTTCCCAAGCCGTGTGCCGGCAACCCTAGCCCTCTAGTTCCTCCGTCATAATCTCCGTAGCGCTTGGCGAAGCCCTGCAGAGATTGTTCCTCACCACCATCACCACGCCGTCGTGCTGCTGGAACTCAACCACTACTTCACCATCGCTCGCTGGATCGAGGAGGTGAAGGCGTCATCAAGCCGTACGTGTGTTGAACGCGGAGGTGCCGTCCGTTCGGCGCTAGTTCGTGATCGGATCGAGGGACGACTTGCGATTTGGATCGCGGAGACGTTCGACTACATCAACCGCGTTTCTTAAACGCTTCCGCTTAGCGATCTACAAGGGTATGTAGATTTACTCTCCCTCTCGTAGATGCTCATCACCATGGATAGATCTTGTGTGTGCGTAGGAAATTTTTTGTTTCCCATGCAACGTTCCCCAACAGGTAGTCCTCCCGAAATCCCTATAAAATTAGAGAAGGCCGATCGGGTGTCTGAAGCGACGCCTCGAAAGGTAAAAGTAAACAGCTTGCCGCAGTCGTGCGTCTGAGCGACACCACATAAAGGGCTTATACTGAAGATAAATAACAAGAATGCCATAGTCGGACGTCTGAGCGACATCTCATAAAGGGCTTATATTGAAAATAAATAACCAGAATGCCACAGTCGGACGTCTGAGCGACATCACATAAAGGGCTTATATTGAAAATAAATAACAAGAATGCCACAGTCGGACGTCTGAGCGACATCTCATAAAGGGCTTATATTGAAAATAAATAACAAGAATGCCACAGTCGGACGTCTGAGCGACATCTCATAAAGGGCTTATATTGAAAATAAATAACAAGAATGCCACAGTCGGACGTCTGAGCAACATCTCATAAAGGGCTTATATCGAAAGTAAGCAACGGGTTAGTCCATCCACAGAAATAATATTCAACCAAGTTTTCAATTGATATTTAACATATTGGTTCTCCAGAGACTGACACTGAGACCGACACTTGACCTGTCAACCAATGTCCTTGACCATGGACACGGCTACTCGAATAGTTTTGACTCTGCAGAGGTTGTACTCTTTACCCACAGCCAACGGATTTCAGTAGTCACAAAGGACTAGTTCCGTCTACGGTGTTTTAGAAGAAAACACACCAATCCAGTACACACCCATTTCACATCCCGAAGCCAGGTATCACCCTAGGCAACGTTCAAGAAAAACTTTGAGACGGGGAGGCCACTACCTCGATTAGCATGGGATCAAATTTATATCGCGCGCTCTAAGGGGTGCCCCCCTCTCGGTCCCAACCGGAAACACCCATGCCCCCTGACCGGATGACGGGCTTTAATCCAGGGCCATGGAACCCTCATCCTGGCCCCTCTATTTGGTGTGTACATAGAAAGAGGTTTGCAACTTACTAAACCATATTCCTTTCTGAAAGCATGTGGCAGCACGAAAAAGAAAGGTGAACGGGACAAGACTCGATCTATGTCAACACTGGAGTTAAACAGTTTCTTAGGTAATACTGGCATGCTCCAACAATACCAGCCAACAACCTATCATGCCACCACATGACTAGGTTGTCCAACACATCAAGTTTATAGCTTACTTGCAACTTGTCATGCATGAAATATAACGTGTATCATATGCTCATATAACATGCCATGAGAACAACCATTTCAAGAAAACATGAAAAACACTCATCACATCAAAAGTTCAAACATGCTTGCCTGGTTCGGAGTAGTCGGAGTCTAGCTCGGCGAAGTTGACGGCACCGTCACCTCCCTCGGTATCTACGTTATACAAAAATATCGAATACTAACGTAAATACCGTGTGTGCATAAAAAGTGTTCCAAATATTTTCCAAATAAATATTATAAAAAATTAGACAGAAAAATAGAGGTGACAGAAAAAGAATCAACTCAAAACCATTTTTTGTTTAAAAGTTATAAGCAAATCAAACCCAGGGACTAGTCTGTAATAAAACAAAAACTGTCCAGGGGTAGACTGCTAAAACAGAAAACGGTTCGGTCCAAGTACGTTAGCCCACAGCGAAAACGAATTTTGCCCGAAGGCGCTTCCCAGCAAAACGGTTCGGAAGAAAGAAAGAGAGACTGACGAGGGGGTCCCACTCGTCGGGTTCATAAAGGGAAACAGAGCTCGCCGGCGCCAGAAGCTTGCGGTGTTCGCCGGCGGCGATCCACTGCGTGACAGGGGAAAAGGAGCGTACCGGCATGCTCAGGGGATCCTTCCGCGTCGGAGGGTGGTGAAAAGAGGCGTCGGAGTGCACCACCGTGACGGCCCCTTCCTCTCCGGCGGACGGCAGCTTCGGGCGATGGTGGATCTCACCGGAGGAGGCTGCAAGCACCGAATTGATGCATGGGTTAGACGAGGTGGTGGACCAGAAAGCTTCTGACCAAAGATGAGCAGGGGAGAAGCTCTGAGTGGAGAGAATTTTGCTGGCTACCGAAGCGGACGGAGGCGGTCGGAGCTGGGGAGGAAGATCCTCCCGAGGCCTCCTGATGGCTGGGCGGGGCTCTGGTGCGGAGAAGGAGTGGTGCTGGGTCGAAAATGAGCTCGGGGGGATCTATTTATAGCCGCCCCGAGTTGGTTGCCGAGAACGGGATAACTCCGGCGAGAAATTACGGTGAAGAGGTGATTGGACGGAGGGGCAGGGTGACGAGGCAGCTTCGGATTGGTCTGTTGACTCCATTTTTGTCTTGAGTTGGAGCTATCTTGGGTGGCACTCCATAGTTCGACGGAACGGAACTTGCGGGCACGTCGGTGGCAGAGGGCGTGCTCTGTGCATCCCAGGCCACGGCGACGGTCCTGCGGTGCGTTCCAGCGAAGAGGACGGCCACGCGGAGGCTCGGGGTGGTGCGGGCGGTGCTTTACGGCGTTGCTCCACGCTGAGCTCTCTGGCGCCCGCAGCGGCCATTGCTGCCATCGCTCACGGGGGAGCTGGGCCCTTGCCAGCTCACCGGCGACCAGAGGAAGACGCCAGCCGTCCGTGCAACTCTGGATAAGGAGAAGTAACAGGGGAGCAACCGGCCAGGGAAGCTACTGGCGAGATTGACGCCGCCGACTGTCGAACAGGGTACTACTCTGAAGAAAATGACACTGAATTTCTGAACCTGACAGGAACAGTGTTCTTCATCTGCTCGATGGGGTGCTTTGACCCACGTGGAATTTTTTTTTCTGGGGCTGAGACTTGGAGGGGTGGTCTCTTGATCCATCTAGAGACTACCTGAATTTTCTCAGAATTTTTGGAGAAGGAAAAAGATGAAATCCATCAAAAATAGTAAATCTGGTCCAAACTTGCAGTGTTCAAATTTTGAAATATTTGAACTATGAACCAGCAGCACTTGATTGATCTTGGTTGAGGGTTCAAAGGACTAGCCATAGGGATTTATTTGGAATTAATGCTCAAAGGGAACTAGCAGTTCCCTTGTAAATCACAAGGGTCCAAAATAATTGATAGAAAATTGTTTTGAGAAAAATAATTAGGATAAAAATATGAGATGGAATAAATCTTGCTGGAATAAGATGCAAGACTTGACTTCAAGGTAGGGAAGAAGGTTTGGAGAAGGAAACTTGTAGAGCAAGGCATGGCATGAGGTTTGAATAGGACAAATTTGAATAAGAAGAAATAAACCCAAATCCAATTTTATTCTTTTTTAATGAGACAAAGATCAAAACCTTTAGAGAGCCTTTGTGTTGGACCAACACATGTTGAGAGGACTCTCAAGACCAGAAGTTCAAAGTTGAAAAGGTTCCAATAAGAGGTCAGTCATCGAAAGAATTTTGAGGGAAGGTCTCTTTTTTGAAAAATTCAAATAACCTCCTCAAAATATATCAAATATTTTGTAAAAACCAAATTAAAATTTTTGGGGTGTTACACGCTCCGAAGTCAAATTCCACGTTAATGTATTCACACTTAGAGTGTAAGTCTTCATTGATTGAAGATATACGTTACTTCGTGTGTTGCACATCTAAGTCATCAACATGCATAAGCGTTAGGATGTGTGTCCAATTACAGGACATTTGAGGATTCTAAGATATTTAGCTCACACCGCAACTTGCAAAACCTTTCTCATCCAAGGGCTTTGTGAAGATATCTGCCAATTGCTCTTCAGTGTTGACGTGAATGATATCAATATCTTCTTTGTTGACATGATCTCTGAGAAAGTGATGACGGATCTGAATGTGCTTTGTTTTCGAGTGCTGAACTGGATTCTTGGAAAGCTTGATGGCTCTTTCATTGTCGCAGAAGAGTGGCACATTCTTCGTGTGGATGCCATAGTCCTTGAGAGTTTGCTTCATCCAGAGGAGCTGAGCACAGCACGATCCAACAGCAATGTATTCAGATTCAGCAGTGGAGAGTGATACACAGTTCTGCTTCTTTGAAGACCAACAGACAAGAGATCGTCCGAGAAAGTGACATGTTCCTGAAGTGGACTTGCGATCAACCTTGTCACCAGCATAATCAGCATCAGAATATCCAATCAGATCAAATGTTGAGCCCTTTGGATACCATAATCCTATTGTTGGGGTGTAAGCCAAATATCGAAGTATTCGCTTCACCGCTAGGTGTTGCGACTCCTTTGGTGCCGCTTGGAATCGGGCACACATGCAAACTCTAAGCATTATATCTGGCCTAGATGCATATAAGTAAAGTAAAGAACCAATCATGGAGCGGTATACCTTTTGATCGAACTCTTTACCATTGTCGTCAGGGCCCAGATGACCTTTGGTTGGCATTGGCGTCGTGTATCCTTTGCAGTCTTGCATTCCAAACTTCTTCAGGCAATCTTTGAGGTATTTTTCTTGAGATATGAAGATGCCGTTGCTCTGCAGACGGATTTGAAAACCGAGGAAAAATTTCAGATCACCCATCATGGACATCTGATATTGCTGTTGCATCATGTGCCCAAACTCATCACTGTATCTTTTGTCAGTGCAGCCGAAGATAATGTCATCCACATAGATTTGGCACACAAACAGTTCATCGTCATATGTCTTCGTGAAGAGTGTAGGATCTAGACAACCAGGTTTGAAGCCTTTGGTCTTCAGGAAGTCTTTGAGTGTGTCATGCCTAGCGCGAGGAGCTTGTTTGAGGCCATACAGTGCCTTGTTGAGCTTGTATACCATATCAGGATGTTTTGGATCTTCAAAGCCAGGTGGTTGTGCAACATACACTTCTTCTTCAATCTTTCCATTGAGAAAGGCACTCTTCACATCCATTTGGTACAGAAGAATGTTGTGATGGTTGGCATAGGCTAGCAGTATGCGAATGGCTTCAAGCCTTGCCATGGGAGCGAATGTTTCATCGAAGTCAATCCCTTCTATTTGAGTGTAACCTTGAGCAACACTAGTGGAAAAAGGCCCTTTTGTCCCGGTTCCAAAGGCCCATTTGTCCCGGTTCTGGAACCGGGACTAAAGGGTCGGGACTAAAGCCCAATACCTTTAGTCCCGGTTCGCTTACGAACCGGGACAGATGGTGCTCCACGTGGCCGCTGCGGCGAGCCCAGGCAGGAGGGCCTTTAGCCCCGGTTGGTAATACCAACCGGGACCAATAAGCATCCACGCGTCAGCAGCTCAGGAGCTGGGGGTTTTTTTTTGAAAGGGGGGGGGGGTTGGGGGTTTTGGAGGGTTAATTTGGGGGTTTCATATATTGTGTTAGCTAGCTAATAGCTACCTAGAGAGAAGTGACCTCTCTTATCTCCGTGCTTGGTCGACGCTACGTACTATACGTATAGAGAGAACTCGACACGCTAGGTAGTAAGCAAATGAAGGAACCAGTAAGTACATAAGATCGTCATGAACATATACAGAGAGAAGTGATCGACCTCTCTTTCTCCGGAGAGATTGGTCGAACAACAAGTTATCGTATATCTATCCGACGCTACTACATATATACAATATAACATCTTTTACAATCCCTAACATCTTTTACATTCCCTAACATCATATATTCGAATGGTATTCTCCGTCTTTAGATATGACGTGGTCAAGAAAGAATCCCGCCAATTCCTCTTGAATTGCTCGTATGCGATCATGTGGTAGGAGTTCATCCCGCATCTGCCAGATCTAATTTAAAGAAGGGGGTCAATACATGCATATATATGAATAAAACTCAACACAATTGATGGTAATATATAAAATAAAATTGTGAATATTATTTATGTACTTCAAATTATTTGTCAGAGAAGCCCTGCTCAGAGGTCGAGTGGCGAATGAACTCGCATACGTAGTATGCACATAAAGAAGTCCCTTCTTTCTGGTACAAGCACTTTACGAGAATAGAGTTCAATCAAACTGATAAGCAAGCATGGTAATGATATATTGATGAAAATTTGAATCAATTAGAGATGCGCGGAACTAGCTAGTACTACTTACTTTGGGGTGCGTAAATCGCAACTCCGAGTTTAGACCGGGAACCTTTCGGGTGAACTTCTTCCAAACCCTGCCAGGCAAAGAAAATGATTACTTGATATCAGGAAATTAACGAAAGTTGCATGCCGATATGGTCCCGGTATTGACTTAACTTACTTCTTGAGCATTGCAGTCATGTCCGCATAACTCTCGGGATCTTTACGTCTCGAGTCTAAGACAGTTACTAATGCCCCGTCAAGCTTAATGGATAGCAGAATAAAGTGGTAACTGCGCACGCATATATAACTCATCAATTACATTACTTAACCTCGAGTAAGCAAAACCGAGTATACAGAGAAGACAGCAACACTCACTTGAAGTTGTAAGGAAAGAGTATTTCCCTTTTGTTTTGATGTATAAGGAACGACTTTAGCAAGTTTTTCTCGGTCTCTTTGATTGAGTTTCGTACCGCCCATTCATTTACGGCATCTGGGCTAATGAACCCAACGTTGAAGATTCCTAGTTTTTTGCATTCGACGATCTTCAATCTGCATAATATAGTGAGGATAATTATATATACATGCAATGAACAAGCTGAGCTGGAGACTTAACTATAGAAGTAATACTTACAGACAGTAGGCAGTCATGAGTTGTTTGTCGAGGGCCCGTTGATTGTATAACTGAAATAACTCCACAAATTCAACAGGCATCACGGAAAGTCCAATGAATTCATGCTCTGGTTTCACTGCCAGATACATAGTGTCTCTCCCAGACTCCCTGCAGGTTTTCATGTACCACTCATGCAATTTGTACATCATCGTTGTTAGAGGAGGATGATCAGGTTTGACGAGAGGCTTCCCGTGCAAGTATTCATATTCTTCTGTTACCTCAGCCGTTTGAAAAATTACATCATCCCCCAAGTAATCACCAGGATTGGTACCGGGCACCATCCCCGGATGATTAGCGACGATATCGCTACACACCTTGAGCGGGGGGCACGATTGCTTCTCCTGTTCGCCGAGCTGGGGAATTGTTTTCCCACTTCTTCGTTCTGCTAACCTTGCATCACTAGAAGTACTTCCCGACCGCCGCGCTTCTACATATGTCTTTTTAATAATCCGGACATAGTTGGAATCCGGCGGAGGCGGTGGTGGTCGCTTCAGAGCATCGATAGTGCGCTTCACTTTCACCGGATCTAGCTTCTCCTTCGGAGGTGGAGTTTTCTTTGAAAAATGGGCCCTCAATTGCTCCTGACATATCTCCTCGTTTTCAGACTCGGTCCTCTCATATGGTAACTTTTCCGGAGGCTTGAGAGATCGGGGACCGTATCTGTATTCCCTCCTGCCTCTGCTTGTACTGCTAGCCGCCGGAGCGGCGGCGTCTCCCTTCCGTCGTTGCTTACGAGGCGGAGAGGAGGCGGAGTGCTCCGACGCGCCGGAGGAGCCAGAGCGGCGGCGTCTGTCTTCCGCCGTTGCTGAGGAGGAGGCGTACTGCTCCGACGTGCCGGAGAAGGAGGCGGGGTGCCCTGATCACTCGCCGGAGGAGGAGGAGGAGGAGGCGGAGTGCCCTCACGCGTCGGAGGAGCCAAAGAAGGAGGCGGGGTGCCCTGATCACTCGCCGGAGGAGGAGGAGGAGGAGGCGGAGTGCCCTGTCTCGCCGGAGGAGGAGGAGGAGGCGGAGGCGTCCAGTTTGGAAGCTTGATGTACTCCTTCTGCCATAGACATGTACTCCTCAGAGCATGAACCAGATGATTCTCCCCTTCACCTGTAGAGTGTTCAAGCTCGAGCTCCTCAAATCCCTCCATTACTTCATCCACCGTCACAACAGCATAGCCATGTGGAATCGGTGAGCAGTGAAAAGTTCCGTTGGGTTGAGGAGGTGCAACAGAGCCGACAGCCGCCTTCAAAGTGAGGTTCCGATGTTTCGTCATAAGCTCGCAATGTTGAGCCTCCGTGATAGTATCCACGGGGTAGCTAGGAGCCGTGAAGTCAGGCTGAACGGGCTCCGTGGAAGCCACGCTGCTTCTCCGCTGAGATGGCGGGGTAGCTTCTGGGGTAGGTTCGTGCTGCTGAGATGGTTGGCCGGCAGCTCGCTGGCTCTCAGCTGCCTCTAGCTTTTGTAGTCTTGCATTGAGCTTCTGCATTTCGCTCAGCTCTGCTTTCCTCTTTCTCTCCCGGCTTCTATAACCGCCTGCGCCGGGAAACCCAACCTTCCACGGAATGGAGCCTGGTGTGCCTCGTGTTCGTCCAGGGTGCTCATCATTCCCTAGGGCCAGAGTCAGCTCGTCCTTCTCTCTGTCGGGAATGAACGTCCCTTGCTGTGCTGCGGTGATATACTCCTGAAGCTTCGTGATGGGTATTGCAAGTTGCTCATCCGTCCAGCGGCACTTCCCTGTTTCAGGGTCCAAAGTTCCCCCAACCCCGAAGAACCAAGTCCTTGAACGGTCTGGCCAGTTCAATGTCTGTGGTACGACCTCTTTAGCAATCAGGTCATTCTCAGCTTTGTCCCACAACGGCCGGGCTCTGAGGTAGCCACCTGACCCCATGTGATGGTGATACTGCTTCTTTGCAGCATTGATCTTGTTTGTCTCTGACATTTTCTTACTCTTGTCCGATGTCTTGTAGGCCACAAATGCGGGCCAGTGATCTCTTATCTTCTCATATCGGCCCCTGAATTCCGGAGTCTCCCCTTTGTCGACAAACTTTGATTTCAACTCCTTCTTCCACCTCCTGAATAGATCTGCCATCTTCTTAAGAGCACACGCCTTGACCAGTGGCTCTATAACTGGCTTGTTCGGATCCTCCTCTGGCGGTAGGGTGAAATTTGCCTTCAGCGCGGTCCAAAGATCATCTTTCTGTCTATCGGTGACATAATCACCTTCAGGGGCGCCGTCCTTAGGATTATTCCATTGCTTGATGCTGATCGGGATGTCGTCCCTAACAATAGCTCCGCACTGAGCAGAAAATGCGTCCTTGGTCCGCTTGGGTTCAATCGGATGGCCATCGTGCGCGAGTGCTATGATCATGAACTTTTCATCCTTCTGCAACCTCTTCTTCGGGCCTCGTCTCGTTACCGAAGTTTGGCTCGATCCGGAGGGCTAGAAAAGAAGAAAGAAGAGTTAATATATCAAAACAATTAATGCATCAATTAGCTAGTCAGCACAGGCTTAATTAATATATATACCTCGCCGGACTTTGCAATAGCTCCGTCCTCCGGCATTCGGTCACCGGAGCCATCATGATCATGTCCTTCCTCCTCCATTGTTTGATCACCGGAGCCGTCATCCTCTCCTTGCATACCATCAGTGTCGTTGAGATACGACAAGACATCACGTCCGTCGCGGATTATATCCCCCAACAACTGTTCTTGTTCCAATTCTCTTTGATCCATAGTTTCTGCAAATATTACAACATGGCAATTAATATACAAACATGACTGTCCGACGTCCGGACCGCCTCTCTCATGAATGTCCGACGTCCGGACCGCCTCTCTCATGCAGACCATCGGTGTCGTTGTCTAGTACTGTCAAAGGATTGAAGAAAACCAAGGCTTCATCATTAGCCGGAAGTAATAGGCGCATAATGGTACGAAGCTCTCCAAAATTGTTTTGGAACGGAGTCCGGAATAGGATAATTAATTAGCTTTTTGGTACGAAGTTCAGCAAGAGCCTTCCGAATATCGCTATTTGGAAGGCCTTTGCTGAAATTCGTACCAAAAAGCGAATTATTCTATCCGGAACTCCGTTACAAAACAACTTTGAAGAGCTTCGTAGCATCATACGCATGTTACTTCCGGCTAATGATGAAGCCATGGATTTCTTCAATACTTTGACAGACAACGTGACATATAGAAGAATATATATATAGATGAGATCAGAAAAAAATTGGATCAACTTGTGCACATCCATAATGGGGGCATTCTTGATAAATCTATGTCAAAAGTCAAACTTTGACATATGATCAAATATTGTTGCATATGTCAAAATTCAAACTTTGACATATGATCAAATGTTGCATATGTCAAAATTCAAACTTTGACATATGATCAAACTTTGATATATGATCAAATGTTGCATATGTCAAAATTCAAACTTTGACATATGATCAAACTTTGATATATGTCCACCGCGATATAAAATGATACATAGACTTGTTCGGGCGAGAGGGGGTTGATCGACGTCCCCCCTCATGTCGAAGTTACCGCTTTTTTTCTAGGGTTTGGGTGGCCTCGAGAGTTGGTCGCCCGGTATATCGAGAGGGGGGTGAACATTTTACATTAGTATAACTTAGAAAAAAAATGTTATCGGGGAGGGGGTATATCGACAACGCTTTTTTTCTAGGGTTTGGGTGGCCTCGAGAGTTGGTCGCCCGGTATATCGAGAGGGGGGTGAACATTTTACCTTAGTAACTTAGAAAAAAATGTTATCGGGGAGGCGGTTTTCTTTTCCTTCTTCATTTTTTCCTTTGTTTTTTCTTATATGTTTGTTTTCGTTTTCACTCTACATTTTCGTACATATGAAAAACAACGAAGACTTTTTACATGAACATATACATGAACATATATACATATACATGAAAAAAAACAAATACATGACTTTTTACATGAACATATACACAGATATACATGAACATATACATATACATGGCCGGAAAGGGGGGGGCTCACTGGGGGGGGGCGGCGATGGCTGGAGGCCGGCGACGAGGACGGCAGGCTCGGGGCGGCACGCGGTGACGGTGACGAGGACGGCGGGCGCTCGGGGAGGCGACGACGACGAGGACGGCGGGCTCGGGGAGGTGACGACGCGGCGACGGGGAGGCGACGGCGACGATGGGGACGGCGGGCTTGGGGAGGCGACGACGACGAGGACGGCGGGCTCGGCGACGGCGACGGGGAGGCGACAGCGACGACGGGGACGGCGGGCTCGGGGAGGCGACGACGACGAGGACGGCGGGCTCGGCGACGGCGACGACGCGGCGACGGGGAGGCGACGGCGACGACGAGGACGGCAGGCTTGGGGAGGCGATGACGCGGCGACGGGGAGGCGGCGGCAACGACGGGGACGACGGAATCGGGGAGGCGGGCTCGGGGCAACTGGTAGATGAAAACCTGAAATTTTCCATGTGTATTGTTATATACAAGAGGCATTGGTCCCGGTTGGTGGCACCAACCGGGACCAATGCCCACCTTTAGTCCCGGTTGGTGCCACCAACCGGGACCAAAGGTCTCTTTTCAGCAGCCCAAAGGGCGGGAAGCAGAGACCTTTGGTCCCGGTTGGTGGCACCAACCGGGACGAAAGGTGGGTATTGGTCCCGGTTGGTGCCACCAACCGGGACCAAAGGTGGACATTGGTCCCGGTTGGTGGCACCAACCGGGACCAAAGGCCTTGCACAGCGGCGTGGTGGTGGGAGTTTAGTCCCACGTCGCTAGTTGAGAGCGCCCGACACCTGTTTATAAGCCCCGCTGCCTCTTCCCTCTCGAACTCCTCTGAACTGCAGGCCAATGGGCCTAATCTTGCACTGCTAAGCCTGTGGGCCTGCTGGGCCTTCTGCGGGCCTGAATCCTGGCCCAACTAGCTGGGTTTCCAGTCGTATTCAGGCCGTGGTGGCCCAATAGGTGTCATTTTTTTTTCTAGTATTTTTTTTTTTGCTTTATTTATTTTTTTAATTTTTTCCAGTATTTTTCTTCTGTTATTTTAGTTCATTCTTTTTAACAAATAAATAATTTGATATTTTTAGTTAATATTTTAGTTGATAATTTTAGTTGCATAATTTCCATTGTTTTTGTTTTATTTTTTGCTTTATTTATTTCCAGTGTGTTTTATCATTATATTCTTTTTGGTATTAATGTTTTGAACAAAAAATACTTTGATAATTTTAGTTTCAAAAATAGTAGAGGTTTATAAAAGCTTTTTAGTTGATTCTTTTTTGAACTCCACTCCCACGATGTTTTGAAAGAAATTAAAAAGCACTTCTAATGAACTCTGAAAAGGTTGAAAGTTGGCATGGTATCATCAATTCACCCACATAGCATGTGTTCAAAATGCACCATTCAAAGCCACATCATCAATTTTCAACCCTTTCTGAATTCATTTGGTATTTTTCATGCACTTACTGATTTTTTTGAGCTAAATGACCCTGAAATTGAAAAGCACTACAAATGAACTCTGAAAAGGTTGAAAGTTGGCATGGTATCATCATTTCACCCACATAGCATGTGCTAAAAAGTTGAGAGGGTTACGGCAAAAACTGGATGCACTTCGTGTACAAAATGGACAATCTCTTTCGAAGTATCAGGGTTTCGGACGAAAACTCATCTGTTACAAAGGGATTTCATTTTTTTGAACTTATTTGAACTCCAGACTTTTTGTGTGTTCAAAATGCACCATTCAGGAAGAAGCACACGGATCGTGTGTTTCTTTCAAGCGCTTGTGAGCTGTTGGATCAGCACTATAACGACTAGTCCCAGTTCGTGCTAGCAACCGGGACTAAAGAGGCACACGACCCTATATATAGCCCACCTCTCGGACACTTAGTGTGTGTACTCATTCGGATTCAAATCATTCGGATTCCCTGCATACGGTCCGACGGTGCATTTCATATGCGGGCACTCACGAGCCACCGTCGGGTTGTATGCAGGGGAAACCGTGTGTTTTGTTGATCTATCTAGAAATCCTGCAGTTCATCGACCGAATGCAAATCATTCGGATTCCCTGCATACGGTCCGACGGTGCATTTCATATGCGGGCACTCACGAGCCACCGTCGGGCTGTATGCAGGGGAAACCGTGTGTTTTGTTGATCTATCTAGAAATCCTGCAGTTCATCGACCGAATGCAAATCATTCGGATTCCCTGCATACGGTCCGACGGTGCATTTCATATGCGGGCACTCACGAGCCACCGTCGGGCTGTATGCAGGGGAAACCGTGTGTTTTGTTGATCTATCTAGAAATCCTTTCATTTTCCGACGGTATATTTCATTTTTCCAACTCCATTTTTACAAAGACACTTAGAAAGAAACAAAAGACAAATAGAAAGGATGATGCTCAATTGGCGGACAAAACGGACAATCTCTTTCGAAGTATTAATTAGGATTTCATACGAAAACTCATCTGTTACAAAAGGCATTTCATTTCTTCACATGTAACTGCAATGATATAGTTGTGGAGAGAGAGTCTTCACTTTTTCTTCGCTTGTGTCCTTTGCTTATTGCGCCGTAACCATGGATAATCTTCATCGTTTAAGAGGGTGCTTGGGTCAGCCTTGACTTTGAAGGGAGGAATTTTATGAAACTTTTCATAATCTTCAGACATGTCTGTCTTGCCCTCCAATCCCACAATGTCTCTTTTCCCTGAAAGAACTATGTGGCGCTTTGGCTCATCGTATGATGTATTCGCTTCCTTATCTTTTCTTTTTCTCGGTTTGGTAGACATGTCCTTCACATAGAAAACCTGCGCCACATCATTGGCTAGGACGAATGGTTCGTCTGTGTACCCACGATTGTTCAGATCCACTGTTGTCATTCCGTACTGTGGGTCTTCCTGTACCCCGCCTCCCGACAGATTGACCCATTTGCACTTAAACAAAGGGACCTTGAAATCATGTCCATAGTCAAGTTCCCATATGTCCACTATGTAACCATAATATGTGTCATTTCCCCTATTGGTTGCTGCATCAAAGCGGACACCGCTGTTTTGGTTGGTGCTCTTTTGATCTTGGGCGATCGTGTAAAATGTATTCCCATTTATCTCGTACCCTTTGTAAGTCAATACAGTCGAAGATGGTCCCCTGGCCAACGAGTACAACTCATCAGAAACAGTGTTGTCACCCATGAGACGTGTTTGCAACCAACTGCTGAAAGTCCTGATGTGTTCATATGTAATCCAGTCGTCACACTGCTCCGGGTGTTTGGAGCGCAGAATATTCTTGTGTTCATCGACATACGGGGTCACCAAGGTAGAATTCTGTAGAACTGTGTAGTGTGCTTCAGACCAAGAATGCCCGTCCCTACATATTATTGAGTGCGCTCCTAGCGTGCCTTTTCCATTCAGTCTCCCCTCATACCGTGATTGAGGGAGACCAATCTTCTTAAGGTCAGGAATGAAGTCGACACAAAACCCAATGACATCCTCTGTTTGATGGCCCATGGAGATGCTTGCTTCTGGCCTAGCGCGGTTACAAACATATTTCTTTAAGACTCCCATGAACCTCTCAAAGGGGAACATATTGTGTAGAAATACAGGGCCCGGAATGACAATCTCGTCGACTAGATGAACTAGGACGTGCGTCATGATATTAAAGAAGGACGGTGGGAACACCAGCTCGAAACTAACAAGACATTGCACCAAATCACTCCTTAACCTTGGCAGGATTTCTGGATCGATCACCTTCTGAGAGATTGCATTGAGGAATGCACATAGCTTCACAATGGCTAATCGAACGTTTTCCGGTAGAAGCCCCCTCAATGCAACCGGAAGCAGTTGCGTCATAATCACATGGCAGTCATGAGACTTTAGGTTCTGGAACTTTTTCTCTGCCATATTTATTATTCCCTTTATATTCGACGAGAAGCCAGACGGGACCTTCATACTAAGCAGGCATTCAAAGAAGATTTCCTTCTCTTCTTTGGTAAGAGCGTAGCTGGCAGGACATTCATACTGCTTTGGATGCATGCCGTCTTTTTCATGCACACGTTGTTGTTCCTCCCGTGCCTCCGGTGTATCTTTTGTCTTCCCATACACTCCCAAGAAGCCTAGCAGGTTCACGCAAAGATTCTTCGTCACGTGCATCACGTCGATTGCAGAGCGGACCTCTAGGTCTTTCCAATAGGGTAGGTCCCAAAATATAGATTTCTTCTTCCACATGGGTGTGCGTCCCGCATCGTCAGTCGGAACAGATAGTCCGCCAGGACCCTTTCCAAATATTACTTGTAAATCATTGACCATATCAAGTATGTGATCACCTGTACGGAGGGCGGGCTTCTTCCGGTGATCTGCCTCACCTTTGAAATGCTTTCCTTTCTTTCGACATTGATGGTTGGTCGGAAGAAATCGACGTTGCCCCAGGTACACATTCTTCCTGCATTTGTCCAAATATATACTGTCGGTGTCATCTAAACAGTGTGTGCATGCGTGGTATCCCTTGTTTGTTTGTCCTGAAAGGTTACTGAGAGCAGGCCAATCGTTGATGGTTACAAACAGCAACGCATGTAGGTCAAATTCCTCCTGTTCGTTCTCATCCCACACACGTACACCTCTTCCATTCCATAGCTGTAAAAGTTCATCAACTAATGGCCTTAGGTACACATCAATGTCATTGCCGGGTTGCTTAGGGCCTTGGATGAGCACTGGCATCATAATGAACTTACGCTTCATGCACAACCAAGGAGGAAGGTTATACATACATAGAGTCACAGGCCATGTGCTATGCTTGCTGCTCTGCTCCCCAAAAGGATTAACGCATCTGCACTTAAACCAAACCATACGTTCCTCGGGTCACCTGTAAAGTCGCTCCACTTTCTCTCGATCTTTCTCCACTGCGACCCGTCAGCGGGTGCTCTCAACTTCCCGTCTTTCTTACGGTCTTTTTTGTGCCATTGCATCAACTCGGCATGCTTTTTGTTTCTGAACAGACGTTTCAACCGTGGTATTATAGGAGCATACCACATCACCTTGGCAAGAACCCTCTTCCCGGTGCGCTGGTCCTCAACATCACCAGGGTCATCTCTTCTGATCTTATACCGCAATGCACCGCATACCGAGCATGCGTTCAAATCCTCGTACGCACCGCGGTAGAGGATGCAGTCATTAGGGCATGCATGTATCTTCTGCACCTCCAGTCCTAGAGGGCATAGAACCTTCTTTGCTTCTTCTTCATTATTTTCAGTAGCGAACTAAATCCCTTGTCAGATACACCATTGTCTGCCTTCCATTGCAGCAATTCCAGTGTGGTACCGAGCTTTCTGTTGTCATCTTCGCAATTTGGGTACAACCCTTTTTTGTGATCCTCTAACATGCGATCGAACTTCAACTTCTCCCTTTCACTTTCGCATTCTCTCTGTGCATCAACAATGACCCGGCGAAGATCATCATTGGGCACATCGTCTGGTTCCTCTTGATCTTCAGCTTCCCCCATTGCAGCATCACCGTATTCAGGGGGCGGGTAGTTGTCGTCATCCTCTTCTTCTTCGTTGTCTTCCATCATAACCCCTCTTTCTCCGTTCTTGGTCCAAACATTATAGTGTGGCATAAAACCCTTCTCAAGCAGGTGGAAGTGAAGGGTTTTAGAGTTGGAGAAAGCCTTCGTATTCTCACAGACAGTACATGGACAATGCATAAAACCATTCTGCTTGTTTGCCTCAGCCGCTTCGAGAAAATTATGAAGGCCCTCAATATACTCGGAGGTGCGTCGGTCACCGTACATCCATTGCCGGTTCATCTGCGTGCATATCATGAATAGAGAAGTGACCAAATTAATAGAAATTCATCATCACATTAAAGCCAAAGTACAGTAGTGACCAAAATAAATACATAACGTTCATACATAGTTCTCATTATTGAACAACATATAGCTCTCTAGAGCATCTAATTAAAACATACATTGAAACTAGAAAATTTAAATGCAACAACAAATGCGATCATAACCGCAACTAAGGTACCAATTGATCCAACGGCATAATGATACCAAGCCTCAGTATGAATGGCATATTTTCTAATCTTTCTAATCTTCAAGCGCATTGCATCCATCTTGATCTTGTGATCGTCGACGACATCGGCAACATGCAACTCCAACTTTATCTTCTCCTCTTCAACTCTTTGTAATTTTTCTTTCAAGTAATTGTTTTCTTTTTCAACCAAATTTAACTTCTCGACAAGAATTTCTATGTCGGTTGGAATTTCCGGTTCACATACCTCCTAGATTAAAAAATCTATGTCACGTTGGTCGGCATAATTGTCGTAAACACTAAATAAAACAAATAGTTATAAAAGATAATATATACCACATCCGAATCATAGACCGGACGAGGGCAAATGAATAGAGAAGTGAATAGAGAAGTGATCAAATGTTATTATTGAAAAAATAAATACATAAAGTTCACACATAGTTCTCATAGAACAACATACAACTCTCTAGAGCATCTAATTAAAACATATAACATCATCCCCTTTGGTCCCGGTTCCAGCCACGAACCGGGACCAATGGTTGTGGGCCAGGAGCAAGGCCCATTGGTCCCGGTTCGTGTCTGGAACCGGGACCAAAGGGGTCATACGAACCGGGACCAATGCCCCATGAGGCCCGGCTGGCCCCCTGGCCTCACGAACCGGGACCAATGCCCCCATGGGTCCCGGTTCGTGAGTGAACCGGGACTAATGGGCTGGCCCGGCCTGGACCAAAGCCCTCTTATGTACTAGTGCAACTAGACGAGCCTTGTTTCTGACAACTTGACCATGCTCATCTTGTTTGTTGCGATAGATCCATTTGGTGCCAATGATATTGTGCTTGCGAGGATCAGGACGCTTGACCAGTTCCCATACATTGCTCAGCTTGAACTGATGAAGCTCTTCTTGCATAGCTTGAATCCATTCAGGTTCCATGAAGGCTTCAACAACTTTCTTGGGTTCAGATATAGAGACAAATGCAAAGTGCCCACAGAAATTTGCTAGCTGCATTGCTCTTGAACGAGTGAGTGGACCAGGTGCATTGATGCTATCAATTATCTTCTCAATCTGTACTTCATTTGCAACTCGGGGATGTACTGGACGAAGATTTTGCCCTTGCAGATCATTGTCTTCAGCTTCAGCATTGACTTCAGGCTGAGAATTGTCTTCGGGTTGATTTGGTGCAATGATGATTTCTTCTTTAGCCTGAGCTTCTGAAGGTATGATTTCTCCAGTACCCATGAGCTTGATAGATTCACTAGGAGGGACTTCATCTAGCACATTTGGCAGGTGCTCTCTTTGCGAGCCGTTTGTCTCATCGAACCGCACATCCACTGTTTCAACCACTTTATAGTGAAAGAGGTTGAAGACTCTGTAGGAGTGCGAATCCTTTCCGTATCCAAGCATAAAACCTTCATGTGCTTTTGGTGCAAATTTTGAAGTGTGATGTGGATCCTTGATCCAGCACCTAGCACCAAATACTCTGAAGTAACTGATGTTTGGCTTCTTACCAGTTAGCAGCTCATATGATGTCTTCTTTAGAAGCTTGTGAATATAAACACGGTTGATGACATGGCATGCAGTATCAATGGCTTCAGGCCAGAACTTCCTTGGAGTCTTGTACTCATCAAGCATCGTCCGAGCCATCTCAATGAGGGTTCTATTCTTGCGCTCCATGATGCCATTCTGCTGAGGTGTGTAAGGAGCTGAGAACTCATGAGTGATGCCCAGTGTATCAAGATAAGTGTCGAGGCCGGTGTTCTTGAATTCTGTGCCGTTGTCACTTCTGATGTGCTTGATCTTGATGCCATAGTTCGTCATGGCACGATGGGCGAATCGTCTGAAGACATCCTGCACTTCAGTCTTGTAGAGAATTATATGCACCCATGTATATCTTGAGTAATCATCAACAATGACGAAGCCATAGAGACAAGCAGTGGTAGTAAGAGTAGAGTAGTGAGTAGGGCCGAATAAGTCCATGTGAAGCAGCTCGAAGGGACTTGATGTCGTCATGATTGTCTTCGAGGGATGCTTGGCCCTAGTCATCTTCCCAGCTTCACAAGCACCACACAGATGATCCTTCTTGAACTTGACGCCCTCGATGCACACGACATGCTTCTTCTTCGTGAGAGTGTATAAGTTCCTCATGCAAGCATGTCCTAGCCTCCGATGCCAGAGCCAGCACTCTGAAGCTCTTGCTAGAAGACATACGGCCAACTGTGGTCCTGCTAAGAAGTCTACCATGTACAGATCATCTTTTCGATACCCTTCAAAGACTAGAGACTTGTCAGATTCCATAAGCACAAGGCAACGATATTTTCCAAATATCACAATCATGTTCAGATCACAAAGCATTGAGACAGACATTAAGTTGAAACCAAGGGATTCAACAAGCATCACTTTATCCATGTGCTGATCCCTTGAGATTGCAACTCTACCCAGACCCAATACCTTGCTTTTACTAGTGTCAGCAAATGTGATGTGACTTTTGTCAGACGGGCGTAGGGTTGAATCCATCAGAAGACTTCGATCACCAGTCATGTGGTTAGTGCATCCACTATCCATAATCCATTCTGAAGCCTTTGGTGTCATATCCTACAGTACAGTTTGGGGGATAGGCTTCACCAAGGGTATTGTGAAGCAGAAACATTTGACGAACAAGCGGAATATGAAAGTTCAGATCTTGGTTAGGATAAATAGGATGATTGTCAAGGAATCCCGGGACGAAATACATAGTAAGACCATTTGGACATTTTATCTTGCGTCCCACAAGATGTTTAAGGTCCCCAGCATAAGCATCAGACGCCTTTGATTTTCGGCTGGAGACCTTTCCCTGCAAAAGAGAGTTAAGTTTTCTTAACCACCACATCTTCAGGGGTGGCTTAGAAGCCATGAGTCTAAGTGCAGCATCTGAGAACTTTGGCTTTGGAGCCCTAGCAAATAGCCTTGCAGGAGGTGAATAATACTCATAAGAATAAGCAGAAAAGTTCTTGGTCTTATGAACGTACCGGTTTGACGAAACACGCTCATATTCAAAAGTCTGAGTATGGTTTCCCTGCAAAACATTGGCGTTAGGATGACTCTGGTGAGTCCTCTGTCTGTATGAAGCCTTTGGATGAAGCCTTTGGTCTGTGATTTGTCTTCTTCCCAGGTGGTGTCATGATGACATTCACGGGAAGACTTTCAAGACAACTTTTGGGTACCCAGATCTTCTTAAGAGGTGGTCCATTCCTGCAGTTAGTACCAATATACCTGGCAAACACTTCACCATTCTGATTCCTGAATAGTTTATAGTTTGCATCAAAGGATTCATCAATGATAATTGGGTTAGCACAAGAGAAGCCAGATAAGGTAGATGGATCCACTGAAGGTCCCTTTGCAGCAACCCATGTGGTTTTGGGGTACTGCTCAGGCATCCAGTAAGGACCATCAACATTCATTTTCCTTTCGAACCCAACACCCTCTTTCCTAGGGTTTCGGTTCAGAATCTGCTTTTTGAGGACATCACATAGTGTCTGATGCCCTTTGAGACTTTTGTACATTCCTGTCTCAAGCAATGTCTTCAACCTGGCATTCTCATCAGCAATAGTAGTGGTATCCTCAACAGAGGGGTTAGTTACCACATTAGCAGTTGAAGATATTGCAACAGTAGCAGCAGTTGAACATTCAGCAACAAAGACAACATTATCACGCTCAAGACATTTTAAACATGGTGGTTCAAATCCTTCCTGAGCGGAACTGATCTGTTGAGCGCGGAGTGACTCGTTCTCCTTTTGAAGATCTTCATGAGCCGATCTCAATTTCTCAAGCTCTTACTTCCTTTGAAGATAATCATAGGAGAGCTTTTCATGAGAAGTTGAGAGCGTTTCATGACGACTTTCAAGTTCCTCGTACTTAACATGAAGATTTTTAATGTCTTCAATTAAGGACTGAGTTCGGGTCATTTCCGCGTCCAACAGGTCATCGCTTTTGTCTAACAACTTTTGAATATGTTCCATAGCATTCTGTTGTTCAGTTGCAATTTTAGCAAGTGTTTTGTAGCTAGGTTTGGAATCACCAGAGGTTACCTTGACACTACGTGCCATGAGGCAGTAGTTTTGATCTGATGGCTTGGGTTCAAAAGACATCGTTTTAAGAGATTCTTTGAACTTGCAGAACCACGGGTCTTGACTGGTTCGATGACCCTCATAGACATCAGAAATCCGGTCCCAGATAAGCTTCGCATTGCAAAGATGCATGATGCGCCTGAACTCGTCATTGGATAGACATGAGCATATGATATCCTTAGCCGTGATATCCAGACGAGTGTACTTTCGAATGTCGTCAACATTCGCCATCTTGCATAAATCGGTGAGACCAATCTCTGTGATGGTCCATAGTTCACTGTTCATGGCAAGGAGGCGCTTCTTCATCATCACTTTCCATTTGGGATAATCTTGACCATCAAAGATAGGACACGCAGCGGAGACTTTGATTATCCCTGCAATCGACATAGCTAAAACTCCAGGTGGTTAAACCGAATCACACAGAACAAGGGAGCACCTTCCTCTGATACTAATTGAAAGTGCTAGTATTCGACTAGAGGGGGGGTGAATAGGCCATTTTTATGAAAGTCTTCAAAACACGAATGCTTTGAAGACAAACAATAGAAATGAACTTATTGATATGCAGCGGAAGGTAGACTACACTAGACAAGCCATAGTCAAGTAAGCAATAAAGTGAAAGCACGAAGACTATCAGCAGCTAGGTAGTAAGGATCAGGATGGAAGATAGTATGAAGCCAAACAGTAAACAGTCTTCACTCAGTGAAGTCAATCAGATCAGACAAATGGGCAATGACTTCATGAAGACAAAATGTAAGTAAAGAAAGGTGAAAGATGGAACCAGTTGCTCGGAGAGGACAGGGGTTTGTTGGACCAGTTCCAGTTGCTGTGACAACTGTACGTCTGGTTAGGGAGGCTGAGATTCAACTCAGAACACCGTGTCTTCACCTTATTCCCCTTGAGCTAAGAACACTTAGTCCTCGCCCAATCACTCTGGTAAGTCTTCAAGGGAGACTTCCAAACCTTCACAAACTTCGTTCACCGGCAATCCACAATGACTCTTGGATGCTCAGAACGCGACGCCTAACCGGCTAGAGGATTCACAGCCCTCAAGTGTAATAAGTCTTCAGATCACGCGGACAGAAAGACTTCAGTGATGCCTAACACTCTTTGGCTCTGGGTGTTTTAGGATTTGTCCTCGCAAGGATTACTCTCTCAAAGGCTTCGGAGGTGGGTTGCTCTCAAACGACAAAAGCCGTGCACTAACTCTGAGCAGCCACCAATTTGTGGTGTAGGGGTGGGCTATTTATAGCCAGGAGGCAACCCAACCTGATTTGTCCAAAATGACCCTGGGTCACTAAGGAACTGACACATGTCCAACGGTCAGATTTCAAACACATGCGGTAGCTTGACTTGGGCTACAAGTAAAGCTGACTCATCCAGCTCTGGATAAGATTTGCTCTCATTGTCTTCGTTCGAAGACATAGGATTTGGTTGAGCATCACTTCAGTCACTCTGACTTTGTTCACTTGGACCCCACTTAATAGTACGGTGGTTCCTATGACTCAACAAAGAAGAAAAGGAAACTACGAAACAACTATGTCTTCATACTCCATAGTCTTCATGCAATGTCTTCTCATGTCATAGTCTTCAATGTGAATATCTTCACAGACCACCATTGTCTTCAATGTCTTCACACATTTTTAGGGGTCATCTCTGGTAGGTAAACCGAATCAATATGGGACTACTACCTGTGTTATCCTGCAATTCTCACAAACACATTAGTCCATCAACCAAGTTTGTCGTCAATACTCCAAAACCAACTAGGGGTGGCACTAGATGCCCTTACAGAAAATCTATCACAGGGCCTAAAAAACCACAGGTCGGGAAAACTCCAATGATGCCCTGCCGCATGTCTGCGCCTTTCCTCCTTAGTAGTGGGTACTTTGAGAGGATCGTTGGATGGTTGGGATATGCTGGCCTGAAAAGGATCTCCTGTGACAACCATCTTGTAAGTAGGGTTCTTGATGAACCCGTGTTAAAAGGAAGAAGATATATGCGGTCCAAGTATGGTCGAGCCGTGTAATGGACTTATTCTGAAGTGTGCCTCCAGCGCCGCCCAAGGTATTTTCAGTGTGTAATTATGTACGCGCGATACATAAGCCGCGACCTGATGGGGCGGTCGGCGGAGGCCGAACTGCTAATCAAGGTCCGGATCCGTTGACTTATCGCTGCTATGCGCGGACCGGGCTTGCTTGTGTGTGTCGACGGCTTTATTGGCCGGCGAGCTGTTCGGCTTGATGAGGTCGTTGTACACTTCGGCTGCAAGGGCCGCAGTGTGTTCTTCAGTACGGAGTGAGCGTTCCATATTACCATTGATTGTAATAACGCCACGAGGTCCAGGCATTTTGAGCTTCAAGTAAGCATAGTGCGGGACTGCGTTAAAGCGCGTAAAGGCAGTTCGTCCAAGCAGTGCATGGTAGCCACTGCGGAAAGGAACGATGTCGAAGATTAACTCTTCGGTGCGGAAGTTATCTGGGGAGCCGAATACTACCTCCAGTGTGATTGAGCCCGTGCAACGGGCCTCTACTCCTGGTATTACACCTTTAAAGGTAGTGTTACTGGGCTTGATTCGTGACGGGTCGATCCCCATCTTACGGACGGTGTCTTGATATATCAGGTTGAGACGGCTTCCTCCGTCCATAAGGACTCGAGTGAGGTGATATCCGTCGATAATTGGATCAAGGACCAGGGCGGCCGAGCCCCCATGACGGATACTGTTTGGGTGGTCCCTGCGATCAAAGGTGATCGGACAGGTTGACCATGGGTTGAATTTCGGGACGACCGACTCTACGGCATAGACATCCCGAAGTGCGCACTTGCACTCCCTTCTGGGGATGTGAGTGACATATATCATGTTCACTGTCCTTACCTCGAGGGGAAATTGTTTCTGACCCCCGGTGTTCGGCTGACGGGGCTCATCCTCGTCTTCGCTTGGAGGCCCTTTTCCCTTGTTTTCGGTATTTAACTTGACGGCCTGCTTGAAGACCCAACAGTCTTTGTTGGTATGGTTTGCAGGTTTATCGGGTGTGCCATGAATCTGGCAAGGCGTCTCGAGGATTTTGTCTAAGCTGGATGGCCCATCCTTGCTGCCTTTAAAAGGTTTCTTCCGCTGACCGGACTAAGGGCCGCGGAATCCGGCATTGACTGCCGTATCATCTGCATTGTCGGTGCTATTGTTCCGACGTTTGTTTTTATTGCGGCGAGGTTAGCCATTGCCGTCCCGTACCTCAGAGGTGCCGGGGTCGCCTGAGCTGTTGCTTCTACGAGCCAGCCAGCTGTCTTCGCCCGCACAGAAGCGGGTCATGAGTGTCGTTGATGCTGCCATGGTCTTCGGCTTTTCTAGCCCAAGGTGTCGGGCGAGCCATTCATCGCGGACACTGTTCTTAAAGGCCGCTAAGGCTTCGGCGTCCGAATAGTCTATGATCTAGTTCTTTTTAGTTAAGAGCCGATTCCAAAGCTTGCGGGCTGATTCACCTAGCTGCTGGATTATGTGACTCAAGTCGTCCGCATCCGGTGGACGGACATAAGTGCCCTGGAAGTTAGCCCTAAAGGCATCTTCCAAGTCTTCCTAGGTTCCAATGGAGTTTTCTGGGAGGCTGTTTAGCTAGTGCCGTGCTGGTCCCTTCAGCTTCAGAGGGAGATATTTAATGGCATGGAGGTCATTTCCTCGAGCCATATGAATGTGGAGCAGGAAGTCTTCAATCCAGATGGCCGGATCCGTCGTTCCATCGTATGGCTCGATGTTTACGGGCTTAAGCCCTTCCGGAAATTGATGTTCCATAACCTCATCAGTAAAGCATAAGGGGTGTGCGGCTCCTCTATATCTGGCGATGTCGTGGCGAAGATCGGCTGGCATCTGGGTTCGGTACTGACCCCGAACATAGTAGCAGTCGTCACGCCGGGCTCCATAGCCATTATCTCATGCTGGGGCACGCCCCCTTGATCCATAAATTGATCTGGTCTGACCAGCTTTGTAGGCTAGGTCACATTGCAAGTTGTATGTATATTCCGCGACTGCAGTCTCCCTGCCTCTTCGGCGAGGGGTTGCGGGTTGGTGTTCGGCTTGATATGCCGCTTTGTCCCGTCCACGTGGTGGTCAGTCTGGTTGATCTGCCTGATTGTATTTCGACGGTATTGGTTCAAGGACTTCGTCGTCGAATTGGGGCAACAGCTTACGCCTAGGGTAACTTTTGACAGGTCGTTCTTGGCCGTATTCCTCAGCGGCCAGGACCTTAGTCCACCTCTCATTCAGCGTGTCTTGCTCTTCTTTGAGCTGCTGCTGCTTCCTTTTCAGGCTCCGAGCTGTGGCAATGATTTGTTGCTTGAAGCGTTCTTGATCGAGGGGTTCTTCTGGGACGATGAAGTCTTTGTCACCAAGGCTAACCTCCTCTTCGGTTTCTGGCATGTAGTTGCTGTCCTCCGCGTCTTTGTTGTCAGCGTGTCCAAGGCTATATTCACCCTCTTCCCTTTCGTCCTATTCGACGTGGGCTCGACGGGGTGTTCGGGATCTTCGGCGTCGTCCGGAGTCTCATTATCTCCGGTGCTGGTATTGCTATCCATTGCCCGACGCGATCGTGAGCGGCGCCGCTGACGTCGGTGCTTTGGTGGTTTATCGACGGGTCCATCCTCATCTGGGCTTGGGTTTTCCTCGTCGTTCTTCGGAGTGTCCACCATGTATACATCATAGGTTGAGGTGGCCGTCCACCGCCCCGTAACAGGTGGGACTTGGCTTTGTTCGGCGTCGGCGTCGGCGTCCATGCCGTCGATGTCTTCGGACGCGTAATCCAGCATGTCGGTTAAGTCCTCGATAGTGGCTATCAAGTGGGTGGTGGGTGGGGCGTAAAATTCCCCTCTCTCAGCCCCTAGTCCAGGCTGGGTGCAGTTCGGAGGTAAAGCCTCCGTGATGGCGAGAGACTGCATCAGACCCAAAGCTTCATCTAAGAGCGGGAGTGGGAACCGCGGGTCTGCCGCGATGTGTTCTGCTTGGAGCGCCTAATCGGATCCACTAAGTGCGGACCTCGGCAGTTCGGAACGGTTGCCCAGAGCCAGGTTTAAGCTTGCGTCTGGATCTTCGGAAGGAAGTTCGATAAGGGGAAGAAGTCCGATGGGGTTTACGCTCCCATCTTCGGACGATGAGACCTGCCCCGGATCTAAGGCCGAGGTGAGTGCTGGTGTTGACCCCTGGACGAGATCCGACAGGGGATCTGAAGAGTCTTCTTGGATGGGACGCAGAGTGGCGGCCGAGGCCGCGAACCCATCGAAGACCAAGTCTCCTCGGATATCAGCAACATAATTCAGGTTTCCAAACCTGATCTGGTGGCCGGGGTGTAACTATCGACCTGCTCGAGGCGGCCGATCGAGTTGGCTCGTAGCACAAAGCCGCCGAACACAAAAACCTGTCCAGGAAGAAAAATCTCCCTGGGCGCAGCATCACCATTGACGAAGAGGTGAGCCATTGATCCTTCTGTCGACGATACAGCGGAGCTCTCAATGAAAGCACCAATGTCGGTGTCAAAACTGGCAGATCTCGGGTAGGGGGGCCCAAGCTGTGCGTCTGAGGATCAGTAGTAACAATGGAGAAGGGACACAATGTTTACCCAGGTTCGGGCCCTCTTAATGGAGGTAAAACCCTACTCCTGCTTGATTATATTCGAGGGTATAGGGGTTACAAGAGTTGATCTACCACGAGATCGATTCGGCTAACCCTAGATAGCTAGCCTAGCAATGTTATGATCCTGCCTCTGATCTACCCTCCGGTTTATATAGACACTGGAGGGGCTTAGGGTTATACAAAGTCGGTTTTACAGAAAGGAATAATATATCCGGACACCTATACTTGCCATCCACGCATGTGAGAGTCCCCACCGGACACGAGGGATAATCTTCCATCTTGTATCTTGACGGCCCATCAGTCCGGCCCACATCAATAGACCGGACGCCCGAGGACCCCCTAATCCAGGACTCCCACACAAGGCCCCCACCGTACCTTTCCCCGCGGAGTTCCTCCTGCCTCCGCCGGTGCCGGCTCGCCGGTAGAGGCAGCGCGTGAACGTGCCTGTGCACCAAGCGGAGTGGCACTGGCAGCACCGCGTGTCTCTGTCGTACCCCTACGCCACCCCGCCGCACGACTGGCATCTGGATCCGGAGAGGATTCCAGTGTCGGCGGCACCGCGGTCGGCTAGGGCGCACGCGGACGAGGTCCGTCGCCGGCGGGCGCTGCTGACGCCGGAGCAGCGCCGCGACCCCGCCTAGGGTGAAGTGACGATGTGTGTTGGAAGTGGTTCCAAGATTGATGTAATCATCATCGCACACTCCCTATACTTTCGAGATTAGTGTTGAACCTAAATAAGTGTTATTTGGTGTTTGCGTTGAGCATGAATATGATTTTATCATGTTTATTGCAATAATGTTATTCATTTAAAGTCAAAGAATAATTGTTGTTCTGTTTACATGAATAAAACCTTCGATGGTCATACACATAATGAAAATAGTTTGTTGGATCTCGATCGTAGTGACACACATATTCATAATATTGAAGCCAAAAGATGCAAAGTTAATAATGATAGTGCAACTTATTTGTGGCACTGCCGTTTAGGTCATATTGGTGTAAAGCGCATGAAGAAACTCCATGCTGATGGGCTTTTGGAATCACTTGATTATGAATCACTTGATGCTTGCGAACCATGCCTCATGAGCAAGATGACTAAAACTCCGTTCTCCGGAACAATGGAGCGAGCAACAGATTTGTTGGAAATCATACATACTGATGTATGTGGTCCAATGAATGTTGAGGCTCGCGGCGGGTATCGTTATTTTCTCACCTTCACAGATGATTTGAGCAGATATGGGTATATCTACTTGATGAAACATAAGTCTGAAACATTTGAAAAAGTTCAAAGAATTTCAGAGTGAAGTGGAAAATCATTGTAACAAGAAAATAAAGTTTTCTGCGATTTGATCGCAGAGACGAATATTTGAGTTACGAGTTTGGCCTTCAATTAAAACAATGTGGAATAGTTTCACAAACTCATGCCACCCGAAACACCACAGCGTAATGGTGTGTCCGAACATCATAACCGTACTTTATTAGATATGGTGCGATCTATGATGACTCTTACCGATTTACCACTGTCGTTTTGGGGTTATGCATTAGAGACAGCTGCATTCACATTAAAAAGGGCACCATCTAAATCCGTTGAGACGACACCGTATGAACTGTGGTTTAGCAAGAAACCTAAGCTGTCGTTTCTTAAAGTTTGGGGTTGCGATGCTTATGTGAAAAAGTTTCATCCTGATAAGCTCAAACCCAAATCGGAGAAGTGCATCTTCATAGGATACCCAAAAGTAACTGTTGGGTACACCTTCTATCACAGATCCGAAGGCAAGATATTCGTTTCTAAGAATGGATCCTTTCTAGAGAAGGAGTTTCTCTCGAAAGAAGTGAGTGGGAGGAAAGTAGAACTTGATAAGGTAATTGTACCTTCTCCCGAATTGGAAAGTAGTTCATCACAGAAATCAGTTCCAATGATGCCTACACCGATTAGTGAGGAAGTTAATAATGATGATCATGAAACTTCGGATCAAGTTACTACCGAACCTCGTAGGTCAACCAGAGTAAGATCCGCACCAGAGTGGTATGGTAATCCTATTCTGGAGGTCATGTTACTTGACCATGACGAACCTACGAACTATGAGGAAGCGATGATGAGCCCAGATTCCGCGAAATGGCTTAAGGCTATGAAATCTGAGATGGGATCCATGTATGAGAACAAAGTGTGGACTTTGGTTGACTTGCCCGATGATCGGCAAGCCATAGAAAATAAATGCATCTTCAAGAGGAAGACGGACGCTGATAGTAGTGTTACTATCTACAAAGCTAGACTTGTCAAAAAGGGTTTTTGACAAAGTTCAAGGTGTTGACTATGATGAGATTTTCTCACTCGTAACGATGCTTAAGTCTGTCCGAATCATGTTAACAAATTGCCACATTTCATGAAATTTGGCAGATGGATGTCAAAACTACATTCCTTAATGGATTTCTTAAAAAAGAGTTGTATATGATGCAACCAGAAGGTTTTGTTGATCCTAAAGGTGCTAACAAAATGTGCAAACTCCAAGCGATCCATCTATGGACTGGTGCAAGCATCTCAGAGTTGGAATGTACGCTTTGATAGTGTGATCAAAGCATATAGTTTTATACAGACTTGCGGTAAAGCCTGTATTTACAAGAAAGTGAGTGGGAGCACTACAGCATTTCTGATAAGTATATGTGAATGACATATTGTTGATCGGAAATAATGTAGAATTTTCTGGAAAGCATAAAGGAGTATTTGAAAGGAGTTTTTCAAAGAAAGACCTCGGTGAAGCTGCTTACATATTGAGCATCAAGATC
This sequence comes from Elymus sibiricus, assembly GCA_039707655.1. Lineage (NCBI taxonomy): Eukaryota > Viridiplantae > Streptophyta > Magnoliopsida > Poales > Poaceae > Elymus > Elymus sibiricus. The sequence goes on along the minus strand of CM077669.1, from coordinate 527,579,703 downwards.
TATAGAGATAGATCAAGACGCTTGATAAGTTTTTTCAATGAGTACATACCTTGATAAGATTTTGAAGTAGTTCAAAATGGAACAGTCAAAGAAGGAGTTTTTGCCTGTGTTGCAAGGTGTGATGTTGAGTAAAGACTCAAAACCCAATCACGGCAGAAAATAGAACGAGAATGAAAAGTCATTCCCTATGCATCAGCTATAGGTTCTATAAAGTATGCCATGCTATGTACCAGACCTATTGTATACCCTGCCCTGAGTTTGGCAAGGGAGTACAATAGTGATCTAGGAGTAGATCACTGGACGGCGGTCAAAATTATCCTTAGTGGAATAAGGATACGTTTCTCGATTATGGAGGTGACAAAAGGTTCGTCGTAAAGGGTTACGTCGATGCAAGTTTTGACACTGATCCAGATGACTCTAAGTCTCAATCTAGATACATATTGAAAGTGGGAGCAATAAGCTAGAGTAGCTCCGTGCAGAGCATTGTAGACATAGAAATTTGCAAAATACTTACGGATCTGAATATGGCAGACCCGTTGACTATACTTCTCTCACAAGCAAAAACATGATCACACCTAAGTAATCTTTGGGTGTTAATCACATAGCGATGTGAACTAGATTATTGACTCTAGTAAACCCTTTGGGTATTGGTCACATGACGATATGAACTTTGGGTGTTAATCACATGGTGATGTGAACTATTGGTGTTAATCACATGGTGATGTGATCTAGATTATTGACTCTAGTGCAAGTGGGAGACTGAAGGAAATATGCCCTAGAGGCAATAATAAAGTTGTTATTTATATTTCCTTATATCATGAGAAATGTTTATTATTCATGCTAGAATTGTATTAACCGGAAACTTGATACATGTGTGAATACATAGACAAATAGAGTGTCACTAGTATGCCTCTACTTGACTAGCTCGTTGAATCAAAGATGGTTAACTTTCCTAGCCATAGACATGAGTTGTCATTTGATTAACGGGATCACATCATTAGAGAATGATGTGATTGACTTGACCCATTCCGTTAGCTTAGCACTTGATCGTTTAGTATGTTGCTATTGCTTTCTTCATGACTTATACATGTTCCTATGACTATGAGATTATGCAACTCCCGAATACCTGAGGAACACTTTGTGTGCTACCAAACGTCACAACGTAACTGGGTGATTATAAAGGTGATCTACAGGTGTCTCCGATGGTACTTGTTGAGTTGGCATAGATCGAGATTAGGATTTGTCACTCCGATTGTCGGAGAGGTATCTCTGGGCCCTCTCGGTAATGCACATCACTATAAGCCTTGCAAACAATGTGACTAATGAGTTAGTTGCGGGATGATGTATTACGGAACGAGTAAAGAGACTTGCCGGTAACGAGATTGAGCTAGGTATTGAGATACCGAAGATCGAATCTCGGGCAAGTAACATACCGATGACAAAGGGAACAACGTATGTTGTTATGCGGTTTGACCGATAAAGATCTTCATAGAATATGTAGGAGCCAATATGAGCATCCAGGTCCCGCTATTGGTTATTGACCGGAAACGTGTCTCGGTCATGTCTACATAGTTCTCGAACCCGTAGGGTCCGCACGCTTAAAGTTCTGTGACGATCAATATTATGAGTTTATGTGTTTTGATGTACCGAAGGTAGTTCGGAGTCCCGAATATGATCACGGACATGACGAGGAGTCTCGAAATGGTCGAGACGTAAAGATTGATATATTGGACGACTATATTCGGACATCGGAAGTGTTCCGGAGAAGTTTCGGATATAACCGGAGTACCGGGGGTTACCGGAACCCCCCCCCCCCCGGGAAGCTATTGGCCCTCATGGGCCTTAGTGGAGAGGGGAGAGGGCTGGCAGGAGGTGGCGCGCAGCCCCCCTTGCCCCATTCCGAATTGGACAAGGGGAAGGGGCGGCGGCCCCCCTTCTCCTTCCTTCTCTCCACCTCCTCCTTCCCCCCTTCTCCTTCTTGGAATAGGAAAGGGGGGGGGCAAACCTACTTGGAGTAGGATTGCCCCCCCTTGGGCGCGCCTCCTCCCTAGGCCGGCCCTCTCCTCCTCCCCCCCTTTATATACGGAGGAGGGGGGCACCCCCTTGGACACAACAATGGATCATTGATCTCTTAGCCGTGTGCGGTGCCCCCCTCCACCATAATCCACCTCGGTCATATCGTAGCGGTGCTTAGGCAAAGCCATGCGTCGGTAACTTCATCAACATCGTCATCACGCCGTCGTGCTGACGAAACTCTCCTTCGAGCTCTACTGGATTGTGAGTTCGCGGGACGTCACCGAGCTGAACGTGTGCTGAACACGGAGGTGCCATACGTTCGGTACTGAGGATCGGTCGATCGTGAAGACGTACGACTACATCAACCGCGTTGTCATAACGCTTCCGCTTACGGTCTACGAGGGTACGTAGACGACACTCTCCCCTCTCGTTGCTATGCATCACCATGATCTTGCGTGTGCGTAGGAAATTTTTTGAAATTACTACGTTCCCCAACACCGATAACTTTAACAAAACATGATCATCTCATACAGCAATTTATATCGCATCACGTCTTGACCATATCACATCACAACATGCCCTGCAAAAACAAGTTAGACGTCATCTACTTTGTTGTTGCAAGTTTTACGTGGCTACTACGGGCTGAGCAAGAACTGTTCTTACCTACGCATCAAAACCACAACGATATTTCGTCAAGTATGTGATGTTTTAACCTTCACAAGGACCGGGCGTAGCCACACTCGATTCAACTAAAGTTGGAGAAACTGACACCCGCCAGCCACCTGTGTGCGAAGCACGTCGGTAGAACCAGTCTCGCGTAAGCGTACGCGTAATGTCGGTTCAGGCCGCTTCATCCAACAATACCGCCGAATCAAAGTATGACATGCTGGTAAGCAGTATGACTTGTATCGCCCACAACTCACTTGTGTTCTACTCGTGCATATAACATCTACGCATAAACCTGGCTCGGATGCCACTGTTGGGGAACGTAGTAATTTCAAAATTTTCCTACGCACACGCAAGATCATGGTGATGCATAGCAACGAGAGGGGAGAGTGTTGTCTACGTACCCTTGTAGACCGTAAGCGGAAGCGTTATGACAACGCGGTTGATGTAGTCGTACGTCTTCACGATCCGACCGATCCAAGTACCGAACGCACGGCACCTCCGAGTTCAGCGCACGTTCAGCTCGATGACGTCCCTCGTACTCTTGATCCAGTTGAGGCTGAGGGAGAGTTCCGTCAGCACGACGGCGTGGTGACGGTGATGATGATGTTACCGGCGCAGGGCTTTGCCTAAGCACTACGACGATATGATCGAGGTGTGTAACTGTGGAGGGGGCACCGCACACGGCTAAGAAATCAACTTGTGTGTCTATGGGGTGCCCCCTCCCCACGTATATAAAGGAGGGAGGGAGGAGGAGGCCGGCCCTAGGAGGGGCGCGCCAAGGGAGTAGGATTCCTACTCCTAGTAGGAGTAGGTTTCCTCCTTTCCTAGTCCAACTAGGAGAAGGGGGAAAGGAGGGGAAGGGGAGAAGGAAGGGAGAGGGGGGGCGCGCCCCAAACCCCTTGTCCAATTCGGACTGGGCTTGGGAGGGGCGCGCGCCACCTCCTGGCTGCTGCCTCTCCTTCCCACTAAGGCCCATTAAGGCCCATTGACTCCCCGGACGAATTCCCGTAACTCCCCGGTACTCCGAAATATACCCGAATCACTCGGAACATTTCCGATGTCCGAATATAGCTTTCCAATATATCGATCTTTACGTCTCGACCGTTTCGAGACTCCTCGTCATGTCCATGATCTCATCCGGGACTCTGAACTATCTTCCGTCATCAAATCACATAACTCTTTAATACAAATCGTCATCAAACATTAAGCGTGCGGACCCTACGGGTTCGAGAACTACGTAGACATGACCGAGACACATCTCCGGTCAATAACCAATAGCGGAACCTGGATGCTCATATTGGCTCCTACATATTCTACGAAGATCTTTATCGGTCAAACCGCATAACAACATACGTTGTTCCCTTTGTCATCGGTATGTTACTTGCCCGAGATTCGATTGTCGGTATCTCAATACCTAGTTCAATCTCGTTACCGGCAAGTCTCTTTACTCGTTCTGTAATGCATCATCCCGTAACTAACTCATTAGTCACATTGCTTGCAAGGCTTATAGTGATGTGCATTACCGATAGGGCCTAGAGATACCTCTCCGACAATTGGAGTGACAAATCCTAATCTCGATCTATGCCAACTCAACAAACACCATCGGAGACACCTGTAGAGCACCTTTATAATCACCCAGTTACGTTGTGACGTTTGGTAGCACACAAAGTGTTCCTCCGGTATTCGGGAGTTGCATAATCTCATAGTCATAGGAACATGTATAAGTCATGAAGAAAGCAATAGCAACATACTAAACGATCAAGTGCTAAGCTAACGGAATGGGTCAAGTCAATCACATCATTCTCTAATGATGTGATCCCGTTCATCAAATGACAACTCATGTCTATGGCTAGGAAACTTAACCATCTTTGATTAACGAGCTAGTCAAGTAGAGGCATACTAGTGACACTATGTTTGTCTATGTATTCACACGTGTACTAAGTTTCCGGTTAATACAATTCTAGCATGAATAATAAACATTTATCATGATATAAGGAAATATAAATAACAACTTTATTATTGCCTCTAGGGCATATTTCCTTCAAAACTTGCATTGAAAGAAGAGATGTTTGATTGTCTCGTCATGAGTACAAAAACTACACTTCTTGCTTCCTTTCCAGTTGCGTCGAGTGAGGTTGTCTTTAGTTAGCACAACTCCTCTCCGAAGATACCACATAAAAATCTTAACTTTTAGTGGCATCTTCGATTTCCAGATTTGTTTATTATTGGCCACTGGAATCTCTGTGTGCGAGAGTGCACGATACATAGAGTCAACTGCGAAGGACCCAGATGTAGTAAGATTCCAGCGAAACACATCCCGCCCTTCTGTCAAGTTAATCGAATCCAAATGGGATAGAAGATGTTGCCATGACATAAGGCGGGGCCCAACCAAATCCCTCCGAAATGATATATCTGGTGGGGAAGAGCTCATCACATGCGCAAGAGTATCATTCTTATCGCGTACAATGCGGTACAAGGTTGGGTACTGTTCTCGGAGAGTGGTATTTCCTAGCCACTTGTCCTCACAGAATCGTATCTCCGAGCCGTCCTTCATCGCGAAGGATCCGAAACGGAAAATGTGTTTCTTTACCGCCATCGGACCAGCCCAAAAATGCGAGTCATCAGGCTTCCAATATGCCCGGGACAACGCCTTTTGGCCTAAATACTTGTTGCGCAACAGAGTTTGCCAAACACCATCCTCGGTAAGTAGCTTGAACATCCATTTATTAAGTAAGGCATCATTCTTGACCTGGAGGTCCTAAACACTTAAGCCTCCTTGGTCTTTCGGTCGGCAAACGACGCTCCATTTGGTTAGTCTATACTTTTTATTTTCACTATGTCCTTGCCAAAAAAATCTGGATCTGAAGTAATCCAGTCTTTGCAGAACCCCTTTGGGAAGTTGGAAAAATGAGAGCATGTAGAGAACCATGTTGGTGAGGACTGAGTTGATCAAAACTAGTCGTCCTCCAAGGAGAGCAATTTGCCTTTCCAACTGCTCAACTGTTTCTCCAATCGCTCTTCAATATGTTTCCACTCCGCATTAGTGAGACGCCGATAATGAATCGGAATTCCCAAATATTTAATCGGGAATTGGCCTTGTGCACAGCCAAAAAAGTCAGTGTATTGTGCAGCCGTCTCCTTGGCTTCTCCAAAACAGAATAATTCATTTTTGTGGAAGTTGGTTTTCAAGCCTGACATTTGCTCAAAAGCTGAAAGCCAAAGTTTCAGATTTCTCGCCTTATCAAGGTCATGTTCCATAAAAAGAATCATATCATCGGCGTATTGCAAGATAGAGAGTCCTCCATCGACAAGATGTGGCACTACTCCTGCAATTTGACCATCATGTTTGGCGCGTTCGATCAAAGTAGCCAGCATGTCAGCGACAATGTTAAATAAGATTGGAGACAGTGAGTCACACTGACGTAATCCTTTTTTTGTCTGGAAGTAATGGCCTACATTATCATTGACTTTGATAGCCACACTGCCTCCAGTAATAAAATTTTGGATCCACTCACGCCATTTATCGGAGAAACCTTTCATTCTCAGGGTCTGCTGAAGAAAAGACCATTTGACTTTATCATATGCCTTTTCAAAGTCAATTTTCAATACTACCCCACTCATGTTCTTCCGATGCATCTCGTGAACGGTCTCGTGAAGGATAACTACTCCATCGAGTATATTTCTTCCTTGCATAAAAGCCGTTTGGGATGGCCGAACAACATGATCAACAACCACATTGAGCCTATTAGTCGCTACTTTGGTGAATATTTTAAAGCTGACATTAAGGAGGCATATCGGTCTGTATTGTTGGATCCGTACAGCCTCCTTTGTCTTGGGCAACAAAACAATCTCTCCAAAATTTAGCAAACATAGATGCAAGCTTATAGTAGAGCGGTAAAACCGGGGCTCCCCTTGGCAGCCACATCCTGGCCCGACGAAAGAGGGTAAAGGTAATCGCTCTGGCGCGCTTTAGGCCCACCTCCAACGAGATGAAAAAATGGCTCGCTTCAAGTAGCTCGTAGTGGGTCAACCCAGTATTTTTCTTTTGAGAAACACGGTCAACCAGCAGGGAGCAGTTAGTTTACTTCGTTCGGTTCTTCCTTTTCTTTTCATTTGTTTTTCCTTTCTTTATACATATTTCGAAATATTTTTTTATAAATCACTGTACTTATTTTTGTCCACTAATAAAAAGGTATTATTAATCTTTTTTATGAATTTGAGAAAAAAGGAAAATTCATGAATTATAGAAATTCTTCATGTATTCATGAAGATTCAAAAATCTTTGCAAACTTAAAAAAATACAAAAAACATAGAAGAATGTTCTATTATTATTTAAAAATTATATTGTTTTAAAATATTAACATTTTCGAACGCGTTCATGAATAAGTACGGTTCTGCTCATCGAGTTAGCTTAGCCCATGACTAGGGACATGGATAATCTGCTCCCTAGCTCGAATACATATACATGAATAGTACATTCTAAAAAATAGTAAATAAAATGAAATAGCTCCTTGTGTGATATTTACATGTTGGAACAGTTTTACTAGGGTCGTGAGTGAGCCCGCATTTGACGCTTAATTGCGTCAAATTGGCAATATAAGAAAAGCAGCATTACAATGATGTCGTGCGGTCACAATCAAATGAAAGAATTTCGAATTCTTCTCACCAAACATTACCTAGCGAATGGTCGGTCGAGAATTGCACAAGGTGGTCCTTTAGAATCAATAAAAAAAATTGGGGACATAAAGCGAGCTTCTATCTTCCGCCCCACCAAGGGTCTGGTACTTAGTGTTTTGAATCTATTTTTTGTGAAAAGGATACAGACCTATTATAAAAGTTCACCGGAAGTAAAGATCACCTCAAACATAAAAAAGATCACATCGAGATTTTGTGACCCCGAGAGACCACTGTCACTGCCAGAACGAGCCACCAACCTGCCGTTGTCGCCACTCCCCCACCAAGCCGGCTAGACCTTGTTGATGACACCCGACAAATCTTTGTGCACGTGCACCTAAGGACCAATGCCCCGGAGATACAATCATTGTCGTTGTACGCTTGAATAGATATTATGCACATGGCTCCAAATCTCGCCAGACAACGAGAAACCCTAACCTCACCGTCCCAAGGAGACAGCAAGCATGTACGTCAAAGCTACATTGACTATATGTCAAGACAGATGAACTTGAGGAGGTTTGGGGCCTGGAAGACAAAATCAAAGAAAAAGGGTCGTCATCCGCCCGAGCACCACACCCTGTGAGGACTAAAAAAACATAATCTGAACTACTAACCGGAGATGAGGTATCGGGATTCCCCTCCCTGCCACCGACTGCCGGAGCAGCATGCGAAGGGGAGGCGAATCCACGGGCTCTTCGGCGAAACCTGGAGGTGAGAGTTTGCCCTAGCCGCCAAAGGGATATGGAAGGAGCCACCTAGTGTTTTGAAACTTAATCAAGAGGCGAGAAATCCCTTCGCTCCAAGCATTGAGCTCATATATAAGATTTCCAAACTTCATGCAAATAAGGGTACAATTGAGGGCGAAAACAAGGCTCACTCTGACAATTTTCAACAACTTGCAAAAAGGAAAGATTGTAATCCAAAAGTTTTCAAAGCAAGATATTTGGCCTTGCGTGCTATGTGCCGCATTCGCGTCATCCAGTTTCCTACAATAACTAGAAGCATAGGCGCGGGTTGTTGCACCCGGGTTTTTTTTCGCCGAAGCGGTGGCAATTATTATACTATCGATTGTAATCGGATTGCCCTGGTTCTGACTCTGCTTTGCATCTCAAAGGAGAATGAATGAAATGTTGGTAAACAGCATGTTGTGAAGAAATTATGGAATTTACACTGGAAAAAAAAACCTTCTTTTTATAGGCACATAATTACCATGAGAAAAAAATTTACAAATACAAAAAGTGACAATCAGCATAGTCTCTTGTAATTGGTGCAATCGAGGTTCCAGTTTATTATGCACATGTTCTACATTCAATATGTGCAAACTGGCAAAATTTTACTCATCCAACAAACTACTAATAATAAGAAATAATACTCCCTCCGTCCCATAATATAAGTCATTTTGAAGATCTTGATGCGAACTACATACATATAGACGTATTTTATAGTGTAGATTCACTCATTTTGCTCTGTATGTAGTCCATAATTGAATATCTAAAAAGACTTATATTTAGGAACGGAGGGAGTAGGTACAGCCTATAAAAGCATTCTAAACCATGGCTTTGGTGGAACTAAAATGGAAAATGGATGAATTAATAAGCTTCGTTTATGAAGAGATAGCTTCAACACCAAGAGATCAACTGACAATGGAATAGATGATTCGCCAGGTGTCATTGGGATGTACTCAACTCCAAGCAATCTTCATCCGCTTCCCAGCAACCACCAAGAAAAATTTGCATATCTTTTGTTCCGGAGCTAGCCAACACACTTAGCTTCATCTTGAAAGTACAGAAACAATTCCCACCGGTTCTGAATGTTCTACCGAGCCAGCTGCAAAATTTCGAATAAAGATTCTAGTCGAGGCAAAAGGACACAATTAGACTTTATTCTGGACTCCCTTTTAGGTTGAAATTGCCATGTGCGCATGTGTATAGATATAGCAAGGAGCATCACCAAACAACCACCAGTATGAATCCTGGCCAAGTTGCAATCAAGGCCAGCACACTGCGTGTGCAAGCGCACATGGAAGCATCTCTAGAACGGAGGCCAAATCGATAACATACGCCATAGAAACATCGATAACATGGAAGCATCCCTTGATGGGGAATGGATCACACATATTTTGGCGGTCTACAATTGCATGCCTCAAGCCGACACTAATAATCTCTAGACAAATATCATAGCAACTGCGGCGAGGATGGCGCCGGGCAGGTAGTACTTGGTTGAGGCCGCCATTGCCTCGCCGCCGGAGGAGATATCCAGGGATATCGGCTGACGTTTCGCCCCTCCGGGAGTAATAGGCAAGGGCGCGAAGGACTTGATCTCTGCGTCCGCTCCCCGACCCTTCACCGGTGGAGCCGGTGCTGCTGCCGCAGGTTCGACTGCAGGGGTGAACGGCGGCGTTGCCGCCACGGCCGCGACAAGGGCCGCCACGATGGCGACAGCAGCGAGCTGCCGAACCATCTCACCACAGCGGCAGTCAGTCAGCAGGCGCAGCGAGCAGCGTGGGGCGCGGGGAGGCGGCGGAGATGAGAGAAGGCGAGGCAGAGGCGACGGAGCGTGGGCTCTGGGCAAAGCTGCGTGCGTACGAGGCAGGGGCCTGTGCGGGAGCATCTATATACTATATCGCTTTAGCGAGCTGGCGCAACCGCTCGCTCAGGCTCTAGAGTTTCTATTTTTCTTTCTTTCTTAGCTGAGACTAGATACATCCATATCTAAAGAAATCCAAGACAATAATTTTGGGACGGAGGGAGTAGTACAAAAGGGCACGCCAAATGTGTATGTGCGTGCGGACGAGTTTGTTCATGTACTTTTAATTAAAAAGTTCAGGCTGTTCAAAGAAATGACTATCAGGATAGTACAAAAGGGATAACGCGCGACAGGCATTACATCATCATATACCAGGCTGGTCGGCACCTCCTTTCCGTCAGGACCCGCAGGGCCAACTTCGTTCATATGCTCCGTATCAAAGCGAATATACCGGGTCTTGAGCATCGCCCATGCTTCCCATGCTCCCTCCTGACAGGCCGACACTTACCAAGCTTGTGTTCGGCGCCGAGCTCCTTTAAGAGCAACTCTAGCAGACCCCGCATCCCGCCGGCCCGCAAAACGCGTTTGCAGTTCGCGCAAAACCGCTCTTGCGGGCTGCCTCGGGCTGGCACAGATGCAGACCCCCCAAACGGATCCGTAAAAAAAATATTCGCGGCCAGCCTCCAGTCTAGCCGCTGCCGCCCCTTCCTCCAGCCGGCCGCACCGGCCACGCCCAACACCGTCGGCCGCGCCGCGTCGCCCGTAGGCCATGCCCTGTTGCCCGTCGGTCGCGTCCCGTCGCCCGTCGGCCATGCCCCGCCCCTGTCGGCCGCGCCCCATCACCGCGCCGGCCGCGCCCAGCCTCGCCGGCCACGCCCCGTCGCCTCCGTCGTCCGCACACAGCTTGCCGGCCACGCCCCGTCGCCTCCGTCGTCCGCGCCTTGCTCTATTGCCAGCCGAGTCGTGCCCCTTTGCCTGCCGCGCCGGTAGGATTCCGGCGGCCAAGCTGAGGTCATGGGAGGCCACGGCGATGTCGAGCTCGTCCAATTTGAACCGGTGGCGATCGATTGCGGCGTCTAGGGGCCTTTTCCGGTGTGCGGTGATGAATTCCGGCGAGTTTAGGGCGGATTCCGGCAAACTCCGCGGCGGCGTGTTTGCTCGGACGAGGTTTGACCGGTATACGGGGCCCCCTAGATTCGGCCTTCAAACCTCCAAAGATAAGGGTTTCGGGTGCGCATTTGCAGTGGCCCTTAAAAATTTTGCGGGTTGGACCGCTTTTACGGTTTCTGTTCTGGACACTTTTTTCGCCCAAAACTGTAAAACGCAAAAATTTTACGGGTTTGACCACTTATGCGGGGTCTGCTAGTCTCCAACAGACGCGCTATATAAGCCGCGCGTTGAAAAAGATTCCTAAATAGTGTGCTCGTGACAAAAAATAGCGCTCCAGCAGAAGCTGTAAAATAGAGCACGTAAAAAATGAAGCTGCAAATTTAGTGCACGCGGGCTGCCGGGCCGCAAATTTGGGGCGCCGGCTTGTGCGCGCGGGCAGCTGCATGTGGGGCTGCGGGGTTGGGCGTTGTGTTTTTGTGCGTCTGATAAACCTCCCACGCGCAAAAACGCTATTTCGGTGCTGCAAAACTTTTTTAGCACGTCGCGCTAGCCCGCGTCTGTTGGAGATGCTCTAAGGCGCTCGGCAAGTTCGGGCATGCCTTCCGGCACATTCTCTTCTTCGGGCCACAACGCCGTGAAGATAACCTTCCGAGCTCGCTCATGCTCCTTGGATAGCTGCATCAACATGTCCTCGGACGGTGGACTAAGGGCTTCTTGCGGCTCACCCGTCAGCAGAACTGCATGAAGCAAAAATATTAGTCCAATATGGTCAAAGTTTTCATACATAAAGCTCTCCTCTTGATTGACGGAAAACACTTACCGGACATGGCTTCATTCATTTTCTGATTTTCGCCTCAGCGGCGGCCAGTTGAGCCTTTACTTGCTCAATTTCTTGAGTTTGCAGCTCGGCTTTTGCCTTCAGCACCTGAGTTTCTTGTGATTCGGCATAGCGCCGAGAGAAATGCTACACTTACGGGCTGATTCCTACTGAATGAAGTTACGGGCTGAGCTGTGAAACACTGATTGGAGACCAGGAGGGGTTGGGACCCGCACTGAAAATCAGAGGGGGAAAGAGATTGGTGGAGAGGAGTCCGTAGGTGGTTTCCGTGGGATCTTGCCCGTAAGTGTAGAATTATTGCGCTTGTCCTCGCGCGCTTGTCGGAGGTCCTTTTCCAGTTGACCATTGACTTCTGTTGCTATGGGAACATGTAATGTTTGTTGGAGTTAACCACGAGTAGGGACCGGTCCGGTACGGACTTGGTGCAATCACCGAGTTATACAGGAGTAGGTTAGCTTATCTTCTACTCCCTCCGTTCCTAAATATAAATCTTTGTAGAATTTTACTATGGACCATGTACGGATGTATATAGATGCATTTTAGAGTGTAAATTCGCTCATTTTGCTCCGTATATAGTTCATAGTGGAATCTCTACAAAGACTTATATTTATGAATGGAGGGAGTATATATACTTGTGTACCCCTGCGTTGTAACAGCAGATCAATCAAAGCAATAAAACAAAGGCACGTCACGGGCCTTTAGCCATTTTTGTTTCTCCTTGAGTATTTCGAATTTCAATCTGAATTTTTTAGGGCTTGTCGACATATGTGCTGTGAACCTCCATGAATTTTTTCAAAAAAAAATGACAAGTTTAAATTTAAACTTTATAAGTTGGTATCATGGTAGCATCTAAGGAGTAGTATCATGTGATACTTTCCCCCTTTAGCCATCAACTCGTGTGTTCTCGCGTCCATGTTTCCGGCGACTTGTACGTAGCAGCCGGCTGATTGCTAGTTTCAACTAGCTAGCTTTGAACGTACGTTTCCAATCCAAGAATCGATCCACGTCTACGACTCTACGCAAAGTACTCGTCTACGAGCAGTGCGACGTATATCGGGACCTAGTGCCAATAATTAATATCAGAGCAAGGTTGATCTTCTAGTAATGGAAGGTCATAACGGGCAAGGAGATGGTGGAATCGTCCGGAGCGGCTAATGTACTTGCCGTACATTTGATCACGAGAACTTCGGGGTCTGGAAGTCCCTAATGGAGTGTGGTCTTCGCCAACGAGCTATGGGACGCGGTCGATCCAGGAGACGATGCGTTCAAGAATGAGGGAGCCGAGCACCGGAAGGATCGGCAGGCGGCGTCGACGATTTACTCGGTGATGCTGAAGGATGTCCTCCAGCACCTGATTGCCAAAGCAACGGCGAAGGAGGTGTGGGATACGCTGAAGTTCATGTTTGAGGGACACACCCGCGTCAAGCAAAGCCAATCTCCAAACTCTCCTAAGGAACTATGAGACTTTGGTCATGGGCGACGATGAGTCCGTGGATGCGTTCGCTTCACGGGTGGTAACTCTCTTCAATCGGATTCGCGCGCTTGGAGAAAACCTCACGGAGGCCTCGGTTGTCCGTCGGTTCTTGCGCGCAGCCCCGGTACCTGCAAATTGTCACGGCGATCGAGCAGTGTGTCGATCTCGCGACTCTCTCCATCGACGACATCATCGGACAATACAAGGCTCACGATGAACATATGTGGTACAGTCTTGGGGATGGAAGGAACGACGAGCTACTGATGCTCACAAAGGCGCAATGGATCACCCTAGAAAAGCAAGGCGAATCCAAAAGCAGCAACAAGAAGAAGGGGAAGCAGTGTTCCGCGAGAAAGAACTTCGCCGACTCGGACAACGACTCAGAGGATGAGGCTGCACCACCACCGAGGAGAAAGTTTGACATCAGAAAAGTGAGGTGTTATAACTGTGGCCTCCTCGCCACTTCAAGGCTGACTGTGAGGAAGCACCAAAGCAGAAGGCGCTAATGGCCCAGCAAAGAGATGATGGTGACATGATGTTGATGAGTGAACTCGTGGATGAGGAGGATCCAGTTCTTCGAGTGCCGGCTAAAGGAATTGTCGCACTCGTGAAAGAAAATTTTTGCCATCATGATCACGGTTCGGAAACTCGTGTCGATGCTACGGATGCGGGGGTGATTCCGAAGCTTACGACAATGCTATGGACGTAAGTGCTATTTTTGCTGGAGCGAAGGAAGTGATCGCTGCATGTGCACGACCGAAAGAGCAGTTCAAAAGATTACCAGGCGAGCCGAGACGCAGGACGGACTACGCTCGGACCAGGAGAGCATTGCACTCACATGGCGGCAGACGCGGCAAGGAGCGGCATAGGGTACACCGTGTCAGATAGCGTGGTGAGCGCAGGCATCGTGTCGCACGCCGCATCGCTCTCAGCAAGCACGCATGGCAGCCTAGTTGCTGGCGATGGTAGCACAACAGAGCAACCCAAGGCAGGAACAGTACGTACAAGACATGTACAACAGCTCTACCAGGAGGAAACTCACCACTACGTGAAAGCCTAATATGTGGGCTAGAAAATGGGCACGGTCCAGTAAGAAAAGATGGACCAAAAGTGGAGTCTTCAGATGGGAGAGAAGCGAGCCAGGGAGCTAGTCTATCTAGCAGTATTGTGGACACAAACCCTATGTGACGGGTCAGAAGAGGAGCTGGACCAGGACAGAAGCCAAAATGCTGGTGGTGATGGGCAAGGTCCATTGCCTGGTGGCCTGCGTGGGGTTTCGCCTGGTGGCCTGTGTGTGGACAAGAGCTCAGCTACAGCTGCGGTGTTGCCGAACAGTCCAGCAGGGACGTCGACAGCGCATGTAGAGGGAAGGGCACCATGTTGAACCGAACATCTACGGTCGGTATTACACCCATATCCGGAGAAAATTCTTCGGCCGCTTGACCTGGTAAAGGTGAAAATGAGTGGGCAATGGTGTCTACCAAGCGCCAAGGAACCGGCGAAATTTGTGGACGCGAATACAAATGAGTGTTGGCGTCAGGCTATGGAAAAGGAGTTGAGGTCGATCCGAGACAACAAAGAGTCGGAGCTCGTGGATCTTCCCAACCGACATAATGCCATGGAGCTCAAGTGGGAATTTAAGATCAAAAAAGGTGTTGAAGGGAATTGTTTGAAGCACAAAGCGAGGATAGTAGCCAAAAGATACATGAAAGAGGAAGGCATGAACTTCGAAGAAGTGTTCATTCCCGTTGCAAAGATGGAATCGGTGAGATTACTCATCGCTCTCGCGGCTCAGGAATCATGGAAGATACATCACTTGGATGTAAAATCCGCATTTTTGGACGGTGAGATGGAAGGAGATGTGTATGTGAATCAACCACCGTGTTTCATCAAAGAGGGAGAAGAGCACAAGGTACTGAAGTTACACAAAATCTTGTATGGGCAATGGCAAGGACCTCGGGAGTGGAACATCAAACTTGATCGGACATTGATTCCTCTTGGATTTGAGAAAGCCCCACTAGAGTATGCAATGTACAAGCTGGTTAGACACCTCACCTTTGCAGCCAAACACCCCACGTCGCATTCATCTTCTTGTGTGACACTCCTAGGTCTCCAGCTAAAAAGCTTCTTCGGGGGATCTGTTGGGGATGTTCCCCACGCAATAACCCGGCCCAGGCATGACCCGGCCGCCCCTGGTGGCTCGTAGGGGCTCAGTTGTTTGAGTGCCACCAATCAACAGGCCCAAGGCCCAGAGGTGACTCTTCGAGGAGGCGGGCTCATACTGGGCCTCTAGCCGGCTCAACAAGACGGCTCGAAAGGAATCTTCCTTACTTGGAAGGGGAGATAGATGGGAATTAGCCTAGGTCAAGGGTCATTGTGCGACCCAGACTCTGTTGTAAACTCAGGGCGTCCACCTATATATAAAGGGGAGCCCCTGAGGGAGAAAGATTAAGTGACAATCAATCGATAGTTAGGTCAAGCGAAATCGCTCCCTTGTAATCGATACCCAAACACTATCAATCAAGCATGAGTAGACTTTTACCGCGCAGCCCACCGCGATGCCGCCGCCAGACGCCCGCCACCACGCCGACGCGCCCTGCACTCGCTCATCACCGCCATCCGAAACCCCCCGGCCCGCGCCGGCCGTCTTTGAAGGAGGGGTGAGAAACCCCGCCACCGTCGACGTCGACCGGGCTTTTCCCGGCGGCGCGAACCGGCGGCGGCGAGGGGAGGGAGGCCGGCCCGACGGCGACGCAAGGGTTAGCCCCCCCCCCCCCCCCCCCCCCCCCCCCGCACCCGCCCCGGTCGCTCACGGCAGCGACGCGGGAGGGGAGGGGACGGGAGACCCTGTGTCTACGTGAAAGCTTGCAGGAGCTTTCATTCAGAAAAGTAAAAAAAGTTGTATTTTACATATGAATCCTTCTATGTTCATTCGCATAAAAAATACATCTATGTTTATCATGCAATAGTGAATCACACAGAAGATGAAATGTGTTGATTTTCATGAAATCAAAGCTACCAAAACAGAAATACATATGGCCGTGTGCATCTCAATTATGCAGAGGCCGAGTGTAATGCTTAAGTACTTTAAATAATAAAGCGCCCTTATCGAACAAAAACCGAAACACCTAATTTTTTTTATCTCCGTAGCAACACATGGGCACTTTGCCTAGTCGATGTACTAATAAAATTATACAACCAGCCGGAGGTGGGACCCTCGATCGTCCCGGTCGCAGCAGACCTACGCTCGTCGGCAATCAAAGCAAAAAATCATGGCAACCAGCGGGGCGAAAATTACATGAATGTACAATCCCTAAAAATTTCAATGAAAGTTCGAAATGCACATTGAGAAACCAAAAAGATAAATTCAGCATGTTACACTATTCAAATCTGGATTTTATCTTTTTTTTTCTCCATGTGCATATTGAATTTGGACCTGAATTTTATAGGGTTTATAGGAACACTCCTTGTGAATATTCAGAAGTTTTTGAAATATTTGAAATTGTTTTTTTTAATGGTATCATGGGAGCATTCGGGAGTTGGTATCACATGATACTCTCCCCACTCCCTTGCTCCCTGGCTTGTGTATTTGATGCAAGCAAAGCACAACAAGGTCGAGGACGAGGGCGGGGCTGTGCTACTCTTGGAGTAATCCATTGACCTGCATGCGCCCGTGCTACTTGGGTTAATTAGTTTAAGCGCATAAAATAGGGACACCTCCGGCGATCATAGATGAGCTACTGAAATCGTTCGTAGGACAAAAGCCCCAGCGCAAACCCCTCACTTACACGACAAACCATAGTTGGGCCGGGAAACCCTAATTTCATGCACTAAGGGGCTATTTGGATGGCAAGTTTATAGGAAACTAGTTCTCGTTCAATTCGATTTCTGGTCTGTGAATGTTGGACGAAAGCCGTGGTATGCCCTTGAAATATATGATGGTGTTTCCTTATATTTTCTCAACCAAACAAGGATTAGTATTTAGTTGCCTTAACAGAAAAAAAACAACCAAAACTGGTTTCCCTCAAAATTCTCCAAAAACTGATTTTGTAAAATCTCACGTATAAATATTGAAATCTAAACAACCACTAAGGGCATCTCCAACAATGCTGACACTCAAACTGCCCGTATCCGTTCGGACCGTGCGGTCCGGACGTGATTTGCCATCCAACGCGGTACCCCATCGATCCGCAGACTGGTACAGATGTTTGTTTCCCGCAAACTGGAGGCAAACCAGGGGTACTTCCCGGGCGTTCGGGTAGCTTTCACGCACACATCCGACAACCTGGTCCCACCGAGAACCCTCTCCCTCGCCCGTGCCATTTCCCATGCGAAGTTTGTTGCGCATTCATCCCGCTCCAAAGCGTCGGCGCCACATTCATGCCGGCCCAAAGCAAACATGACCTCTTACTGGTGCCGACATTGAAATGGCGCACTAGCCGAGAGCGCCACCGGCAAGAAAGAAGAGGACGCTGTGGGGTTATGAATGACTCGTAGGTAGGTTTTCAGGATCGCTTCTTGATCAACTAGTTGCGACCCCCTCTATGCATAGGATTTATCTTATCTTGTTCTAATATTCGTAGGACTGGATGGTTTACATTGCTTAGCTGCTTGCTGCAAGCTCATCACTTGATCATATTCCAAACCATAAGTATTGTTAGTCTTGATTCCCCTTGTAATGTACTTGCTGAGTCCCAGAAGGCTCACAGATACCACAACAATCCCAGATGTAGGTACAGGTAAAGCGTCGCTCTAAAGTGAGAACATGGTACGTTCTTTTTGGAATACTTTCTTCGACGAAGATCATTAGAAGCCTCGGATTAGCAGGGTGGACGTTGCTTATTTCTGTTGCCTCTTTGGCATATTTTCTTCTTGTCCATACTCGGATCTCTGCCTTGTATGTTGCAATGATTGATGTAATGTTCGGTCATGTTGACCTCTGATTGGTGAAATATTTATGTATCGACATATGTTGCCATTATCTTATCTTGTATTACTCTTCTATTCATGAATAATTGTATTTTTTGTGATGTCCACCATGTTACCAACATATGTCGATGTGTATGTTATGTAGTCATCTGTTGGGGCGACCAATATGCGTTTTAGCGAGGATTGCAAAGTCTTCGTCAAGGCTAGGACCGCATGTTGGGTGTTACAGGAGGAACACTGGTACAACCTCACCTTCCTTGAGCAGCACTGGTTGGTGGAGGGCCAAATCTATGCCGAGCGCACGAGCGAGGAGGCGTGGCCTTAGAGAACCCCAACTTCGTCGCCGAGCAGCGGGCGCTCTACGGGGCCGCTTGCGGTTGTGCCACCAACGCGGTCACGACATTGTCGGACATGGAGGCGGCGCTGGCGATCACAGTGAGAACGTCGGCAGTTGCGCGTCCTTAGATCCGCTAACAAGGCGTCGTTGGAGCCGGTGGCACAACGAGCACCCCCCCCCCCCCCCCCCGCGTCTGCGTCCATCATCAACCCCACGCCCGTCGGTGCGGACAGATTACGGCCTCCGGTGAGAAGAAGTAGGTCATATGAGATGGCAAGGCCTCGAGTCAGTGAGCCGGTCTGTGTCCCGTGTCCTACTTTTCCTCGCCGGTGATTGCACCTTCACTCTATGGGGCTCAACTGACCGCCGGACATGGAGACAGCCCCCGACATTGGCACAAATTGGAACAAGAAGGACACGGAGGATGTGGCGCCTTAGATTTAGACTAGTTTAGGTCGGACATTTTTGTTTAATGAAATATGTCGAAAATGTAAATAATGTGCTATGCTTTAGATAAAAATCATCTGTTTTGCATGTATTTCCTCCTGTTTGTTCAAATCTGGTTTAAAATGTATGCGGAGCATGGTTGGATGGCCGGCTACAATATCACTGTCCACGGAGGCGACCTATGTGGACGGATACGGTGTCCATTTAGAGGGTTAGCATTGGAGATGCCCTAAAAAAACATTGTAAGCTACAAACAAATTAGGAAAAAGAAACAAACCTACAGAAAATTGCCATGATAAACTACAAAAAGGGAAAATCAAACATGGCAAATTTGCATGTCAATTAAAAGAAAAACATGGGAATTTTACATTGTACACTGAAACAAATATATTTTAAAGTTGTCACAATTTTATAAATTTAAGCTACCATGACCAACAAAAAATTATTTGCCACGGTAATAATAAAATTTTCATGCCACTAAAAATAAAATTGCCGTGTTCTTATTGAAAAAGGCCATACTCTATGTTTTTCTTGTCATAACACAATATCGCAGAAATACAAAATTGCCATGATTGAAATAATAGAAATGACATACCAGTAAAAAAATGTGATGCTCTTATTAATAAAATGGCCATGCTCATAATTTTACTTTGCTATAACAAAAGAATCACATACAAAAATTTGCGATGATCGAAACAATAAAAATGCCATGCTAGTAAAATTGCCACGATAGTATGGAAAACAAAAAAAAACACAAAAAATGAGATGTGCATAGGAGAAATTCCCTACAAAACAAATGGAACCGGGTATGCATAAAAAATTCCATGGTAGGGAAACTACTGACTAGCAAATGAATGTTTATACGGTTACGTGTCGGCCTGATTGTTTGTTCATAACTCTGGTGCTAGTAAATCCTCCAGACATGATTATGCAAGGCAGTGACAACACAAATTGCCCGGCATGATGTACATAATATGCCATACATTTCAGACGTGTAAAAAAATGCAACCGAAAACTGCATTGCCATCTAAAACTGCAGTGGCCCTTCCGATCATGCTTCTGTATGTTTGCCCCCAAAGAGCATGCTTGCTTCTGTTATGTTTGCCTCCAAAGAAGACGCGTTGGTTATGAAATTTTGTTTGTTTTTCACAAGCAGGCGAGGATAGATAGATTAGACTAGTAGTACTAGAAGTGGTAATGTAAGTAGGTCAGAATCCATTTCATTAGCTGCTTGTGGAGGTTGTAGTTCGTGTTTGCTTTTGAGTGTTCCCCATTAATTGTATCAGTTTGGCCACTGTAATTTGAGGTTGTTTGTTGTAACTCCTGGCCGGTTGATGACTTTGTTAATTCAAAGCCGATCCGCAAGCCTTGGTTCTAAAGAAAATAATCTCATAATTTGATGGAGTGCTATAAAGTGTTTATCTTATTTTTGTCCTTTCTATATATGTAGTGTAATTAGGGTATCCAGCTTCGGCACTCAAGGCTTGGTAAACCCAAAGAGGCAATATAATACGTGCAGCAGTGTGCAAAATGCCCAGCGGTCACAGGCTTGCTTCCCATTTTTGAAACGGAAAGGATTTGACAACCGGGGGAGGCTACATCTCTCAAACTGAGAGAGGGGAGGCTGCATCTCTCAAACTGGGAGTAGTTGTACAGTAATGTAAGTAGGTCTCTCCATAAATACACGAGCCACAAAGAAAAAGCTTGAGGCAGGAATTGAATTCTGCTGGAAGCTAGGTGCAGACGCCGGATCGTGGAGCAGGGATAGCCCAAATCTTCTGCAGCAGCGGCATAATCACGATGCTGACATGTCACATCCGGGCGGCTCTATGTGAAGTACTACTCCTATATCCAAGCTGGAATATGGCAGCGAACACTTGTAGTACAGAATTATTTAAACAACGCCAACATCACTCTCTGCCTCCTTCCCTGCCCGTTGCCCCCGTGGTACTAGTACTTGGGTTAATTAGGTTATTATATGAGAGGATAAAATACCCCACCTTCTCCCTATATAATCGCCTCCCCACTCCATAGTCCATACCTCCAGCTCCACTGTCCTCCTCCTCTCCTCACGTGAACGTCCTCCTCCTCACGCGCGGCGCGACCCACTCCAGCTGCGTTTGCTGCGCAGCGTTCGTCCTCCTGCGCACGCGCCTCGTGTTTGTAAGTGCTCCTCTTTCTTCTGTTCATGCATTCTGATCTGCTAGGCATCACGGGTTCTTGTGCCCCTTAAGGCCTCCTTTGGTTTGGAGGAATTTCTCGGGAATTCTATAGGATAGGATTCTTGTAGGATTTTTTCCTTTAATGCCCTTTGGTTCATAGGAATGCATTTCTATTCCTACATAGGATTGGTTCCTATCCTCCACATTTCAAAGGAAAATAAAAAAGAGCCTAGACTCAATGGAAAAATTCCTATGGTGTGAACCAAATGACATCTCTTTTTCTAATCCTACTCATAGGATTTGAGATGCATGTCATATCATTTCCTACAAGTTTCCTATTCCTATGATAATCCTATCCTATGAACCAAAGGAGGCCTAATTTCTCACCTAAACCTTGCGGCATTTGTTGACTCACCGCAGGAGGATGGCAGCTCTCAAGGATGCCTTCGCACACCATTTCGAGGTCGTGGCCATCCTTGCGGGCCTCTTCGTCTTCGTGGTCCTCCTCACTCTGTCGCCGCCGGTGCAGGGCTCGCTCCGTCCGCCCAGCGTTTGCGTCGCACCATACGTCTACTACGAGCGGATCGGCATGATACAGCCCTACATCTTGTTCTCCATCCTCGTCTCCGGCCTCCTCACGTCCAGCCTCAAGCGCCGCACCGCCGCAGCCGACGCGCCCCCGCCGACTCTGTGGGTCCGAGCATATGGGATGCTGGCTCTCCTCCTGTCGTTCGTGAGCATCGTTCTTCTCGCGGTACTCTCTTTCTACCTGGCGCAGGTGAGGTCTTCGACCTTCTCTTGCTGGAGCGGGGCAAGCAAGGCCTCTGCCTGCATCTTCGGCACCTTCGTTGGCGTAGTGTGTGTGGCTACCTACTATGAGCACGCGACGGTCATCATATGGGCTGCTTAGTAGTCTTTTCGATTATGGCTCGACTATTACCATGTCATTAGTATTGCTGTCTTTCCAATTATCAGATGATGATGGGTATGTGAGGTGTGAGGTATCCTACCTATCTCCTTTGGATGTATGCATTATTGAACTTTCCTTATATACTATGTGCACCGGAGTGTTAGTGGAGAAAATCATCATGTAATAATCAATTTCAGTTGTTAACTTGGTCACCTTGGAATGATTCAGTTTCTGCCATCCGCTTCTGCTATACACTGTATACACTGTATTCAAGTCCAGCTCTATATATAGATTATTCCTTGGTCACATGCCATCCACTTGCCTCCCCGACCATGCATGCTATATGTACACGATGGAGTATGCAACCGTCGTATCTGTCAAGTACGCACTTGTCACGTAGATATTTTATGCATGCTTAATTTATCAGCGACGACTTCTAAATACCGAGCCAAACAAGGTTCTTTGTAGCATTGCCAGACTAAAGCACTGCGTACGCAAGCAAAAAAGTACTACAAGTGCACTGCTCTATACAGCCACCCCCCACTCCCAGGGTGGATTGTCAAATCACGTTAATGAGTGAAATGGCAAATAAACGGCACCCGCAATTCCCATTTAGTCAGATTTAGTTAGCTCGATAGTTTATTTTTTTCCTTTATTTTTATTATTATTGAACCATTCGATCAATAGGTGGGCTTAAATGGGATTAAACAGGACCCGGTTTACATCCCTGTGAGTGATGCAGCGCACTCCAGTGTTGCACCGTATGGCAGAAGAGCAGAGCAGTCCACATCGAGCTGTATTCCAAAATCTCTCACAGCCACGAGCGAGCCTTCTTGTTGGTGAAGAGTCGTGCTTGGGTTGGAGCTGAATTCTAAAGGAAAATTGTGAGCAGTAGGAAATTACCCAGTTTGTACAACATTATTTGCACCCACGAAACAGTAACAATGAAATGAAACTAAGAGAATGTACAACCGGAGCCCTCAAATCAACCTTAAACGCCCGGCCAAACTGCCGAGAGTAAAAATTGGCACCTAACTGGGCTCCCCAGAACCAGCCCAATTGCCCGGGCTGTCCCGAAGCCGCCATATCTAGTCCATATGTGGGGCGGATATGAGAAGCCCAGGATTCGCCCGGACACTGCCGCCACGTTGGACTGACCAGCTATATATGCCCCACGCCGCCCTCATCACCGCCCCCACAAAACCCCACACGCTCCGACGAACCCTACTCAAACCCTCAGTCTCTCAGTCCCCTCTACGCTCCCCTCCCATCTCCTCCACTTCCTCTCCCTATCTCTCCCGCCCCCTCCGTCATGGCCTGCTACGGCCACAACTCCGATAGCAAGACCGATCACATGGACAGGGAAGACCTCGTGAAAGAAGAGGACTTCGACTCCGGAAACGACGCGCCGGACAACGAGGAGCTTGCGCTCCACATCGCCATCAACCCACTAACCGATATCATGGTCTAATAACATGTACGCGTGGGTATCTCGGGTACATGTACCCCTTTTTAAAAGGTGTGGCATATATGGGTATACACAAATAAAATTCACATCGAGGTATGTATATAGAGATATATCTTGAGTATGAACACAGTTTTGGGGGGATTTGAGTATATGCACTAAAAAATATATTGGACTATGTTTGTAGGTATGTAAAACATAGAATAAATCATTGGGTATATACGTACCCAAGTACAAGTGTTCAGACTAATTGACTATAGTATAATTTTTCAATAAAATAAATTGTTTATGAATTTACTAGCATGCATTACTATAGAAGAAACGCCATGCAATTTTGTTTTGGAAATGAATTATTGCTAGGAAATTAACATAATATTATTTTTTGCAAAGAAATCATTAACGATTGAGGGTACTAATGCATGCAAACAAAACATGAAAAAACATTATTTTGTCGATTGTAAGCCATGCTCTAACGAATATGACTTGTCCGATCCCTGGTTGGAGGTGAGCCATTTCGGGTGGGCTTTCCTATCTTTTTCGCTATCCGCGTTGATCCGATATTGTTGGTCCCCGTGGTCACCCAGAATGCACATTGAAACATCTTGGTCGGACGCACATTTGAGCAGGCGGAAACCGTAGAGTGGGCTAGCTTGCGGCCAGCCCTCCGGCCGCTGATACCGGACTATCCAGACAGCGTTTCTTGGAGTCTTTCACCTTCGGATGTTTTCTCTGTGAGCTCGACATACCATGCGTTATGCCGTATGCCAACCATTCCGTGGACCACGCCTCTGTGGAAGGCCTCGTTGCCCCTGAAGAGCAAGATCTTTGTGTGGCAATTGTTGCTGGACCAGCTTCCCTCTAAGACGGAGATGCTTAAGAGGCACAGACCTAGTAATGGCTTGTGCCGCCTCTGTGATGTACCAGAGACCGGGTCCCACATCCTTTTCTCATGCGTTGCGGTGAACGTCCTCTGGAGTTGCGTCCACGAGGCCCTAGGGCCAGACTGGGAGGCCCTCACTACTAGGGAAAACCTTATACACAGAGGTATAGTAGTAGCGCTGGTTGGAACAGAGCGCTACTGCTACTTAGTAGGAGCACGCTTCAACAAAGCCCGCTGCAACTATAGTTGTAGCAGTAGCGCGTCTGCGCGAAAAAGCGCTACTACTATAATTCCCACACTGTTGCCGGTAGGCTAGGAATAGTAGTAGCGTGGCTGCAGAAAGCCCGCTACTGCTAAGTGTCTTGTAGTAGCGCGTTTCCTGTATAGAGCGCTACTGCTAAAAGTAGAAAATAAAATGGAAAAGAAGTAGAAAAGTAAATGAAAATGAAAGAAGTAGAAAAAGGAGAAATGAAAAAAAAGAAAATATAAATAGAAACAAAAGAAAAAAAAAGGAGAAAGGCATAGCAGTAGCGCGTGTTGCCGCAAAGCGTTGTAGTTACTATAGCAGTAGCGCGTTTTACATGCCCGCGCTATAGCTACGTTCCTTAGATAAAAAGAAAAGAAAAAGGAAAATAAATAACTACTTCCTATAGCAGTAGCGCGTTTTCGTAGAAAGCGCTATAGCTAATTTAGCTATAGCGCTTTTTGCCAGACAGCGCTACTGCTATTTTGACTTAACCCCGCGCGGGCTCAAAGTTTTGGTAAGTCCTTTCCCCCCTCGATCTCCCCCTCTCCCCCAACTCCTCTGTCGCCGCCGTCGATCGAGCACGCCCTCGACCTCGCCGCCGCCCGAGGCCTCCCTCGACCTCACCGCCACAGCCCGAGTCCGCCCTCGACCTCACCGTCGCCGCCCTCGACCTCACCGCTGCCGCCCTCGACCTCACCGCCGCCGCCCGAGCCCGCGCAGGACCGCCGCCGCCCGAGCCCGCCCGAGCCGTTGACCGCAAGGCTCTCCCTCTCCTCTCCCCTGCCCTCCTCTCTCTGTCTCTCTCTCTGCTGTGATGATGTTCATATGAACCCTAGGTGTTCATATGAACCCTAGATTTGTTAGGGCAGTAGGCATTTTTTTAGCATTTAGGAAAAAAGATTAGCAATTTTTTTAGGAAATTAGCTAGGGTAAATTTTGATGAAAATGCCTAAACAGTAATTCCATTTAGCTTTAAATTAACAGAGGTATATAAATTATAGTAGCATTTAGCTTTAAATTAATAGAGGCTACAAACAAAAAACAGTAGCATTTAGCTATAAAAAATTATTTGGACTATGGACCTGAATCTGGTCCAAATTTCATTCAAATGAAATTTGAATTATTTGGACTATGGACCTGAATATTTTTGAAGAAATTGGGTGTAGGTACTAAGGTATTGCTGTGGAAAGTTTGGTGAGGTCAGAAGGGTTAGAGAAAATTGAGTTCCTTTGCAATTTCTAATAAGGTAAAGTATTGTTGGAATATTTGCTCTAAAACAATTTGGATGAAAAAATAATAATGTGTGTGTGTGAGAGAGAGAGAGGAATAGCTATAAAAGAATTTGGGTTCTGTCCTAGGCAGAGAAGTGTTTAGTGAGGAGGTCATTTTGCAAAGGTTTTGGGTTTTTGAAAAGACCACTATTTTTCAAGGAAAATAATTTAGGCAAGTTTTATTTTAAAGATGATCCATTCCTAGACTTTTAGCTTTAGACAAAAAACAAAAGTATTTAGCTATAAATAAAAACAGTAGCTATGGCATTTAGCTATAAACAGAAAACAGAAAACAGAATTGTTTTTCTTTTTAAAAACTTGGTTAAAGTAATTGTTGCTATGTAAACGAAAAACAATATTGATGTCATATGATATATGTCGTTGATGTTCATTTGCATATTCCATTATTGTTGATTATATCTTTTCACTGAAGTGGTCATGTTATACGCAAATTCCTCAATAGTGTTTGCTCATGTTATATGCAATATTGAAGTGGTTCGATTGTGCCCAAGTGGCCTATTGTTGTTTCCAGGGGATGAAGCCGAGTGGCCTATGTTTTGCCGGAATGTTGATTCATTTCCGTTCCGGCAAATTTCAGGTGCTCGATTTGTCCACTTTTTAGCAAAGGTCATGCCGAATTTTTCCATGAATTTCGGCATGACTTGTGCTACAAACTAGGACATATCGAGTGCCCGGGATTTGCCGCACCGGGAAGGAATCAACATTCCTGCAAAACATAGGCCTTTTTTAATGTAATTATTCATTTTATTAGGTCTAGAATTAATTGACTAGATTTAATCGTAGGAAACATGGCTAGCAACGATGAAGGACAGGGTTCTGGTGATTGCGACGTCTACCTGGCGGCAGACAATTATTTGAACCTTCTCGAAGAGCAACAATTGTTGTCGCAGGGCCCACCTGTCACATCCGAGACCGACATAGAGACCGGCGCCGAGACTGGCGTTGAGACCCAGACCGGCACCGAGACTGGCAAAGCCGGTATAGAACCGAAACCTAAGAGGAGACGTCGACGCCCAAACCAGCTCATCACTACTAGACTGGTGGTCACGGAGGTGGACGACGGAAATTTTGAGCCAAAAGAGCCCGAGGAAGCGCGAGCGTGCTACGGCAATCAAATAGGCTGCATCGTACGGACAACCGCCACCATCAACGATGATAAACTAAAGAAGATAGAAAATATGAAGCACTCCCTCCTAACAAAGCTGCACTAGGACTTTTTGTTTCCGAGCCGGGATGAAAAGAAATATACTGATCCAGATAAAGACCCGGCAACGAAGAAGATAAACAAACGCGCCATGAGCAAGTTTAGCGATGCGTTGGCCGCCTGGAAAGTAAGGGTGAAAGCAAGGATCATCGACAAAAAGGGACCCTACTCGGAGATTGTAAAGGATAATCCGACAATTACGGAAGATCAGTTTGAAATATTCAAGGCGGCTTGCGATACCGAAGCTGCCAAAGAAAAGTCGAAGTACATGAAGGGGCTTCAAGAGAGGAACATGGGGTGCCACCACCTCGGAAGCCGTGGTTACGCGGGTGATACGTCTCCAACATATCTATAATTTTTTATTGTTCCATGCTGTTATATTATCAATCTTGGATGTTTTATAATCATTTTATAGTCATTTTATATCATTTTTTGGTACTAACCTATTGACATAGTGCCAAGTGCCAGTTGCTGTTTTTTGCATTTTTTTTACATCGCAGGAAATCAATATCAGACGGAGTCCAAATGCAACGAAACTTTACGGAGTTTTTTTATGGACCAGAAGACACCTAATGGGCCCTGGATGCGCCTGGGGGGTGCTTCGAGGAGAGCACAACCCACCAGGGCGCGCCAGGAGGCCCAGGCGCGCCCTGGTGGGTTGTGCCCACCTCGGGTGCCCCCCGGACCGCCTCTTTGCTCTATAAATACCCCAATATTCCAGAAACCCTAGGGGAGTCGACGAAAATCAATTCAGCCGCCGCAGAGTCCAGAACCACCAGATCCAATCTAGACACCATCACGGAGGGGTTCACCACTTCCATTGGTGCCTCTCCGATGATGCGTGAGTAGTTCTTTGTAGACCTTCGGGTCCGTAGTTAGTAGCTAGATGGATTCCTCTCTCTCACTGAATTCTCAATACAATGGTATCTTGGAGATCCATATGATGTAACTCTTTTTGCGGTGTGTTTGTTGGGATCTGATGAACTTTGAGTTTATGATCAGTTATATCTTTTTATATCCATGAAAGTTATTTGAGTTTCTTTGATCTCTTATATGCATGATTGCTTATAGCCTCGTATTTCTTCTCCGATATTTGGGTTTTGTTTGGCCAACTTGATCTATTTATCTTGCAATGGGAAGAGGTGCTTTGTAGTGGGTTCGATCTTACGATGCTTGATCCCAGTGATAGAAGGGGAACCGACACGTATGTATCGTTGCTACTAAGGATAAAACGATGGGGTCTATCTCTACGTTGATAGATCTTGTCTACATCATGTCATCATTCTTATTGCATTACTCCATTTTTCCACGAACTTAATACACTAGATGCATGCTGGATAGCGGTCGATGTGTGGAGTAATAGTAGTAGATGCAGGCAGGAGTCGGTCTACTAATCTTGACGTGATGCCTATATAATGATCATTGCCTGGATATCGTCATGCCTATATTTGAGTTACGAGTTTGGCCTTCAATTAAAACAATGTGGAATAGTTTCACAAACTCATGCCACCCGAAACACCACAGCGTAATGGTGTGTCCGAACATCATAACCGTACTTTATTAGATATGGTGCGATCTATGATGACTCTTACCGATTTACCACTGTCGTTTTGGGGTTATGCATTAGAGACAGCTGCATTCACATTAAAAAGGGCACCATCTAAATCCGTTGAGACGACACCGTATGAACTGTGGTTTAGCAAGAAACCTAAGCTGTCGTTTCTTAAAGTTTGGGGTTGCGATGCTTATGTGAAAAAGTTTCATCCTGATAAGCTCAAACCCAAATCGGAGAAGTGCATCTTCATAGGATACCCAAAAGTAACTGTTGGGTACACCTTCTATCACAGATCCGAAGGCAAGATATTCGTTTCTAAGAATGGATCCTTTCTAGAGAAGGAGTTTCTCTCGAAAGAAGTGAGTGGGAGGAAAGTAGAACTTGATAAGGTAATTGTACCTTCTCCCGAATTGGAAAGTAGTTCATCACAGAAATCAGTTCCAATGATGCCTACACCGATTAGTGAGGAAGTTAATAATGATGATCATGAAACTTCGGATCAAGTTACTACCGAACCTCGTAGGTCAACCAGAGTAAGATCCGCACCAGAGTGGTATGGTAATCCTATTCTGGAGGTCATGTTACTTGACCATGACGAACCTACGAACTATGAGGAAGCGATGATGAGCCCAGATTCCGCGAAATGGCTTAAGGCTATGAAATCTGAGATGGGATCCATGTATGAGAACAAAGTGTGGACTTTGGTTGACTTGCCCGATGATCGGCAAGCCATAGAAAATAAATGCATCTTCAAGAGGAAGACGGACGCTGATAGTAGTGTTACTATCTACAAAGCTAGACTTGTCAAAAAGGGTTTTTGACAAAGTTCAAGGTGTTGACTATGATGAGATTTTCTCACTCGTAACGATGCTTAAGTCTGTCCGAATCATGTTAACAAATTGCCACATTTCATGAAATTTGGCAGATGGATGTCAAAACTACATTCCTTAATGGATTTCTTAAAAAAGAGTTGTATATGATGCAACCAGAAGGTTTTGTTGATCCTAAAGGTGCTAACAAAATGTGCAAACTCCAAGCGATCCATCTATGGACTGGTGCAAGCATCTCAGAGTTGGAATGTACGCTTTGATAGTGTGATCAAAGCATATAGTTTTATACAGACTTGCGGTAAAGCCTGTATTTACAAGAAAGTGAGTGGGAGCACTACAGCATTTCTGATAAGTATATGTGAATGACATATTGTTGATCGGAAATAATGTAGAATTTTCTGGAAAGCATAAAGGAGTATTTGAAAGGAGTTTTTCAAAGAAAGACCTCGGTGAAGCTGCTTACATATTGAGCATCAAGATCTATAGAGATAGATCAAGACGCTTGATAAGTTTTTTCAATGAGTACATACCTTGATAAGATTTTGAAGTAGTTCAAAATGGAACAGTCAAAGAAGGAGTTTTTGCCTGTGTTGCAAGGTGTGATGTTGAGTAAAGACTCAAAACCCAATCACGGCAGAAAATAGAACGAGAATGAAAAGTCATTCCCTATGCATCAGCTATAGGTTCTATAAAGTATGCCATGCTATGTACCAGACCTATTGTATACCCTGCCCTGAGTTTGGCAAGGGAGTACAATAGTGATCTAGGAGTAGATCACTGGACGGCGGTCAAAATTATCCTTAGTGGAATAAGGATACGTTTCTCGATTATGGAGGTGACAAAAGGTTCGTCGTAAAGGGTTACGTCGATGCAAGTTTTGACACTGATCCAGATGACTCTAAGTCTCAATCTAGATACATATTGAAAGTGGGAGCAATAAGCTAGAGTAGCTCCGTGCAGAGCATTGTAGACATAGAAATTTGCAAAATACTTACGGATCTGAATATGGCAGACCCGTTGACTATACTTCTCTCACAAGCAAAAACATGATCACACCTAAGTAATCTTTGGGTGTTAATCACATAGCGATGTGAACTAGATTATTGACTCTAGTAAACCCTTTGGGTATTGGTCACATGACGATATGAACTTTGGGTGTTAATCACATGGTGATGTGAACTATTGGTGTTAATCACATGGTGATGTGATCTAGATTATTGACTCTAGTGCAAGTGGGAGACTGAAGGAAATATGCCCTAGAGGCAATAATAAAGTTGTTATTTATATTTCCTTATATCATGAGAAATGTTTATTATTCATGCTAGAATTGTATTAACCGGAAACTTGATACATGTGTGAATACATAGACAAATAGAGTGTCACTAGTATGCCTCTACTTGACTAGCTCGTTGAATCAAAGATGGTTAACTTTCCTAGCCATAGACATGAGTTGTCATTTGATTAACGGGATCACATCATTAGAGAATGATGTGATTGACTTGACCCATTCCGTTAGCTTAGCACTTGATCGTTTAGTATGTTGCTATTGCTTTCTTCATGACTTATACATGTTCCTATGACTATGAGATTATGCAACTCCCGAATACCTGAGGAACACTTTGTGTGCTACCAAACGTCACAACGTAACTGGGTGATTATAAAGGTGATCTACAGGTGTCTCCGATGGTACTTGTTGAGTTGGCATAGATCGAGATTAGGATTTGTCACTCCGATTGTCGGAGAGGTATCTCTGGGCCCTCTCGGTAATGCACATCACTATAAGCCTTGCAAACAATGTGACTAATGAGTTAGTTGCGGGATGATGTATTACGGAACGAGTAAAGAGACTTGCCGGTAACGAGATTGAGCTAGGTATTGAGATACCGAAGATCGAATCTCGGGCAAGTAACATACCGATGACAAAGGGAACAACGTATGTTGTTATGCGGTTTGACCGATAAAGATCTTCATAGAATATGTAGGAGCCAATATGAGCATCCAGGTCCCGCTATTGGTTATTGACCGGAAACGTGTCTCGGTCATGTCTACATAGTTCTCGAACCCGTAGGGTCCGCACGCTTAAAGTTCTGTGACGATCAATATTATGAGTTTATGTGTTTTGATGTACCGAAGGTAGTTCGGAGTCCCGAATATGATCACGGACATGACGAGGAGTCTCGAAATGGTCGAGACGTAAAGATTGATATATTGGACGACTATATTCGGACATCGGAAGTGTTCCGGAGAAGTTTCGGATATAACCGGAGTACCGGGGGTTACCGGAACCCCCCCCCCCCCCGGGAAGCTATTGGCCCTCATGGGCCTTAGTGGAGAGGGGAGAGGGCTGGCAGGAGGTGGCGCGCAGCCCCCCTTGCCCCATTCCGAATTGGACAAGGGGAAGGGGCGGCGGCCCCCCTTCTCCTTCCTTCTCTCCACCTCCTCCTTCCCCCCTTCTCCTTCTTGGAATAGGAAAGGGGGGGGGCAAACCTACTTGGAGTAGGATTGCCCCCCCTTGGGCGCGCCTCCTCCCTAGGCCGGCCCTCTCCTCCTCCCCCCCTTTATATACGGAGGAGGGGGGCACCCCCTTGGACACAACAATGGATCATTGATCTCTTAGCCGTGTGCGGTGCCCCCCTCCACCATAATCCACCTCGGTCATATCGTAGCGGTGCTTAGGCAAAGCCATGCGTCGGTAACTTCATCAACATCGTCATCACGCCGTCGTGCTGACGAAACTCTCCTTCGAGCTCTACTGGATTGTGAGTTCGCGGGACGTCACCGAGCTGAACGTGTGCTGAACACGGAGGTGCCATACGTTCGGTACTGAGGATCGGTCGATCGTGAAGACGTACGACTACATCAACCGCGTTGTCATAACGCTTCCGCTTACGGTCTACGAGGGTACGTAGACGACACTCTCCCCTCTCGTTGCTATGCATCACCATGATCTTGCGTGTGCGTAGGAAATTTTTTGAAATTACTACGTTCCCCAACACCGATAACTTTAACAAAACATGATCATCTCATACAGCAATTTATATCGCATCACGTCTTGACCATATCACATCACAACATGCCCTGCAAAAACAAGTTAGACGTCATCTACTTTGTTGTTGCAAGTTTTACGTGGCTACTACGGGCTGAGCAAGAACTGTTCTTACCTACGCATCAAAACCACAACGATATTTCGTCAAGTATGTGATGTTTTAACCTTCACAAGGACCGGGCGTAGCCACACTCGATTCAACTAAAGTTGGAGAAACTGACACCCGCCAGCCACCTGTGTGCGAAGCACGTCGGTAGAACCAGTCTCGCGTAAGCGTACGCGTAATGTCGGTTCAGGCCGCTTCATCCAACAATACCGCCGAATCAAAGTATGACATGCTGGTAAGCAGTATGACTTGTATCGCCCACAACTCACTTGTGTTCTACTCGTGCATATAACATCTACGCATAAACCTGGCTCGGATGCCACTGTTGGGGAACGTAGTAATTTCAAAATTTTCCTACGCACACGCAAGATCATGGTGATGCATAGCAACGAGAGGGGAGAGTGTTGTCTACGTACCCTTGTAGACCGTAAGCGGAAGCGTTATGACAACGCGGTTGATGTAGTCGTACGTCTTCACGATCCGACCGATCCAAGTACCGAACGCACGGCACCTCCGAGTTCAGCGCACGTTCAGCTCGATGACGTCCCTCGTACTCTTGATCCAGTTGAGGCTGAGGGAGAGTTCCGTCAGCACGACGGCGTGGTGACGGTGATGATGATGTTACCGGCGCAGGGCTTTGCCTAAGCACTACGACGATATGATCGAGGTGTGTAACTGTGGAGGGGGCACCGCACACGGCTAAGAAATCAACTTGTGTGTCTATGGGGTGCCCCCTCCCCACGTATATAAAGGAGGGAGGGAGGAGGAGGCCGGCCCTAGGAGGGGCGCGCCAAGGGAGTAGGATTCCTACTCCTAGTAGGAGTAGGTTTCCTCCTTTCCTAGTCCAACTAGGAGAAGGGGGAAAGGAGGGGAAGGGGAGAAGGAAGGGAGAGGGGGGGCGCGCCCCAAACCCCTTGTCCAATTCGGACTGGGCTTGGGAGGGGCGCGCGCCACCTCCTGGCTGCTGCCTCTCCTTCCCACTAAGGCCCATTAAGGCCCATTGACTCCCCGGACGAATTCCCGTAACTCCCCGGTACTCCGAAATATACCCGAATCACTCGGAACATTTCCGATGTCCGAATATAGCTTTCCAATATATCGATCTTTACGTCTCGACCGTTTCGAGACTCCTCGTCATGTCCATGATCTCATCCGGGACTCTGAACTATCTTCCGTCATCAAATCACATAACTCTTTAATACAAATCGTCATCAAACATTAAGCGTGCGGACCCTACGGGTTCGAGAACTACGTAGACATGACCGAGACACATCTCCGGTCAATAACCAATAGCGGAACCTGGATGCTCATATTGGCTCCTACATATTCTACGAAGATCTTTATCGGTCAAACCGCATAACAACATACGTTGTTCCCTTTGTCATCGGTATGTTACTTGCCCGAGATTCGATTGTCGGTATCTCAATACCTAGTTCAATCTCGTTACCGGCAAGTCTCTTTACTCGTTCTGTAATGCATCATCCCGTAACTAACTCATTAGTCACATTGCTTGCAAGGCTTATAGTGATGTGCATTACCGATAGGGCCTAGAGATACCTCTCCGACAATTGGAGTGACAAATCCTAATCTCGATCTATGCCAACTCAACAAACACCATCGGAGACACCTGTAGAGCACCTTTATAATCACCCAGTTACGTTGTGACGTTTGGTAGCACACAAAGTGTTCCTCCGGTATTCGGGAGTTGCATAATCTCATAGTCATAGGAACATGTATAAGTCATGAAGAAAGCAATAGCAACATACTAAACGATCAAGTGCTAAGCTAACGGAATGGGTCAAGTCAATC
This sequence comes from Elymus sibiricus, assembly GCA_039707655.1. Taxonomy (NCBI): domain Eukaryota; kingdom Viridiplantae; phylum Streptophyta; class Magnoliopsida; order Poales; family Poaceae; genus Elymus; species Elymus sibiricus. The sequence continues at coordinate 527,545,177 of CM077669.1, read as the reverse complement.
ACATCATTCTCTAATGATGTGATCCCGTTCATCAAATGACAACTCATGTCTATGGCTAGGAAACTTAACCATCTTTGATTAACGAGCTAGTCAAGTAGAGGCATACTAGTGACACTATGTTTGTCTATGTATTCACACGTGTACTAAGTTTCCGGTTAATACAATTCTAGCATGAATAATAAACATTTATCATGATATAAGGAAATATAAATAACAACTTTATTATTGCCTCTAGGGCATATTTCCTTCAAAACTTGCATTGAAAGAAGAGATGTTTGATTGTCTCGTCATGAGTACAAAAACTACACTTCTTGCTTCCTTTCCAGTTGCGTCGAGTGAGGTTGTCTTTAGTTAGCACAACTCCTCTCCGAAGATACCACATAAAAATCTTAACTTTTAGTGGCATCTTCGATTTCCAGATTTGTTTATTATTGGCCACTGGAATCTCTGTGTGCGAGAGTGCACGATACATAGAGTCAACTGCGAAGGACCCAGATGTAGTAAGATTCCAGCGAAACACATCCCGCCCTTCTGTCAAGTTAATCGAATCCAAATGGGATAGAAGATGTTGCCATGACATAAGGCGGGGCCCAACCAAATCCCTCCGAAATGATATATCTGGTGGGGAAGAGCTCATCACATGCGCAAGAGTATCATTCTTATCGCGTACAATGCGGTACAAGGTTGGGTACTGTTCTCGGAGAGTGGTATTTCCTAGCCACTTGTCCTCACAGAATCGTATCTCCGAGCCGTCCTTCATCGCGAAGGATCCGAAACGGAAAATGTGTTTCTTTACCGCCATCGGACCAGCCCAAAAATGCGAGTCATCAGGCTTCCAATATGCCCGGGACAACGCCTTTTGGCCTAAATACTTGTTGCGCAACAGAGTTTGCCAAACACCATCCTCGGTAAGTAGCTTGAACATCCATTTATTAAGTAAGGCATCATTCTTGACCTGGAGGTCCTAAACACTTAAGCCTCCTTGGTCTTTCGGTCGGCAAACGACGCTCCATTTGGTTAGTCTATACTTTTTATTTTCACTATGTCCTTGCCAAAAAAATCTGGATCTGAAGTAATCCAGTCTTTGCAGAACCCCTTTGGGAAGTTGGAAAAATGAGAGCATGTAGAGAACCATGTTGGTGAGGACTGAGTTGATCAAAACTAGTCGTCCTCCAAGGAGAGCAATTTGCCTTTCCAACTGCTCAACTGTTTCTCCAATCGCTCTTCAATATGTTTCCACTCCGCATTAGTGAGACGCCGATAATGAATCGGAATTCCCAAATATTTAATCGGGAATTGGCCTTGTGCACAGCCAAAAAAGTCAGTGTATTGTGCAGCCGTCTCCTTGGCTTCTCCAAAACAGAATAATTCATTTTTGTGGAAGTTGGTTTTCAAGCCTGACATTTGCTCAAAAGCTGAAAGCCAAAGTTTCAGATTTCTCGCCTTATCAAGGTCATGTTCCATAAAAAGAATCATATCATCGGCGTATTGCAAGATAGAGAGTCCTCCATCGACAAGATGTGGCACTACTCCTGCAATTTGACCATCATGTTTGGCGCGTTCGATCAAAGTAGCCAGCATGTCAGCGACAATGTTAAATAAGATTGGAGACAGTGAGTCACACTGACGTAATCCTTTTTTTGTCTGGAAGTAATGGCCTACATTATCATTGACTTTGATAGCCACACTGCCTCCAGTAATAAAATTTTGGATCCACTCACGCCATTTATCGGAGAAACCTTTCATTCTCAGGGTCTGCTGAAGAAAAGACCATTTGACTTTATCATATGCCTTTTCAAAGTCAATTTTCAATACTACCCCACTCATGTTCTTCCGATGCATCTCGTGAACGGTCTCGTGAAGGATAACTACTCCATCGAGTATATTTCTTCCTTGCATAAAAGCCGTTTGGGATGGCCGAACAACATGATCAACAACCACATTGAGCCTATTAGTCGCTACTTTGGTGAATATTTTAAAGCTGACATTAAGGAGGCATATCGGTCTGTATTGTTGGATCCGTACAGCCTCCTTTGTCTTGGGCAACAAAACAATCTCTCCAAAATTTAGCAAACATAGATGCAAGCTTATAGTAGAGCGGTAAAACCGGGGCTCCCCTTGGCAGCCACATCCTGGCCCGACGAAAGAGGGTAAAGGTAATCGCTCTGGCGCGCTTTAGGCCCACCTCCAACGAGATGAAAAAATGGCTCGCTTCAAGTAGCTCGTAGTGGGTCAACCCAGTATTTTTCTTTTGAGAAACACGGTCAACCAGCAGGGAGCAGTTAGTTTACTTCGTTCGGTTCTTCCTTTTCTTTTCATTTGTTTTTCCTTTCTTTATACATATTTCGAAATATTTTTTTATAAATCACTGTACTTATTTTTGTCCACTAATAAAAAGGTATTATTAATCTTTTTTATGAATTTGAGAAAAAAGGAAAATTCATGAATTATAGAAATTCTTCATGTATTCATGAAGATTCAAAAATCTTTGCAAACTTAAAAAAATACAAAAAACATAGAAGAATGTTCTATTATTATTTAAAAATTATATTGTTTTAAAATATTAACATTTTCGAACGCGTTCATGAATAAGTACGGTTCTGCTCATCGAGTTAGCTTAGCCCATGACTAGGGACATGGATAATCTGCTCCCTAGCTCGAATACATATACATGAATAGTACATTCTAAAAAATAGTAAATAAAATGAAATAGCTCCTTGTGTGATATTTACATGTTGGAACAGTTTTACTAGGGTCGTGAGTGAGCCCGCATTTGACGCTTAATTGCGTCAAATTGGCAATATAAGAAAAGCAGCATTACAATGATGTCGTGCGGTCACAATCAAATGAAAGAATTTCGAATTCTTCTCACCAAACATTACCTAGCGAATGGTCGGTCGAGAATTGCACAAGGTGGTCCTTTAGAATCAATAAAAAAAATTGGGGACATAAAGCGAGCTTCTATCTTCCGCCCCACCAAGGGTCTGGTACTTAGTGTTTTGAATCTATTTTTTGTGAAAAGGATACAGACCTATTATAAAAGTTCACCGGAAGTAAAGATCACCTCAAACATAAAAAAGATCACATCGAGATTTTGTGACCCCGAGAGACCACTGTCACTGCCAGAACGAGCCACCAACCTGCCGTTGTCGCCACTCCCCCACCAAGCCGGCTAGACCTTGTTGATGACACCCGACAAATCTTTGTGCACGTGCACCTAAGGACCAATGCCCCGGAGATACAATCATTGTCGTTGTACGCTTGAATAGATATTATGCACATGGCTCCAAATCTCGCCAGACAACGAGAAACCCTAACCTCACCGTCCCAAGGAGACAGCAAGCATGTACGTCAAAGCTACATTGACTATATGTCAAGACAGATGAACTTGAGGAGGTTTGGGGCCTGGAAGACAAAATCAAAGAAAAAGGGTCGTCATCCGCCCGAGCACCACACCCTGTGAGGACTAAAAAAACATAATCTGAACTACTAACCGGAGATGAGGTATCGGGATTCCCCTCCCTGCCACCGACTGCCGGAGCAGCATGCGAAGGGGAGGCGAATCCACGGGCTCTTCGGCGAAACCTGGAGGTGAGAGTTTGCCCTAGCCGCCAAAGGGATATGGAAGGAGCCACCTAGTGTTTTGAAACTTAATCAAGAGGCGAGAAATCCCTTCGCTCCAAGCATTGAGCTCATATATAAGATTTCCAAACTTCATGCAAATAAGGGTACAATTGAGGGCGAAAACAAGGCTCACTCTGACAATTTTCAACAACTTGCAAAAAGGAAAGATTGTAATCCAAAAGTTTTCAAAGCAAGATATTTGGCCTTGCGTGCTATGTGCCGCATTCGCGTCATCCAGTTTCCTACAATAACTAGAAGCATAGGCGCGGGTTGTTGCACCCGGGTTTTTTTTCGCCGAAGCGGTGGCAATTATTATACTATCGATTGTAATCGGATTGCCCTGGTTCTGACTCTGCTTTGCATCTCAAAGGAGAATGAATGAAATGTTGGTAAACAGCATGTTGTGAAGAAATTATGGAATTTACACTGGAAAAAAAAACCTTCTTTTTATAGGCACATAATTACCATGAGAAAAAAATTTACAAATACAAAAAGTGACAATCAGCATAGTCTCTTGTAATTGGTGCAATCGAGGTTCCAGTTTATTATGCACATGTTCTACATTCAATATGTGCAAACTGGCAAAATTTTACTCATCCAACAAACTACTAATAATAAGAAATAATACTCCCTCCGTCCCATAATATAAGTCATTTTGAAGATCTTGATGCGAACTACATACATATAGACGTATTTTATAGTGTAGATTCACTCATTTTGCTCTGTATGTAGTCCATAATTGAATATCTAAAAAGACTTATATTTAGGAACGGAGGGAGTAGGTACAGCCTATAAAAGCATTCTAAACCATGGCTTTGGTGGAACTAAAATGGAAAATGGATGAATTAATAAGCTTCGTTTATGAAGAGATAGCTTCAACACCAAGAGATCAACTGACAATGGAATAGATGATTCGCCAGGTGTCATTGGGATGTACTCAACTCCAAGCAATCTTCATCCGCTTCCCAGCAACCACCAAGAAAAATTTGCATATCTTTTGTTCCGGAGCTAGCCAACACACTTAGCTTCATCTTGAAAGTACAGAAACAATTCCCACCGGTTCTGAATGTTCTACCGAGCCAGCTGCAAAATTTCGAATAAAGATTCTAGTCGAGGCAAAAGGACACAATTAGACTTTATTCTGGACTCCCTTTTAGGTTGAAATTGCCATGTGCGCATGTGTATAGATATAGCAAGGAGCATCACCAAACAACCACCAGTATGAATCCTGGCCAAGTTGCAATCAAGGCCAGCACACTGCGTGTGCAAGCGCACATGGAAGCATCTCTAGAACGGAGGCCAAATCGATAACATACGCCATAGAAACATCGATAACATGGAAGCATCCCTTGATGGGGAATGGATCACACATATTTTGGCGGTCTACAATTGCATGCCTCAAGCCGACACTAATAATCTCTAGACAAATATCATAGCAACTGCGGCGAGGATGGCGCCGGGCAGGTAGTACTTGGTTGAGGCCGCCATTGCCTCGCCGCCGGAGGAGATATCCAGGGATATCGGCTGACGTTTCGCCCCTCCGGGAGTAATAGGCAAGGGCGCGAAGGACTTGATCTCTGCGTCCGCTCCCCGACCCTTCACCGGTGGAGCCGGTGCTGCTGCCGCAGGTTCGACTGCAGGGGTGAACGGCGGCGTTGCCGCCACGGCCGCGACAAGGGCCGCCACGATGGCGACAGCAGCGAGCTGCCGAACCATCTCACCACAGCGGCAGTCAGTCAGCAGGCGCAGCGAGCAGCGTGGGGCGCGGGGAGGCGGCGGAGATGAGAGAAGGCGAGGCAGAGGCGACGGAGCGTGGGCTCTGGGCAAAGCTGCGTGCGTACGAGGCAGGGGCCTGTGCGGGAGCATCTATATACTATATCGCTTTAGCGAGCTGGCGCAACCGCTCGCTCAGGCTCTAGAGTTTCTATTTTTCTTTCTTTCTTAGCTGAGACTAGATACATCCATATCTAAAGAAATCCAAGACAATAATTTTGGGACGGAGGGAGTAGTACAAAAGGGCACGCCAAATGTGTATGTGCGTGCGGACGAGTTTGTTCATGTACTTTTAATTAAAAAGTTCAGGCTGTTCAAAGAAATGACTATCAGGATAGTACAAAAGGGATAACGCGCGACAGGCATTACATCATCATATACCAGGCTGGTCGGCACCTCCTTTCCGTCAGGACCCGCAGGGCCAACTTCGTTCATATGCTCCGTATCAAAGCGAATATACCGGGTCTTGAGCATCGCCCATGCTTCCCATGCTCCCTCCTGACAGGCCGACACTTACCAAGCTTGTGTTCGGCGCCGAGCTCCTTTAAGAGCAACTCTAGCAGACCCCGCATCCCGCCGGCCCGCAAAACGCGTTTGCAGTTCGCGCAAAACCGCTCTTGCGGGCTGCCTCGGGCTGGCACAGATGCAGACCCCCCAAACGGATCCGTAAAAAAAATATTCGCGGCCAGCCTCCAGTCTAGCCGCTGCCGCCCCTTCCTCCAGCCGGCCGCACCGGCCACGCCCAACACCGTCGGCCGCGCCGCGTCGCCCGTAGGCCATGCCCTGTTGCCCGTCGGTCGCGTCCCGTCGCCCGTCGGCCATGCCCCGCCCCTGTCGGCCGCGCCCCATCACCGCGCCGGCCGCGCCCAGCCTCGCCGGCCACGCCCCGTCGCCTCCGTCGTCCGCACACAGCTTGCCGGCCACGCCCCGTCGCCTCCGTCGTCCGCGCCTTGCTCTATTGCCAGCCGAGTCGTGCCCCTTTGCCTGCCGCGCCGGTAGGATTCCGGCGGCCAAGCTGAGGTCATGGGAGGCCACGGCGATGTCGAGCTCGTCCAATTTGAACCGGTGGCGATCGATTGCGGCGTCTAGGGGCCTTTTCCGGTGTGCGGTGATGAATTCCGGCGAGTTTAGGGCGGATTCCGGCAAACTCCGCGGCGGCGTGTTTGCTCGGACGAGGTTTGACCGGTATACGGGGCCCCCTAGATTCGGCCTTCAAACCTCCAAAGATAAGGGTTTCGGGTGCGCATTTGCAGTGGCCCTTAAAAATTTTGCGGGTTGGACCGCTTTTACGGTTTCTGTTCTGGACACTTTTTTCGCCCAAAACTGTAAAACGCAAAAATTTTACGGGTTTGACCACTTATGCGGGGTCTGCTAGTCTCCAACAGACGCGCTATATAAGCCGCGCGTTGAAAAAGATTCCTAAATAGTGTGCTCGTGACAAAAAATAGCGCTCCAGCAGAAGCTGTAAAATAGAGCACGTAAAAAATGAAGCTGCAAATTTAGTGCACGCGGGCTGCCGGGCCGCAAATTTGGGGCGCCGGCTTGTGCGCGCGGGCAGCTGCATGTGGGGCTGCGGGGTTGGGCGTTGTGTTTTTGTGCGTCTGATAAACCTCCCACGCGCAAAAACGCTATTTCGGTGCTGCAAAACTTTTTTAGCACGTCGCGCTAGCCCGCGTCTGTTGGAGATGCTCTAAGGCGCTCGGCAAGTTCGGGCATGCCTTCCGGCACATTCTCTTCTTCGGGCCACAACGCCGTGAAGATAACCTTCCGAGCTCGCTCATGCTCCTTGGATAGCTGCATCAACATGTCCTCGGACGGTGGACTAAGGGCTTCTTGCGGCTCACCCGTCAGCAGAACTGCATGAAGCAAAAATATTAGTCCAATATGGTCAAAGTTTTCATACATAAAGCTCTCCTCTTGATTGACGGAAAACACTTACCGGACATGGCTTCATTCATTTTCTGATTTTCGCCTCAGCGGCGGCCAGTTGAGCCTTTACTTGCTCAATTTCTTGAGTTTGCAGCTCGGCTTTTGCCTTCAGCACCTGAGTTTCTTGTGATTCGGCATAGCGCCGAGAGAAATGCTACACTTACGGGCTGATTCCTACTGAATGAAGTTACGGGCTGAGCTGTGAAACACTGATTGGAGACCAGGAGGGGTTGGGACCCGCACTGAAAATCAGAGGGGGAAAGAGATTGGTGGAGAGGAGTCCGTAGGTGGTTTCCGTGGGATCTTGCCCGTAAGTGTAGAATTATTGCGCTTGTCCTCGCGCGCTTGTCGGAGGTCCTTTTCCAGTTGACCATTGACTTCTGTTGCTATGGGAACATGTAATGTTTGTTGGAGTTAACCACGAGTAGGGACCGGTCCGGTACGGACTTGGTGCAATCACCGAGTTATACAGGAGTAGGTTAGCTTATCTTCTACTCCCTCCGTTCCTAAATATAAATCTTTGTAGAATTTTACTATGGACCATGTACGGATGTATATAGATGCATTTTAGAGTGTAAATTCGCTCATTTTGCTCCGTATATAGTTCATAGTGGAATCTCTACAAAGACTTATATTTATGAATGGAGGGAGTATATATACTTGTGTACCCCTGCGTTGTAACAGCAGATCAATCAAAGCAATAAAACAAAGGCACGTCACGGGCCTTTAGCCATTTTTGTTTCTCCTTGAGTATTTCGAATTTCAATCTGAATTTTTTAGGGCTTGTCGACATATGTGCTGTGAACCTCCATGAATTTTTTCAAAAAAAAATGACAAGTTTAAATTTAAACTTTATAAGTTGGTATCATGGTAGCATCTAAGGAGTAGTATCATGTGATACTTTCCCCCTTTAGCCATCAACTCGTGTGTTCTCGCGTCCATGTTTCCGGCGACTTGTACGTAGCAGCCGGCTGATTGCTAGTTTCAACTAGCTAGCTTTGAACGTACGTTTCCAATCCAAGAATCGATCCACGTCTACGACTCTACGCAAAGTACTCGTCTACGAGCAGTGCGACGTATATCGGGACCTAGTGCCAATAATTAATATCAGAGCAAGGTTGATCTTCTAGTAATGGAAGGTCATAACGGGCAAGGAGATGGTGGAATCGTCCGGAGCGGCTAATGTACTTGCCGTACATTTGATCACGAGAACTTCGGGGTCTGGAAGTCCCTAATGGAGTGTGGTCTTCGCCAACGAGCTATGGGACGCGGTCGATCCAGGAGACGATGCGTTCAAGAATGAGGGAGCCGAGCACCGGAAGGATCGGCAGGCGGCGTCGACGATTTACTCGGTGATGCTGAAGGATGTCCTCCAGCACCTGATTGCCAAAGCAACGGCGAAGGAGGTGTGGGATACGCTGAAGTTCATGTTTGAGGGACACACCCGCGTCAAGCAAAGCCAATCTCCAAACTCTCCTAAGGAACTATGAGACTTTGGTCATGGGCGACGATGAGTCCGTGGATGCGTTCGCTTCACGGGTGGTAACTCTCTTCAATCGGATTCGCGCGCTTGGAGAAAACCTCACGGAGGCCTCGGTTGTCCGTCGGTTCTTGCGCGCAGCCCCGGTACCTGCAAATTGTCACGGCGATCGAGCAGTGTGTCGATCTCGCGACTCTCTCCATCGACGACATCATCGGACAATACAAGGCTCACGATGAACATATGTGGTACAGTCTTGGGGATGGAAGGAACGACGAGCTACTGATGCTCACAAAGGCGCAATGGATCACCCTAGAAAAGCAAGGCGAATCCAAAAGCAGCAACAAGAAGAAGGGGAAGCAGTGTTCCGCGAGAAAGAACTTCGCCGACTCGGACAACGACTCAGAGGATGAGGCTGCACCACCACCGAGGAGAAAGTTTGACATCAGAAAAGTGAGGTGTTATAACTGTGGCCTCCTCGCCACTTCAAGGCTGACTGTGAGGAAGCACCAAAGCAGAAGGCGCTAATGGCCCAGCAAAGAGATGATGGTGACATGATGTTGATGAGTGAACTCGTGGATGAGGAGGATCCAGTTCTTCGAGTGCCGGCTAAAGGAATTGTCGCACTCGTGAAAGAAAATTTTTGCCATCATGATCACGGTTCGGAAACTCGTGTCGATGCTACGGATGCGGGGGTGATTCCGAAGCTTACGACAATGCTATGGACGTAAGTGCTATTTTTGCTGGAGCGAAGGAAGTGATCGCTGCATGTGCACGACCGAAAGAGCAGTTCAAAAGATTACCAGGCGAGCCGAGACGCAGGACGGACTACGCTCGGACCAGGAGAGCATTGCACTCACATGGCGGCAGACGCGGCAAGGAGCGGCATAGGGTACACCGTGTCAGATAGCGTGGTGAGCGCAGGCATCGTGTCGCACGCCGCATCGCTCTCAGCAAGCACGCATGGCAGCCTAGTTGCTGGCGATGGTAGCACAACAGAGCAACCCAAGGCAGGAACAGTACGTACAAGACATGTACAACAGCTCTACCAGGAGGAAACTCACCACTACGTGAAAGCCTAATATGTGGGCTAGAAAATGGGCACGGTCCAGTAAGAAAAGATGGACCAAAAGTGGAGTCTTCAGATGGGAGAGAAGCGAGCCAGGGAGCTAGTCTATCTAGCAGTATTGTGGACACAAACCCTATGTGACGGGTCAGAAGAGGAGCTGGACCAGGACAGAAGCCAAAATGCTGGTGGTGATGGGCAAGGTCCATTGCCTGGTGGCCTGCGTGGGGTTTCGCCTGGTGGCCTGTGTGTGGACAAGAGCTCAGCTACAGCTGCGGTGTTGCCGAACAGTCCAGCAGGGACGTCGACAGCGCATGTAGAGGGAAGGGCACCATGTTGAACCGAACATCTACGGTCGGTATTACACCCATATCCGGAGAAAATTCTTCGGCCGCTTGACCTGGTAAAGGTGAAAATGAGTGGGCAATGGTGTCTACCAAGCGCCAAGGAACCGGCGAAATTTGTGGACGCGAATACAAATGAGTGTTGGCGTCAGGCTATGGAAAAGGAGTTGAGGTCGATCCGAGACAACAAAGAGTCGGAGCTCGTGGATCTTCCCAACCGACATAATGCCATGGAGCTCAAGTGGGAATTTAAGATCAAAAAAGGTGTTGAAGGGAATTGTTTGAAGCACAAAGCGAGGATAGTAGCCAAAAGATACATGAAAGAGGAAGGCATGAACTTCGAAGAAGTGTTCATTCCCGTTGCAAAGATGGAATCGGTGAGATTACTCATCGCTCTCGCGGCTCAGGAATCATGGAAGATACATCACTTGGATGTAAAATCCGCATTTTTGGACGGTGAGATGGAAGGAGATGTGTATGTGAATCAACCACCGTGTTTCATCAAAGAGGGAGAAGAGCACAAGGTACTGAAGTTACACAAAATCTTGTATGGGCAATGGCAAGGACCTCGGGAGTGGAACATCAAACTTGATCGGACATTGATTCCTCTTGGATTTGAGAAAGCCCCACTAGAGTATGCAATGTACAAGCTGGTTAGACACCTCACCTTTGCAGCCAAACACCCCACGTCGCATTCATCTTCTTGTGTGACACTCCTAGGTCTCCAGCTAAAAAGCTTCTTCGGGGGATCTGTTGGGGATGTTCCCCACGCAATAACCCGGCCCAGGCATGACCCGGCCGCCCCTGGTGGCTCGTAGGGGCTCAGTTGTTTGAGTGCCACCAATCAACAGGCCCAAGGCCCAGAGGTGACTCTTCGAGGAGGCGGGCTCATACTGGGCCTCTAGCCGGCTCAACAAGACGGCTCGAAAGGAATCTTCCTTACTTGGAAGGGGAGATAGATGGGAATTAGCCTAGGTCAAGGGTCATTGTGCGACCCAGACTCTGTTGTAAACTCAGGGCGTCCACCTATATATAAAGGGGAGCCCCTGAGGGAGAAAGATTAAGTGACAATCAATCGATAGTTAGGTCAAGCGAAATCGCTCCCTTGTAATCGATACCCAAACACTATCAATCAAGCATGAGTAGACTTTTACCGCGCAGCCCACCGCGATGCCGCCGCCAGACGCCCGCCACCACGCCGACGCGCCCTGCACTCGCTCATCACCGCCATCCGAAACCCCCCGGCCCGCGCCGGCCGTCTTTGAAGGAGGGGTGAGAAACCCCGCCACCGTCGACGTCGACCGGGCTTTTCCCGGCGGCGCGAACCGGCGGCGGCGAGGGGAGGGAGGCCGGCCCGACGGCGACGCAAGGGTTAGCCCCCCCCCCCCCCCCCCCCCCCCCCCCGCACCCGCCCCGGTCGCTCACGGCAGCGACGCGGGAGGGGAGGGGACGGGAGACCCTGTGTCTACGTGAAAGCTTGCAGGAGCTTTCATTCAGAAAAGTAAAAAAAGTTGTATTTTACATATGAATCCTTCTATGTTCATTCGCATAAAAAATACATCTATGTTTATCATGCAATAGTGAATCACACAGAAGATGAAATGTGTTGATTTTCATGAAATCAAAGCTACCAAAACAGAAATACATATGGCCGTGTGCATCTCAATTATGCAGAGGCCGAGTGTAATGCTTAAGTACTTTAAATAATAAAGCGCCCTTATCGAACAAAAACCGAAACACCTAATTTTTTTTATCTCCGTAGCAACACATGGGCACTTTGCCTAGTCGATGTACTAATAAAATTATACAACCAGCCGGAGGTGGGACCCTCGATCGTCCCGGTCGCAGCAGACCTACGCTCGTCGGCAATCAAAGCAAAAAATCATGGCAACCAGCGGGGCGAAAATTACATGAATGTACAATCCCTAAAAATTTCAATGAAAGTTCGAAATGCACATTGAGAAACCAAAAAGATAAATTCAGCATGTTACACTATTCAAATCTGGATTTTATCTTTTTTTTTCTCCATGTGCATATTGAATTTGGACCTGAATTTTATAGGGTTTATAGGAACACTCCTTGTGAATATTCAGAAGTTTTTGAAATATTTGAAATTGTTTTTTTTAATGGTATCATGGGAGCATTCGGGAGTTGGTATCACATGATACTCTCCCCACTCCCTTGCTCCCTGGCTTGTGTATTTGATGCAAGCAAAGCACAACAAGGTCGAGGACGAGGGCGGGGCTGTGCTACTCTTGGAGTAATCCATTGACCTGCATGCGCCCGTGCTACTTGGGTTAATTAGTTTAAGCGCATAAAATAGGGACACCTCCGGCGATCATAGATGAGCTACTGAAATCGTTCGTAGGACAAAAGCCCCAGCGCAAACCCCTCACTTACACGACAAACCATAGTTGGGCCGGGAAACCCTAATTTCATGCACTAAGGGGCTATTTGGATGGCAAGTTTATAGGAAACTAGTTCTCGTTCAATTCGATTTCTGGTCTGTGAATGTTGGACGAAAGCCGTGGTATGCCCTTGAAATATATGATGGTGTTTCCTTATATTTTCTCAACCAAACAAGGATTAGTATTTAGTTGCCTTAACAGAAAAAAAACAACCAAAACTGGTTTCCCTCAAAATTCTCCAAAAACTGATTTTGTAAAATCTCACGTATAAATATTGAAATCTAAACAACCACTAAGGGCATCTCCAACAATGCTGACACTCAAACTGCCCGTATCCGTTCGGACCGTGCGGTCCGGACGTGATTTGCCATCCAACGCGGTACCCCATCGATCCGCAGACTGGTACAGATGTTTGTTTCCCGCAAACTGGAGGCAAACCAGGGGTACTTCCCGGGCGTTCGGGTAGCTTTCACGCACACATCCGACAACCTGGTCCCACCGAGAACCCTCTCCCTCGCCCGTGCCATTTCCCATGCGAAGTTTGTTGCGCATTCATCCCGCTCCAAAGCGTCGGCGCCACATTCATGCCGGCCCAAAGCAAACATGACCTCTTACTGGTGCCGACATTGAAATGGCGCACTAGCCGAGAGCGCCACCGGCAAGAAAGAAGAGGACGCTGTGGGGTTATGAATGACTCGTAGGTAGGTTTTCAGGATCGCTTCTTGATCAACTAGTTGCGACCCCCTCTATGCATAGGATTTATCTTATCTTGTTCTAATATTCGTAGGACTGGATGGTTTACATTGCTTAGCTGCTTGCTGCAAGCTCATCACTTGATCATATTCCAAACCATAAGTATTGTTAGTCTTGATTCCCCTTGTAATGTACTTGCTGAGTCCCAGAAGGCTCACAGATACCACAACAATCCCAGATGTAGGTACAGGTAAAGCGTCGCTCTAAAGTGAGAACATGGTACGTTCTTTTTGGAATACTTTCTTCGACGAAGATCATTAGAAGCCTCGGATTAGCAGGGTGGACGTTGCTTATTTCTGTTGCCTCTTTGGCATATTTTCTTCTTGTCCATACTCGGATCTCTGCCTTGTATGTTGCAATGATTGATGTAATGTTCGGTCATGTTGACCTCTGATTGGTGAAATATTTATGTATCGACATATGTTGCCATTATCTTATCTTGTATTACTCTTCTATTCATGAATAATTGTATTTTTTGTGATGTCCACCATGTTACCAACATATGTCGATGTGTATGTTATGTAGTCATCTGTTGGGGCGACCAATATGCGTTTTAGCGAGGATTGCAAAGTCTTCGTCAAGGCTAGGACCGCATGTTGGGTGTTACAGGAGGAACACTGGTACAACCTCACCTTCCTTGAGCAGCACTGGTTGGTGGAGGGCCAAATCTATGCCGAGCGCACGAGCGAGGAGGCGTGGCCTTAGAGAACCCCAACTTCGTCGCCGAGCAGCGGGCGCTCTACGGGGCCGCTTGCGGTTGTGCCACCAACGCGGTCACGACATTGTCGGACATGGAGGCGGCGCTGGCGATCACAGTGAGAACGTCGGCAGTTGCGCGTCCTTAGATCCGCTAACAAGGCGTCGTTGGAGCCGGTGGCACAACGAGCACCCCCCCCCCCCCCCCCCGCGTCTGCGTCCATCATCAACCCCACGCCCGTCGGTGCGGACAGATTACGGCCTCCGGTGAGAAGAAGTAGGTCATATGAGATGGCAAGGCCTCGAGTCAGTGAGCCGGTCTGTGTCCCGTGTCCTACTTTTCCTCGCCGGTGATTGCACCTTCACTCTATGGGGCTCAACTGACCGCCGGACATGGAGACAGCCCCCGACATTGGCACAAATTGGAACAAGAAGGACACGGAGGATGTGGCGCCTTAGATTTAGACTAGTTTAGGTCGGACATTTTTGTTTAATGAAATATGTCGAAAATGTAAATAATGTGCTATGCTTTAGATAAAAATCATCTGTTTTGCATGTATTTCCTCCTGTTTGTTCAAATCTGGTTTAAAATGTATGCGGAGCATGGTTGGATGGCCGGCTACAATATCACTGTCCACGGAGGCGACCTATGTGGACGGATACGGTGTCCATTTAGAGGGTTAGCATTGGAGATGCCCTAAAAAAACATTGTAAGCTACAAACAAATTAGGAAAAAGAAACAAACCTACAGAAAATTGCCATGATAAACTACAAAAAGGGAAAATCAAACATGGCAAATTTGCATGTCAATTAAAAGAAAAACATGGGAATTTTACATTGTACACTGAAACAAATATATTTTAAAGTTGTCACAATTTTATAAATTTAAGCTACCATGACCAACAAAAAATTATTTGCCACGGTAATAATAAAATTTTCATGCCACTAAAAATAAAATTGCCGTGTTCTTATTGAAAAAGGCCATACTCTATGTTTTTCTTGTCATAACACAATATCGCAGAAATACAAAATTGCCATGATTGAAATAATAGAAATGACATACCAGTAAAAAAATGTGATGCTCTTATTAATAAAATGGCCATGCTCATAATTTTACTTTGCTATAACAAAAGAATCACATACAAAAATTTGCGATGATCGAAACAATAAAAATGCCATGCTAGTAAAATTGCCACGATAGTATGGAAAACAAAAAAAAACACAAAAAATGAGATGTGCATAGGAGAAATTCCCTACAAAACAAATGGAACCGGGTATGCATAAAAAATTCCATGGTAGGGAAACTACTGACTAGCAAATGAATGTTTATACGGTTACGTGTCGGCCTGATTGTTTGTTCATAACTCTGGTGCTAGTAAATCCTCCAGACATGATTATGCAAGGCAGTGACAACACAAATTGCCCGGCATGATGTACATAATATGCCATACATTTCAGACGTGTAAAAAAATGCAACCGAAAACTGCATTGCCATCTAAAACTGCAGTGGCCCTTCCGATCATGCTTCTGTATGTTTGCCCCCAAAGAGCATGCTTGCTTCTGTTATGTTTGCCTCCAAAGAAGACGCGTTGGTTATGAAATTTTGTTTGTTTTTCACAAGCAGGCGAGGATAGATAGATTAGACTAGTAGTACTAGAAGTGGTAATGTAAGTAGGTCAGAATCCATTTCATTAGCTGCTTGTGGAGGTTGTAGTTCGTGTTTGCTTTTGAGTGTTCCCCATTAATTGTATCAGTTTGGCCACTGTAATTTGAGGTTGTTTGTTGTAACTCCTGGCCGGTTGATGACTTTGTTAATTCAAAGCCGATCCGCAAGCCTTGGTTCTAAAGAAAATAATCTCATAATTTGATGGAGTGCTATAAAGTGTTTATCTTATTTTTGTCCTTTCTATATATGTAGTGTAATTAGGGTATCCAGCTTCGGCACTCAAGGCTTGGTAAACCCAAAGAGGCAATATAATACGTGCAGCAGTGTGCAAAATGCCCAGCGGTCACAGGCTTGCTTCCCATTTTTGAAACGGAAAGGATTTGACAACCGGGGGAGGCTACATCTCTCAAACTGAGAGAGGGGAGGCTGCAT
Organism: Elymus sibiricus; assembly: GCA_039707655.1. Taxonomy (NCBI): domain Eukaryota; kingdom Viridiplantae; phylum Streptophyta; class Magnoliopsida; order Poales; family Poaceae; genus Elymus; species Elymus sibiricus. Next base: position 527,529,006 of record CM077669.1, on the reverse strand, counting down.
CTCTCAAACTGGGAGTAGTTGTACAGTAATGTAAGTAGGTCTCTCCATAAATACACGAGCCACAAAGAAAAAGCTTGAGGCAGGAATTGAATTCTGCTGGAAGCTAGGTGCAGACGCCGGATCGTGGAGCAGGGATAGCCCAAATCTTCTGCAGCAGCGGCATAATCACGATGCTGACATGTCACATCCGGGCGGCTCTATGTGAAGTACTACTCCTATATCCAAGCTGGAATATGGCAGCGAACACTTGTAGTACAGAATTATTTAAACAACGCCAACATCACTCTCTGCCTCCTTCCCTGCCCGTTGCCCCCGTGGTACTAGTACTTGGGTTAATTAGGTTATTATATGAGAGGATAAAATACCCCACCTTCTCCCTATATAATCGCCTCCCCACTCCATAGTCCATACCTCCAGCTCCACTGTCCTCCTCCTCTCCTCACGTGAACGTCCTCCTCCTCACGCGCGGCGCGACCCACTCCAGCTGCGTTTGCTGCGCAGCGTTCGTCCTCCTGCGCACGCGCCTCGTGTTTGTAAGTGCTCCTCTTTCTTCTGTTCATGCATTCTGATCTGCTAGGCATCACGGGTTCTTGTGCCCCTTAAGGCCTCCTTTGGTTTGGAGGAATTTCTCGGGAATTCTATAGGATAGGATTCTTGTAGGATTTTTTCCTTTAATGCCCTTTGGTTCATAGGAATGCATTTCTATTCCTACATAGGATTGGTTCCTATCCTCCACATTTCAAAGGAAAATAAAAAAGAGCCTAGACTCAATGGAAAAATTCCTATGGTGTGAACCAAATGACATCTCTTTTTCTAATCCTACTCATAGGATTTGAGATGCATGTCATATCATTTCCTACAAGTTTCCTATTCCTATGATAATCCTATCCTATGAACCAAAGGAGGCCTAATTTCTCACCTAAACCTTGCGGCATTTGTTGACTCACCGCAGGAGGATGGCAGCTCTCAAGGATGCCTTCGCACACCATTTCGAGGTCGTGGCCATCCTTGCGGGCCTCTTCGTCTTCGTGGTCCTCCTCACTCTGTCGCCGCCGGTGCAGGGCTCGCTCCGTCCGCCCAGCGTTTGCGTCGCACCATACGTCTACTACGAGCGGATCGGCATGATACAGCCCTACATCTTGTTCTCCATCCTCGTCTCCGGCCTCCTCACGTCCAGCCTCAAGCGCCGCACCGCCGCAGCCGACGCGCCCCCGCCGACTCTGTGGGTCCGAGCATATGGGATGCTGGCTCTCCTCCTGTCGTTCGTGAGCATCGTTCTTCTCGCGGTACTCTCTTTCTACCTGGCGCAGGTGAGGTCTTCGACCTTCTCTTGCTGGAGCGGGGCAAGCAAGGCCTCTGCCTGCATCTTCGGCACCTTCGTTGGCGTAGTGTGTGTGGCTACCTACTATGAGCACGCGACGGTCATCATATGGGCTGCTTAGTAGTCTTTTCGATTATGGCTCGACTATTACCATGTCATTAGTATTGCTGTCTTTCCAATTATCAGATGATGATGGGTATGTGAGGTGTGAGGTATCCTACCTATCTCCTTTGGATGTATGCATTATTGAACTTTCCTTATATACTATGTGCACCGGAGTGTTAGTGGAGAAAATCATCATGTAATAATCAATTTCAGTTGTTAACTTGGTCACCTTGGAATGATTCAGTTTCTGCCATCCGCTTCTGCTATACACTGTATACACTGTATTCAAGTCCAGCTCTATATATAGATTATTCCTTGGTCACATGCCATCCACTTGCCTCCCCGACCATGCATGCTATATGTACACGATGGAGTATGCAACCGTCGTATCTGTCAAGTACGCACTTGTCACGTAGATATTTTATGCATGCTTAATTTATCAGCGACGACTTCTAAATACCGAGCCAAACAAGGTTCTTTGTAGCATTGCCAGACTAAAGCACTGCGTACGCAAGCAAAAAAGTACTACAAGTGCACTGCTCTATACAGCCACCCCCCACTCCCAGGGTGGATTGTCAAATCACGTTAATGAGTGAAATGGCAAATAAACGGCACCCGCAATTCCCATTTAGTCAGATTTAGTTAGCTCGATAGTTTATTTTTTTCCTTTATTTTTATTATTATTGAACCATTCGATCAATAGGTGGGCTTAAATGGGATTAAACAGGACCCGGTTTACATCCCTGTGAGTGATGCAGCGCACTCCAGTGTTGCACCGTATGGCAGAAGAGCAGAGCAGTCCACATCGAGCTGTATTCCAAAATCTCTCACAGCCACGAGCGAGCCTTCTTGTTGGTGAAGAGTCGTGCTTGGGTTGGAGCTGAATTCTAAAGGAAAATTGTGAGCAGTAGGAAATTACCCAGTTTGTACAACATTATTTGCACCCACGAAACAGTAACAATGAAATGAAACTAAGAGAATGTACAACCGGAGCCCTCAAATCAACCTTAAACGCCCGGCCAAACTGCCGAGAGTAAAAATTGGCACCTAACTGGGCTCCCCAGAACCAGCCCAATTGCCCGGGCTGTCCCGAAGCCGCCATATCTAGTCCATATGTGGGGCGGATATGAGAAGCCCAGGATTCGCCCGGACACTGCCGCCACGTTGGACTGACCAGCTATATATGCCCCACGCCGCCCTCATCACCGCCCCCACAAAACCCCACACGCTCCGACGAACCCTACTCAAACCCTCAGTCTCTCAGTCCCCTCTACGCTCCCCTCCCATCTCCTCCACTTCCTCTCCCTATCTCTCCCGCCCCCTCCGTCATGGCCTGCTACGGCCACAACTCCGATAGCAAGACCGATCACATGGACAGGGAAGACCTCGTGAAAGAAGAGGACTTCGACTCCGGAAACGACGCGCCGGACAACGAGGAGCTTGCGCTCCACATCGCCATCAACCCACTAACCGATATCATGGTCTAATAACATGTACGCGTGGGTATCTCGGGTACATGTACCCCTTTTTAAAAGGTGTGGCATATATGGGTATACACAAATAAAATTCACATCGAGGTATGTATATAGAGATATATCTTGAGTATGAACACAGTTTTGGGGGGATTTGAGTATATGCACTAAAAAATATATTGGACTATGTTTGTAGGTATGTAAAACATAGAATAAATCATTGGGTATATACGTACCCAAGTACAAGTGTTCAGACTAATTGACTATAGTATAATTTTTCAATAAAATAAATTGTTTATGAATTTACTAGCATGCATTACTATAGAAGAAACGCCATGCAATTTTGTTTTGGAAATGAATTATTGCTAGGAAATTAACATAATATTATTTTTTGCAAAGAAATCATTAACGATTGAGGGTACTAATGCATGCAAACAAAACATGAAAAAACATTATTTTGTCGATTGTAAGCCATGCTCTAACGAATATGACTTGTCCGATCCCTGGTTGGAGGTGAGCCATTTCGGGTGGGCTTTCCTATCTTTTTCGCTATCCGCGTTGATCCGATATTGTTGGTCCCCGTGGTCACCCAGAATGCACATTGAAACATCTTGGTCGGACGCACATTTGAGCAGGCGGAAACCGTAGAGTGGGCTAGCTTGCGGCCAGCCCTCCGGCCGCTGATACCGGACTATCCAGACAGCGTTTCTTGGAGTCTTTCACCTTCGGATGTTTTCTCTGTGAGCTCGACATACCATGCGTTATGCCGTATGCCAACCATTCCGTGGACCACGCCTCTGTGGAAGGCCTCGTTGCCCCTGAAGAGCAAGATCTTTGTGTGGCAATTGTTGCTGGACCAGCTTCCCTCTAAGACGGAGATGCTTAAGAGGCACAGACCTAGTAATGGCTTGTGCCGCCTCTGTGATGTACCAGAGACCGGGTCCCACATCCTTTTCTCATGCGTTGCGGTGAACGTCCTCTGGAGTTGCGTCCACGAGGCCCTAGGGCCAGACTGGGAGGCCCTCACTACTAGGGAAAACCTTATACACAGAGGTATAGTAGTAGCGCTGGTTGGAACAGAGCGCTACTGCTACTTAGTAGGAGCACGCTTCAACAAAGCCCGCTGCAACTATAGTTGTAGCAGTAGCGCGTCTGCGCGAAAAAGCGCTACTACTATAATTCCCACACTGTTGCCGGTAGGCTAGGAATAGTAGTAGCGTGGCTGCAGAAAGCCCGCTACTGCTAAGTGTCTTGTAGTAGCGCGTTTCCTGTATAGAGCGCTACTGCTAAAAGTAGAAAATAAAATGGAAAAGAAGTAGAAAAGTAAATGAAAATGAAAGAAGTAGAAAAAGGAGAAATGAAAAAAAAGAAAATATAAATAGAAACAAAAGAAAAAAAAAGGAGAAAGGCATAGCAGTAGCGCGTGTTGCCGCAAAGCGTTGTAGTTACTATAGCAGTAGCGCGTTTTACATGCCCGCGCTATAGCTACGTTCCTTAGATAAAAAGAAAAGAAAAAGGAAAATAAATAACTACTTCCTATAGCAGTAGCGCGTTTTCGTAGAAAGCGCTATAGCTAATTTAGCTATAGCGCTTTTTGCCAGACAGCGCTACTGCTATTTTGACTTAACCCCGCGCGGGCTCAAAGTTTTGGTAAGTCCTTTCCCCCCTCGATCTCCCCCTCTCCCCCAACTCCTCTGTCGCCGCCGTCGATCGAGCACGCCCTCGACCTCGCCGCCGCCCGAGGCCTCCCTCGACCTCACCGCCACAGCCCGAGTCCGCCCTCGACCTCACCGTCGCCGCCCTCGACCTCACCGCTGCCGCCCTCGACCTCACCGCCGCCGCCCGAGCCCGCGCAGGACCGCCGCCGCCCGAGCCCGCCCGAGCCGTTGACCGCAAGGCTCTCCCTCTCCTCTCCCCTGCCCTCCTCTCTCTGTCTCTCTCTCTGCTGTGATGATGTTCATATGAACCCTAGGTGTTCATATGAACCCTAGATTTGTTAGGGCAGTAGGCATTTTTTTAGCATTTAGGAAAAAAGATTAGCAATTTTTTTAGGAAATTAGCTAGGGTAAATTTTGATGAAAATGCCTAAACAGTAATTCCATTTAGCTTTAAATTAACAGAGGTATATAAATTATAGTAGCATTTAGCTTTAAATTAATAGAGGCTACAAACAAAAAACAGTAGCATTTAGCTATAAAAAATTATTTGGACTATGGACCTGAATCTGGTCCAAATTTCATTCAAATGAAATTTGAATTATTTGGACTATGGACCTGAATATTTTTGAAGAAATTGGGTGTAGGTACTAAGGTATTGCTGTGGAAAGTTTGGTGAGGTCAGAAGGGTTAGAGAAAATTGAGTTCCTTTGCAATTTCTAATAAGGTAAAGTATTGTTGGAATATTTGCTCTAAAACAATTTGGATGAAAAAATAATAATGTGTGTGTGTGAGAGAGAGAGAGGAATAGCTATAAAAGAATTTGGGTTCTGTCCTAGGCAGAGAAGTGTTTAGTGAGGAGGTCATTTTGCAAAGGTTTTGGGTTTTTGAAAAGACCACTATTTTTCAAGGAAAATAATTTAGGCAAGTTTTATTTTAAAGATGATCCATTCCTAGACTTTTAGCTTTAGACAAAAAACAAAAGTATTTAGCTATAAATAAAAACAGTAGCTATGGCATTTAGCTATAAACAGAAAACAGAAAACAGAATTGTTTTTCTTTTTAAAAACTTGGTTAAAGTAATTGTTGCTATGTAAACGAAAAACAATATTGATGTCATATGATATATGTCGTTGATGTTCATTTGCATATTCCATTATTGTTGATTATATCTTTTCACTGAAGTGGTCATGTTATACGCAAATTCCTCAATAGTGTTTGCTCATGTTATATGCAATATTGAAGTGGTTCGATTGTGCCCAAGTGGCCTATTGTTGTTTCCAGGGGATGAAGCCGAGTGGCCTATGTTTTGCCGGAATGTTGATTCATTTCCGTTCCGGCAAATTTCAGGTGCTCGATTTGTCCACTTTTTAGCAAAGGTCATGCCGAATTTTTCCATGAATTTCGGCATGACTTGTGCTACAAACTAGGACATATCGAGTGCCCGGGATTTGCCGCACCGGGAAGGAATCAACATTCCTGCAAAACATAGGCCTTTTTTAATGTAATTATTCATTTTATTAGGTCTAGAATTAATTGACTAGATTTAATCGTAGGAAACATGGCTAGCAACGATGAAGGACAGGGTTCTGGTGATTGCGACGTCTACCTGGCGGCAGACAATTATTTGAACCTTCTCGAAGAGCAACAATTGTTGTCGCAGGGCCCACCTGTCACATCCGAGACCGACATAGAGACCGGCGCCGAGACTGGCGTTGAGACCCAGACCGGCACCGAGACTGGCAAAGCCGGTATAGAACCGAAACCTAAGAGGAGACGTCGACGCCCAAACCAGCTCATCACTACTAGACTGGTGGTCACGGAGGTGGACGACGGAAATTTTGAGCCAAAAGAGCCCGAGGAAGCGCGAGCGTGCTACGGCAATCAAATAGGCTGCATCGTACGGACAACCGCCACCATCAACGATGATAAACTAAAGAAGATAGAAAATATGAAGCACTCCCTCCTAACAAAGCTGCACTAGGACTTTTTGTTTCCGAGCCGGGATGAAAAGAAATATACTGATCCAGATAAAGACCCGGCAACGAAGAAGATAAACAAACGCGCCATGAGCAAGTTTAGCGATGCGTTGGCCGCCTGGAAAGTAAGGGTGAAAGCAAGGATCATCGACAAAAAGGGACCCTACTCGGAGATTGTAAAGGATAATCCGACAATTACGGAAGATCAGTTTGAAATATTCAAGGCGGCTTGCGATACCGAAGCTGCCAAAGAAAAGTCGAAGTACATGAAGGGGCTTCAAGAGAGGAACATGGGGTGCCACCACCTCGGAAGCCGTGGTTACGCGGGTGATACGTCTCCAACATATCTATAATTTTTTATTGTTCCATGCTGTTATATTATCAATCTTGGATGTTTTATAATCATTTTATAGTCATTTTATATCATTTTTTGGTACTAACCTATTGACATAGTGCCAAGTGCCAGTTGCTGTTTTTTGCATTTTTTTTACATCGCAGGAAATCAATATCAGACGGAGTCCAAATGCAACGAAACTTTACGGAGTTTTTTTATGGACCAGAAGACACCTAATGGGCCCTGGATGCGCCTGGGGGGTGCTTCGAGGAGAGCACAACCCACCAGGGCGCGCCAGGAGGCCCAGGCGCGCCCTGGTGGGTTGTGCCCACCTCGGGTGCCCCCCGGACCGCCTCTTTGCTCTATAAATACCCCAATATTCCAGAAACCCTAGGGGAGTCGACGAAAATCAATTCAGCCGCCGCAGAGTCCAGAACCACCAGATCCAATCTAGACACCATCACGGAGGGGTTCACCACTTCCATTGGTGCCTCTCCGATGATGCGTGAGTAGTTCTTTGTAGACCTTCGGGTCCGTAGTTAGTAGCTAGATGGATTCCTCTCTCTCACTGAATTCTCAATACAATGGTATCTTGGAGATCCATATGATGTAACTCTTTTTGCGGTGTGTTTGTTGGGATCTGATGAACTTTGAGTTTATGATCAGTTATATCTTTTTATATCCATGAAAGTTATTTGAGTTTCTTTGATCTCTTATATGCATGATTGCTTATAGCCTCGTATTTCTTCTCCGATATTTGGGTTTTGTTTGGCCAACTTGATCTATTTATCTTGCAATGGGAAGAGGTGCTTTGTAGTGGGTTCGATCTTACGATGCTTGATCCCAGTGATAGAAGGGGAACCGACACGTATGTATCGTTGCTACTAAGGATAAAACGATGGGGTCTATCTCTACGTTGATAGATCTTGTCTACATCATGTCATCATTCTTATTGCATTACTCCATTTTTCCACGAACTTAATACACTAGATGCATGCTGGATAGCGGTCGATGTGTGGAGTAATAGTAGTAGATGCAGGCAGGAGTCGGTCTACTAATCTTGACGTGATGCCTATATAATGATCATTGCCTGGATATCGTCATGATTATTTGAAGTTCTATCAATTGCCCAACAGTAATTTGTTCACCCACCGTTTGCTATTTTTCTCGAGAGAAGCCACTAGTGAAACCTACGGCCCCCGGGTCTCTTTCTCATATTATTTGCCTTTCGGATCTACTTTTCCTTTGCTTTTATTTTCAGATCTATTAAACCAAAAATACAAAAATACCTTGCTGCAATTTATTCTTATTTATTTTATTTGGCGTTCGATCTATCAATCTACTACAATTTTATTCACGTCCGTTTGCCTATCTTGGGGCGCCTTACCCGAAAGGGATTGACAACCCCTTTTACACGTTGATAACCCACAAGTATAGGTGATCGCAACAGTTTTCGAGGGTAGAGTATTCAACCCAAATTTATTGATTCGACACAAGGGGAGCCAAAGAATATTCTCAAGTATTAGCAGTTGAGTTGTCAATTCAACCACACCTGGATAACTTAATATCTGCAACAAAGTATTTAGTAGCAAAGTAATATGGAAGTAACGGTAACGGTAGCGAAAGTAATATTTTTGGGTTTTGTAGTGATTGTAACAGTAGCAACGGAAAAGTAAATAAGCGGAGAACAATATGTGAAAAGCTCGTAGGCATTGGATCGGTGATGGAGAATTATGCCGGATGCGGTTCATCATGTAACAATCATAACATAGGGTGACACAGAACTAGCTCCAATTCATCAATGTAATGTAGGCATGTATTCCGAATATAGTCATACGTGCTTATGGAAAAGAACTTGCATGACATCTTTTGTCCTACCCTCCCGTGGCAGTGGGGTCCTAGCAGAAACTAAGGGATATTAAGGCCTCCTTTTAATAGAGTACCGGACCAAAGCATTAACACATAGTGAATACATGAACTCCTCAAACTATGGTCATCACCGGGAGTGGTCCCAATTATTGTCACTTCGGGGTTGCCGGATCATAACACATAGTAGGTGACTATAGACTTGCAAGATAGGATCAAGAACTCACATATATTCATGAAAACATAATAGGTTCAGATCTGAAATCATGGCACTCGGGCCCTAGTGACAAGCATTAAGCATAGCAAAGTCATAGCAACATCAATCTCAGAACATAGTGGATACTAGGGATCAAACCCTAACAAAACTAACTCGATTACATGATAAATCTCATCCAACCCATCACCGTCCAGCAAGCCTACGATGGAATTACTCACGCACGGCGGTGAGCATCATGAAATTGGTGATGGAGGATGGTTGATGATGACGACGGCGACGGATTCCCCTCTCCGGAGCCCCGAACGGACTCCAGATCAGCCCTCCCGAGAGAGATTAGGGCTTGGCGGCGGCTCCGTATCGTAAAACGCGATGATACTTTCTCCCTGATTTTTTTCTCCCTGAACACGAATATATGGAGTTGGAGTTGAGGTCGGTGGAGCGTCAGGGGGCCCACGAGGCAGGGGGGCGCGCCCAGGGGGGCAGGCGCGCCCCCACCCTCGTGGACAGGTGGAGGCCCCCCTGACGTGGATTCTTCTTCCAGTATTTTTTATATATTCCAAAATAATTCTCCGTTGATTTTCAGGTCATTCCGAGAACTTTTATTTCTGCACAAAAATAACACCATGGCAATTCTGCTGAAAACAGCGTCAGTCCGGGTTAGTTCCATTCAAATCATGCAAGTTAGAGTCCAAAACAAGGGCAAAAGTGTTTGGAAAAGTAGATACGACGGAGACGTATCAACTCCCCCAAGCTTAAACCTTTGCTTGTCCTCAAGCAATTCAGTTGATAAACTGAAAGTGATAAAGAAAAACTTTTACAAACTCTGTTTGCTCTTGTTGTTGTAAATATGTAAAGCAAGCATTCAAGTTTTCAGCAAAGATTATAACTAACCATATTCACAATAACATTTAGGTCTCATGTTTACTCATGTCAATGGCATAATCAACTAGCGAGCAATAATAATAAATCTCGGATGACAACACTTTCTCAAAACAATCATGATATGATATAACAAGATGGTATCTCGCTAGACCTTTCTGAGACCGCAAAAC